>OZ004618.1:30328979-31528979 GCA_963924575.1 Pycnomerus fuliginosus | reverse complement strand
GCATCACTAAATCATCAGCTACATTATTGAAATCATCGTTCCTAATGGTCTTGTGGAAAGTTTCAGCAAAATCGGTTGAATGGTTACGACGTGGGAATTAATTTTCGATTTTTTGGGCTCACTTTTGAGGAGCCCTAGTGACGAAATGGGGGCCCATCTAGCGAAACAAAAAAATACGGGTCTTTTATTTTCATGCAAGGAATCTGTGGCTGAAATTTTTGCACTCTGAGACGGGACAGCCTGTATAGTATTAGGAAAAAAAATTTTCGTCTTACGCAAAGATTGAAAAATTCCAACTTTGCTTTATTGTGAATTTTGAGTTCAATATGAATATCTGCAAAAATAGTTTGAAAAATTACGTCTCGGATAGCCTTTACTGGGAGCAATTTATAAAATTGTGTGGACAGTAGCAATGATTTTAGTTGTGAGAAAAGACGAAAGTTTCATTTCCTTTCAGTATACATAGGTTTTTTTGACGGCACTGATTTTTCACCGAATGGGCACCAAGAGTGAATACATTTTTAGAAGCAGAATTCGAATAGTTTTTATATGGTAATGCAAAAAATGGCGGTTTGCATTTAATTTTTTAAAGTTGATGTGCCAAAAAGGCACTTTCCATGAACCTTTGCGACCCAAAAACCTAATCAACACCTACACAGAATATGTGTGATAAATTTCATCGCGATACGTTCATTATTTTGAGCTATAGTGTGATCACAGACAGACACAGACATTTTTCAAAAACCACTTTTTCTGATTCCTCGGACCCTACAACGTAAAGATTTGATGTTTTGCAAGGAAAACAAAACATCGACAAAAAAGAACCAAGACTTGAACAATAGACTAAAAATACAGATGAAATAACGTAAAAATTACTGACGCCGATTGTTCCGATACACACATTAAAGAAATGGAGCAATAGCATTCCACATCGCAAGCTCGATCGCACAAGTATGCTTGCAAAAGTGTGCAATCCTAACCTAAAATTAATCGAGAAACGAATAATAACAACTCGGAATAGTGGGCGATAAAGATAACCTGCCTTTTTTTCCCTAGGTTTTCCAAATTCTTGCCACTGTCGTCACATCGGCCGTCACCCATTGTAATTTTTTCTTTTTTGTCTTCACTTGATCAAGAGCATCTAAACATCTGACAGCTACCCGGGGCTCGACTACACGACTGTATCGAAAGAAACGACGGAAACGACACTGTGATGTAATGTAACACAAAGGCACTCACAGCGGAATTCTCTTCAGATTCTTAATCGACAAGAAATAGCGCAACTTTTCTCTAATTTAACCGACCCCGTATCTTTTACAGTTTAGGAGATCCCAACAGTGAGCATTGAAATAGTTTCCACCCTGTATACACACCAGTAGACATCGAATGAAACTTTACCCTCTGATTCTGTGCTCTCAAGTTATAATTTCAGCAGTGGCAAGGGCTACTCGATTAGAAGAGTTTGTTTTTGAACACATTGAACACACATGATACTGCCGTCAGAAGGGAAGAGGCGGTATCTATAAAAATGACGATAACGAGCAAATGACCAAAAAACACATTTAATTAGGTTTTCTATTGCACTTTTAAATTAAAAATAAATCAAAATTTGAAATAGGTAGATGCGGCTTTTTTTTTTCAAACTTGAACGGGTCTGTCATTATGACATAAGGAATAAACAATAACAAATGACAAGGCAATTAATAATTTGTCTTGTTTGTTCCGTTTCTATGGGGATATGCATTGTTTGAACCCAGCAACTTGATGCACATACGTAGATGGCGCGTCTTTCTTGCAAAAAGACTAGAATAATGTAGATGCCGCAAACATAAATTCAGTGTTTAAAATAGTTCAGAGCCAATTATGACGTTTTATTGATACAGAAAAATTATAGAGAAATTAATTCTAAGGCTACTAGCACCAATATTAGGGTGTATCGAAAAAAAAGAATTTTGGAATTTCGTTTTGTAATAGTCGCCAAAACTTGCCTTTTACTATCCTGAAAAGAAAGTTTATTTAAGGTTTTGCTATAGTTTAACGTTTTCAGCCCTCTGCCGCCCCTCAAATATTATGTTAGTTTGAAATCTCAGTTTACAATGAAAATTTTTTTGAAATGCAACATTTATTGTTTTCTGTCACTAGTAGGCTCGGAGTAGATTTTAAAGATCACTAACAGCCGTTTTTTCATCTCTAGTTAAATTTAGCTTCCTACTAGATGGCCATTGCATTATAGTTTCAAAGACAATTAACTCATCAATCAAGTTGCTGGTGCATGCATGACAGAACATATGACAGTACTGGTTGACGTCTAAAGTTCAAACGTTAAATTTTTGTGCGTTTTTTAGTCTTCGAAGGCCCACCAAATATAGGCCACTCGAGACTATTTCTAGTGTAATTTGCCACAGAAATTCGAATAAGAAACACACGAAAATATAACGTCTGAACTTTAGACGTCAACCAGTAGTGTCATAAGTTCTGTCATGCATGCACCAGCAACTTGATTAATTAGAGTTAATTGTCGTTGAAACCATATGGCAGTAGGTAGCTAAATTTAACTAGAAATGAAAAAAAACAACGGCCTTTAGTGGTCTTTAAAGGGATACTCTCGAGAAACGACCAAGTTCCAGCAAGTTCCACCCTGGTTCCGAACCGGATATGGCTGTTAGGGAATTTTTTTTCGTTGGTCGATTTTTACGTGGCTAAAGTTTCCAAAAGCTTCATCGGATTGACATGACATTTTAATACTTTTTAATCAGTTTTCTTTAAAAATGTAGAAAATTAAACAATAGTTGGACTTTTATATCAGTATTATAATGAAATGAAGATTTTTCTGCCGAACTAATGATGACATTGATTTTGAATTTCTTAACCTCAAAATAATAGCTGTTAAAGAAAGGAGTCCGAAAATGAGGTAAAATTCTACTGACCTATTTCATTTGTGAGATAATTCTTGAACAGGGTCTGGTAAATAATAGTTCCTTACTGATGCCACATTTTATAACAAAAAGGATGGAAACAATAAATTCATGATCGACAAATATGAGAAGCCAAAGACAAAAGCAAAGAATTGTGATTATAAAAAGTGAGTTGTGGACTCCAGTGTGGTTGGATACGACAAGTTACCTAGAGATTAAAAAGTAAATTGTAACTGAGGGGTTTAGAATGTTTATTCTTACAGAAAAATAGCTCGACTTGGTTCCACGTTCATGCAAATGTGTTACAAGCTCAGTTAAAAGTTAAAAAAAGACTGTACTTAAGCAATAATAATAATCACAGGCCTCCTCTAACATTTAAAATCAGTATATTGTCCATCTTCTTCGACATAGTGCTTTCGACAACACAAGTTGGAATAACTCTTCTCTGATATCGTCCCAGCTTCGCCCAGTTATTAATCTAAAAGTTAAAAGTTATTGAACAAAATCGATTTTAAATTATCAAAACACATACTGCCTGTAAGCAAGATATCTCCACATTTTATTTGATGATGACTTTATCAAGTTTTTTTGAGCCAGGTTTCAGATTTCAACAATGGTTGGTAGTTGATTTCCTACAAGAAACAGATTAATTATTAGTGGGCATTAACATACTTGAGCCTCAACTACACCCAGTTTATAATTTAAATTACTTAACGAGTACTTACTTATCTGTTGGGGGCTGGAATTGGTGTCAGCTTCTGTTTGTTTCCTTTGAAGCACTTCTTCTTGCTATATGTTGTACTCGTGTTCAAATTGGTAAGGACCCATTTCTTTGAGATTATTTGCTTGAAAATCTTTGTAAACTTCCACAAATTAAAGCGAAAGCAGTTCTAGCAGTTCTCTTCTCTTCTTTCGACGACAGTTGACAGATCGAAATGACGTGACAGTTGTCACTCGGAGGTCCGCGGTAATTCAAATCACGGCAAAGTTGTAGGGTTTTAGTTTCGCCGATAAAACAGAGAACCGTTAAAACAAAATGGCATTTCCGGCAAAAATGCTGTCAAAGAGCCACAATTTTATTTTATTTCTTAAAAAAGGTAAGCGAAGCCACAAATATGTTCCCCGCTTATGGTTAAGCAAATCATGAGCTTTTCAATGATACTACTTTCGAGCCTATTGTTTACAATAATTTTTGACGTTTTTTCTCTTCAGTATGCCTTTAAAATCTACTCCGAACCTACTAGTAATAGAAAAACAATAAATAATGAATTTAAAAAAATTATTCGTTGTAGACTTGGAATTTCAAAATAACCAATATTTGAGGGGCGGTAGAGGGCTAAAGATGTTGAACTATAGCAAAACCTTAAATAAACTTTCTTCTTAGGATAGTAAAAGGTAAGTTTTGGCGACTACTACAAACGAAATTCCAAAATTCTTTTTTTTCGATACACCCTAACCAATATCTCAATTTCCGTAAAAATTGCACTTGCCGTCTTTTTCCATCCGGCGGCAGGATACATAAACTACTGCATTATTACCTAAAGCCTTAAAAGTATTTTTCAACATCAAAAATAACCAGAGCAAGCTCTGGTTCAGTCTCGTTCAGCTGAAGGAAGAACACGTAACGCTAACTATCAAAATATTTAACAATTTGTCAAAAATAATAGCCAAGACTGGTGGACGCCAAGCAATAACCTCAAATTAAACAACCGCGAGCGTTAGCCACCACAACATAACTTATGTCTTTGGCTGTACAAAAATTAACAAAACACTGAGAAATCAAAATATAACATCAAATGGGCTCTGAAAACAATTGCGAAAAAATCATGCTCAATCGTGCTCAGAGCCAGCTTGATTTAGTTATTTTTAAATTACCTTCATCGTCTGAATCTGATGGAAACTCATTGGCCAATAGCATGTCTAACACTACCAGCAATGGCATCTCTGCAGGTTTTTGACTTAAATCCAGCCTCAGTTTTTTGCAGCAAGCCGCAATTTGGTAAGCAGGTGCTCGGGTGATTTCATGCAAATATCCAACCAAATCGAAAACTTCTTCAGGTGCTTGATTAGAGGTAATAGTGTGAGGCAAGTCTTTAGGTGCAGGAACTTGAGTTATGTCTGCTTGTAAATTCCAGCCTACTTCTTGCTTTATTGCTAATCTCGGCTGATTTTCACCTAAGCTTGGCATGTCCAAGCCATGTACTTCCTTTTTTGGTAGATTCCACCCCAGTTCATGTTTTATTGGTAAATCCTGAGGAATCTCTTGCTTTAAAGTACTACCCATATCTACACATTTTTCTTTGGTCTGACAGTTGATAGTAACAGTTTGATCGGAAAGATCAACTCTCGATGTTTTAACAAGATTGCCACTATCTACATCTTCTTCACAACTACGCTTATATCCTTTGGTCTGTTCAGGTAAATGGGAACTTAACAATAATCTTAAAACAATCTCCCTACGGTTCGGGAGGTCTACAAAAACACGAAGTTGCTTTGAAATATCATCAAATGGCACATGAGGGAAGAGTTTGTGGAGAAACCTCGCCTCCATCTCAACATTTCCAAGCTCAATAAAAGTTTTACGTTTCATATTAAAAAAATTGTCCATTTCTTGCTGGATCTTGGAAATGTTTGTTTCGAGGGAATGCCACAAGAAGCGGTTGACTGTCTCGTCGGGGAGAGTCTCGCGCACAAACCGCATAAAGGTGTCGGGGTCCATTTCAGCCTGAGATGCAAAATTTCAAAATATTTGGGGGAAAGTTTCAAGGTTACACTTACCATTTGTGATGGGGGAATTAAAACTATTCTGGCGATAACGAATCCGTTTACTTAAGGCAACGAACAGAAAGCAAAAGTCAGAATGTCGCATTTCACAAAAATGCTGATTTGTCAGATTTTTTATCCATTTTTATTTCCTTACAAACCGAAAGCTTTGAGGTTATGTTTGTTTTAAAAGAGCACCAGAGACGACACGATTTGCGACCACGCACTTCGCAGAAGCGCGGGTGAGGGAGAGGGGGAAGAAGCACATGGAAGCGCGCAAACCGCAAATTTCTTCAGTTCTTCGTTCTGCGCACGCTCAATTGAAAGACGCGGGGATTCAGTTGTTACAAAATATTGTACCATCGTAGGATCGTAGGGGGCTATAATGCTTTGTTTTGACATTTAATTTTTGTTTAATTTATACAGCCGTAAATGCGTTAAATGTCGATTCTTTTAATTAGCGCCGATTTCATAATAAAACTTAAAGGTCCTTTAAAGTTAAAGTCGACTTTAAATGGCATTTTGACCAATCAGGAGCAAACTTTCTGGAACGTTGCTAAGTAAATATTTAAAGGACACTTTAATTTTGATTATGAAATCGGCCCTTAGTTAATTAATTTAAGCCACCTGCGATGGTACAATATTTTGTAACCACCCGTTATTTAAGGACGAAGACGAATCATCTTAAACTTCTAAAAAGAAGAAATTATAATATTTTCCACTATTATTATAGCTGCTTTCCATTTACACATTTATCTGAGAAGGCTCAATTAACTCATCAATTTGATTGGTCAATATTCAAATGAGCCAATCAAATTGATGAGGATTCACTGAGTTTGCTCAGATAAATGTGTAAGTAAAAGGAAAAGCGCCTTATAATGATGATTGATGACGTCAATCACCAAAAATAAAAGGAAAAAAAATCAAGTCGTCCCTGGCCGCTTGATCAGAGCTGGGTAACATACTTTTCAAAAGTTAGTTACCTAACTATACTAACTACTAACTACTTCATCAAAAAGTAGTTATAACTACTAAGTAATTAACTACTCGTTGGAAAAAGTAGTTAGAATAATGAGTAGATACTCAAGAATACAAATGAGTATTTTTTTAACTACTTCTTAAAATACAATAGTCCAGTCAAATTAGACCTCCAGGGGACCGGAGGTTACAATAAATGTTGGAAAGCAGGAGATGATCTTAAACCCTTTAGTAGGCATCTAATAGAAGTATCCTAGTTTTGCAACTTCCCAAGATGTGTGCGTATGATAGGGTGTCCAAAAAACCCCGAAATTTTCGGACTTTTTTCAGTTTTTCGCTTATAATTTCTAAACAGTGCTTCCTAGCGGAAAGTTCGCTATTTTCGAAAGCGCACTAAATTCTCCGTCGAATGAGCCCCCCAAACGTTAAGTTCGACCATGTGGTAGGGTCGCAAACCATGGTCAAAAACGACAATTTTGTGAAAAATTGACAAGTAGTGACTTTTCGTCGTCTGTAACGTCCAAACGGCTACTCTAATTTAAAATACTTATAGCTTGAAAGTTGTAGACCATCAATCGCTGATTTCAAAAAACATCACAAATTTAAATTTTGGTTAAAAGTATTCAAAAAATAATTTATCTATAAATGTAGTTAAGAAATGAGACGATGAATAAAAGATCAATTTCTTCGAAATCTTTTGGACATGGAGGGGCCAGGGTCGTTCGCAGGCTCGATGAATAGTGTGTCGCCTTCAAATAGTTGAGGCTTTAGATCTAAAAAATCAAAATAGAGCAATCCATAAACAGTCATAAGTCAGTACCTAAGCCTCAACTATTTGAAGGCGACACACTATTCATCGAGCCTGCGAACGACCCTGGCCCCTCCAGTCCAAAAGATTTCGAAGAAATAGATTTTTTAATAATAAATAATAAATAATAAATTGTTTTTTGAATACGTTTAACCAAAATTTAAATTTGTGATGCTTTTTGAAATCATGGTCGAAATTAACGTTTGGGGGGCTCATTCGACGCAGAATTTAGTGCGCTTTAATTTCGAAAATAGCGAACTTTCCGCTAGGAAGCATTGTTTAGAAATTATAACCGAGAAACTGAAAAAAGTCCGAAAATTTCGGGGTTTTTTGGACACCCTATCATACGCACACATCCTGGGAAGTTGCAAAACTAGGATACTTCTATTAGATGCCTACTAAAGGGTTTAAGATCATCTCCCGCTTTCCAACATTTATTGTAACCTCCGGTCCCTACAGCGGCGCACCCAGAAATTTTTTTCGGGGGGGTTCGAATGTCGAAAGTTTGCTTTTGAAAGAAAAATTTAGCTCAAGTCAAATTCATATATTAAAATAATACGTACAGTAAAAAAATAACACAATAATTATGTAAAGGTAGGTAGCGAAGTAGGTAGGTAATTAATTTAATCTAATGTTAAGTTTTCGTGGTTTTTCGGCCATTTTATTCAAAATTAGCTCAACTGAAGGAGTCAACTCTCTGTATAAATGGAGAAGGGTTAATCCAATTAACCTGTTCTCACTTGTAGTGTTTCTTAAGTAATTTTTAAGCGGCGTAAAGTAGAAAACGTCTTTTCATTCTCTGCCGTAGAGACGGGTAGTATTGCCAAAATCAGCAGCAACGTTTTTATGTTCGGAAGGGTATCATCTGCACAGTATTTTGGTGCGCTTAATGCATAGGTAGATATTTTCACTAAACGACCAAAGTCGGCTACTGAAAGAAAGCGCCAGATGTTATTTAACTAAGTATACAAAGGCCGAAGCAATTGGAGGGTATACCATAAAATTATTGAATATTCCTAGAAATCCCAGACTTCAGAAGCATGCCGCGAGTCCCTCGATTTGCAGATAAGCACGTAGCGATTGTAACCCTTCAGAATTATTAATTCTTACCTTCGGAATTATTAATTCTTGTTTTAAAACACATTTTAGAGTAAAATCGAATTATGATGAACTGCGTCATCTATTTGAAGGGGTAGAGGGCCACGCATGGGGGCACCTCGACTAATTGTGTGGGTGTGGATAATTTTTTTTTGTTTTTTATATTTGTAATATTTTAAATTTAAATAAAATTCGGGGGGGGTTCTAACCCCTAAAACCCCCCCTTGGGTGCGCCACTGGGTCCCTATTTGACTGGTCTACAAGTGAAACTCGAAGAATTTAAGCCAAGGAAAAAAGAGCTTTAATCGGAGAGAAAGAAAAAGAGAAAGGGTGCGTTTTTCAAAAATATTTATTTTTCGCCGATTTCTTCGGTGTTTTTGAAAATCTAGAGTGATCGTGACTGCACTTCAGGTCAAGTATGATAATTGTTTCTAACTCAGAAAAATTCGTAATTCCGAATCCGTTGAACAAAAAATGGTTTTTATTTAAAAAAAAAAGGCAGCAGAGAAGCGGCTGGAACCTCCCCATCGCGTGGATCTTTGTATTCTGTGTAGATAGTAGTCAATTCAACAGATTTTTTTCTATCCTTATCGTCTGTGACTAATCTCGCAATTTTCTGACAAATACCAACATCGCCTCGGACATCATCCATCACATTTGACAATATGTTCCTTTTAAGGTTTAAGGTTAATCTTTTGCCACCTTTTTGACAATAACTGCCACTTTATGTCATCCACTGTCAGCCCGCTCCCTTTTAATGAGAAATATTTTTTTCTCAATTTTCCACTGAAATGGCAGAAACTGTGAATACATTTTTAGAACCAGAATATGATCGTCTTTCTAATGGCGACATAAAAAATTAGGCCTTGTATTTAAAATTTTAAGTTGATATGCTTAAATGGCACTTCCCTTCGACGAATTGCTTTCAAAAGTCCTTCAGGTCTTCAACGGGTCAACCAATCTCCATGTACCAAATTTCAGCCAAATCTATTCAGTAATTTGGGCTATAATGTATTTTTAGTGTTATTATAAAATTTCGATTTTTTGAACCAAACAGCACTAAATGTTAATTAATTTTATCTTATTGAAAACCAGAATTTGAAGACCTTTCTCATGGTGACAATAAATCTTTCAAAAACTTGTTTTTAATGGTTAAATGAGAGAATAATTTTAAATTTGGAAATTGGTGTGCCAAAACCGCACTTTCCGTGGGCCGATTGAATCCAAAATTTGCTCAGCTCTTTGACGTGTAATGCAATCCCCATGTGCAAAATTTCAGACAAATCGGTTGAGGGGCTTGGGCTGTACCGCGATTTTAAAGTCCGATAAAAATCATTTTTTTTTAAATTTTTGGTCAAAAGGGCACTAAGAATGAATACATTTTTAGACGCAGAATTTGAAGGTCTTTCTTATGGTGACGTGAAAAATGGGGGTTTGCATTTAACATTTAAAAGTTGATGTGCCAAAATGGCATTTCCAGTTGCACGATTGGCTCCAAAAGCTTTTCAGATCTAAGTTAGGCTATGAGATGCCTATGTACCAAATTCCAGCCAAATCGCTCCAGTAGTTTGGGCTGTAGAGCGTTTACAAACGCACGCACGTACGTACGTACATACATACAGACAAATTTTAAAAACTACTTTTCTGGGTTCCTGAGACCTCAAAACGTATAGATTCGGTCTTATCTCGATTTCGAAAATTTTAGTGATTGCAGTAACCTCCCATTTTTTTTAAATTTTGTTGGAGTTGGGGAGGTTAAAAGTAAAAATAATGACCATCTCAGATTAGCACGCGTGCGATATTAAGTAAATTCTTCGAATTACTTTTGTTCGTGATTTCTCCAAGTTTTATAAAAGGGTAATTAAAGAAGTAGTTAACTAAAGTAGTTAACTACCGCAAGTAGTTAACTACTTTAAGTAATTAACTACTGCCAAAATATTATACTCAACTACTAACTACTTTTAGGAAAAAGTAGTTAAAATAGTATTCTAACTACTTATGGTAGTTAACTACTCCCCTGCTCTGCGCTTGATTGGTCAATATTCATCAGATGAACCAATCAAATTGCTGAGATTATCTGAGGCTCCTCAGATAAACGTGTAAGAGGAACGTGCCTAGTGCAGTTCCTTTCATGCCTTGTTCACAATAATCGACTTTTCGCGTTAAAAATGCAATTTCACCCCGGTGATTCGGTATTTTTTGCGGGAAATTTGATGCGTTCAGTTTGTTTCGATGCTTTGTGTTGTGGTTTTAGGCTCGAGCTTAGTCTCGGGAGTATTGCTTGTATTCCAAGGTCATTTTGCTCGCTCGTCCTCTGTTCACTTTTTTTTAGACACGCGATAACTTTTGATCGCTTTGAAATTTGGGTGGCGGGCAGAGCTGGGAAAGTTACTTTGAAATAGTAACTAGATACTTTTCAAGTTACTTTTCAATAACTAGATACTTTACTGAAAAAAGAACTTATAGTTACAAATAATAATAATAATAATAATATGCTTTATTGCTCTTTAGAGAAATTACACGAGCAAGGAGGAGACCTAAGATCGCTTAATGTATTCTATAAAAATACAAAAAACAAGAAAATAGAAAAACCAACGTTAACATCAAAACGGATCCAAAAAACAAAAAAAGGACTGAGCATCCAGTAACGTCCATGTAGCTGCATTGTAGCACCTACAGGTGTGGTTAGTGGTTATTTATACTTAGAGGAGGCCCAAAAATAAAATGAAAAGAAACAAACGAAAACTCATCCGCACAAGCATCGACGCGACGTTCCAGAATAAATTATTCATTCTGCTAAAACAAAAGATCTGAGCTTCATACAGTTACCGAGGAAAAACCAGTACCTAACTATTGTATCTTTATTTACTGTTTTAATCAGTTCATGTGAATCTTTAATAATGCAATTTTGTAGATCCAGAGGCCTAAATTCGTTATAAATTGGGCAGTGGAAGAATATGTGGTTTAGACCTTCTTTTTCTTGAAGGTTGCATATACTACATATTTGCTGTGGATTGATTTTATAAAACATTCTGTTTACAAATATTTGTATTTGATGGGCATTATGTGTTCTTAGATTTGCTATGAAAAGTAACTAGATATAGTATCTTAGTTACTTTTGAAGTAACTTAGTTACTTTTGGTATCTAGATACTTTTAAAAAGTAACTAAATACTTCTGTAAGTAACTAGATACAGTATTTTAGTTACTTTTGGCGTAATTTAGTTACTTTCATTAATGTTATAGAAACGGTTGGGATTGGGTTTAAATTTTAGTAAATACCTCGACAATTTCGGACAAGGATAATTTTTTTAAATCTCTAGCTAGCTAATAGCTACTCATATTTTGCGCTTTGTATGTTGTACCATTAAAATTCTTTTATACCAATTGGTTCATCTAGATTTATGATAATTAGAGCAAGCCAGTTTCATTGCGTTGCGTTACTAACCAAAGAATAAAGATCATGGTCCACTAAAATTATAAATCTGATGATCATGGTATGTTACATACCAGCATACATGGTTTTTTAAAACTTCCCACCTCTTGAATATCTTTGAATGTAATAAAGATATTGAATTGAAATAAAAGCTGGACAATCCCGCACGGAGGGGGACACTTGCGCGTATATTAAGGGATTTTTTTCCACTTCCGGTTCAACCGGAAATGATCTTAACTTTGTTTTTTCAAATGGAATGACACCTTTTTCTCAACGAATTCGGAATGTACGATTTTTTTCTGAGTTAGAAACATGTATCATACTTGACCGGAAGTGCAGTCACGGCCACCTTAGATTTTCAAAAATATCGAAGAAATCGGTGAACGCAAAAACACCACAAAAGTTAGTTGTTTTGATGCTAATTTACCTGAGCAATTTCATTTTTTGATTTCTCTTATTTCTATCAAATTTTCTCTTACCTCACAATCTGTCAAAATCTCAAAAGTAAATAAAAAGAAAATGTCAATGGGCAGATGAATTATGGCATCAAAAAATTCTCTTTTACTCAGCCTATAGAAATACAACTTTTCTGAAAATTGTTGATATTATTGTAAAAGTATCTTATTGCATAAAAAGTAACTAGTTACGTTGGAAAGTAACTAAATACATGAAAAGTAACTAGATACATGAAAAGTAACTATGGTCTGTTGTTGTCAACAATGAATCGCCATGGAAATAGGGTGAATCTAGGTCGTGTGGATCCCGGACAGAGTATAGTTA
Organism: Pycnomerus fuliginosus; assembly: GCA_963924575.1. Classification (NCBI taxonomy): domain Eukaryota; kingdom Metazoa; phylum Arthropoda; class Insecta; order Coleoptera; family Zopheridae; genus Pycnomerus; species Pycnomerus fuliginosus. Next base: position 31,516,202 of record OZ004618.1, on the reverse strand, counting down.
CTTTTTTATGTCTTTAGATACTTACCAAAAGTAACTATAGTTACAAGTTACTTCAGTAAAGTAACTAGATATAGTTACTTTTCGCAGGGAGAAAAAAAGTAACTAGTTACTAAGTAACTTAGTCACTTTTTGTAACTATAGTTACATAAAAGTAACTTTTTTCTAAAGTTACTCCCAGCTCTGGTGGCGGGTAGGTACCCGGAATCAACAAAGGGGGGGGGGGGGAGTATCTGGACCCACCGCTGAAAAAAAACACATACAAACCCCACTTTTTTATTGCAGTATTTTTTCGGAAAGGTTTTTGTAGGTCCGAAAATGCCCTTGAAGTAGGCACACTATAATGCGAATAAATTTTGTCTTATTTAAAACCAGAGAATGTGAAGACCTTTCTGATGGTGACAATAAATCTTTCAAAAACTTGTTTTGGATGGTTAAATGAGAGAATAATTTAAATTTGGAAATTGGTGTCCCAAGACGGCACTTTCCGTTGGTCGATTGAACCCAAAAAAATTTCAGCCCTTCGATGTGTAATACAATCAACATGTGCAACAAATTTCAGCTACATGGGTTCAGGGGCTATGGGCTGTAACGCGATTTTAAAGTCCGATAAAAATGTCGAATTTTTTAGTTTTTGGTCAAAAGGGCTCTAAGAGATCTTTGGAAGTAGAATTTGAAAGCCCTTCTTATGTTGACGTGAAAAATGGGGGTTTGCATTTAAAATTTAAAAGTTGATGTGTTAAAATAGTTGCACGATTGGCTCCAAAAGCTTTTCAGATATAAGTTGGGCCTACGTACCAAATTTCAGCCAAATCGGTCCGGTAGTTTTGGCTGTGGCGTGTTTACAAACGTACGTACGAACGTTGAAAAGTAAATTCAGGCGCATCTTGTTGATAATGCGATTCACTTTTTTGACGTCTGTTTCACTAAGTATTACGTCCTACCCATTCTTTTAATGACAAGATCATGTCGAATGAATCACATCAAAAGGACGTGCGCCTTAGGTTGCCTTTCAACTTTTATTAGAACTGCTATTTTTTGATAAAGTGCATAGTTTGTGAAATAGACGGCCAAATCCATATTTTTGGGAAGTACATTCAATTGACATTTTCTCGAAATTTTGATTATGTAAGAGCATGCTTTTTTCACACCGTTGGTTGTAAAGAGAAAAAAATTCCTTTACACTTGACATATCTTCTCATTTAAATAGTTATTTTTCTATTAAGTGCGCGAAATGAGTGTTTTTTTGTAGCGCATGAGAATGCTACTTTTAGCCGAGACCGTTAGGTCGAGGCAAAAAAGTCATTCGAATGCGCCAAATAAACACTGATTTCGCCCACGAAATAGAAACAACGTTTTTTCTACAACTTTTAAACATTTAGAAAGAACATGGAAAATTTACAAAAAACAGAGTTATCTGATGATGTGTCACGTAACTAACGTAAAGTGCAGTTGTTTATTCGGTAAACAAAAAAATTCGTGTTTCGGAATTTGTAATTTGCATGCAGTTTTCCTACATTTTCTATTAATTTAACGATGGATTGTGGCGAAACCAGTGATAGTGATATTCCACGCGAGGTGATGGAGACCGCAGACACTGCGATTTCAAATATATTGCCCGTCAAACAGAGCTGGGAAAGTTACTTTGTAAAAGTAACTAGATACTTTTCAAGTTACTTTTCATAAAAGTAACTTAAGTTACTGAAGTAACTAGATACTTTACTGAAAAAAGAACTTAGTTACAAGTTACTTATGAAAAGTAACTAGATATAGTATCTTAGTTACTTTTGAAGTAACTTAGTTACTTTTGGTATCTAGATACTTTTAAAAAGTAACTAAATACTTCTGTAAGTAACTAGATACAGTATTTTAGTTACTTTTGGCGTAATTTAGTTACTTTCATTAATGTTATAGAAACGGTTGGGATTGAGTTTAAATTTAATTAAATATACCTCGACAATTTCGGAGGAGGATAATTTTTTAAAATCTGTAGCTAGCTAATAGCTATTCATTTTGCGCTCTGTATGTTGTACCATTAAAATTCTTTTGTACCAATAGGTGCATCTAGATTTATGATAAATTAGAGCAAGCCAGTTTCATTGCGTTGCGTTACTAACCAAAGAATAAAGATCATGGTCCACTAAAATTATAAATCTTGATGATCATGGTATGTACATACAGCCCATTACAGGGTTTTTTAAAACTTCCCACCTCTTGAATATCTTTGGATGTAATAAAGAAAGTTAAATGTTGAATTGAAATAAAAGCTGGCCAATCCCGCACGGAGGGGGACACTTGCGCGTATATTAAGGGAATTTTTTCCACTTCCGGTTCAACCGGAAATGATCTTAACTTTGTTTTTTCAAATAGAATGACACCTTTTTCTCAACGGATTCGGAATGTACAATTTTTTTCTGAGTTAGAAACATGTATCATACTTGACCGGAAGTGCAGTCACGGCCACCCTAGATTTTCAAAAATATCGAAGAAATCGGTCAAATGTTGAGATTTTCGAAAAACGCAAAAACACCACAAAAGTTAGTTGTTTTGATGCAAATTTACCTGAGCAATTTCATTTTTTGATTTCTCATTTCTATCAAATTTTCTCTTACCTCACAATCTGTCAAAATCTCAAAAGTAAATAAAAAGAAAATGTCAATGGGCAGATGAATTATGGCATCAAAAAATTCTGTTTTACCCAGCCTATAGAAATACAACTTTTCTGAAAATTGTTGATATTATTGTAAAAGTATCTTATTGCATAAAAAGTAACTAGTTACGTTGGAAAGTAGGTAACTAAATACATGAAAAGTAACTAGATACATGAAAAGTAACTAGTTACTTTTTTATGTCTTTAGATACTTACCAAAAGTAACTAGTTACAAGTTACTTCAGTAAAGTAACTAGATATAGTTACTTTTCGCAGGGAGAAAAAAAGTAACTAGTTACTAAGTAACTTAGTTACTTACTAAGTAACTTAGTTACTTTTTGTAACTAGTTACATAAAAGTAACTTTTTTCTAAAGTTACTCCCAGCTCTGCCGTCAAATCAAAAGGGCAGTATGAAAAGGCTTATACCCAATTTTGTGAATGGCGTGCGATGAAGAATGTTGGAAAAGTCTCGGAAACCGTGCTTCTAGCATATTTGGAAGAAAAATCGAGAAAATTAAAACCACCTACTTTATGGAGTACATTCTCTATGCTGAAAGCCACCTTGAATGTAAAGGAAAACATTGACGTGCGAAGATTTCCAAAATTGGTACCTTACCTCAAGAGCAAATCAGTTGGGAATCGAGGGAAGAAATCAAAGGTATTAACAAGAGAAGATATTACTAAATTTATCAACGAGGCCGACAATGAAAGGAATTTACTGAAAAAGGTACATAATTTTATTCTTAATTTGCGATAGCTTACGATAATTTTGTTGCAGACTGTGCTGATTTTGGGCTTAAGTGGGGCCTGTCGTGGTGAAGAATTGGTAAAAATGACGATTGATGACGTCGAAGATGTAGGCTCTGTTTTGATTGTGAAAGTACCGGACTCGAAAACTCATTCCGAACGAACTTTTACTGTTTCGCGTCCAGACTATATTGAGATATACCTACCGAAAATACAGGGATCTGCGGCCGCCCCATGCCTCAAGTTGTCGATTATTCTTTAAATACGACAATGGCAAGTGTGTTAATCAGCATGTCGGAATAAATAAAATAGGAGAGATCCCCAGCTTAATTGCAAAATGGCTTGGAAAGGAAGAGTTTCAGAAATACACTGGTCATTGTTTCAGAAGAAGCTCTGCCACTCTCTTGGCCAACGCAGGAGGAAATATGACTTCGATTAAACGCCATGGAGGGTGGAGATCCACCACAGTAGCGGAGGGTTACTTAGAAGACAGTTTGAACAACAAAATTGACATTTCGAATAAAATTTTAAACTGTCAACCATCCACTTCCAAAGAGAACGTGCTAAACGGGATTTCTTACCAGTGCCAGCGTAGCCTCTCTGAGGAGATGAACGAAGTGGTGGAGAAAACTTTTAAAGGCCAACTATCTGCAATGTCTTCGGGAAATTAATGTAGGGAATAATTGTTCCAAATGTACCATTAATTTTTATTTCAATAATAAGTAGTGATGAGGTTGCAATAATTCAGTCAAGATTTAAATAAAATACGCACTCATATTTTTGCCTACTTGTTTTTTTTGTGTTTTCCTATTTACCATAGATACGAAACAAAAAGTTACGTTATTTTTTCACGTGTGAAAAAAAAATTTTTTTTGTCATGTTAAAAAAAGATAAACTTCGCGAACCGTTAGCAACGCGTAAATCTGACCTTTTTTTGACAGTTGTAGAAAAAAGAATATTTAGTAATGCCAATGTGAAAAAAAAGATTAATCCAAGACGTGCCTCTTTTACCATTCAACTCTTATTTGAACAATTTTTGGATAAAGTGAATAGTTTGTGAAATTTCTTTCCAGTACTACACTTGACATATCTTCTCGTTTAAAAAAAAATTACGTCATTATTTGGTAATGCCAATGTCAAAAAAAAAGATTAACCCAAGACGTGCCTGTAAATTTAACATTCAACTCGTATTTGAACAATTTTTTGATAAAGTGAATAATTTGGAAAATAATCGGCTGTTTCCATACATTTGACTAACCCGGCATGTATAAAAGATTTAATCCTGTGTTGATGAATTTCAAAAGTATTACAGAAGCCCCCGGAAGATGTATATCAATGCGATGTGTATCCCTGTAGATGTTTATCACGTTAATACGTATGCAGGGGCGGCTGATCTTATTGGTGAAATTGGGTGCAGATTTTTTCAATCTGCACCTAGTAGTAGTGCCTCCGCAGACGCACAGATGTGTCAAAAAGGCAAAATGTCAATATGAATAGCTAGAAAAAAGTTTGATAAATTATTTCTTGGAATGGCCTTTTTACTGGCAGCAATTCGAAAAAAATTTCCCCTGCCATTTTTGATGCATTAATCGTCTAATATGGTAATATTCATCATTTAAATAAAAATTTCAACATTTTGTTTCATTTAAGGCGAGATTTAAGTATTAAAAAAATTGGCAGCAGAGAAGCGGCTGGAACCTCTCCACCGCGTGGATCTTTGATTTTCTTCCGCTAGTCGGAATAACAATATGATTTCAAACGTGAGCGATGCTAGTTTGGCAGTCAGCTTCTGTTGCTCCTCCTTCAGCTCTTTTTCACGTCGTTCTAATGTTTTTAATGTTGCGGACGAACTTTCCAAGATTTCTACCATTTGCGAGATTTTTCCGTGCATTAATGCTAATGCATGGTTGACGGGGTGCGCGTCACCCATTATTTGAACTTTATCAGTCTGCTTTTTTGTTGGTGTTTACACTTTAAGCGTTCGTTCGTTGGCTCATGGCACGAGGACTGCTGTCGAGTGGAATCGGAGATGCTCGGCCGATCACCCTCTGTGAGTGCACGTGGTTCCAAAAACTTAATAATTATGGCCTTGCAATTTGGGATAACGCCACAATTAACATCTATTATTGGAGAACGTGTATTTCTAAAACATTCACAACACTTTTCACGAATTTCCGTTGAGTTAGATTAATATGTTTCTAGGGAGTTGAGTTTTGCTTACAACACGGTGCACATCGCTGCGCCAACTTAGCTAGAATATAATTTCAAAGTTGAACAACCTTCAGATCTATTTCCGGTCATGAAATGTCCATATTGTATATATGTACCAAGTTTCAGCCAAATCGGTTCACTAATTTAGGCTGCAGCGAGTTTTCTTATCTTTTTTGAAAATCTCTTAATTTTTGTATTTTTTGTCAAAAGGGCAAGTCTGAATACATTTTTGGAAGCAAAATTTCAACGCCTTGCTTATGTTGACTTCAACAAGGGGGTTTGTATTTAAAAAAAGCTTTTCAGCTCTAAGTTCAGTTACGAGATGATGTCTACATACCAAATGTCAGCTAAATCGAAAATCCAGTTAGGGCTGTAGAGCGTTTACAAACGCACGTACGTACGTACGTACATAAATACAGACAGATTTTAAAAACTGATGGGACCTCGAAATGTAAAGATTTGGTAACATCTCAAATTTGAAAATTTTAGAGATTGCAGTAACCTCCCATTTTTCTAAAGTGAAGTGGTGTAGGGAGGTTAATAACGTTCTACGTTCTGTATTCTCAACCAATCGCGACCATATCCCATATCCCATCATCCAGATTCCTAAAGCAAAGCATACCAAAGTACGACAAACAAAAACAAATAGAAAGTATCTTTTATCTAAAAAGTACCTTTCCCAACTCTGCGCATAATACCTTAGGTTCCTCTTTCCTCTGAATTTACACAATAGATGAAAATTATACCCTCACTAATTCACAGAAAATTGCCGTCTTAGGCCATTGGACCTATAGGTATTCATTTTGGAACCATAGAGAAATCTGATTTGTTATTAGGTACCTACCTACTTATATTTAGCTTGTAACATGTTGGAGGAGATAGATAATTTATTTTTACTTATACCTACAAAACGAAATTTTGAAAAAATTAATTTGCGCGTAGATTGCGTTGTATGATGAATAATAATGACTTTCAGCAAAGAAGAATTTAAGGAACTTGAATTTATCCCAATAGGGAGAGGACGAATTCCTTCGGTATTGGATGGAAGCATTGCGTGACGCTGTCTAAATTGCATTCCATCGGACCGCACTTACAACTCTTTTCCTCTGCTTCATATCTGCAATATAAGCAGCCATAATGTGTTCTGAAGCTATATTTCAATCATTTACCGGCAATTTCAACTTTCAAAACCATTTCATTAAACTGAATATAACGAGCAATTAGTCTGATGGCTGGCGCATCTTCAATTACATCACAGCTATTAGATTATCCAAGAATTAAATTACCTTAGGTACCCTCCACCTGCAATACGGATAATAGCTGTTTTTCAGTTTTTCATTAAAATATGTTCCTATTAAAATTGCGATGAAGGTGGAAGTTGGAAAAGATGATCCAAACGCTTGCGCAACATAGCTCTTTATAAAGGAAAACTCGAAGGCGCTCCGTTTAGTTCGGGTCAGTAAGAATGTTAACTGAAGATAGAAAATGTTAGGGACACTATTTGCAATTTTCGTTAATATCGTGACGTATTTTATCACTTCCAGAGGTAGTACAATAGGTAATAATAAAGGTCAAACACCTAACTTTATTATTTTAGGATATGATCAAATTTATCACGTACCTTTAAATGGTGATGGTAGTATTAATCTAAACTGGGTGATTGACTATTATAAGGAGGAAATTACGTTTGAAATTCATATTCCACCGACTGATGGCTGGTTTGCAATAGGATTTTCAGACCGTGGAGATCATTTTCCCGCCGACTATTGCCTGCTATGGAAAGACATTAAACGAAAAACTTACTTTCAGGTAGATTATAAAATAATTATTTTATACATTAAGTATTGAACCAATCCAAAGCAGCATTTAGTATAACGGTAACCAATCAAATCCTGATTACAGTGATAATACTAAACGTCAACTACTTACTCAATACTTTAATTTATAAAATAATCTGCAAAATACGATCCGTAGCCTCTTGGTTGCCTTGTTGAGTCCTCATGGATGCACTACTTGTCAAATGGCAGATTTTTTTCGGACCACAATCAATTTGTTTTATTTTTTCCACATCAGGACACGTGGGCTGATAACACCGGGGTATTGCATTTGGACCAAAAGCAAGACTGCAAGAGCTTTAAAATAAAAACGAGAAAAAACGTTACCAAGTTCACATTTCAAAGACAATTTGATACTTGCGACGATAAAGACTACGTAATCGAGGAGGGTTCAACACATATTATTTGGGCCAGAGGCAAAACTCCTTTGTACCAAGTCGACGGTTTGAACGTAAGTTCGCTCTTGGGAGACATGGGAATGGTGCGAGTGCAGCTTCTGAAAAATACGAACATAAAGGACAAACTACCCCAACATACCAAATTTCTTGACATTTTTACGCATGAAGTTGATGTACCCCATGAAGAAACCACGTACTGGTGTCACGTTCATAAGCTTTCCGATGAGTACATAAATGACAAACATCACGTTTATCGGGTAAGTAGAAAAAATTATGGATTAGTTAAGATTGGTAACAATGGAAACACTGGACAACTTTGGTGGAAAAATGCGCTATCACTAGAAACACCCCACTACACCGAAACACTTGATTTTCGAACTCAATCTGCTCATTATCAAACTCGAAGCTAAACAATCCTACCTGCCAAAAACTGAAATGTTTATAGGCCCACTCGTGTAGCTCCACCCCTGCTGTGAAAGTTAGACCAATCACAGGTCGAGAAATGGTAACGCGTGTGTTGCCGTACATGCTTTACACAATGACCATAGAATAAGTGATATTATTAAGTTAGTTTGTAGCGTTAACAAGGTGCAGATGCTAGATGCGATGGAAAATATCTTCATTTATAAGTCTAGAGATAGGCTTATGAACGCCGATACAAGCCCGATCGTATATTCATCTCTGTTTACGCTACTTTAGGGAGGACTTGTTATATTTACACGTGTTCACCCACGCGTGACCATTTCTCGACCTGTGATGGAATAAATATTTACGTTTTTGGCAGGTAGGGTTGTCTTGCTTCGGCTTTGATAATCAGCACATTGTGTTCGAAACGCGTCAGCAGTGAAAATCAAGTGTTTCGGTGTAGTGGGGTGTTTCTAGTGATAGTGAAGATTGGTAACGTGGCAGTACGAAGCACACATCCCTAAAGAGAATGAAGGACTCGTCCACCACATGGAAGTGTTTCATTGTGAGGCACCACCAGATCAACAAATCCCTCTTTTCGCTGGAAATTGTTTTTCAAAAGATCGTCCAGTAGAGACGCAAGTCTGTAAGCGAGTTTTAGCTGCTTGGGCTATGGGAGCCCCTCCTTTCACGTATCCTGAAGTAAGTATTACTTTAACAAAAAACGAGTTTTTTCCCAATTATTTTGCAGGAGGCTGGCTTGCCGTTTGGGGGAAAAAGTTACAACCCTCACGTGATGCTAGAAGTTCACTATAACAACCCTGAATTAAGGGCAGGTGCTGTGGATAGCTCTGGAATAAGATTTCATGTTTCTTCTACATTGAAGAAAATGGATGCAGGCGTCATAGAACTAGGTCTGGAGTATACCGATAAAATGGCGATTCCTCCAGGCCAAGACTTGTTCCAATTGGCTGGTTACTGCGTTAGTGAATGCACGGCCGTGGTAAATGAGAGGCGATTGCTTAGTTTTTATCTGATTTCCATTTACACAGCTCACTTAACTCAGCAATTTGATTGGTCAATATTCAAATGAACCAATCAAATTGCCGAGATTAATTGAAAGGAAAGCGCCTTTTATCTTAGAATCCGGTTCTAGAGTCTGCCACCAGAGGGCATCACGGTGTTTGGTTCACAGTTGCATACGCATTTGACAGGTGTTAAAGTTCACACCAGGCACATCAGAGACGGCATTGAGATGCGCGAACTTGATGGAGATAACCACTTCAGCCCACATTTTCAGGAAATACGGCGGCTGAAGAACCCAGTCACAATTTTACCTGTAAGTTGGTAGGCGCTTTCCTTTTACACATTTATCTGAGACGCCTCAGTGGATCTCAGCAATTTGATTGGTTGATTTGAATATGGACCAATCAAATTGCCGAGGTTAACTAAGGCTCCTCAGATAAATGTGTAAAAGGAAAGCGCCTAATATCAAGCGATGTAAAAGAAAATCATCCTCAGTGGGCTTCCAATTTAAACTCTTTGTCTTTGATAATTCTATTTTTTGACTAGTGTCAATGATTTTCTGGCATAATTAACGACATGACCTTCAGCTCCTAAGCCCACTGAGGATGACATCATTTTGATTGGCTTTATATGCATAACATGCGATCAGAAACTGTAATAACCCTTGCCAGGTGAGACGTACCGGCTGCTAAAATTGTCACTTAGGACGAATATCTGACATTATCATATAAAATTTTTGCAATCTACGCCCGACATCTCGCACACGAAGGATTAAAGATAGAGTAAGAGTTTTTGTTCGCACTTGTTATAAAATTTGTTCGGATTGATTCGGACACAAAAATGTTCCTTGAAGACGTAAAATTAAAATTAAAAACGGTTTTATTCAAATGCGAGGATCTACAGGGTGTCCCACAACACTCGCACTTCCATCTAATGGGGTACTCAGCATTAAATTCTGAGTCGAACAGTGTTTTTGAAATTTTTCAGGGTCCAATAGTTCTCGAGGTAGGGATAAGGGATTTAAGAAGACCAATCAGATTTCAGCTCTCAATCCACATGTTTTCCCAATAGAAAAGGATGGAATGAAAGCCACGCCTTTTCCGTACGGGCTATTAGCGTGACGCACGTCCGCCATCTTTATTGGACTAGGTTAAGGTTGTTACCATGGCAATGAAGCTAAACAAAGCGAGAATCTCCTTGTGTAGATTCAATTACTTCAGCACAAAGCTTATTGTAGGCATGATGTAACGATTTAATCGATAGCAACTCTTCAATTTGTCAATATTAAGGTCTTGAAATGCAACACAGTAACAGTAAATAAAGAATTAGACGAAAAATGCACTTTTCTGGAATTTGCACATTGAAATCTCGCTTTGCTTGGCTTCAGTGGGAGGCGTTGACTATGACCATACACAACAAAGATGGCGGTTCCACGTCATCGCTAATATCGTGTATTTAAATTCAAATCAAAAGTCTAGGCAACCACACCACAACTAGAATTTTTCTTGTTGCTTAGTAACTTGTCTGTCAGATTGACATTTTCCAAAAATCCCGCGGAAACTGTAACCAATCCGCGGACACCGGATGCCTGAGACTTAAGTGCGCGCGCACGCAAGTCGGAGTGAAAGGCCTCAGGAAATAGGTCAATTGACCTATGCAGTTTTACCTTGGACAGGTACGTATTTGGTTCTCTCAATTTCTGGAACTTGTCTGATGGAAGGCAAAATCTCCCGTGGGGCGAAAACCTCACGAAAACCCCGCTTTCTGACATGAACGACAAGATACAAATAAATGCCAAAATACAATTAACACATTGCGAATTTTAAAAATGACAGAACCAATTTTTAAAATGACAGAACCAGAAGCGTTGTGTCTCATGTTAACTAAAAGCAGCCGGCATAAGTATATCCTTGTCGCACAAACTGCATAGGTCTATTGCTTCACAAGGTAATTTAATGTTAGATGCACTATTTCCTAGGTAACAAAATACAATATAAAGTTTTATTGATAGTATCTTGTTATCTAGGAAATGGTGCATATAACATTAAATTACATTATGGCCCGGTTTTTCCATCTTCGATAACCTCCGGTTTACCTAACCAACAATTTGTCGCATAGCAACGCGTGTTCTGATTGGCTGTATCCTAGCAACTAACCGCAGGTTTGGTAAACTGGAGGTTATCGAAGATGGAAAAACCGAGCCTATGAAGCAATTCAGAGCTGAAATCTGATTGGTCCTCTTAAATCTCTTTTACCGGAGAACTATTGCACCCTGAAAATTTTCAAAAAACACGGTTCGGTTCAGCATTGAATGCTGAATGCTCCATTAAAAGGAAGTGCGATCGTTCTGGGACACCCTGTATACGGGGGGTGTTTCAGAACCCTTTTAACGGAGTATTTGACATCGCATTCTGAGCAAATATACGTGTTTTCCAAAACTTCCAGGGTTCAACTAATAGTTTTCCAGTTATAATAAAAGATTTAAGTGAACCAATCAGATTTCAGTTCCGGATTGATTCATATTTTTCTAGCTGCACTATTTCCTAGCTAACAAGACAATAAAATAATATAAATTTTCACTAATAATATCTGTCCGGGATCCACACGACCGAGATTCACCCGATTTCCATGGCGATTCATTGTTGACAACAATGATTCACCATGGAAATAGGGTGAATCCCGGTCGTGTGGATCCCGGACAGACTATAGTAGCTTCTTGTTACCTAGGAAATAGTGATCTAATAATAAATTTCCTTATATAGCAATTCACAAATGAAATCTGATTGGTCCGTTTAAATCTCTTATAGCCGTAGAACTACTGGACCCTGGAAGTTCTGGAAATGGGGCAAACCTATACAGGGTGTCCCAGAACTCGCGGAAAATCTGTTAAAGGCAGACTCCTGAACCTAATCTGAGACGAATTTTCATTTGCGGAAATTGCGAGGGTTCAATAGTTTTGAAATGGGAAGCAATTGTAGTCCGCCAATCAGAATGATAGTCTCTGAATTAGACGGTAAAGGTAAAGTAAAAGGATGTAAGATGTTGCTGGGATACACAAAAAAATAATAAAGCGCAAACAATAAGGGAGCACAACAATTTTTTTTGTATCCCCAGCAACAGGTTTCACATCCTTATTGTACCTTACCCTTTAACCCTTTAACCCTTACCATTTGAAGACTATTGAACCCTCGCAATTTTCGCAAAGGAAAATTCGTCTCAGATTAGGTTCAGGAGTCTGCCATCAACAGATTTCCCGCGAGTTCTGAGACACTTTTCTATATAATTTCTAATGACTCACATCGTCGTCAATCTTACAAAGTCACGTATCTCATAAAAATCAGTTTTTGAGATGCGACCAAAAATGATCTATTCCTTAAGCTCTTTCTAAAAGAAAACAGTTTATACTACAAAAAAATACAATTATTGTCAGTTGCTAATTTACTTTAAATCGCTCTCTTCGTACAACGAGAAAACATGAGATACAGGGTGTTCGGGAATAACGTCGCCATATTTTGGGAGGTGATTCCAGAGCTAAAAATATGAACAAAAGTTCATATGAACAGATGTCCGAAGGGGCCTCTTGGGGGCGCTAAAGGGCTTAGAAGGTGTCTCTCAAAAACAGATATTTAATTATTTTTGAAACGGTTGGAGCTAGAATGACGAAATTTGGGTTCTGAGGTAATTTTGGGGTGACAAATTATCTGGTGGGAACAAGACAGGTGATTGACGACCATAGGCGTGCGAAACAGGGGGGGCTTAGGGAAAAAAATCCACAACTTTTTTTCCTCTAGCTTTCTCGAATTTTTGACTTCAGATAACAATTCTCCAAACGATTCTATCGGGTGTCCCAAAAAAAACCGGACAAAATATTTTTGGGAATAAGTCTACCATTTCTTAACCGATTTGGATGAGCGTGGTCTTAAATTAAAGCCAAAGAATCAGGCTTTCGACTGTATGAGAAACTACGGCAGATGGCGCTGCCGTAGCAGCCCTATTGATACTTGTTTAAAGGTTTATTTTAGCTGCATGGGGAAATCGGTATGACAGTGGAATAGCCTTGAAGATCTTTCTTTCTTGTTCAAAAATCCTTTTTCAGAAGTCATTTGGTTTAAGCATTAATTTTCTGTAATTTTTAAAAAAAATGTGTTTTTGAGTATTTTCACACATTAATGGCCATGACCAAAGAACAGTAATGCATATAAATCTTAATTTTCAGTTATAAATGAACGAATATGGTGAAAACAGTGGCGCGGATACCTGTGGGGGGCAACTGAACATTGAAAATTAAGCCCTATGTGCATCAACGTTACTTTAGTCATGGTTATGGAAGTATGAAAATACGCAAAAACACTATCCAAATCGGTTAATAAATGGCTGACTTATTTCAAAGAATATTTTGTCCGGTTTTCTTTGGGACACCCGATAGATAAAAAAGGTACTCTTGATACTAAGTCATAGGACAACCATTTTCAAGAAAAACGCGATTAAAGCATGTCATGCCTATGGTAACAAATTTATAAATGCAAAAAAAACAAGTTGGCTAGCTTCACAAATGTCATTAATTTGTCACTAACGACTACACCTTGTTATTCTAGCTCCAACCGTTTCAAAAATAATTAATAAATACCTGTTTTTGAGAGACACCGACCTAGTCTGTAGCGCCCCCAAGGGACATTCGTTCATATGAACTTTTTTTCCTATTTTTAGGTGTAGAATCAGCCCCCAAAATATGGCGACGTTATTCCCGGACACCCTGTATGTCTCTTTGTAAGATTGACGACAAATTTGCAGGGAGATGCTCTTATTACAAGATGCGACTACAACACCGAAACTCGCACCAATGTAACTCTAGGCGGTTTTGCAATAACTGACGAGATGTGTGTCAACTACATCCATTACTACCCTGCAAGTGACTTGGAAGTATGTAAAAGTGCTATCAGCGACCAAGCACTGAGCACTTATTTTAATTATATGAGAGAGTAAGTAGCTTATTAATAGCTTAAAAATGTAATAAAAAATTCCTTTTAGATGGGAGGGCCAAAACACTTCTCCCAATAAAGGTATATCTGAGAATTACCAGTCTATAGAATGGAACAAAATGCGAGTTCAGCTTCTTAATGATGTGTATAGAGAAGCCCCTTTGAGTATGCAATGTAACATGTCCAGCGGTAATCGATTTCCAGGATACTGGGAAAATACTCCCGTTTCTCCCATTATGATACCCCTACCCCCACCTTATAGAAAATGTTAATGTATATAAACCAGAAAAATAAAAAACAATCTGTAACAAAAACCTTATTATTGCATAATAAATAAATTACTCCGAAACTGATGAACGTTTGGCTTTCTTTTTTTTCTCCATTGGAACGAAATTCGTTTTGATGTTGAGGGTTCCTCCATATCCTTCTTTTACTACATAAACATATTTCTTCACAATTCTTTGCGACAATTCTTCTTGAATTCTATTTTCTAGTAATGCCGCTTCTACCGCTTGCTCCTGACTTAATTTATCCATTTCTTTGCGAGGAATTTTCACTCTGCACACCTCTAATCCGTTTACCTAATAAAATAAATGTCCAAGTACCGACTCATGGATAAATAATTCAGATATTTTACCTCACACACAAGATCCAAACAATAATTTGAGTCAATTTCGGGCCATTTCTGTTCTAAAACTGTCTTATCCCACTGTATTTCTCCAGAATCGTTTAGTCGATTGGGGGCTGATAGGAATCCACTCCATAATTCTGAAGCGAAATGTGGTGCCATGGGTGCTAAGAGAATAATCTGAGTGGCTAAAGCTTGTTCAAATTGTGGGCTGTGGGCAAAAATCGACGGAGGCGCCTTCTAAAATGGGGTCGTTGTTGAAATTAAGACCTAAATGCTAATTATTTCGAATAATCGTGCGAAAAAATACCGTATTTGCAGGACCGATTGATTGCAAAAGTGCATGTCTCCGGCTATAATTGGATCGCAATTAATCATTCACATAAATTTTACTGCAATAATAAAATGACGATGGAATTTCTTCTCTGGAATAAATTTTAATGGCCTCTCACGGCGCTATAGACAACTAAAGGTCTTTCTTTATTCATCTTTAACTTTATGGGCATCCCATCTGTGCTATGCTCAAAATCGATTATGGCTAATGCTAATTTTGGCGGACGCGGTAATTTCTTATTTTTCAGAACTTTCGCTAATGAATTTTTCCGTGAATTGTTCATTTATGGTTTTCGTTAATGTATACAAAATCGTGCATTAATAGACCTTATTAATGCACGATTTTCTATTAATCAACGATTTTAGTATAGGCAATCAACTATACATGTCCTGAGAATTTAAGTGCCATCTGTCAAATTTTCAAAATCTGCAATTTAAATAAAAATCCCATCAATGGATACTCAGGATTTTAATTTAACACCACCTGAAGTACGATGGATCTCAATCAAATTCGATTATTTGCCGAATTATACCGAGTGGTCGTTTTATCTTGAGACTGGTAAATATCTCGGAATGGAAGCACTTTAGAAAAAAATGTTTTGTATAAAAGTTTTATGACTTCGAGGGGGAAAATAGATGGCATCAACGCCATTTTGGTTCAAGGTCATTTTCAAGGTTAAGTGAAGGTCAACTTCATTTTTTTAAGGGAAACCTATTTTTTATTACAGATTCTTATTCCCCGTAAAAGAACAAACAACTCTCATCTAAACTATTTTTGGATCCGATGGATAGTTTGTCAGATATTTAAATGAAAATTTTAATCTTTTTCGAAATCCATTGCCTTCCCAGCAACAGCGGCATGACAAAAACTAAATCTACAACATTTTTTGGGGTTTATTTGACTAGAATTCATCGTTGCTAAGACACAACAGTTGTTCATTTGTTTGGTCGTGCCGCTGTTACTAGGGAATTTCTAGGGATTTCGAAAAAGCTTAAAATTTAATTTCATCGGATCCGAAAATAGTTTAGATAAGAGTTGTTTGTTCTTTTACGGGGAATAAGAATCTGTAATAAAAAATATAGGTTTCCATTAAAAAAATCAAGTTGACCTTCATTTGGCCTTGAAAATGACCTTGAATCAAAATGGCGATCATGCCATTTATTTTCCCCCTCGAAGTCATAAAACTTTTATACAAAACATTTATTTCTAAAATGCTTCCTTTGCGAGATATTTGCCAGTCTCAAGATAAAACGACCACCCTGTTTACCAATAATCAAGGAATTGTATTAAAAGCGGGTTTTCTGCGACACACTGTATACGATATAGTTAAGTTATTACTAAACTTACCCTAATACTGTTTGTTAGTCCTTGTTGCTTAGAAATGGCAACACTGTGCTGTTGAGACCCACAATAATTAAAGGTAACTCCTTTAAGGTAATAATTCCTCGAGTCGTACATAGTACAGTCAAGAGTTTTGAACTGGTCCTCAGGTAAAGTTGGTGGAGGATCCTGTCGGTGTTTTATGAAGTCTTTAATGGTCAGCCACAGTCTTTTTTGCCAATTTAAAATACCCGGGAAAGCTATCATAAAATTACTCAATAGTAACACACATAATCAACAAGATTTATGATCAAGAAAGCCGTGAAAGCTTACATGGGTGTCGCAGAACGCTCACACGTTCTTTTAATGGAGTATTCAGCATTAATTTCTGTCGATCCGTCTTTCTGAAAATTTCCAGGATCGAATAGTTTTCCAGTTATAAGAGATTTAAGACGACCATCAGATTTCAGCTCTGAATTTGCTTTATGAATTCGGTTTTTCGTCAATCCCGGAATGTTGCTCCAAGCGTTATTTCGTGATTCGACGAAAAATTGAACGAGGGCAGGCTGCAGGCCCCTACAAACGTTTAATTTTTTCCTGAAATAACTTTTAACTTTAACTAGATTAAGTTTGCAGATGGTACAAAATGCAGATATAGTTATGGGCTTCGGAAATTCGATCACGTCAGTGATTATTACAAAACAGCGAAATGGTTAAGACTTGATGAGAGTTCGGTTGCATCTTATGTGTTTGATTCATAAAGTTAATAAAGTTGAAACCCCGTCTTATCTCTATGACAAATTAGTCAGGAATAGTGATTTTCATCAACTGCATAATACTCGTCATCGAGATTTCTATGTCATTCCTTCTCACTCTTCAACTCTATTCTGTAGATCATTCAGTTATACAGCTGCAACTTTGTTCAATAAACTGCCGTCTGATATGTATCAAGTACCTCAGTTGTGTCTCTAGTTTTAAGGTCAATTTGCGTAAAACACTTTTGATGGGTTGTTATGGCGAAGTAATGTGAATGTTTTGATTTATTAAAATTATAGTTTGGTTCTTTGATGCCTTAAGCATCAAGCATTAAGCATTAAGCATTAGGCATCAAGTACTATGGTCAATATCTTCGTTTTTAACATTAATTCTATTTCCTTTACTACTTACTTTTGTTAATCTTTGATTTATTGTTATTTTACATTGTTCGCATATTTACATTGTGGTGATGGGAATAAGAATAGCATTTAACTAATATTTGATAAGTTGATGGTTATGTGGTAGAACAGCATTAAGCTGAACATCGCCATCTCGTGGTAGAATCCGTTAAAGTTGTAGAAAAATAAAATTGTTTGTATTTATTCACTTGTCACGAAATAAAGACGCTATTATTATTATTATTGTTATTATTATTCAAGGATTGATGAGAAATGTGAACCTGTGTAGTAGGCGCCTTTAGGTAATTTAATGTTAGATGCACTATTTCCTACATAACAAGATACTGTTGACAACAATGATTCGCCATGGAAATAGGGTGAATCTCGGTCGTGTGGATCCCGGACAGACCATACTAATGATAATTTATTTTGTTGTATATTCCTAGATAACAAGATACAACAATATAAATTTTTATTCATTGCATCTTGCTACCTAGGAAATAGTTCATCTAGCTGAAATCTGATTGGTCGTTTTTATTGTCTTATAAACACAAGAACAAACAAATCCAGCTTTCAATGTGCAAATTCAAGGAAATTGCATTTTTTTTCCAAATTCTTTATTTACAGTTACTGTGTTGCGTTTTAAGACATTATTATTAATAATTTGAAAAATTGTTATCGATTAAATCGTTACATCATGTCCACAATGAGTTTTGTGCTGAAATAATTGAATCTAACCAATGAAATTCTCACTTTGTTTAGCTTCATCGCCATGGTAACAACCTCAACCTAGCCCAACAAAGATGGCGGACTTACGTCATGGTAAAATTGTCCGTATTAGAGTTTCCAATTAAAAGAGATAGACAATATGGAGGCAAAATTTGACAAAGTCCAGTATGCAAAAGTCTGTCATTGTCAAATTTTGCCGCCATATTACGTCACGAAATAGAGAAAGACCTACAAGTTTGGAAACCTTCATTCTGTCGGTATCAGTAAAGTTTCGCCGAGTTTTTAACTTTCACGGCCTTCTTGATTTAGTAAAAGAAAAAATACTCACTGCTACTATTCCAATTTCTCTGTGAAGTAGGTGCAACATCAGCCAATATTAAAAGCCTGGTGGTATCCACACCATATTCTTGAAACATTTCATCGGGGTCTACTCCATTGTGTTTAGATTTACTCATTTTCTCCCATGCCAGTGTCACAGCTTCCCCAGTTTCTTCCACAATACCTTGATTTTTCTTTTTATCTTGAAATAAAATTGAAGCATAGCTTTTTCATTAAAACCTACCTACTTACCCACCTGTTATTTTAACTTTACTTTCAGGAACATATTTGCCTGTTCCTTTGATTCTAAAAGTTCTCCCCATAACCATTCCTTGAACTAGCAGCCTTTTAAAAGGTTCTCTTTCTGGTAACAGGCCGAGGGAATGTAAGAAATGACTAATAAATCGCGCGTAATACAAATGAAGGACTGCATGTTCTTTACCACCAATGTATAAATCCACTGGCATACATTTTGCAGCTTTCAATTTGTCGAACATTTCATCAGAATTGTTTGGATCCAAATATCTCAAATAATACCAGGAACTGTCCACAAATGTGTCCATTGTATCAGTTTCTCTCTGAGCAGGTCTATTACATTTTGGGCATGAGACATTCACCCACCCTTCATTATCTGATAATAGAGAGGAGCCTTTTCTACTTAATTTTGTTAGGTCAGGTAGTTTAACAGGCAAGTCTTTGCTGGGGACAGGTTGTGCCCCACAATCTCTACAATGAATTATGGGAATGGGTGTTCCCCAAAATCTTTGTCGTGATATTAACCAATCACGTAGTTTTGCACTTGTCCAATGCCCTCCACGATTAATACTTCTAGCCTCCTCACAAACTTGTCTTTGAAGGTTTTGAACATCTGTTTCTGATAATACAGGAACAGATTCACGTTCAAAGTCAATATTATAATTTTTGGCGAAATTTTCAGACTGTTCACATACTAAAGGAATACCAATGAAAGAATCTGTTGAAGGTAAGTACTCAATTTCATTTGTAATGAATATAGGAATTTCTTTTTCAGTTAAAGGATGGATTAAACTGTCCTTCAATTTTATTGTCCCTTCATTTTTATCCCCAGTGGCTAAAACATGCCGATGGCTAAGAGCCACGAATTTCGCTGATTTTATAAATTCAGGTTTGGAAGTCCACAAAGTGAGGAAGTAGTTTTTAGACTTTAACTTAAAATCAAAGCTAACGCCATCGCATTCTCCTATCCAGTGTCGTTGCAGTTTAATGATATCCCTCCAGTCTTGCAAAACTGAATCGTCTAATCCATCTAACAAGTCTTTGGCAAATTTTGTGGTTCTTATAAACCATTGGTTAAGTAGCTTCTTTTCGACTTTAGCCCCCGAACGCCAAGAACATCCATTTTCATCAACTTGTTCATCAGCTAAGACAGTTTGATCAACTGGATCCCAGTTTACCGTGGCTTCTTTTTGGTAAGCCAACCCTGACTTGTACAGTTTAAGAAAAAGATCTTGTGTCCAACGGTAATAGCTGGGATCACAAGTTGACATTTCTCTCTCCCACTCAAAACTACAACCTAAACGTTTCAGTTGATGTTTCATGTGTGAAATGTTTTGTTGAGTCCAATCATTTGGGGCAATTCCTCTTTCAATTGCTGCATTTTCTGCAGGCAAACCAAACGCGTCCCATCCAATTGGATGCAGTACCTAATAATAATACAGGGAATTACATTGATTGTTTTCTTGCTTGCCTAATAATTAATTTATGAATTTGACAAAAAAAAGGGCAAAAAACTTCTAGGAGTCAACAAATCAAAATTGAATGTATCTTTAATTTTTATTTATGAGCTAACCCTGGAAAGTTATTATCCCATTATTTTGTTAAAGGTAAAGGCTATCAGTATCTAAAACGCTAACGCTGAAAATGTACGTTAAATTAATTTAGTTCAGGGTATTTAGACAAAATATTGTTGGATAGGGGAATTAAATCCAATAGTTTTGAAAGGCATACTTATTCTGTGTGACTTGCTGATAAATGTAGAAAAAGTCCCCAACCGGGGGTGGTGCGCTTGAGCCTCCAGCGCATAAAATAGGGGCGCACGAGTAGTGTTTTGCTTTTATCTTTAAAACCGTTGACGCTATCGTTATTGTAGTGGTATTAGAATTTGAAGCTTATAAAATTCTCTACAAAAAAATGCAGCAGTGAAGCGGCTGGAACCTCCCCATCGCGTGGATCTTTGCCTTGGGTTTCTAGTCGAATTAGCAAAGAAAATGTATGACTGGTTTCCATAATGGTTTTAGAACTTTTTTAGAACATACAAATTGAAACATTCATTAGAGAAAAGTAGGTATAAGTAAGTCCTTTTTAGGCAGTTCTAAAACCGTCGTTGAAACCAGTCTTATACAATTTCTGTGCTAATTCGGCTAGAAACACAAGTCAAAGATCCACGCGATGGGGAGGTTCCAGCCGCTTCACTGCTGCATTTTTTTTGAAACCAGAATTTGAAGACCTTTCTGATGGTGACAATAAATCTTTCAAAAACTTGTTTTGGGTGGTTAAATAAGTGAATAATTTAAAGTTGGACATTGGTGTGCCAAAACGGCACTTTCCGTGGGCCGATTGACGTGCAATACAATCCCCATGTGCAAAATTTCAGCTAAATCGGTTCAGGGGCTTGGGCTGTACCGCGATTTTAAAGTCCGATAAAAATCAATTTTTTTTTAATTTTTGGTCAAAAGGGCACTGAGAGTGAATACATTTTTAGAAGCAGAATTTGAAGGCCTTTCCTATCGTGACGTGAAAAATGGGGGTTTGCATTTAAAATTAAAAAGTTGATGTGCCAAAATGGCATTTCTAGTTGCGCGATTGGCTCCAAAAGCTTTTCAGATCTAAGTTGGGTTATGAGATGCCTACGTACCAAATTTCAGCTAAATCGGTCTAGTAGTTTTGGCTGTGGCGTGTTTACAAACGTACGTACGTACACACACACAGACACATTTTGAAAACCGCTTTTTTGGGTTCCTGAGACCCCAAAACGTGAAGATCTGGTGCTATCTCAAATTCGAAAATTTTAGTGATTGTAGTAACCTCCCATTTTTTTAAAATTGTGATGGAGTTGGGGAGGTTAAAATATGGAGTGACTTTTTTTCGTATATGCAATCATTGTGCCGTAACTTGACTATAATACAGGGTGCTTCCTAAAAATGCGGCAAAAATTTAATGGGTGATTCCTCAGGTATTTTTATGAAGAAAAGTTCACATAAACATTTGCCAAACCGTTCATACTGAAATTATGAAATTTGGTATACTGCATAAAGTTTTGGCGCTGAATCAGAATCTGAGCCCACAATTTCAAACTTTAATCAGAAGCGTACCCCCAAACACCGAGGCCCAACAAAAAAAAATATGTTTTAAGTTGAATATTTGCCAAACAATGGTTAATTCGGAAAAAATGTATTATATCTCTTTTATGCGAAATTAAATAAGCGTTAATTTTTGTTATTACTATGAAATCGATATTATTAACAGTTATCGAAATAAAAGTGAAAAACCGTCGGCGCGCTCCATTTCGTGACATTAAGGGCCGGAGCGTAACACCTACAGTCGGGGACTTTTAGTATGTTAAATCACAGACTATTTCAATTATGTATCGCGATTTTTCAAAACGATTGGAATTAATTCCACTATTTTTCCTAAGTATCCTGAACTAATTAGGAAAGCAGGAAGAATAAAATCCAATTGCCCTATGTTTTATTGCAAAGTTAGTAAATTTATGAAGGACTGGAAATCTAAAACTTACATTTTTTCCATTCATTCGTTGAAAGCGTGCAATAGCGTCACTAATTGTGTAAACCCTAACATGGCCCATGTGTAGGAAACCAGACGGATATGGAAACATGGACAAGACGTAATATTTCCCTCGACTAGAATCATATTCATCAAAATTTTCATTTTGTAGTCTTTCTTTCCAGTGACTCTCGATTTTGTGTTTAATTTCAGATGTTAGTTCTTTATTCTAAAATAAATTGGACATGTTTTAACCTATCAAATTGGTTGAGTTGAATGTAACAAACCCATAAATTTAATCCAGAAATGCAGCGCTCATGTGAACTGAAGCAAATTCGTTGTATCTTTTGCAGCGTCTTTATGCTATAAATCATCTTTTTTTAAAAACCTTTTCTTACAAAATAGTAAGGTTAAAAATTACCGTGACAAGTGACAGTGACAGATGTGACAACTGACAGCCACGGAAACTACGGCGGGTGCGTTCATAAACAACGCTCTGGTTATACTCTGCGGTTTATACCCGTTCATGGATGCACGGTGTGTTGCAGCGGATAAGTTTCGCACTCGTTCATAAACGGTCGTGGCATACACATATGGACGCTTATCTTTGAAATGGGGAGATCATCTCACCGGTTTGTCACCGGTGAGATTTAGGCAACACGCCGCTCTCAGCTGCATATAGAGCTACGGAAAACCTATGAGATTAAATCTCCCTTGGTCAAACCAAGCGAGATCGTCTCCCAGTTTCCAGGTTAGAATGCGCATGCGTGTGCAACAGGTTGCACAAAATTCCAGTGGTATTTCGATGAAAATGATGAACAGGGCATGATTCTATAGGTCGTTTAAGGCACTGGTGGGGGTTTATTGCGCTTGGCCCCGTATGATACGCATGCGTTGATCTTGTGTCATTTCTAGTGCATTTATACGTCATTTGTCACTACTGTCAACAGAATCTGGGACCTTTCACGTTTACCACGTGCTATTTTAACCTACAATGATGAAAAATGACACATAACTGACAGTAGACATTCAAGTAAATTCTGTCGGCGGTCAAAAAATGACTGCGCATACGGCCATACATGGCGGCATGACGTCACGCTTAAAGGACCTATTGCAAATCAATATGTAGGAAGAGGAAATGTAGATTTACTTATTGGCTGGGAGAGCCTTTAGACAAAATATTGTCCAAAATTATTTTTCGTAAGATTAGCAAATAAAATTGATATTCATTTTAATCGCAGAAATGTACGAAGGCGCAGAGAGGACACAAAAGAAAAATTTCTGTAGTTTAAAAATTTTTACACGAAATTTAGAGGGCGAAGTCGAAATTCTGAGTTCACAACTCGAAGTTCTAACTTTCAACACGAAATTCTAAGTTCGCATTCGCAACTCGAAATTCTAACTTTCAAGACGGAATTCTAAGTTCGCAACTCGAAATTCTATCTTTTTAAGACGGAATTCTAAGTTCGCAACTCCAAATTCTAACTTTCAAGACGGAATTCTAAGTTCGCAACTCGAAATTCTAAATTTTAAATGTTTGAGAGTGGAGACGCGCAAGGCTCATCTGTCAAAGCGGGTAAGTACTAAGTAGGGTTAAGGCGCGGTTGTTCTGTCACGAATTAACCTCGGTTTAGCCTAAACTTGGTTTGGTTGCCAAGCAAGAGCGAATTAAAACGCTTAAGTCTGACCTTTAATCAGGTTTAAAAGAGCAATCAGGGGGTGCGTTCATAAATGTCACTCGAGCGCGCACTGTGCGCTATGAGACGCGCAAGACCGTTCATAAATTCCACTTGCGCGTTACCACTCTTCAGAGCGTCCGTTCATAAAGCACACTCATGAGACCGCAATGAGACGCTCGGAGCGCCCGAAAAACGCCGGATTCAGGACCCCGGCGAAAAACACTCCGCATGCGCATTGTGTACCATGACTAAAGGGCGGATTAAAAAGCATTTATTTTCCAGAAATAAGCGCCTATAAAAAGCTTCAAAAATCGAAAATTAAGCTACAAAAAAGTGAAAATAAGCACCTAAAAGTTCAACTATTTCAAAATTGCAAATTGAAAATTTACATTTTCGCTAATTGCAGGAAATGCCTAATAGACCAGTCAAATAGGGACCGGAGGTTACAATAAATGTTGGAAAGCGGGAGATGATCTTAAACCCTTTAGTAGGCATCTAATAGAAGTATCCTAGTTTTGCAACTTCCCAGGATGTGTGCGTATGATAGGGTGTCCAAAAAACCCCGAAATTTTCTGACTTTTTTCAGTTTTTCGCTTATAATTTCTAAACAGTGCTTCCTAGCGGAAAGTTCGCTATTTTCGAAATTAAAGCGCACTAAATTCTGCGTCGAATAAGCCCCCCAAACGTTAATTTCGACCATGATTTTAAAAAACATCACAAATTTAAATTTTGGTTAAACGTTTCTCCGATTGTATGCGCGGTCACCCATCTCTGTCACTCCTCGGTCGGCTTTGTTCTCTATCTACGCATCTCACCATAGACAAAGGAACCTTAAGTTAAGGTTTTTTTCATTTTAGTGCCAGTACCTTATCTTAGTCAATTAGGGTTGCGAAATAAGTAAAAATCGACCAAAAACGTGGTAAGCTAGCAAGAATAAGCACTAAATAAGCTACAAAAGACTTAAAAAAGCTCACAAAATCGTAAATAAGCACTTACGCGAATTTTAGGCAAAAATTAGCAAAATAAGCAAAATAAAATTAGTGTCAAATGATTCGAAATTTTATGAAACGGAAAGAACCAACAGCATTTCGTTCTGCTTACAATATTAAAAAAAAGCAAAATGCCAGAAATCCGCCCTCTAACCATGACTATTATTTGTGCAAGAATCAGTAGAAAAGCGGAAAAACAGTATCGCCGTAAAACTTTATGGTGATCATGAACGTCGAGGGGTTATGTTTTGATTTGTTATTGTTTATTACATTTCATCCCTTATACATGGACAAGTGATAGTGACATGTGAAGTGACAGATTTGACAGATACCCATCGATGTCGTTCAAAAACTCTTCAACACTCTGTGCGCACTCCTGCTTAAAATTCACTCCGCTCTGACGTCAAACACTCTGCACTCAATTTCAGTTTATGAACGCACTCCAGCTCTAAAACGGTCTTGCGCGTCTCATAACGCACAGTGCGCGCTCGAGTGTCATTTATGAACGCACCCCACGGTTCCGTTGTCTGTCATCTGTCAATTTCTGTCTGTCAACACCTGTCAATGTGACACTTTTTCTAAACCGTTTTTTTTTAGTTTTTAGTGTTTCTTTATATTTTACTTTTCGTTCTCGAGTTTTCCGTTTTCAGTATTTTTAACTTTTTTCCTTCCTGTTTTACTCGTTTCTGAAAATTTACGACAATGCTTGCATCTGGATCTTCAAGCTCCATTTCACCGTAGTAGAGCAGTTCAAAATGTTGTTTCTAATGTATTCTTTTTTTAGACAAAAGGAGCAGCAGCAACCCAAAGCAACTTTAAACCTCTTTGACAACGAATCAACTACCCAAGAATTTCTGAAATGCATTTTCTGCGAGAAATTCCTCTCTGTTCCTCCTATCTACAACAATGGCTCTGACTCTGTGTGTGGTCGTTGCAAATCTCTCGATGAGTTTGAGAACAAAAACAAGTGGTCAAGACAAGCCCTTTACGAGTCAATGGCCATGTACATGATTTTTCCTTGCTCTAACAGAGATCTCGGGTGCAAGATCCAACTTAAATGGGGAACGGTGGAAGAACATGAAAACACTTGTCTCTTGAAGAAGATAACTTGTCCGTTTTCGAAAGATGTCCAGTTTGGTTTTGAGAAGTGTCGTTGGATAGGCTCTGGACCCTATTTAAATGAGCATTTGGAAATCTGCCACGGCGACCTTATCAAGAAGCTTCCGGAAATTAATTTTACAGATTTCCGTGATAAGATTTTTTTAACTAGAATTGCTAAACAACTTATGATAGTTGCCATTCAGTGTGATGGACCAGATAAGTATTCCTGTGTAGTGATGGTAAATGGAATCAGTGCGAATTGTGATTCATATCGTTATCAGCTTGAATTAAGTGATGAAAATAGGAAGAATTCGATGATTTTAAGGAGAGGCCAAGTAGAAGATGCTGTTAGTTTTGAAGAAAACCTCATGAATTTAGATAAAATGTTGCTAATTGATATGAATATTGTTAGAAATTTGTTGAAAAATGCTAAATCTATCACAGGAAGATTTGGAATCATCAAGAAATCAAGAAGGGATATGCAATTTTCAGGTCATAGTGATTCAGTGCTCATCAACGAAGGTATGATTAGAGAATTGGAATGCCCAATCTGTGGTGAATATCTTAGGCCGCCGATTTTTATTTGTGAGTCAGGTCATAGCTTTTGTGGGCCATGTAAAAATCGTGTTGAGCAATGCCCTACTTGTAGAGAACCTTTCAATGATGCTAGAAATTATGTTCTGGAGCAAGTCACGTTGTTAGTTAATTTTCCATGTCCAAATCGAGAAGCAGGCTGTGCTGCTATTTGCTCGGGCAGTAAATTGCAAGATCACGAAAAGATTTGTGAGTTTTCTGGTACCAAATGTTTTATTGCAAATTGTCCAGCAGACGTAGTCAATATGTTCAAACATTTAACACTAAAACATACAAATGACTTGATTAACTGTGGGGATTTACATATTTTGGATATAAGTGAAGATATTCCAATAAGAAAACAAAGTGCCATATGCTTTGGTAATGAAATTTTTCGGTTGACAGTAGTATATTTTGTTGATGAATTCTTCCAGTTTGAGGTGCATCATTTTGGTGTAAAGCAAAGCAATTATTCTTATGAATTGGAATTAGTTTGTACTGTAAATGAGGATAAACTTAGCTTTAAAAGGGCGTGTGTGCCTTTGGATGGTCTGATATGTCCGAATCCTATAAAAATCCATTGTGATACTTTTGAAAGGTTTATATCCGAAGATGAGCTGCTATTTTATAAGCTTGATTTGAAAATGAATGAAGACAATAATTAGGTACTAGAATTTTTGCATTTACAATTTTAATCTTTTGTCAGAGTGATTATATGTTTACATAGGAGTATTATTACATACAGTGGTGTAAGATAAAATCTATCTGAAATTTTGGTATAGTCATATCAACAAAACTTCGGTTGCACGTCATCAATAAACGTCTACGATTTGCACATTTATCTGAGGAACCTCACTTATTCTCAACAATTTGATGCCTAAAAATTGAAATGAATCAACAGAACTGCTGAGATTAAGTGAGGCTCCTCAGGTAAATGTGCAAATCGAAAATTATATTGATGACGTGCAACGGAAGTTTTGTTGATAAGTACTATAGGTACTCAAAACATTCATTTGCTTTTAAGCTTTGTCTGTTTTAGAAGTTTAAACAAACATCCTTCACAATTTTTTCCCTACTTATTTGGGAAAAATGAGAAATTAAAATCAACTTTCATATCTTTAATTTTGTAGGTATATTTTTAAGAAGTTCTGAATATGTTCAAGATGTTATTTTTTGTAAGCATCAAAAGGAACCAAAAAGACTAGTGGGCGTTTGTGGACTTTAGAACTTGATTGTTCTTTTATTTTTTTGATGGATTTAAAGACTTAGCCCACCTACATACGAGTTTTTTTGGTTCGCTTTTTGATATAATAATATATGTACAATGAATGATTGGGTGGTCCAGGTAATAAAGAGAACTTGTTTATTCATACATGTTTATAATTATTATAAATTACGTTTCAAAATCTCTAGTGATCGAGAATTTAGTAAGTTAGGGATATTATTCTGTGATATACTAATACTATTAACCTCCCCAAAGTTACTGCAATCACTCCAAAATTCGAAATTGAGATACCAGATCTTTACGTTCCAAGGTCCCAGGATCACAGAAAAGTGGTTTTAAAAAAATGTCTGTGAGGGCTCTGTCAGTTTTGAAATTGCTGTGGCACCAGATGTAGTGCATTAATCACCAAAATTGGCAACCCTTAGACTGGCGACCGTTGATTCGAGTAAGTGTTCATAAATGTCCTTCTTTTATTAAAATCATCAATACCCTTACTTTTAAAATGGGACGATTATTGCGAAATATCAATATTGATTCTCGATTTTGGAAAAATTTGAATAATAATGGACCACTGGACGCCTAGAGGCGCTATAAAAATGTCCACAGGAATTTTGTCCACCAGAAATGCTGCCCACCGGAAAATTGTCCACTGGAAAAATGTCCACAAGGACAGTTACGTCAACGTCAAGATCGCGTCCTGTGTTAAGCGGGAGCGATAGACACAGAGTAATTCCATCAAACACAACAGAACTGAGTAAATGACATAAGTCTCCGAGAGAGCGACAGAAGTAGGGCGCAGGGGGGCAACCTTGGGGGCGTTTCGCTGTCCTTTGTCGACGGCTGACCTAACCTACAAGTGCGTAGCCTTGGCAAATCTGCAGATTTTATTTAATTTCAGATTGTGACGAGACTGAAGTCCATTATTTAATTATTTATTATTTTGAGTACCATCGCCGGGGCATCGCTTTCAGCGGTGTCAGGTCAGATGAGGGCCTATAGTGTTGATTTGAGAAAACAGAATGGGAACTGCAGCCCAGGCTTCTTCATTTGGCATTGGTTTACCTACTGATTAATTCATCAATCTAATTTAATTTAACCTAAACCGCTTAATGTAATGTTATAGGGACCTTTTGTGATGGAAGAACTTGATGTTCCCCTTTTAATGTTAATGTTTTTGACGAGGGGCAGTTCACTCATTGAAATGTGTACGTACATTTGCTGCTTCAAGTTTATTCGAAATTATCCACTCTGGTAGGTAATTTGAGCTCTAGGTACTTTGAAGTACCCACTTTAACTACTTCCACATGTGCTTCGAGTACTTCAGACTGATTTTGACTGAAGGCACCGGTGTACACCGCCTACAGGGTATGTAAACGAAACTCGTCGCCAAATTTTACCTGTAGATTCTTCTATGAAAAATATACAAAAAGTTCCTATAGGAACATATGTCAAAAAATACCTCCTAAAGGGAGGTAAGACCCCTTATAGGGGCCACTTTGAAAGTGGTGTTTTCTCAATATCTTCAAAACAGTTAAAGATAGCAACGTGAACTTTGGTATCTTTGGTAAGTATTTGATGATAAATTTATTGCTGTGGACAAAATTTTAAAATTTTGATCATAAGCGTCCCGACGGGGAGGTCCTACGACAAAATTTGCTCAAACATTTTTCTAAGTCGTTTCTTCTCTTTGACACCAAAATCTGAAAATATGATAAGGACAGAGCTGTCACAAATCATTTAAAAAAAGATTTAAATCAAAAATCATAAATACTTTTCATTCTATGAAATGATTTAAATCAAAAATCGTTTTTTTATAAAAAAGGATTTTAATCAAAAATCAATTTAGATTTAAATCTTTTTACCAAAGATTTAAAATACTTTAACTCGATTTAAATCTTTTTCCAAAGATTTAAAATACTTTAACTGATTTAAATCTTTTTACCAAAGAGTTAAAATACATTTTTGTCGATTTAAATCAACTCGGTGCTTTAATTTTCTCTACCGAAACTTACTTCAAAATTCTACTTTAAATAACCTGTAAGGCCGCCTGACAAAGTAGCACGTTTGCTAGCATATACAGGGTATCCCTCGACGAGGGTCAGTTAGCCGTATCTGAAGAACTGTTTCTGGCATCGTCTTGAAACTTTGTACACAGGGGTTTCAATTAATTTTGAATCGACGTAAAATATTTTCAGCAATGGCGCACTTCCGATTATACCGGAAATAGGTACTAACTTCCTTATTTTAAATGGAACACCCTGTATATTATGATATTTTTGGATTCTACGTTTCATTCTAGGTAAACTCTTACTAAGAATTGCTATGCCAAAAATCAACCATTTTTGAGAAAATCAAGAATTTCGCTTTTTTATGCCAAGTGCAGGCCTAACTTCAAAAAGCTGTAACATCCTTACATTATGAAATGACAAAAAGATATTATTTTGGCATGAAGACTAATGTAGGGTGTATCCGCCCCTGGACTCAAATTTGGTCAAATACATACAGGGTGTTCTCTGCAAATTTTTAAACATATCAACTTCATTGGTCAAAAAGGAATTTCTTCAAATGGAATGCCCAACTATTTTATGCGATTTTATGGCACATCGATGCAGAATTTAATTGTTTACCATATTTAAATAAACAGTTTTTGTGATATTTTTAAGTATTTGGAATTTGACCAAAATTTCATATTTAGCACGATTTAATAACCAAAGTTAGCTATGATTTTAGGAGCCTTTAGAGTTCCTTAAGGCTGCTCAAATGAAAATTTAATCCTATTTTAATCCTTTTTTAAAATATGAAATTTTGGTCAAATTTCAAATACCTACTTAGAAATATCACAAAAACTGTTTATTTAAATATGGCAAACATTTAGACTAAAATGATAGACAATTAAATTCTGCATCGATGTGCCATAAAATAGTTGAGGCATTCCATTTGAAAAAATTGACTTTTTGATCAATGAAGTTGATGATGTTGAAAAATTTGCATGTATTTGTATGTATTTGTATGCATTTGTATGTATTTGACCCAATTTGAGTTGAGGCGCGGATACACCCTACATTAGTCCTCATACCAAAGTAATCTCGTTTTCTCATTTCATACTGTGAGGATGTGACAGCTTTTTGAAGTTAAGGCCTTTACTTGGCATATAAAAGCGAAATTCTTGATTTTCTCAAACATGGTTGATTTTTGGCAGAACAATTCTTAATAAAAGTTTAACTAGAATGAAAGTTGAATCCAAAATATCATAATATACAAGGTGTTTAAAATAAGGACCTATTTCCGGTATAACCGGAAGTGCGCCATTGATGAAAATATTTTACGTCGATTCAAAATTAATTGAAACCCCTGTGTACAAATTTTCAAGACCATGCTAGAAACAGTTCTAGAGATACGGCTAACTGACGCTCGTCGAGGGACACCCTGTAGTGTCACTTGCAGCAATGCTTGAAAATTTTTACTACCATCACCAATACAGAAAATGTTGAAAAATTGTCAGTAGCAAATTATTTGTTTTATTGAAATCATTTCGTGATTTTAAATCTTTTGTAAGTGATTTAAATCTTTTGAATGTGATTTAAATCCTTTTTGTGCGATTTAAATCATTTTTAAGTATTTAAATACTTGGCAAAAGATTTAAATCTCTTTTTTTCTTTAGAAAAATCAAAGATCTTTTCAAAAAGATTTAAATCATAAATCAAAAATCTTTAACCATAAAAAAGATTTAAAATCAAAAGATTTAAATCAAAAAAAAGATTTAAATCAAAAAAAGAGTTAAATCTTCGTTAAAGTTTCAGCTCTGGATAAGGATGCACCATTATCGAAAAAAATGGCTCTTTACTGGTCCAGGGCTCCAAAATTTGTGATGTGATGGAACTATACTTCATTCTAGAAAGAAAAGTTTTTATGGACATGGGTCTAAAAATGCTTCCGAAAGGAGCTAGAATCCTTCAAACAACATATGGTTTCCAAGACCCCATTTGAAAGATCATAGCTCCCTTAGGAAGCGTTTTTCGACCCAGGTCCATAAGAACTTTTCTTTCTAGAATAAAGTAAGGAAGCCTCCCATGAACTTGTTTACGGAATTTGGATGACTTCTATCACAAATCTTTGAGCCCTGAGCCAATGAAGGGTAATTTTTTTTTTTAAACTGCATCGCATCGATATCACACAAGAGTACCATTTTTACGTAAAAAACTTTTATATTTTCAGATTTTGGTGTCCAATTTACGAGAAAACGACTTAGAAAAATGTTTGCCCAAATTTAGTCCTGTACGTGATATGCTTATAATCAAAATCTTGAAATTTTCTCCACAGCAATAAATTCAGCATCAAAGACTTGCTAAACCCAATTTCACGGTACTATATACCTATAACCGTTTTGAAGATATTGAGAAAACACCACTTTTAAAGTGGCCTAAAGGGCCCTAGCTCCCTTAGGAGACGTTTTTCGACACATGTTCATAGGAACTTTTTTCATATTTTTCATAGAAGCATCTACTGGTGAAATTTGGCGACGACTTTCGTTTACACCCTGTATACTTCGAGCAGTGAAAATTCGCTTAGTAAGTATTGGTTGAAAATCACGTCATTCGATAGCTTTTCATCAGTGGTTCAAAAAAAGTCTAATTGAAAAGCCAACGGAAGATGTATATCAATGCGATGTATATCTCGGTAGACGTTTATCAAGTTAATGTGTATGTAGGGGCGGCTGGTCTTACTGGTGGAATCGGGTGCAGATTTTATCAATCTGCACCTATAGTAGATGTCAAAAAGGCGAAATGTTAAAAAATTGTTGTTACAAAATTTAAAAATAGAAAATGAACATCAGGAATGAGTAAATGAAAAGAATTACCAGAATTAAAACAAAATTTGGCGAATTTTGAAAAATTAACACTCGGTGCTGAAAAGTTGTGAAAGGGGATGAAAAGTCAAGAGGAATGAAAATTAAGTGTGATTAAGTAGAATTACGAAATAAAACATGAACATAACCAAATTATGCAATTAAAACTTTTGTGGGGGTTGAAATACGCACTTATACCTACCTATTGCGAAGGAAACTGAAAAATTGTGAAAGGTAAACTGAATCCCAAAGGCGTTCAATTTGATGACCGACGAAAAACTAAATTATGCGAATTTTGCAAAATTAGCACTTACGAGGGTTGAAAAATCGTAAAGGTGGATGAAAAATCAAACGGTATGAGGATTAACCGTTGAAAAAGTGAAAACGGTAAACATAATCCAAATGGGTTCAATTTATTACCGAAGAAAAACGAAAATATCCGAATTTGGCAAAATTAACACCTAGGGGGTTAAAAATTGTAAAGGGGGATGAAACGTCAAAGTGGATAATAATCAATCGTAATTAAGCAGAATTACAGAAAATAACGCGAAAGTAAGCCAATTATGTAAATTTAGCTTTTGGGGGTTGAAATGTTGCGAAGGGGGTTGGAAAAGTGAAAAAGATAAACATAATCCAAATGAGTTCAATTTATTACCGAAGGAAAACTAAATTACGTGAATTTTGCAAAATAAACACTTAGGGGGTTGAAAAATTGTAAAGGGGAATGAAAAGTTAAAGGGGATGAGAATTAATCGTAATTAAGTAGAATTACAGAAAATTACACGAAAATCAGCCAATTATGCAAATTAGACTTTTGGGGGTTGAAACATTGCGAAGGGGTCGAAAAAGTGAAACAGGCAAGAAATACATATACATACACCTACTTATTGCGAAGAAAACTGGAAAATTGTGAAAGGTAAACTGAATCCCAAATGAATTCAATTTTATTACCGGCGACGAAAAACAAAATTATGCGAATTTTGCAAAACTATCACCTTAGAGGGGGGTTGAAAAATCGTAGAGGTGGATGAAAAGTCAAAAGATATGAGGATTAACCATGGTTAATTAAAATTACGGAAAATAACACCAAAATAATAACACAATTATGTAAATCTTGCGTTGGAAGAGTTGAAATATTGCGAAGGGGGACGAAAAAAGTGAAAAATGTAAACATCATCCAATAATGAGTTCAATTTATTGGTACCGAAGAAAAACGAAATTGCACAAATTTTGCCAAATTAGCACTTAGGGGGTTGAAAAATCGTAAAGGTGTATGAAACGTCACAGGGGATGAAAATTAATCATAATTAAACAGAATTACAGAAAATAAGCCAATTATGCAAATTTGGCTTTTGGGGGGTTGCAATATTGCGAAGGGGGTCGAAAAAGTGAAAAAGGCAAGAACAATCCATAAGAGTAAAATTTATTACCGAAAAAAGGCAAAACTGCGCGAATATTACAAAATTACCGATCGGGGGGTTAAAAAATTGTTAAGGGGGATGAAAAATCAAAAGGGGTGAAAATGAACTGTAGTTAAGTAGAACTAGCGAAAATCACACGAAAAAGAAGCTGTCTCGGTAAATTTTGATTTTTGCGGGTTCACATATCATGAAAGGGGTTGAAAAATTGTGGATGGGTTAAAAATTAATGAAAATGACTCTGAATTATTATTGAAAAATCAGAAGAAAGCCCAAAGAAATAAATAGAATGTTTTTACTCCGCTTGCTAGGGCTTAGGGGGTTGTTATAGTAGCGTAGGGGTTATGGTTTTAGGTTAAAGACTCATAAGACTTTTTTCCAATGGTTGACCGAAATCTATCGAACCCCGTAATTTTATTCCACCACTTACATGAAAAAATTTCTAGTTTCAACCCTTAAATTTCATCCCCCTTATTGTTAGAATCATAATCAAAATTTGCCAATCCGCCTACAATTGAAAATTACCACATCAAATCCAACCCTGAAACGTCGTTTGAGCAGTTTTTGAGTTCTCGCATTTTAGTGTTTAACCCCCAAATGCCCTAAAGGAAGTTGTGTTTTCAATTTCACCACCCTAATCCAATTCGTTGAAAAATTGCGGTGATTTGTAGATTCCTCGGTAGATTCATATGTTTTCAACCTCTCATGATTTCACCCCTTTCGGATTTACAGGGGTGACCTTATTTTTCCGGTGTTACATAACTCCTTGCGTATTTAGGTACTGACTTCAATTGTTCATAAATAAAACAATAGGGTTTCAGAAAAAACAAATATAAAATAAGACCTCTTTTCAATAGTTGACCGAAATCCATCAAACCCCCTAATTTTATACTACCATTTACTTTAAGAAATTTCAAGTTTCAACCATTAAATTTCATCCCCCTTGTTAGATCTAAGTGAAAAGTCCATCCACCTACAATGTTATTGAAAATTAGCAGACCAAGTTCTGCCTTGATGCGTTGAGTAGTTTTTGAGTTCTCGTATTTTTGTTTCTGCATGTTAGGGGTTGTAGCGCCTTTAAGGGTGGTTTTTCTTAAAATATGAATGACACCTTTTTTGAATCATTAATGGAAAGCTATCGAACGACGCCAATTTCGACCAATACTTATTAAGCGGAATTTCGAGTTCCAACCCCTAATTTCCACCCCATTTGTTCGATTTTACGATAAATGTATCTCCCGCAAGAATTCACCGATATAGGTATGTGTGTACGTTGAGTTTCCAACAGCTGCGTGCAACCCTTGCGGAGTTATCATATTTTTTGTGGTTTTCACCCCCGAAATTAGCACCCCTTCACCTTCAACAGACTTGATAGGGTCGAACGTGCATACCAAGTTTCAGCAAGATACTGCCACTAGTTCTCGAGTTATTGCAATTAATATTTTTTCGGTTTTTCACCCCTAACTCCCACCCCCTTGGTCCGATATGACCCAAAAGCAATCCCCGCCTTACTTTTCGGGAGACGAAGCTGCCTACCAAGTTTCGATATCTCAATCCGTTCTCAAGTTATGCGACGGACAGATTGAGGAG
The DNA here is from genome assembly GCA_963924575.1 of Pycnomerus fuliginosus. Classification (NCBI taxonomy): domain Eukaryota; kingdom Metazoa; phylum Arthropoda; class Insecta; order Coleoptera; family Zopheridae; genus Pycnomerus; species Pycnomerus fuliginosus. The sequence continues at coordinate 31,480,287 of OZ004618.1, read as the reverse complement.
CGATCGATACGACGAGCAAGCGAATAACGTCATTCTTGTCGTTTTAATTACTTCGTAAAGTTAATAAACGTCGGTGAATTCGCGGCCTAATGGTTTTAATCTTCTTAAACAATAAAGGATTTGTGATGTGCTCCCATGATCTTGGATATCTGAGGTTCCGAGCATGATCAAAATATTAGGAACAGCAATAGGACCGTTACAAGATACAGGGGAAATAAAAAGTGACCTAATGTGAAATTAAAAAGCTACCAATTTTATATAATTTTTTTAATAAAAATTCCAAATACAAAAATCCATTTGGGACTGTATATTTTTGAACATTGCTAAGATAACCAACATCTCCACATAAGACAGTCTCAAAATAGCTCAGTCCGTCAGTTAAAACATAATTATTTATCAATTATCAGACCCAATTTTGTCATAATAATACTGCACGTTCAGTTCATTTGGGCACATAACACCACAGATCGACATAGAGGTACCTAATCATTTCTTAAGACATTTTATTCATGACTTCTTCTAGAGAGTTGTTTCCTACAAAACAAATTGAATGTTTATCATCACATAAGCACTTACGTTCACAGGTGACAACAACAGAGGTCTCGACAGGCTCAGGCAGCACTTCTTATTTGTACCTATCACCATGTGGTACCTACGCGTTAGGTGCTCCTACATATAATAACAGATGAAGCAGCAGGCTCAACATTATCGGAACTACATATTACTTTTATGCTTACGGCAGGTACCTACAAAACAATATTTAAATTATTAAATTGATCTTAAACATTTGAATCTTTTACTTACCCTCAGCTGTTGGGGCTATGGTATTAAATAAACGGAACCTGTGACATGCCACTGCCACTACCTTAACAACCCCCAATTGCCCCCTTTCATGACCTAATCGACACCTAACCTATGTAACTCCTGTCAGTCAGTTGTTCTATTCAAATGAAGGTACTCTGTGTGTTTTGACACTCCGTCGCTGACGGCAGGATGTGATCTTGACGTTACAGCTGTTGACGTAATCGTCCTTGTGGACATTTTTCCAGTGGACACTTTTCCGGTGGGTAGCCTTTCTGGTGGACAATATTCTTGTGGACATTCTTATGCATCCTGGAGCGCAAAAAGTGTCCGCTCTGGTGTTCCCGCCAGTTGTGATGTCACGGATGTGGAGGGGATCGGCTAGTTCTATTGATAGGCTACGATTGGACGCGTCTAACAAATTTCTGTGTGACGTCACCACGAATAGGAGAATTTTATTTTACCTTCTTGAATTTTTGGTTGCCTAGCCTCAACGACTATGACAAGGCATAATCGACTTTTTTTTACTGTCCATTGATATTAATTTCTCTTCGGTGAAAATCGCGGCAACACCAATACCAACGAAAGTGTTATTTCTGTTGGACTGTTTGGAAGTGTCTTATTAACTTCATCAGAGTCATCTTTAAAACCCGGCCAAAGGCATCTCCTGATGTAGCATCGGTGGTTCAGTGGTAGAATGCTCGCCTGCCACGCGGGCGGCCCGGGTTCGATTCCCGGCCGATGCATGTTTTGTCGATTTTTTTTAGTGTCATTTCCTGAACTTTTTTCAAAAAGTTACCCCAACATCATTATTTATATACGAGGGGTAAATTATCTGAAACGCTCAGGTATAAGTACCTACACATACTTCATGTTCTATTATACATACCAGAAACCAAAGGAATTATTATTGTTGGAATGGATACCTAAAAGCGTCAGGACAGGAGACATCATAAAGTTGTTACTATTTTATTATTATTATTATTTTGCAGGCGCTATTTCCTCTGCTTTGTCTGCGCATTGGATTCTGCAGATTAATCGAGGGGGGGTAAAATGTTTATGGGTCTCGGGCGGAAGTCAAGCTATATACAGGGTGAGTCTGAAAGACTCCACATCTTTTATACCACAGAATCTACTGTTCAAATGATCAAGCTTGGTGGAAAAATTATTGGTCAATTGTGATTCCTCTTGATGTTATAAGCCGCCAAAGATTTTCATTTTTAAACGTTCTTTTTAAATATCTACCGAAAGGTGTATCGTAGGATTTTGAATTTTTGCACAGCATTGTTACAGACCAAGATGCAACTACTGATGGTACTTAAGACATTATCCAAAAAGCGGATCCCTGTTATACAGGTGACCCCAATGTTATTTGCTCTTGAACTTTTTTATGTTTGAAAATATTGTATAGAACTTTTTTGGTTCTTAATTTTTCGAAAAAACTAACCACTCACGAGAAAAATTGAAAAAACCGAAAACATGATCATCATCGTGATAAACCTACAATTTCAATAAAAATCAAAGTGTACGTTGACAGGCATCACATTTCAACCCAGCAAACACAGAAGGTCTGGCCGTGTTATGGCAACTGTCCGGCAAGTCCGGCAAGTCCGGCACTGGCAATAGAATTACGGCCGTGTACTGGCCAGACGAGAATCGGCCATACGAAAGCAGCCACAACGTGGCCGTACTATGGGCATGCGAACAACGGCCAGACAAAGACAGCCATGGCACGGCCGGCCTCTGGCAGCCCTAACCCGGCCGACTCCTGACAGCCTTAGCCCGGCCGGCCTCTGGCTGCCTCATTCTGGCCGTATTGAAAATGTTTCTGTAGTTAAATAATATGATGATAGTGATTAATTTGATAATCTAACCCTTACTATCATACAATTCGCAAAATTAAAGAGTATTACATATTTTTTAAATAATTGCCGATACAAACAAATAAGTAAAGTATGAGGTGAAGCGGCCTAGTAGCAAGAAACTCGACTATCGTCCGAAGAATCCGGGTTCGGTTCTCGGTGGTGAAGCGGTTTATCACGTTTTTTTTCGTCCCGAGGTAGTTCCGGCCTGAACGTGGCCATAAGAACGCAGTGATGTGGGCACAACCAGAACCAGACACGGCCCGTGCCTGGCCAACGTAGATCGGCCGTAACAAAACCAGAGGCACACATGCGGGCCGCGCCAGATAAGGCACTCGCTTTTGGGCCGGTTCCGGCTTGTCCGGGCAGCCTCATTCCGGCCGGCAACCGGCCATAAGATTGAGGTTTGCTGGGAACTGTTTTTTTGCATTGAAGGTGTTGTCCTACATCTGTGCCCAGAACCATTGCTCACAACTGAAGAAAAAACATTGATGGTAATTTCACTTTTTTATGAGGTAGACTCATCATTGGTTTTAAGGTGACTATCTGCATCATGTTTTGGGTTTTTTCAATTTTTCTCGTGAGTGGTTAGTTTTTTCGAAAAATTTTAAGAGCCAAAAAAGTTTTAGAATTGAACGGGCAAATTAGCAATATTTTCAAACATAAAAAAGTTCAAGGGCAAATAACATCGGGGCCACCCTTTATAACAGAGCTCTGCTTTTTGGATAACGTCTTAAGTACCATCAGCAGTTGCTTCTTGGTTTGTAACAATGCTGTGCAAAAATTCAAAATCCTACGATACACCTTTCAAAAGATATTTAAAAATAACGTTTAAAAATGAAGATTTTTGGCGGCTTATAACATCAAGAGGAATCACAATTGACCAATAATTTTTGCACCAAGCTTTATCATTTGAATAGTAGATTCTGTGGTATAAAGAATGTGGAGTCTTTCAGACTCACCCTGTATACGGCTTTACCGTGAGGGATGTCCCCTTTTTCTCGTTGGACCCCCTTTAAAATTTTTTTTACATTTTTCGACTATTTTACGTTCGGAATTCAAAATAGCGTATACAGGTTATGGGTAATTTTTCGATGCTCACCATTAGTGTCTCGGAAACCATAATAGATGGAGAGTAGTTTGAATTGATGAAAAGTTGCGCTATTTCTTGGTGATTAAGATTCTGAAAAGAATTCCCCGATATTTTGATTCGTTCCTGAGTTATTACAAAAAATTTGAAAATTGCCAATTTAAAGAAAAATTAATATCTTCCTAACGTTTGATGTAATTTAGATGAAATTGAATGGCATTGACAGAAATTTTCTAGACCTTCTAGATTTTGAATAACGACAGTTAACTTTTGATTCTTTTATGGCCGCTATATTGAATATGGCGCCCCATAAGAAAAAGAAAAGTTTACTGTCTTTATTCAAAATTAAGAAAGCCAAGAAAATTTCTGACAATGGCATTCAATTGACATCTGTCAAAAATGTAAACATTCCAAGTTTCGTTTTAATAACATCAGTCGTTAGGAAGATATTAATTTTTCTTTAAATTGGCGATTTTCAGAATTTCTGTGATAACTTAGGAACGAATCAAAATATCGTGGAATTCTCTTCAGATTCTTAATCGCGAAGAAATAGCGCAACTTTTCTCTAATGATGCACTTCAGTCCTTTGGTACACAATAGTATATTACGATATTAGGTTGGTAAGTACAGTATAACAGAATCGAGGAAAGGTTTGCAAAAACGAGTCGAAGACGAGTTTTTGCAATTTCCAAGATTCTGTTAGATGTACTTAACAACCGTGTATCGTATATGATTTTTCGCACAATCGAAATTAGCTTATTGAACATTTTTCGTCAGCCATTAAAAAAATCCTGTTTGACATATCGCCGAATTTTCCAAATGCTCTCGATACCTTTGGCAGTTCAATTGTTTCACTTACCATGCCTGTGTCAGATATGCGTGCTGTTATGAATTCATAACAGCACTGTTATTTTTCGTTGCCTGGGAAACCAAACCGCGCTTGGTAAGTTGAACTTACACCTTACTTTAACTACGTCGGTAAGAGAGTTATAACATACGATTGTGCGAAAATACACTATTACTATGGTAGGTAATGAATAATGGCCGTTTGCACCGTAATTTTAAGGGGTTATGAAATCATAACAGCATTGCTATTTTTCGTTTCCTTGGAAACCAAACCGCGCTTGGTAAGTCGAACTTACACTTTATTTTAACTACGTCGGTAAGAGAGTTATTATAACATAGGTAGGTACCTACGATTGGGCAAAAAAAAATCAGTTTTCAATACTGCCGCATAGGTATAAGGTATAACTACTCAATAAAAACAATTTAGTATTCGTGGTCGATCTCTGACGGGGATGCCCTCCTCAGGAGCTTCTTATTGAATGGATTCATCAAGATATATTTTGCTTATTAGGGATTGTATTGTTCGATGCAGATGTTTATATCTTTAATTATCCATTCACTCTTTTATTGTCTAACACAGTAATAGCATGTAATAGAATAGTAAAAGCGATCCAAAATGTAGCCTCAAATCAATCTGATGTTACTTAATTTACTAAACATTAATATAATTCAGTGGATGAATTCATCACTGGGCTCTCGACATTATCTTAATCACGCAATCTGAGAATCTTTATTGGACCTTATTGGAGAAGATTGTATTTGTAAGCAGGTACCTATACCTATTCTTCGTTTTTTTTTTAATTAGTGAGCCAGTTTGCTTTTTTACTGAATTAATTTTCAGGATCCCCTTTCAGGAGGCTTAACTCCCTTGTTAAGCATTTCAGATAGGGAATTTCAGATGCTGTAATTTTTAAATTTTACGTTAGTCGGACTCGGACAAAAATGATGTCCAGTTCCTGAACTGGATTGACACTTTCTACAGATGCTGTAATTTTTCAATTTTACAGCATGTGGACAAATAATATCGTCCAGTTCGTGAACTGGAAAACTACTTCTATCTGATGTTGTTCCCCAGTTCATGAACTGGACAATATTTTTCGGCCAGGTGCAGTAAAATTGAAAAATTACAGAATCTGTAAAAAGTGCCCCTCCAGCTCACAAATTGGACCAAATTTTTGCCCAGGCAGTGTAAAATTTAAAAATTACAGCATCTGAAAGCACTTCATGAACTGTAGTGTATATCCAGTTTGCCAAATGTCGGATTACACCATACAGGGTGGGTAATTTTTCGATGCTCACAATTGAGATCTTCTAAACGGTAAAATATACGGGGTCGGTTAAATTACATAAAATTTGCGCTATTTGTTGATGATTAAGAATCTGAAGAGAATTCCCCGATGTTTTGATTCGCTCCCGAGTTATCACAAAAAATCTAAAACTAACTAGACATGTCCAAGTAAATGTTTTGGTTGTTTATTACCATTTCGTTCGATATTCCTTATTAGTTAACAAGCAAAGTAATTCTTCGTAAAATTTTACTAAAAATATTACTTGTTACCAGTAACCTGAAATAAAAGATAATTATGTGGTTAATAATTACCAGTCCTGTTTCCAAACAGTTTTGTTAATTCTAAGTAGGAAATTTTGGTTTCATTTTAGTAATAAATTACATGAACAATTAACCTGCAAGTAAAGTGATCATGAATATTTATTTTATTACAGTTAATTTGTATCAGTCAATTCACATTTGTGTTTTTGATTGTTAATAAGTATACCTGAAGGACGACAATTTACTACATGGTTAATGTCAGTGTTATTTTTTACAGCCTTTTAACTCCAGACTCTTGATTTAAATTTACCTAAGATTAGGTGCCCAAATACAGTTAATTTATGTTTAATGTTTCTTGAATTTTACTAGGAAGTTAGAGTTTCTAACAGGTTAAGTAATATTTACTTATACTTTTAACTAACAGGTTAAATTTAACTACAGCCGCTTTTGCCTATAGGCAAATTAACGTATATTTAGCCAGTTGGTATTTTTCTCGAATGCGCCATTTTTACAGCTTTGATTAAAGTCACCATTATTTATTTTTAAGTTATGAAAACTGAATTTGAATTCACTAGTTGAATCTCGTGAACAAATTCATATACAATACATATGATTGATTCAGTGAAACAAGGACCCCAGAACACTTTTTTGTTAAAATAAACAAAAAAATGCATTTTTCAGTAGTAATTAACTGAATTCTATTTTTAAATAAGACGTTATTGTCGGGGGGCGATGTAAGTTTTCATTCTACAATTGCAACTTTCATCAGTAAAGTAAGATTCGTAGCGAAATTTTCGTTTCAGCATCATTAAACACCGCCTTTATTATATTATAATATACGTTTTTCAATAGTTGAAAATATCGGACATCTTGTAAAGTTAAAAAGTTAATCAGAGGTTTAATGTCACCATGATTTACCAAATTTTTATTTTATGATGCCCGCAAGCTCTTGTAGCTGTACTGAGCGAGGTAATATTTATGGTAAATTTTAACTACATTTTAGGTAAAATCAACTTTATCTTTAGCTAGTTATTACCATAATGAAGTATAATTAACTCATTGGTTATATAACCTCTACGTAAATTTAACTTGTGGTAACGTTAACTTTACCAAATTTCAACTTAATATTATTTTTCGCACAATCGTATGTTATAACTCTCTTACCGACGTAGTTAACATAAGGTGTAAGTTCAACTTACCAAGCGCGGTTTGGTTTCCCAGGCAACGAAAAATAACAGTGCTGTTATGAATTCATAACAGCACGCATATCTGACACAGGCATGGTAAGTAAAACAATTGAACTGGCAAAGGTAGCGAGAGCATTAGGAAAATTCGGCGATCTGTCAGACAGGATTTGTTTAATGGCTGACGAAAAATGTTCAATAAGTTAATTTCGATTGTGCGAAAAATCATATACGATACACGGTTGTTAAGTACATCTAACATAATCTCGGAAATTGCAAAAACTCGTCTTCGACTCGTTTTTGCAAACCTTTCCTCGATTCTGTTATACTGTACTTACCAACCTAATATCGTAATATACTATTTCAAATGGTAACATTTACTTCAATTTAACGTAATGCTTACGTAAAATTTCGTCGAACAAAAATCTAACCAAATTTTCATAACCAAAGATAACGTAAATGTTGGAAAAATATAACCAGCTGTGCTGCTTGGGATTGATGTTGTTTAAATGAAACTTGGAATTTTTATATTTTTGACAGCTGTCAATTGAATAGCATCGACAGAAATTTTCTAGGCCCTCTAGATTTTGAATAACGACAGTCAACTTTTGATTCTTTTATGGCCGCCATATTGAATTTTGACACCATCAAATGGACAAAAAAATTGGCTTTTCAAAAATGCACTCAGCATGAACTTTTTTGACAGATGTCAAAATTTGAAAATTGGTACTAATAATTTGCAAAATCAGCCTAAACTTGGATGATAAACTATTACAAAAAAGTACGCCGACTTTTTCAATCTCTTATAACATGTGAAAACAATTGAATTCAACAGTAATAAAATGCGTGTTGCGGTCGTGTGACTCGGGCTTTCACATATTTTTTGAAAAACGTCCATGTTGGTTACATTTTTGAGAAGCTAATTTTTCGGTGAATCCGGCGGTGTTAAAATTCAATATGGCGCCCATAAGAAAAACAAAAGTTGACTGTCTTCATTCAAAATATAGAAGGCCTACAAAATGTCTGTCAATACCATTCAATTGACAGCTATCAAAAACATAAAAGTTCCAAATTTCATTTAAATAACATCAGTCGTTAGGAAGATATTAACGTTTCTTTAAATTGGCAATTTTCAGATTTTTTGTGATAACTCTGGAACGAATCACATTATCGGGGAATTCTCTTCAGATTTTTAATCGCCAAGAAATAGCGCAACTTTTCTCTAATTTAATCGACCCTGTATCTTTTACCGTTTAGGAGATCCCAATGGTGAGCATCGAAAAATTACCCACCCTGTATACATGGAATTATTTCTTATTGTGTTCTTTCAAAACAATGCATTCAAAATTAATCATTCTATCTTAAAACTGTATTTTTGTAACCTTTTTGCCATATTTTGATGACCTGTTTTTAGGTACCTATTTCGAATTTTTAACAATATAGGTAGGTAGGTACCTAAAAATCAGGTCTTTATAAGCAGATTGCGAGGGGCAAATCCATGAGCAAAATCGTGTACACTGATTTCACCTTCCTGCGTGATTTCAAATGGTGATTTCATCTCTTTTTCCTTAAACTCACCTGCTTTTCCTTGATTTCACCACCATGATTTCACCTAGCTTGTACACTGATTTCACCCATAGATTTGCCCCTCGGTAAATTGATTAAATTTTGTGATTTGTTGACCTACCCTTCTAGACTTTTCCAGAAAAATATTAGTTTACGGAATTCACTGAAACTCTTGAAATTCATCAGACCCGTTCAATATGTTTTTAATCCTTAATGTTGCTATTTATTTTCGCTACAAACATCTGTTCTAACCTCAATGTTAATTAAAATAATCGATCCATTTACATTGCTACTCTATAACGGTAAAAATTTCTTCAGAAAACAATTAAAGTGTGGATAAACTAAAATAAGAGGCAACATATGTTGCCCCATAAATTACCAATTTTATTGTTGTTCAAATAAATTACCAGCGAAAAAATTTCGCGTGAGATTAACCGAGGTTTTTGTTCCAGAATTGGACAACACGTGCAAAAGGACCGTTTAATAGTGATGTTTATCAATTTGGTTCAGCTTACGGATCAGATAAGGTCATCAATTTATTAGTGAGCAAGGAATGTTTGCCGGTAAAGTTTTCGGCACGATAAAAGTAAACAGGGGAAAGTTTTGAATAACGCACATTTTCCATTCCGTGCTTTTGCACAATCACGTAAAATTCGAATTAAACGCGACGAATTAATAATTGGTGACAAAGCTCGTACCTTTTTAAATAAAATTGAAATTCTGTCGGTTACATTAGAAATTTATTCTGTTATAGATCGAGTTTAAGTGTAACAGTACTTTAACAATAACCACAAATCATAAGCGTCATCAAAAGTCTTTGCAAGTAGCTTGGAAACACATTAAAACTTAGTTCCATAAAAATGATAATATTTTTCCTTTACAAGCATATCAGCCGACCATGTAAAACCCATAGAATATTGAAAAAGCAGATGACGTTCACGGAATAAATCACCAACCGCAGATTCTAATTGAATAAAAGTACTTAGTGGTAAGCGGAAGCAAACTAGTTACACAATATCAGTTGTATATAATGGCGCAAAACAGGATCCGCAAGGATAATGCGATCAAAGTAACGTGCGATCTATTTGGTGAGAATATAGCCATTTTTGCCATGAGAAAATCGCGCCGGCAATTTGTCCCTGATTTATTAGACGCACTATTCCGCATACTTATCAATCCCTTGTCATTAGGAATATTAACAAGTCCGCTCTGATGGATTCTTATTTATTGACGCGCAACTTATTAGATCTCATTTAATGATCATCAACTGCATTCGTGGGCTGGGCTAGGCAGGTTTCCTACTTTCTTTCATAATGGCCCGTCTTAATGCTCCTCCACCGGTAAATGCTTATAATCGCTTTAAAATTAAATGCTACAATTGCATTTAATGTGGTGCGATGCAGAACCTGCTCCGGAATCGTTACAATAACTCATCAGTCTATGGGCAGTTAATCTTTTCCGTCCGATTGTTATTTTTTTACCTTATGACAGATGAAATGACTAGAAAGATATAAACTTCCACATATTTTGGTGAAAATGGAGGCTTCAAAGGACTGGGCTGCGGTAAGCTCAACAGCAGTCGGAAACATATCCAGGTTAACCCGGCGCATCCACCATTAAGAGACAAATAATGCTGTTGACTTATTTATAATTGAATCGGTGAGCGTAAGGACGGTAAGTTCAAAAAATTACGTTTTGAAATGAGATAGTTGAAGTGTTTTAAATTTGGCTGCTCATCAGTAGCTACGAAGCTCTAGAAGGGTAAAAAATTTTCATATTAAATTTTCAGGTTAATGTCATGTTACTAACACGACGTTTTCTGTTTGTCGTGTTACTAATACGACATTTTCGTTTTGCCGCGTTATTAACATGACATTTTAGTTTTGCCGCGTTCTAACACGGCATTAATGAAATGAAAATGCCGTGTTATTAAAGCGACAAAATGTCAATGTCGTATTAATAACGCGGCAAAACCAAAATGCCGTGTTAATAACGTGGCAAAATAATAACGCAGCAAAAAGAAAATATTGTAGTAACACGGCAAAACGAAAATGTCGTGTTAATAACGCGGCAAAACCAAAAAGTCGTGTTAGTAACACGGTAAAACGAAAATGTCGTGTTAGTAACATGCCACTATGCCAGAAATTTATTACGAAAATTTTTGGCCCTTCTACAGCTTCGTACATCAGCGTTGTGTTGAACAACACTACAAAACTCAAGAAACGTCTTGATTTTGAGCTACTTCTTTAACAGCGATGACATGTACAGTATGCGTCAGATGTTATGCTCGATCGTTTGTTACGCAACTGCAAACTTTACGGAACAGATTTGAAGGATATGACATTGATGGGATTTCAGGTAGCTATGGTTTTTAGGCGTCATGACCGAGTCTGTTCCGCAAAGATTAATGCCGTGTTAGAACGCGGCAAAATGAAAATGCCGTGTCAATAACGCGGTAAAACTAAAATGTCGTGTTAATAACGCGGCAAAACGAAAATGTCGTATTAGTAACACGACAAACGCATACCACCTACTGTACTGATTTCCTTCTCACTGACGTCTGGACGTCGTTGTTGACTTGCGTTGCGTGAAAATCGATATTGACATTGCAGCTTGTATAATGGTCAGAATAATAATCTTTAATTATTTCATGGTAATTTTTTAAGAAATTAAAATTTCAAAAAAAAATGGGCCTAAAACCAAGAACAGTCCATGTCACTTTTTCCATTATAGCTCTGTGGAGGGTACATTTTTTGGATCTTTTAATTTACAACATTATTGATCTAGAACAGTACTACAACTTTCCTGTGCTGCCCAATAGTAGATTTCAATGACTTTGAAGTAATTCAGTTTTATTTGACTTTTTTGGACTTTTAACCGTTTAAATTACAATACCTACTTATAAAGTCTAACAAGCATGGAATCTGCGTGAATCAGGCTTTTTTTCTGCTGTTAAACGGGGACTTTAAACGTTAGAAAAAAGTGGCGGTGCTCTTTTCACTGCTCATCTCCGAAACGGTAAAAGATGCGGAGCCGGTTAAATTAGAGAAAAGCTGCGCTATTTTCAGATTAAGAATCTGCAGAAAATTCACCGATATCTTGATTCGTTTCTGAGTTATAACACCATAGAATACACACAAAAAATTAGCTTTTCAAAAATGTAGGCAACATGGATTATGTTGACACATCATCAGAATTTGAAAACTTTGCATGAATAATTTGTAAAATCAGTCTTAACTTAGATGAAAAACAATTGCAAATTACACCAAATTCTTCAATATCTTATATACTCGATCTTATATGACATCATGTGAAAACAATTGAACTCAGCGTTAGTAAAATATGTCTTGCTGTTATGTGACTCAAACTTTCTCATTTTTTTTTAAGTTACAGCCAACGTTGCTCAGAATTTAAAAGGCCTAGAAAATTTCTGCTAATGTAATTCATTTGAGAGTTGTCAAAAATGTAAGAGTTTCAAATTTCATTCAAATTGCATCAATCATAACAAATATAAGTAGGTACATGAATTTTTCTTTAAAATGGCAATTTTCAGATTTTTATTCAGGAACGAATCAAGATATCGGGGGTTCTGTCCGGATTCTTAATCACCAAGAAATATTGCAACTTTTCGCTAATTTAACTTACTTCGTATCTCTTACCGTTTAGGAGATCCCATCATCAATGGTAAACAGTGAAAAAGGAACCATCCTGTATTGCTATACAGGGTGGTTCCAACAACTTTAAACCACACTTTAAATTACAAGTTTGTAATTTAAAGACTACAGAAGAATTACAGACTAAAGAACACATTGTATCTATGGTAAGGCAAGTTTTACATAAGTATATGAGTAGGTACACCATGAAAAAAGTGTAATCGTTTTTAAGGTTTTAAAATTTTAAACTCCAAATATCTGCTGTATGGTGAGAACTGAGAATGATCGAAAATTGTTTACCTATAAAAATCAGACGCAGATGCCGAGTTATGTAAAAATGTTTACATATATTCCATTCTTTTTCTATGTGACCAACTAACTGGGATTTTTTTTTGCAGTCAAGTTAAGCAGTATGTTTTTCTTTGAATAGGCACTTTTTGTTTAAAGTATGAATATTGGCAAACCTTGGTATATCATCGCCATCGCTTTTTTAAAATTGTAAAAAATGACTTATTTGAATTGTCAAAAGTGACAAATTTTCTGAAATAGTTGTAACTCAAAATGCCGAGGCCTTTTCAAAGCTTAAAGAAACGCAATCAACTTTGAAATGCTTTGAACGACTTAATCCAAAATATGCCTTATGCAATATTGTGGGATATTTAATTCCCTACAAAGAGGTATTATAATATACATTTTTTTCTCGCTATAGTCGGAAGAAGTTCAGTAACTACTTACTCAACTCTATTCCGATTTTTTTTCTTTAATTACAATGTAGATGTTGCTGTTGCTGCATGCATGTGAAGTGTTCCCCTGAAAATAAATGTCAACTTGTCCGAGCGAATATTTATTTGAGGGGAACACTTAGTATGCAACGACATAGACGTTGTAAAGAAAGAAAAAAAATTGGCAATCTCGGAGACGGTACAAACTTCTACTTTTTTACAGAATTTGTAAATGTAGCATTTAACTTTAACCCAGGTCAGGCGTGCGCCCGGTGCTGATTTACTATGATCTCCAGAACAAATGTTTTTCACCCCTAAAATGACATTTTTTCGAAAAGGTTTTCGATCCGGCAATGCAACAGCATTCGGATTCGATAATGATAATATGCCCTTTTGCTAACGAAAATTTAAAAAGGAGCCTTTTAACCTCCCCACTCCACTCCACCATTTAAAAAAAAAGGGAGGTTACTGCAATCACTAAAATTTTCGAATTCGAGATAAGACCGGATCTATACGTTTTGAGGTCTCAGGAGCCCAAAAAAGTGGTTTTTAAAATGTGTCTGTATGTATGTACGTACGTTCGTACGTACGTTCGTACGTTCGTACGTTCGTACGTACGTACGTTCGTAAACACGCCACAGCCCAAACTACTCGACAGATTTAGCTGAAATTTGGTACGTGTGCATGTGATAACCCAACTTAGATCTGAAAAGCTTTTGGAGCCAATCGTGCAACCAGAAATGCCATTTTGGCACATCAACTTTTAAATTTTAAATGCAAACCCCCATTTTTCACGTCACGATAGGAAAGGCCTTCAAATTCTGCTTCTAAAAATGCATTCATTCTTAGTGCCTTTTTGACCAAAAATAAAAAAAAAATTGATTTTTATCGGACTTTAAAATCGCGGTACAGCCCAAGCCCCTGAACCGATTTGGCTGAAATTTTGCACAAGGGGATTGTATTACACGTCGAAGAGGTGAACAAATTTTGGATTCAATCGGCCCACGGAAAGTGCCGTTTTGGCACACCAATTTCGAAATTCAAAATTATTCTCTAATTTACCCATCCAAAACAAGTTTTTGAAAGATTTATTGTCACTATCGAGGTCACCATCATAAAGGTCTTCAATTTCTGGTTTTAAATGAGACAAAATTGATTCGCATTTAGAACCCTTTGGGTAGAAAAATCGAAATTTTGTAATAACACTGAAACCACTTTATAGCCCAAACTAGTGGATCGATTTGCCCGAAATTTGGTAAATGGAGGTGAGGTGACCCGTTGAAGAGCTGAAAGGCTTTTGGGAGCAATTGGTCAACGGGACGTGCCATTTAGGCATATCAACTTTAGAATCTTAAACAGAAGTCCCTGAAATCAAAGACCCACGCGTTGGGGAGGTTCCAGCCGCTTCTCTGCTGCCATTTTTTGTCCCTAAAATCGAAGTTTTGTAAAAAATTGCTCTAAGATTTTTGATCCAGCAATACAACAGCTATCAAATTCGATAGTAAGAATATTTTTTTTAACCTCCCCACTCCACTTCACCATTTAAAAAAAAAGGGAAGTTACTGCAATCACCAAAATTTTCGAATTCGAGATAAGACCGGATCTGTACGTTTTGAGGTCTCAGGAACCCAAAAAAGTGGTTTTTAAAATGTGTCTGTATGTATGTACGTACGTACGTTCGTACGTACGTTCGTTCGTTCGTTCGTTCGTAAACACGCCACAGCCCAAACTACTCGACCGATTTGGCTGAAATTTGGTACGTGTGCATGTGATAACCCAACTTAGATCTGAAAAGCTTTTGGAGCCAATCGTGCAACCAGAAATGCCGTTTTGGCACATCAACTTTTAAATTTTAAATGTAAACCCCCATTTTTCACGTCACAATAAGAAAGGCCTTCAGATTCTGCTTCCAAAGATGTATTCACTGTCAGTGCCCTTTTGACCAAAAACTAAAAATATCGAGATTTTTATCGGACTTTAAAATCGCGGTACAGCCCAAGCCCCTGAACCGATTTGGCTAAAATTTTGCACATGGGGATTGTATTACACGTCGAAGAGCTGAACAAATGTTGGATTCAATCGACCCACGGAAAGTGCCGTTTTGGCACACCAATTTCCAAATTTAAAGTATTCTCTCATTTACCCATCCAAAACAAATTTTTGAAAGATTTATTGCCAGCATTAGAAGGGTCTTCGAATTCTGGTTTTAAATGAGATAAAATTTATTCGCATTTATTACCCTTTGGGTAGAAAAATCGAAA
This sequence comes from Pycnomerus fuliginosus, assembly GCA_963924575.1. Lineage (NCBI taxonomy): Eukaryota > Metazoa > Arthropoda > Insecta > Coleoptera > Zopheridae > Pycnomerus > Pycnomerus fuliginosus. Next base: position 31,464,753 of record OZ004618.1, on the reverse strand, counting down.
TTTTGAAATAACACTGAAACCACGTTATAGCCCAAACTAATGGAAGGATTTGTCTGAAATTTGGTACATGGAGGTCAGGTGACCCGTTGAAGAGCTGAAAGGCTTTTGGGAGCAATTGGTTAACGGGAAGTGCCATTTAGGCATATTAACTTTAAAATCTTAAACACAAGTCACGGAAATCAAAGACCCACGCGTTGGGGAGGTTCCAGCCGCTTCTCTGCTGCCTTTTTTGTAAAATAAATTGAAACAAGGGGCCTTTTGCCACTAGAATGACATTTTTCGAAAAAATGGCACTAAGGTTTTCGGCTTGAAAAAAAAATCAGTTATCAAATCCGGTAATAAAAATATACAGTTATGCATAGGTTTTTTTTCAAGGCACCATTTTTTGGTCAAAAGGGCCCAAGTGTGAATACATTTTTAGAAGCAGAATTTGAAGAGCATTCATATGTTAACGCGCAAAATGGGGGTTTGTATTTAAATTTTTAAAGTTGATGTGCCAAAAAGGCACTTTCCGTGAACCGATGTGGCCCAGATTCTAATCAGCACCTACAAATCTCCCACTGAATATGTGTGCCAAATTTCATCTCGCTACGTTCAGTAGTTTGAGCTGCAGCGTGATCACAGACAGACACACAGACAGACATTTTTCAAAAACCACTTTTTCGGATTCCTAGGACCCTGAAACGTAAAGATTTGATGTTTTTGGCGTAGGTAAGTAGGTACGAACTTTTTTTGGAAAGCTTGATATTGTGTATTGATATCTAAAGATAGGATATCTAATAAAAGTTCCTCAATTTTAATAATTAGCTTAAACGGTGCGTCGCATGGCCATTAACAGGAAATTTCTCCGGTCAAAAGCGAACTTTCTAGAATTTTACTTGTTAAACTTAAATACCTACATAAATGGAAATAATAACACTAGTGCATTGTTATCATTGTTGTAAGGTCATTTACATTTCAAAATTTCTCTGTTTTATGGTTAATTGATCCGCGTTAGCCATTTGACACGGCAAATAAATACTGATACCTTTTGCTATGTCTTGGATACCTTTGTGAATATGACGGTGGATGCAGCTTTACGGCATAATGATGTCTCGTTTCCTTGTCAATTGAGCTGAAGTGAATTTTAGTGCTTAATAAAACCACCAGGGAGCAATTTGAGAATCAACAATAATAGATATTGCCGAGGAGAAATCACTCTGTTAGATTTTATTGTTGGTCATGCTTGGTGGCAACATCTTACCGTACTCATAAATCTGCGAGAATTATTATTTCAGCGGAGATCGATCTCACGATATGGCTTCAAAGGTCATTACTTGTCGGTCGAATTGTCTAATTTCAGAAAGAACACGCAGATCTCCAACTGCAGTTTATGAACTATAACTGCTGCCGAACTATAATCATAATGCCGGTGGCTGCCACCATCATCATCCATAGCATCATCGCCTCGACAGTGGCAATGGTACCGAAGAAGGAAATCCTAGCCTACGGCCTCCGAACGCTACCACTTCTTTGATTTAACACCTAGCACACGCTCATCATCTTCAGTTGCCTCTGAGACGCAGGCAGCATCCCGTCTCTGAGAACCTGTTCTTTGGACAGGTACACGCGCGAGTGAACCACTTAACCCGCTCAAGAACCGGAACATAAACACTCGCATCAGTGTCCTAGGTAGTGAGCACGCGCCTCGTTAAGTTTTAACAGTGCTGCAGTGTTGGACCTAACACCAGATGGAAGATTCTTGCAGATTGTCGCTAATAGAGACAATACGATGTTTTTGCATCAAAGCGACTACTATCATCAACCACATGAGGCTTCCTCGGATGGATGTCTCTCACCCAGAGTCTCGTCACCTGACAGTCACTATTTAACCGTTTCTAGCCCCTTATCAATAGCCTCTGACCCCGGAATGTCCTCGCAACCCTACACCCCCAACTACTACAAACAGGACATGTCCTGGAATCGACAAGATTATTACGGTGAAAACAATAACATTTACCAGTACAAGTCACAAGACAGCTTGAATTGCTACGGAAGTCAAGACTATTATAAATCGACTTACAACGACCCCAACTGCAAGTATAAAAAAGAAGCTAAAAAGGGAAATCCTCCCCAGCCGGGGGTTGAGGTGATGAAGAAACGAAGATTAGCTGCTAATGCAAGGGAAAGGAGACGAATGAATAGCCTGAACGATGCCTTCGACAGATTAAGGGACGTAGTGCCTTCTTTGGGTAACGACAGGAAGCTTTCCAAATTTGAAACCTTGCAAATGGCTCAAACCTACATCTCCGCTCTTCACGAGCTTCTGCAAAGGGACTGAGGCGTCAAATGGTCTGTTACGTAATTTATTTATTTATTGACTAGTTTTTAGTTTTTCTTGATTTCCAATTTTGGAGTCAAAGCAGGCTCGGGATTTGCCTAAATCGTGCAATAATAGATGTTAAGAATATCAAGACGTGCAATATTATTATGTCGATATTTTTAATCGTAAGGTTAGGTTTTGTCACTAGAGTCAAAGGAAGTAGCCCGTAAGGCTATTTCCATAAAGTGCGCTCCTGGTAGCTGTTATGTAAAGACATTAACTTGTGATACTCGTGCAATATTGTTGTATATAATTCTATTTTTATTTATTAGTTGTGTAAATATTTGACAAATCCAAGACATTGTACCTACTTAAGCAACGACAATTATTTAAGTGCAGAGATTGGTTTGAGGGGTATGTGCAATTATTTTGTATTAGCTACGAAATAAGTCTACAGTATTAGAAATATATACATACATAATCCGTCCTCTACCGTACGTTGTCGAGGAGTATTAGAAATATATATTTAAAAAATGTTTTGAACATTAGGGTTGTTATTTTTTATTGTTTAATTTTATTTATTGATCCTTCTAGTTACTTGTTTCTTCTTGTTCAATTTTATTTCAAATTTTTATGTTTTTGATGAAATGTAATTATGTATGATACTGTACATTTATAAGCGTTCTTATGTTCCTTTTGTATAATATTTTTACCAAATGTATCTCAATTTGTGCAATATTTTTAAATAAATTTGTTAAAAAAATTTTCAAAACTTCGTGTTTAATGACGAGGGATTTTCAATCTTACGAGTTTTTGTAATAATTAAAAATTATTGTTAAATATTGGCTACTAAACGGCTGTCATAGATTGCAAATAGAAATCCAGGTTTTACAATCGGATTAGGGGAAGCAGTTGTTATATTTTATAATAACCAGTTAAAGTAACTAAGTATTATTTTTAACCATAAGTCGCACCAATTAATCTTAATATGCTTATTCAGCATTTTGGATTGTAGCGTGCCCAAAAACCGACATTGTACAAAAACCACCACTATTTTGGGTTCCTGGGATTTTAAAAGGTAAAGATTTCGACTGCTCATGACTAGATTCCAACTCTATTTTAGTGGTTCTTGTTTTAGAGGCCAAATAATCCTAGAGAGTTCTTTAATGATGAATAAAATCTATACTGTTGTAGCAAGGACTGGCTTGTCATCAAGGTTCTTACCCCTAACAAACAAATTTTATTGGAGTTAGAGCGTTGGATTTTGTGTTTGTTAGTTAATAAAAATTCGATTTTAGCTAAAAAAAATCGTCATATGAAGCTGCAAGCGTGAAATCGCCGTTTATGGAAATTATATTTTCAGGATAATGTTCGTAACTGGTAGAAGCGTTTACAACTTTTTGACAGTATCTTACGGAATTTACACGTGGAGTCTGAAAGGCTCCACATCCTTCATACCACAGAATCTACTGTTCAAATGATGAAGTTTGGTGCAAAAATGATTGGTTGACTATGATCCCTATTGATGTTATAAGCCTCCAAAGATCTACATGTTAAACTTTTTTCTAAAGTCCTTCGAACGGTGTATCGCATAATTTTGAATTTTTGCACAGCATTGTTACAGACCAAGAGGTAAGTGTAGATGGTATTTGGAGATAATCCAAAACGCGTATTCCTGTTATACAGTTTGGTTTTAATGTTATTTGTCCTTGAACTTTTTATATTTGAAAATATTGCTAATTTGCCTATGCGACCTTACTCCTTGTTCAATTCTAAAACTTTTTTGGCTCTTAAATTTTTTTTTTTAAACTAACCATTGACGATAAAAATTGAGAAACCCGAAGACATGACCATCGCAATAATAAAGCATTGAATTGCAGTAAAAACCAAAGTTTGCGCTCACAATTGTCATATCTCAACTGTTTTTTTTGTAAGGGAGCTGTTGTTTGGCAACTGTGGCCAGAATTCATGTTCGCAATTGAAGAAAAGACATGGGTGGTAATTTTACTTTTTTTAAGAGGCTTTAACATTGGTTTTATGGTCTTCGGTTTTTTCAGTTTTTTTCGTGAACGGTTAGTTTTTTCAAAAAAATTTAAGAGCCAAAAAAGGTTAAGAATTGAACAGGGCATAAGGCCGCATGGGCAAATTAGCAATATTTTCAAACATAGAAAAGTTCAAGGACAAATAACTTGAGGAGCAGCCTGTATAACAAAGTTGCGATTTTTAGATGATGTCCAAAGTACCATCAGCATTTGCCTCTTGGGCGGTAATAATGGTGTGCATAATTTCAAAATCCTGCGATGCACCATTCGGAAGATATTAAATAAAAACATTTTAAAATGAAGATCTTTGGCGGCTTATAACATCAAGGGGAATCACAATTGACCAAGAATTTTTGCACCAAACCTCATCATTTGAACAGTAGATTAGATTAGATTATGTGGCATTATAAATAAAGGGTAGTGATAAAGTATGGAATATTCGCAATAACTTTGCAACCAGCAATTTTTGAGAAAAACTGTTGACAGGTCAAACTAGGGTTGCACCGAATAGTGATTTTTGGATATTCGGCCGAATCGAATATTCGGCTGAATTCTACAGCCGAATACCGAATATCATACCGAATAGTAAATATTCGGCCTCAATATTCGGCCTCAAGGCCGAATATAATACCGAATAGTGAATATTAGGCCTGATCGGATAGTAAATATTCGGCCTTTTCCGCCGAATAGTTGTGCAGTGCGAGATGCGCATCAACCGGCGTAACCTTGAAACTTTGTGCTTTTGCAGTTTCATACAAAACAGTCTAAACCAGAATATGAATTATGTATTTTGTTAACCAAAGTATTTTGCAGTTTTAAGTTCTTCTTTTGTTTTGTATTGTTTTATTATTTCAATTTTACTTTATTTTTATTAAACGTTCCAACTTCTAGTAATGTGTTATAAGTGATGGTAGAAAGAAACTTGGAATTTTTGGCCGAATGGCCGAATATTAGACTTGCTATTCGGCCGAATCGAATATTCGGCCGAATAGGCCGAATACGCCGAATGACCGAATAATTCCGAACATTCGGTGCAACCCTAGGTCAAACTGATTTAAATTCTTGCGAATCCTTTGACGTAATTTTTAAGTCTCTGGCGTCATACATGTCAAACATATTACGCCATTGATCAGTTGCACAGTAATTGCGAATATTTCATAATCTTATAAGATTTTTTTCACGTTATGATTTTGGTAAAATTTTTATATAGCTGAAAAGAGTTTTAAAAGATCACTACAAGTAGCGACTACCTCCGGATTTATAATTTGGTTACCGAAACATCATTACTACCGCCTTATAAAACCTCAAGTTTCTGCAACTAAGGAGTATATAAGACAAATTTATAAAGGTCACCGTTACCTTTTTATATAACTGAAAGTTGCGTGTTCTTATAGTAGTTTTCACAGCTGCTCTAATAAATTGCTAAAACTTTAAGTTATGGGTGAGACCCTTATGTAACATACCGGTGAAAAATAGTCACCATCGGAATACTCTTATGTAACTATAAGTTTCCAATACAACCCATATATAACATTTGCCTAGATCTTTTATGGAAACATAACCTATATCGTATTTCATTTGACCTCTTTATTCATCTTTTATCTGTCATATTGTTCACAAATCTTAAAGGGGCGGCCGGTAGGTATATTGCTAATTTCCCACCCAGCGAGTACACCACACAGTGACAGCTTTTATGGCCTCTGGTTCTTCAGTTTGCACAAAAAAGGACACTTTTTCAATTTCACGTTATAAATTTGAGGTTAAAACGCCGGAGGCTGTGATTGGAAGACTGAAGTTTTATAAGGTTGCTAGAAAGACTAACAATTATGTATGACTTAAGGATTCTCCTATCACTTCGAAGCCGCGATGGCACTATCAGCAATTTTACAATACCAGAAGATATACAAACGACACCCTTTTTGCCATCTTAGGACATACTCCTACCTTAAGTTATATTACCATCCCCAATGGTTATAGATAACGTTTATAATGTCCCCATAAATTTATGGAGCGGCTGCCATGTTTTGTTTAACTCCAGAAATATTAGAGGAGATCAGTGTACATTTTGCCCAGAAAGAGAAATTATGTTAGCAAAATAGGAACTGCCCACCCAGTGATTTCGTTTTCAAGGATGTAGATTTTCGCCAAATAAAATGATTTAATTTAAAAAACCGAAAACGTGATTATAAGCAGCGGTAAAAGTCACTGTTTGAAGGAATTTTAACGCATACTTACATATTATAGGTAGATACCTATATTTTGCTTATATACAAACTGTTACACAATGTAGTGATAATAATTATTGTGTTTACAAAACATAGGTATTCAACACAGTAGTGTTCGCATTAACACACTCTCCCCTACCAAACTATTTTTAACAATAGTAGGGTGATAAATTCTCTCCATTCTAAGGGCGCGTGAATTTTCAGTAGGCAGATCAACAAATTACACAGTAAAATTGTATTCGCCATAATTCTTTTACCCCCAGATTTCCATTTATTGCATTTTCAATGTGTGAAAATTCACAACTAATATAATATAGCTGGTGTGATGGTCGTCATTCACAAATCTGGTGGTAGAACGGACAAACACCATTTCCTCTCCCGTAAATCAGAGCGAGAAACTACATAATAAAATAATGATGGTGGAGTTAGAAGAGAAACAAAGAGAAGAAGCAGCGGTAACAGGAACTTTTCGGTAACCGTAATAAATTTTGTTTTATAAGAGTAACCAAAGCATTCCGGTAACTGAGGGCCGGTTTATCGATGCTCAGTTAAATGAAAATATCTGACAGTTTACGTTATCCGATAGTTAAACTGTTTATCGACAGCAAGTTGACTGCAAAGTATTTGCTAATAGTCCAGGGGCTCATAACAGAATTTTCGGGTATCATAGTATTCTGCTGGAGACCCCTAGTACTTTACATTTCCAGTCTTGGAGATAGCATAGGACCAATTGGCATGCATGTACAGTGGATGTACTTGTTAGGAGGAATTTTTAAAATCATCATTTTTAACAACAAAAAAATATTACAGTATTCTGTCTGAAAGTTGTACCGATCTTTGAATAAGATGAAATCATCCAACAGATTTAATTGGAATTAACTTCGAGTGGATGGAAGGGGTCGGCAGCGTGGGGTGAAATGAGCTCATTTAAAGCATAGTGGGGTATCATAGTATTCCTGCTGCCATTTGGCAAACAACCTTATTTTAGCCTACATTAATAGAATATAATATTGGCATTCACCTAGGGTGGATGTAAAGCTCGCTAACTTGATTTAAAGATAGGCGTCACAACGATGACTTGGGTATAATAGTATTTCGCATGCCCTTTGATTTTTAGGTTATTTAGTCTGTGTACAACACAAAAATATAATTGGCATGCAAATTCATAGGATGCATACGCTGGCATGCTCGAAAAAAATTTTTTTTATTGAAGTCAGTTTTAAGGCGGATTGTATAAAAAATTGACAACCTGTGCGTCGAATCCAAGCATCAAATCACTTCGCAACGGTTTTGTGCCGTTTGTACACCGTCCATACGGTACACGGTACACGAGGCGCCGTCATTATTTAAGTTTAAAAATGTTTTTCATCCCTAAAATGACATTTTTTGAAAAAATGCACTAAGGTTTTCGATCCGGCAATGCAACACCTATCAAATTCGATAATAATAATAATAAGTATGCTAATAATAAGTTTGCTAATAAAAATTCAAAAAGTGAAACGTAAATTTCCAAGAAATGGCATTTAGGTTTTTGATCCGTCAAAGCAACAGCTATAGAATCCAGTAGTAAGAAAATGCTCTCTTGCTAAGAGAAATTCAAACACCGGGGCCTTTTACCACTAAGACATTTTTTGAAAAAAATGGCACAAAGGTTTTCCACCCGATAAATTATCAGCTATCAAATTCAATACTAAAAAAATGGCAGCAGAGAAGCTTCTGGAACCTCCCCAACGCGTGGGTCTGATTTCCGTGACTTGTGCTTAAGATTTTAAAGTTGATATGCCCAAATGGCACTTCCCATGGACAAATTGCCCCCAACAGCCTTTCAGCTCTTCAACGGGTTACCTAACCTCCATGTACCAAATTTCGGGCAAATCGATCCAGTAGTTTGGGCTATAAAGTGGTTTCAGTGTTATTACAAAATTTCGATTTTTCTACCCAAAGGGTTCTAATTGCTAATAAATTTTGTCTTATTTAAAACCAGAATTTAAAGACCTTTCTGATGATGGTGACAATAAATGTTTCAAAATCTTGTTTTAGGTGGTTAAATGAGAGAATAATTTTAAATTTGGAAATTATGCCAAAACGGCACTTTCCGTGGGCCGATTGAATCCAAAATTTGTTCAGCTCTTCGGCGTGTAATACAATCCTAATGTGCAAAATTTCAGCCAAATCGGTTCAGGGGCTTGGGCTGTACCGCGATTGTCAAGGTCGATAAGAATTTCGATATTTCAGATGTGATAAAAATGCATAAAAGGTACAGTAGCTCGGCGGCGGACGCCAAGGGGAGGGGGGTCCGGCCCCCCAAACCTTCTTCGTATTCCAGATATTTTTATTTGCGCGCCTTAATGCACGCGATGCAAGAGTGTGTTGCCTGTGATTACTTACTTTAATTTATTTTACGCAAAAAAGCGTAAAACGGCAAGTTCCTTTTAAAATCAATTTCCAGCAAGAAAAAAATTATTTTAACTTAGACTTTTTTAGAATCAATTTTTTTCAAACTTTCACATCGTATGCAGATTAAATTACCTTTCTAATGAGCGGTCACATGACCTCTCGTGCCATATACATTTTTGACCTTTATGTCATAACTTCGAAATTTCAAGGTCACAGCGCATTATGTCAACAGAAATCGGTTTAGTTTCTCGACTAATGCTCCCGTTTCAAATTTGAAAGCTCTAACTTAAGTGGTTCCAGAGATGCAGGGTGTTGGGGGCGGACTTTTGGTCCTCACTGTATATCGGGTTACATCCACTCCATTTGAATGCCAATGTCATAATCACTTCTAATGCTACCATATCTACTTATTCTCAAAACCTGAGCTGGAATACTATTATACCCAAGTCATCGTGGTGACGCCTATCTTTAAATCAAGTTAGCGAGCTTTTCATCCGCCCTAGGTGAATGCCAATATTATATTCTATTAATGTAGGCTAAAATAAGGTTGTTTGCCAAATGGCAGCAGGAATACTATGATACCCCACTATGCTTTAAATGAGCTCATTTCACCCCACGCTGCCGACCCCTTCCATCCACTCGAAGTTAATGCCAATTAAATCTGTCGGATGATTTCTTCTTATTCAAAGATCGGTACAACTTTCAGACAGAATACTGTAATATTTTTTTCTTGTAAAAAATGATGATTTTAAAAATTCCTCCTAACAAGTACATCCACTGTACATGCATGCCAATTGGTCCTACGCTATCTCCAAGACTGGAAATGTAAAGTAATAGGGGTCTGCAGCAGAATACTATGATACCCGAAAATTCTGTTATGAGCCCCTGGACTATAAAGTGCCGGGCAAACTGACTGACAGTTCGAAGTGTCAGCTAGGGCAGAAAACCGACGGTTAGCATCGCCCAAAGTCATTTAAATGACGAAGAAGGTGAATCTTTGGTTTTCTTCAACATGAATCTAGCTAATATAAAGTTTAGGAATGTACCTGAAACTATTTTGAGGAATTTGCTAAGACTTAAGATTTCCTAAACTTTCTTTCAAACCTCCTGCTTCTACCATCCGTTTTCTTATCCTCAATTACATCTCCTGCTGGTTACTTTTCAAAGCACGTCTGGATTTTAGACAGAAAAGTCTACTCCTCGTTTCTTATCTGTCATCAATACAAATTTCAACTGCATCAGCACCTGCTGCAGTAAACAAAGACCGTAAGGCGTTGCTATAGAAACAGTCGACTATATTAGCGCGAAATTTAAATCTGTCCAATAGAATTCAACTTCCGCTACACCAAATGTTGCCAACACAACTCAAACTGTCAGGCACGTAACTGACAGACAAAGTCGGTGTCGATAAACGTGAATCGGATTTATCTGTCAGCTATAATAAACTGTCAGATAGATAACAGTCAGTTTTGACTGAGCATCGATAAACCGGCCCTGAATTTGGTAACTGATAACTTGTGCAGAATGGATATATAGCAAGTTATATAAGGGTTGCGGTTATATCTCCATGACCATTTATTATAAATATTTTAGTTTTATAGCGTTCCCAGTTTTTGGTCACCGGGCCTCTTATATGATTCGCCACTTAAGCTCTTTAACAGGTATATTGTGGTGACAGAAATGTTTTGAGTACCATTTGCAATGAACCTTAGTTTTTATTATTGGGTGATCACAAAGTTGTGAACACCTTTATAAACCAAAAAATGTTCATTGGGTAATGTATCGAAATCAGTCGAGAAAAGTATACGCTGCCGTTTAAAAAAACACCAATGGCGTAATATGTTTGACATGGATGACGTCAGAAACTTAAAAATGACGTCAAAAGATTCGCAAGAATTTAAATCAATTTGACCTGTCCAACAGTTTTTCTCACAATTTGCTGGTTGCAAAGTTATTGTGAATATTCCATACTTTTTCACCAGCCCTGTATGTATATTATAACCGTAAATTGAAGCGAACAACTCAACTGAGACATATAAACACCAATTTTAAGAATGCAATAAATTTGTAATGCGAGTCCTTATCAGACCAGTGTAGGAGGTATTGGAGAAAAGGTTTGTTGCTTTGTAAGTCTTCAAGCTTTAATTATGCCTTAAGTTTATTAGTTAATACCATAACTTTTTTGTAGCCAAAACTTCTTCTTCTTTATCATAAAGAAGTGGTTAGGTATCTCAAACAGATATGTGCCAATGAACAATAATTATTAACGATTCTAACGTTTGATTAAGCCGTTACTAACAATCTAATCGGTGGGCCCCACGGGCTAAACTTCAATTATTATTAAGCACAAAAAGTTGAATTTCGCGCAGTACGTCATTTATTCAATTTATTTTCGTCGTTTATCATTGGGACATCGTCGTGTGTATTTGTGCAAGACAAGTATAAATTATTTCAGGATTACGCTCTGACTACGTGGTTGCTTTGCTAATAAGGAGCGCAGTTAATTATCCCTTTAAACTTTCCTCCATTGATTTACGGGGAAATTGGGAAAAAGCGTATAAACCAATGTTGCAAATATCCAGTGGCGGGTAAATGACTATGGCCATATGCTCTCATTAATTATTACAGTGAGACAACATGTACAATATGACGGAATCGTGCATAGCACGACTCCAGGATGAATAAGTGTATTTCTGAGTATATAAATTATTAACGAATAGCTGGTAATCAAGACGAAATCACTTAACTTTACCGTTGGCAGTATCGCAAAAACGAACTTCTTACGAACATTATCAAAATGGCTCTCAGTAAAATTAGGTACTGCGTTTTTTATAGCATTACATAAAAATTTCTCATTAACATGTTCCATCTTCGCATGACATATGTTTAAGCGTTTAGAATAATTGTTGGGATAAATGACACGAGTAAAAATTTTCTATGTACAGTTAATCATAACTTATCATAATTTTATTGCCACTTATGTTTTATTGCAAGCAGCAGCCCGAAAAGGCGGCCATTAATTACACAAACAATTCACAATTCAACAAAACCTCGCGTACGCCACTGATTTTAGGCTAAGTCGTATAATAATCTAATAATGAAGCCTGGTTGCTTAATTTCACTAAAATATTATTTTTAATTAAGCAATTATTGAAGACTTCCTTCAACAATTGGCTCGTTAAAATTGATAATTGGAAATTGTCTTTTTATGGATTTTCTAATACACTATAATAAAATCTTTATTATTTGCAAACTGTTAATTAATGAACCAGTCGAGTGAAACAGAAAACTGTTTAAAAATCGCCACGGAATCTTAAATTTATTTATATTAAGTACCTATACCTATATCTGCAATAACATTTTAATAGAAAACGGACAATTTTACTTCAGTTTTAGCATTGTTTTTATTGCATAATTCTTTCATCTACTTATCTGAATTCCGGAAAATATACTTTCGTAACTCGTATAAAAATTATTAAGTATATTTTTCACATTGACATTAGGTATGTTATACATGGCTGTTCCTTAATTATATATCGACATACCTTACATGGACGATTCTTTAATTTAAACAGCAGGTATTTAAATTGAAAGGATGATTATTGTTGCAGCAGGCATGTGCAACTTTTTTTCTGTACACGGGCCAGAACCTAAATTCGGAAAACGATCGTGAGTCGCACGTAAAAATAATAATAGGAAATAGGAACAAGAAGAAAATTTTGGGGAATTTCAAGGTCACGCCTTTTACGAAAAAAAAGGGAAATTAAATTACCTAAATTATTACATGAAAAAGTTTGCTTTATGTTCATGAATATACAAAAAATTAAAAATTGACTTCAAAAGTTACATATCCATTTGTCCACTTCAAAGGCCAGAATGCTACTTATGCCGATTTCGGCCTTCCATGCTGCGGCAGTATCTACTGTCGGGGTGTATCTATCTCGTGTTACGTATTACCTCGGCACAAGAGGAAAAAGGATGGAGATGCTGCAGGCGCAGCGAAATTACTGAGGCTGACAGTATCTGTATCCTTTTCTCTCTGATGACGTTCTAATACGTAACACGAGATAGACGTCGCGGGCCGTTTTCTATTAAATTTGACGTTGGATTCGTGGGCCGGTAAAAATTGACTGACACAGGGTCTGCAATTTTCTAAGTGTGCCTCTAAATATTCGCAAATATTTTTTTTCATTTTTGTTTTTCTTTGCAAGTTCTTGGACTAATTAATGTTCTCATCGTACTGATCGTTGTGAAATTAAAAACGAATTGAAACGAAATTGATGTGATTAACTCGACATAATCTTTCAATCAAAAAAATGTGTATGACGTCATTACTCAGCGAGACTCAGTGAAGAAGATATCAAGAGAAAGTAAATCGCATCGAAAGATGCTCCTAAATTTACCTTTCACCTTTTATTGGAACAATTTTTTGATAAGGTTATCAGTTTGTGAAATAAACGCCCAGGTGCATACAGATTCAATCAACATTTTCTCTAAATGTTTATTATGTATAAGAGTATGATTTTATTATACCTACCGTTGTAAAGAGAATCAAAAAGTGCTAATAACAAAGTGATACATATATTGTTATTGAATGGAATAAAAACATTTTGGGACCACTGATGTGGTCGAAATGTAGTTCGGGGGCAGACATGGCATTATCAAAAATGGTTCGGATCCATCGGATACGAAGGAAGTTATAGAGGGTGGCCTTCCCATTTGACTTACTCTATATATCAATACATAGGTCAAAGGGTTTAAGGTTAATTTAAAATTTGATCATAGAGGGCGCTGGGGGTAAAAAAATATCAAACATTTTAGAATTGAATTCACAATGAAATTAGCTTTCAAATGATGTATCACGAGTAGGGGGTTGGCATATGAAATTTTGAAGTGAAGGTTCCTATGTATCAAATGCGTAAGGAGTGCCAAAAGCGTTTTGATGAGTGAACATCATAACGGCTATCTTTATGCCCGCGGGGCATATGCAAAATTTTCACATGGATTTCTAAAAATTGCAATTTGCATAAATTAAAAGTAGGTACATACCGGTAGTAATTAACGATTGTACACAACAATTGCCCACTTTTACTAACGTTCGCAATATCCGATTTCATGATTACATTTCTCGGTAGTACCCAATGAGCCGTTTAGAGTAGCAAGTCCATCGTTAAATCGATGTAAGATGGAAAGAATAGAAATTTAGGATCATGCTTCTTTATTAGAAAATAAAGTTTAATTGCATCTAAGCGGAATGTCCTATAGAGAAATAACGTTGTGTTTTCAGTTTACAAAATTAGGGCTAAAATACAGGCTCTTCCAATGAAAAGGAGCCACCCCAAATATTTCGTAAACTAGCTATTACTGTTCTCAGGAATTTGGATAAAAAGAAAGAACCGACAACTTACACTGCCGACGCTGTAACGCTCTGCAAAGTGCATATATTCTTAAATCATAAAAGTAAAAGTAAAAGTAAATATATTTTAAGAATATATGCACCCCTAACCCCCACTTCAAAATTGTAAATGGCAACCCTCTTCTTGTGATACATTATTTGAAATCTAATTTCATTGCCAATCTAACGCTGCAACAATTTTTGATATTTGTTCAACTCTAGTGCCCTCTATGGTCAAATTTTAAATTACATCAGGACCCTTTGTGGGTTTGAAATTCTCTGTAAACTGATGCAAGAATTTTTGAAATCCATCCACTCGTTCAAAAGTTACATTGAAAGACATGAGCTGGTTCTGGGCCTAGAAATCCTTCAAGTTTAGGCTGTAACTTTTGAACGAATGGATGTATTTAAAATATTCTTGCATTAGCTTACAGATAATTTCTGACACTTTCAGACGATGTATCACAAAGGGCACTAATGTAATTTTTGACCATAGAGGGCGCTAGAGTTGATCAAATATCAAAAATTGTTACAGCGTTAGATTGGCAATGAAATTAGCTTTCAAATGATGTATCACAAGCGGGGGGTTACCATTTAAATTTTTGAAGTGGGGGTAGGTGGGGGTTTGGGGGTGAGTTTTAAAATTTCGCCAAGCATGTCCCCCCTCCAAATAAAAATCGACCTGTCGGAGCGAATTTTCATATTTTATTTGGTTTATCAAACTTTTGGGGTGGCTCCTTTTCATTGGAACAACCTGTATAGGTACACTTTAATAATTATTATAAAGTTTATTGAATTAATGGAAATTAATTACAATTCAATATAGAGTAGAAACAGCGAGGGTGCTGAATTAATTCTACCCACATAGAAACAAACAGAAAGAAACCGAGAGAAAGCATAAATCTTAACAAAAGAATTGAAAATAACTTATTTATTAATCAAGTAAAAGCAGTCGCTTTTCAAGCAAAAAATCTCTCTCAAGATCGACAGAATCGACTGAGCGCCTCCAAAGCTACAGAATTGCTACTAACTTTCAAATAAAAAGAAACAAGCAAAAAGAACCAATTTCAAAGAGTTCTGAGAAAGATGCGTTTTTTTTGGGTATGCAAACATATGAATAAAAGAAAATATGAAAAATTTTGAACTTGTTTGATGAAAAAGAGCCCGATTTATCTTTGTGGACTTTCCAGCGGGTCGTTTAGCAAAAAGCTGAGTTTGTCGAATTGTAATTTAAGGCGTTCCAGTGTTCCACTAATTGAAACAAGTTTTCAGTTTTCGGATAATGCGTATCCATTCTTGTATAATTTTCTTATAAAACTGTCGAGAGCATAAATAAGATAGGCGACGCTATCGTCGGTCTTGTATGATCAGTAATTAATGAAAAAATATTCAACATCCGTTAGATAAGCACAAAACAAAACCACTATACAAATTTAGGCTGGACCTTAAGAACGTATTCACACTAATTTGCCACAACTGTAACTTCTTTGATAAATGATGATTGAGCGCATTCATAAAAAATATGATGATATTCGGTGGTCAAGTTTTCCGCCTACTTTTATTAATGTGTACCTAATCATTTCACGTCTAAAATGAATGAGAGGAGTTGAATAGTGCGTCTACCAAAAAATTGGAATTGATAAAAATGCTGATTAATGAAATATTCGAATCTCAGCAGGAAAGGAATTCTTAATAAGGAAATTTTCGTGACGCCAGTTTTAGTTAAGGATCCAATATTTTTGGCAGTAGCCACGTTAGTTCTTGCTTTGTGGACACACTTAATTGAACATCCGGAGGCTATTTACATTTTTTATATTAAATTACTGAGTTTCGAGAAGACGGAGATTTCCAAACACCAGCATCCTTTTTGTCCTTATTTCGGTAGTAATTATCATTTTGAGAGCTTCTGCAGGAGTAATCTCTTGAATCTAATAATTCTCTATAATCAATTATCCACTTTTTAAGATGACTTTGTTTAATTTTCTATTGACCCATGGCGCACACCTGTATTTAAACAAGACTCGTCAATATTGTTTCAAGAAGTCATTTCGTCAGGCGATCATTATTTGATAGCGATTATAAATTTTATTTTAGTAAAATGAAGCCAATATTAATTGATTGAATCCAAGCGCATCATGAATACTAATTAGTGGAGGATTTTGAGGTGACAAAGGACCCGTGCTTTACAGTTATCTAGTGATGGATTGTTGCACATTCTATTAGTTACTTATTTTGATTAAATTGTGTTGCGTTTTACAGTTAACAATATTTCATTTCCACGGGGTGCAAATTGCCATGCGAACGTCGCGTATACATCACTGACATACAAGAAGTAATAAAGAACGCGACGTTTTAACTGCCTTCACCCCTTCTTTGATTTTTCTTCCTCATAACGGTTAAATCAACCAAGATAATCTGGTTTTTTACTCGTAAATAAATATTCGAGAGATGCGTACTGATGGGTATTAAAGCAATTAAAAGAATCCCGGCCTGTTTTACAGTCCCGGACGAAACCGGAAGATAAATCCATTTACTACGTGATGGACGCCGGAATAGAGCCACATTCTAATTGTCTGACGCCGTTTTCGTCCCATAATGCAAATGTAATTATGTGATTTTCTACGCACTCATTAAAGAGATTCACATTATCCGCAACTTTCTGAAATCCTGCAAGATCTTTTTTAGTGTCGAGCTCATCGACACGTATATCATCTATCAATTACAGCGCCTTTATTTAGCTAGATCATCCACTAATTAGATAAAAAACTTCAAGCAAGCTTTTAAATGAAATTTTCTTCAGCTTCGAAAACGCACACTGCTAAACGAAGCCGTTATTTATTACCGACTCTTTTTTATTATCTCATAATTTTACTAAATACTGATGTTTTATGTTTAATGAATTATTTATTTCCCTGCTGTGTACGCCGGCCAATTTTTACACAAAATAGATTTTTTTTATGATGATGCACTCGTAAAAATATATGTATAGGAAGTCCCCTTTTATTGATATTGTAAAAGTTTAATTTACTGTCGACTTTTATTAACCATCTCTCATTGTCGACCAACAGTTAAAATCACGAATTTGCTAATCGTAACCTTAAATTTCGTAAAAACCGAAGGCACAGACTTTAAGTCGGATCACCATAATTCCACGGCGTTATGTGACTTTCTGTTAAGAAAAAAATGCCCATTCGGTGTTTTTATGCAACAAAGTTGAATATTATTTACAGTAAACACCTGCCCTTAATTAAAAAATTCTTATTTAGTTATTTTTCTGATTTATTTATTCAATTAACAGTCTTAACCGTTACTTATCTTACATGACTATCGTGGATAACATAAGAGTGTAATTATTGAAAAGAAAAAGCATCATCGTTTTCACTTTGCTAAATCATTGCTTATTCGAATTTTGCGGTTTACATTCGCAAAAAAGAGTAAAAATTGAAAGCCCGTATAGGTAATCCACGCAAGGACTTCGCCGTAGTTAATAAACGCTCAATTATATTAATCGTGCACACGATAATGAGCGTGGCAAAATGATAGGTATAAGAAAAAAATTTCTCCAACAGCGTTTAATTTTAAACTGAGACAAAAGATTCTACCTAGCATAACTTACAGAAAATATGGGTTTAATTAAGTAATTTCTTTTAACCTCCACACAACCAATTTAAAAATGGGAGGTTACTGCAGCAGTCCAAAATTCAAAATTGAGATAAAAGCAGGGCCTAAATTCTTCACAAATTAGCGGACGCTAATGCTATGGTACGAGTTCTGTGATTGGTTATGTTGTATGTCCTAGTCCTCTGTGTTCGCTAACAATCGAAGGGTCAAGATTTCGCCCCCTGGGCCCCTGATCATTATTATACGTTTTGTGGTAGGTATAACCAGGAACACGAAATAGTATATTTTTTTCTACGACCACTATTGTAAATAGTCAATTTTGTAGGGTCTTTTTTTATTATTGTCCCACTTTTAAATTGTCATATTCAGTGGTCGGAAGTAATGCATTACTGGTAATGAAATTACTTTAGCTGGTAATGAGTAATTGTAATGCATTACTTTTTTTAAATAGTAATGGGTAATTGTAATGCATTACATTTTTTTAGTAATTGTAATAGAAAACCATTACTTTTTCCATTACTTTTTTTACCCTTAATTGATAATTGATTCTGTGAAATGAAATGACCACCACAGGAAGTAGCTAGGTACTACTGGTATCCGAGTTGGTGTCGAACCACTTGCGGCCGAACCACTTGCGACTCCACTGAAAATCAACCCACTTGCGACCGGGGCTATTCTTACCTGACGTCGACCGACCCACATGCGGCTCAACCCAATATCACATACATTTATAAACATTAATGAAAACAAATCAATTACTTCAGGTTAACTTTCAGACAGAACATAGGGTAGGTATTAATTGATTATTGACTATTTCCATTTCATTTTATTAGGTAATGACGATAGATATGATCCTTCTCACAGCAATCACGTCATGTCTTCTTTCTTAGAATTTGTTTGTCTACCCGGCAGGATTTGGGACATCGGAGTAACATAACAATGTCATTCTTTCAAATCTTATACAATCTTTGAAACTTATAAACCGTATTGGTGCGTTTTCACTTTTAAAGCAAATATTTTTGGCTTGTAGCAACTCATGAGGACGTTCTAGCCCTTCTGCAATAGATGTACTTTCATAATACTTAATATGTGTATTAGTTCTTTGATGTTTGTTTCCATTAATGGTTTTTGCAAATATGTGATATCGATATAAGCCGCATGTGGGTCGAACGACATCAGGTAAAAATCGCGCCGGTCGCAAGTGGGTCGATTTTCAGTTGAGTCGCAAGTGGTCCGACCGCAAGTGCTCCTATTTCATCAGAGTTAACCCTAGCCCAGCGGGGTTCTGTTTACCTAACGCCTCCCAAGCAAAGATGATGCATTCTGAAGAGGTTTTCCTGCTATTTTTAAGTAGCGATATTCTCTGCAATTACTCCGGATTAAATATTTCTACAGAATTGAAATAATTTCCTAGCTGAAGAAAATAAAACTAACTTTAGCCATCTCAAGCAGTGGTAAATTTTGAAACGCAATTGTTATTCAAATTAAATTAAAATTAAATAATAAATATACTGCTTTAAAATAATTTTTAGTTTAGTTTTTTTTATAACGTGGCATTTTTTAAAATTCCAATTAGAGTTGGCCGTGTCTCAAAATCTGTCAGCTACAATTAGAAATTTAAGAAATGTCATCACGTTAAAAGTGATGTAGAAAGTAATGCATTACATTTATTAAGTAATTAGTAATTGTAGTGCATTACAATTTCGACGAAGTAATGTGTAATGGTAATGAATTACTTTTTAAAAGTAATGTTCCGACCACTGGTCATATCTCCTTTATTACTTGAACTATATCAATCAAATCACCAGAAAATTCACTATCGATTCGTGCAAGAATATACCGGGTGTCCTATTAAAAAAAAGCAAGTTGCATCCACAGCGCTTAAGATCCGACGGTGATCACTGAGAGTTATTCAATCTTATGGAAATTTCTTATGCGTTTGAGGAGAGGGAGAAATTAGGCGCCTTCTGATTGGTCACATTTCATATATGCCGTATGCATTATGCGCTTAAGCAATGTGTGTGCTACCGGCTTAAAGAGTGAAAATCGCAGTTTTCAATTGTCATTTGTCAAATGTCATTTTTTTTTCACTAAATTTTGTTCTTACCATTTTGCCCTTAGCGACTACTGCCTTTCCAGGATAAAATTTGCAAACCGCAAAGTAAAATCCGAGGTAAAATCAATGAAAATCTTCTGTGCAAAAGTTAGGTTAGGTACATCGCAAAACCTTTTCATCCGAAAATGGCTTGGGACCGGCAAACTGTATTTCTTCATATTATCTCGAACCTTTGAGCACGTATTTTAAGAAATAGTGAGAAATTGTCATAATACAGAATACTGGCAGGTTTTTGGTACCCATCAGGAACACTAAACCGTTAATTTAGTTGACTTTTAAGAAAAGTAATTCCATTCTAAGCATGAACCAATTATTTTTGCTGGAAAAAAACGTTTCAGGAATCAACTAAGGCAGAGTAAATTTGCATAATACCATACCTATTTGTGAGAGATACACTCAGAGAGAATGGTTTGAAACGAAACTGCAGAAAAATATCTGGCTCTACTACTGGATTCACATCAATAAAATAAGGTTGACCTGTCCGAGGATATTTCCGAAATATTCTTTTCGAAAAAGTTCTTTAATTTATTACCTACTTTTGAAAAGTTAAGTACCTATAGTGTGGTCGTAGAAAAAGTATCGTACGCAACTCGAGTTGTAAGGCAATTACGCACTGTATAGACTTATACACTTGCGTAATATGCTTCTTACAACTCTGGTTACATAATATACTATTATATTACGATATAACGTTGGTAAGTACAGAAGTACACAAGTTTGGAAACCGAGGGCGCAAAGAGCTGAGGTGTCCTTGCTCAAAGTATGTATTCTGCTTTTGCATGGATATTTCCAATATATTTAAATTAACCTATAGAATGTCAACATATTTGCGTTGTTGGTTCAGTATACGCGGTCTTTATTCCTATTGAACGCATATGATGGAAATGCATTTTTGTTTCTTATAACTTTACTTAACTTACATTGTTTTATTATACAATAACTTTAAACACAAAAGCCAAATTTCTTTCATCTGTTTGTTTTATTATTTGCAATTCTTGTAATTTTTGACGTAAGATGGCAAGCAAGTAAAATAAGAGGTGGCTCATAAAAAACAGTATGCTTTTTTGTATATCTTCGTTAGTATGTATGTATGTGTATACAACTCTTAGTGATTTGATTTTTCGATTCTAGTAAGTGTTCGGCGAGCGTAGAAGTTGAAAACTGTAAAAAACCAGCAAAAAATCATGTCCTGCTGTTGCCTTTTTCATTCTACTAATGAATTAAAAAAAAATTAACATTACGCATTATGCATATGCATAAGTAGGACTTATATGCCTTTGAATTTGAAATATCGCAAGATTCCGCAAGAAAAATTTAGCAAATTTTTCCCTTTTCTAAAATGACGATTTGCTACTTAAAGGGGGATTCAACTCAAGAAATCGAATTTGAGGTTATGATGGCTGACTCTAGTGTAAGGGAAGCGTCTGAGCCGAATGGTGTTATCAGAATTTAAAATCTTTTACGTGATTTTCACTTGATACGGCTCCAGTGCAATTCAGAAACATGCCAGCGATAACGTGCAAAAAACCGTCACCCGAATCTCTTCTTCTCCAACCGTGATCTCATGATACTCCAGATTTTATCGGCCATCCAGTTAGGAAGCAATGACTAAGGAGGTTTACTACATTACATTTGTGTTGATTTATTATTGGTGCTTCCTTTAATGCCTGCTAAATGAAAGAGGAGTTGATTTTTAATCGGCTTGGCATATCATCCAGAGGATGATGAAACTCATCATAGTGCTGTAGGTACCTACAATTTCCGCCCGCTCGGCAAATACAAGAAGTATTTATTGAAGTTAATAACAATTGCCATTTGGGCAAATTTTTAGAAAACAAGGTTTTTACCTGAACGAATACCTACTGAGTAATTTTCATCCTTTAATTTACGCATAAAAACTTTCGATAAATATAAACCAATCTAAACATAACCTACAAAAATGGTTGACAGCGCACAGCGCTTTGAGAAATGTCATCAAGTGTATTGCCAACATGATTAATGTTTATGTTATAATTGAAGTGATTTTAAGATCTAGATGCCTGGAATTTGGAAATTCTTAATTTCCAGATTATTCGAAAAAAAATTTAATGCGACCATTATTAGATTCAGAAGACTGAAATTGACCTGAAACTGCGGTAAGTCAAAATTTTTTGAGCTGAATCCTCCTTTAACGAAATTATTGCGGCTTAATAATTAGCCCTCTTACAACGGGCCCTTCAATCGGTTTCAATCGCCTTCAGTCGACTTCAGATCGGTTCCTAAGAGATATTTAAAGAATTGTATTTCACATTAAATGCCTAGGTACATAGGTACCTACATAATACCTAAACCATTTTTGCACACTTGTGTGCGGACGCACAGGGACAGTCAGAGTCAATAAGCCCCAATTGCACCGCTCTCCCTTAACTTTAAGTGATCCTTAAAAACTGTGGAAACGATTATCTCAATAATTGTTTCCAAGGCTTTTAAGGGTCACGAAAAGTTAAGGGAGAGCGGTGCAATTGGGGCTAAGTTTTTCAGTTATTTTAGTTCTAAGTTCTTCAGTAGGTATATACCTTAACTATAACAGTATTATTGATTTAGGGCCCTGCCTGTTACGATGTTGGATAATTCCATTGTATTGATATCTAAAGCCCATCCTTAATGGAGTTCTTCACTGAAATCTTGTCACAAAAAATATATCACCGTGACTTTATCGACAATAAAAATATCTTTAAAATGCCAATGTTAATGCGTATGATACTTTTGGAATATTTACTGTACGTCCAACCAGACTAAAAATTATGTTGGCATTCCAATTTGATAAAAACGATGATCAGGCAGGTTAATGTTTTTGCTTGGGGACTGGTTCAAAATGAGGTTGTCTGTCAGTCAAACTTCAGCTTTAATTATTAAAAATTTTTCAAAAATTACGTTACATTTTTTCTTTTATGATTTCAAGAGGTTTTTAACGATATCTTAGCTGCCGTTTTTGTAGATCCTCGAATAAAGTTTACAGTAGCGGTGTTTTTGTGGCAACTACCGTAATTATGACAAACATCAAATTTTTTGTCATTTACAAAACGAGAATTCTGCAAAAATGTTCTTGCAAAGTTAAAACTTATTTACAAGATTCAGTGGGTTTGGTGATGGCGAGGACGTGTAGGATTTTCATCCTGAATAAGAATGTGATGATTATCCAACAAATAAACACTAAACGGAAAGATAATAAACGTTGCTTTCAAGCAATTTAAAGAAATCAACGTTACTGTCTTAACTTATCGTTGAAGTCTCCACGAATAAAGTCATTATAAATTCAGCAAAAAAATCATAGGCTGAACTAGATGAAAGATGGGACATCCGCGACCACTTGTAAAGATTTATAAGTGCGTGTGCTTATGGGAAAAAGCTATCAGTTAGTTGTTTGTTTTAATGATTGACACGTTTGAATTAACGATAGTGCTTACATTTTAAATTAATTCCTGTTGATTTTAATAGCTTTCTTTAGTTAGCAAAAACGCCACATAAGAACTAGCGGCAAGTAATAAAAATGTTGCGTGCATTTGTTGCTTTATTTAACTTATTGATTTTATTGCCCGACTCCTTATAAGATTCTATTCTTATTGCCGTTTATTACTCGTCAATATAATAAAGAAGTGCGCAGATAAGGGTAATTCATTGAAAACATAGGCAATAAATAACTCCGGTCCGGTTGCACGATTAAAAGGTGATTGATCCTGAGCTTTGATCCTTCCCGCAAAGCTCTATCGTCAGGACGAAAATCGGAATTATTCATGGTCACGGACACTCGCTACTTCAAATAAAAAATTTTCTGAATATTTTAACAACTCTCGAAAGGAAGCGAGTGTAAATACAAATGGAGGAATGACGGCACAATTTCGCATAGACGCACTCTATTAATAGTCACTAATTATGCATTGGGCACTCGCCTTTTTACCATCAAACAAGTTTTTAATTAACACCACACCGCTGCAATTTGTATAAAGCGCCATCGCTGCGGTTCTATTAAGATTCACTCTTTGAGAAAGTTTTGATAAATTACTAGTCAACTCGTTTCACTCCGGAAAACAGGTCCGGTTCACAGGTCACCAGAGCTAAACATTTTGCGAATTTTGCATTCCTGCAGGCTGAAGAAAATGCCCGTTACTGTTCTGAAAGGAAGTGAGATGCAATCTGCCTTCAGATTTAGTGATAATTTTTTTATTTTTGGTGATCCAATGGCATTTTACAGAAATATGGAAACGGATGTTTAATTACCACTCCCATAAAATAACATTCACCAAACCTAATGAGCCTGATCGATCCTGATGCCGATCGGCATCATAGATAGATCCGTTGCTTCTGAAATGTTTCTCAATGTTTCGAATTTTGTAGTTAAAGTTCAATTCTTCACAAAAGCACGGTAAAATCCCATAAAAAACCGGAAATCAGTTTTCTTTTTTGTATATCTTCGTTAGTCTTTGTGCGATATTTTTAACTTTTTAGTTTTATACTCGAGCTGCTGAAGGTTGAAGTCGTCGGTACCACTCATTGGATTTGAATTCGCATCATCAGTGTCGTTCCTATAAGGACTTTCATTTAACACCATTATTTAGACCAATGGGCTTTCGTTACCCTTTGACACATGACAGTGGCGTTTAGACAGAATTGAAAGCCGTTCTTTCCTCTTTCCATAATGTCCTTCAAATTAAAAATTGATAAATCCCTAAATTTTTTGTGAATTTTCTTCCAAAGCTCTAAATCGCATAATTTGCAAGAAAAAGTAGACGATGAAAACTCTGTATACCTAGGCATTTTTGATTTAAGTTGTAAATTGAGCAGATTAATCTGCATTTCTAATTTAAGTTGTAAATTAAACTAATAATCTGCATAATTTCCAACTTAAACAAAAATGGCTACCGAGTTTTCATCGTCTCTGTACTTTTTGTTGCAAATTATGCGATTTAGAGCCTTGGAAGAAAATTCACAAAAAATTTAGGTATGGATTCATTTTTATTTTGAAAGACATTTTGGAAAGAGGAAAGAACGACCTTCAATCCTGTCTAAACGCCACTGTCACATGTCAATGGGAAACGAAACCCCATTGGCCTAAATAATGGTGTTAAACTAAAGTCCTTAGGAAGGACACTGATGGTGCGAATTGAAATCCAATGAAGGTATCGACGACCTCAACCTTCAGCTGGTATCGACGACCTCAACCTTCAGCTACGTCGAGTATAAAACTAAAAAACATTGCACAAAACCTAACGAAGATATACAAAAAATGTCCCGTTTTTTATGGGCCACCCTTGAAATTTATAAAAAATAATATTACCTTTGTGGAAAACGACTTCTTAAAATTAACATTTTCTAATCAAAAGCGTGCCTTAGGTATAATAACGCATAAGCACCATTTTATAGGCTATCTAAGTATATTAATAATTATTATTATAACATGTAGGTAATAATTTTAACAATGCGGATTCTATTTGTCGACAGGAAATAACAATTAAGTATTCAGCCAATTAATGACAACTTAAAAAAATTACATTCTTGACGGTTTTGCCCCGCAAATGTAATTTCGTATTTTCTCCTTGAGAATGCATAGGTTCCTGATAAGCCAATAAAATAAAATTTCACCGAATGTGGTGTTGAGCTCTAATTAAGTGAGGAACAACTTGTAGTTCTAATTGCCTAATTGACTTTGATTTTATTTACGTAGGTAGCTCCTGAGAGATAGGCGAGATGAGTGCTTAATAGGATAGGTACCTATCGTAGGGGTCATGTCATATAGTGGACGCGGCTGATAACATCCTCTCATATTTGCTGCTGACATAATTTTTTTTGAAAACTATTAATTTCAAAGTTAGACGGGGGCAGCTTCAGGGCTAAAAAAAATTTAGAACGTGCTTTTTCAAAATGACTACACTCGATCTTCAAAAATAATGTCTTAAGAAAGTTTTTTGGATAAACAAGTAAATTAGGTGCCATAACAGTTCTAGCCCAATGCATATTGACGTTATCTAGGTATGATGATGAATGTACATACATAACATACAGTGGTATTTATACAGATAATGGGTCGACCAGAAAATCACGTTCATTATATTACACACAATATTTTGTCTCTTGTTGATACATAATATAATGACACGCAACGCGTCAAAAAATATAAGAGGAGGCTAATATTTTGACAAAAATTATATCTAATCTCTACGTTCCAAAATTACCTACTCTAGCAAAATATAAAGTTGTGGAGATAATGCAACTGGAAATTTCACTAGTGAGATTTTCAGAGTGGCAACGTCGTCCTGTTTGGAATTGTCTAGCCAAATTCAGCTCTTTGATTTTACAATTTCAACAAATTTTCTTCATTCCGATAGCTCATGCTTGTTGGATTCAAAAACAACCACTCGTGCAAGCACTCGTGATCATTTTGAACCAACAATAATTCGTTTCCACAACTCGAAAATTTCCGGAAATTGTAAAATCACTTGTTGTAGGTATTAGGTACATATACAGGGTATCCCTCGACGAGCGTCAGTTAGCCGTATCTGGAGAACTGTTTTTAGCATCGTCATGAAAATTTGTACACAGGAGTTTCAAGTAATTTTGAATCGACGTAAAATATTTTCATCAATGGCGCGCTTCCGGTTATACCGGAAATAGGTACTAACTCTCTTATTTTAAATGGAACACCCTATATATTATGATTTTTTGGATTCTACGTTTAATTATAGGTGAACTGTTACTAACAATTGCTATGCCAAAAATCAACCGTTTTTGAGAAAATCAAGAATTTCGCTTTTTTATGTCAAGTGCAGGCCTAACTTCAAAAAGCTGTAACATCCTTACAGTATGAAATGAGGAAACGATATTAATTTAGCATGAAGATTAATGTAGGGTATATTCGCCCGTGCACTCAAATTGGGTCAACTACATACAGGGTGTTCTCTGCAAATTTTTAAACATCATCAATTTCATTGGTCAAAAAGTCAATTTCTTCAAATGGAATGCCTCAACTATTTTATGGCACCTCGTTGCAGAATTTAATTGTCTATCATTTTAGTCTACATGTTTGCCATATTTAAAAAAAAGTTTTTGAAATATTTCAAAGTATTTGGAATTTGAACAAAATTTCATATTTAGCACGATTTAATAACCAAAGTTAGCTATGATTTTAGGAGCCTTTAGAGTTCCTTAAGGCTGCTCAAACGAAAATTGAAGCCCATTTTAATCCTGTTTTAAAATATGAAATTTTGATCAAATTCCAAATACTTAGAAATATCACAAAAACTGTTTATTTAAATATGGCAAACATTTAGACTAAAATGATAGACAATTAAATTCTGCATCGATGGGCCATAAAATAGTTGGGGCATTGCATTTGAAAAAATTGTCTATTTGACCAATGAAGTTGATGAAGTTTAAAAATTTGCAGAGAACACCCTGTATGTATTTGAACCAATTTGATTCCAAGGGCGGACACACCCTACATTAGTCTTCATTCACAATTAATATTGTTTTCTCATTTCATACTGTAAGGATGTTACAGCTTTTTGAAGTTAGGCCTGCACTTGGCATAAAAAAGCGAAATTCTTGATTTCCTCAAAAATGGTTGATTTTTGGCATAGCAATTCTTAGTAAGAGTTTGCCCAGAATGAAACGTAGAAT
Source organism: Pycnomerus fuliginosus (assembly GCA_963924575.1). Classification (NCBI taxonomy): domain Eukaryota; kingdom Metazoa; phylum Arthropoda; class Insecta; order Coleoptera; family Zopheridae; genus Pycnomerus; species Pycnomerus fuliginosus. The sequence continues at coordinate 31,437,002 of OZ004618.1, read as the reverse complement.
CCAAAAATATCATAATATACAGGGTGTTCCATTTAAAATAAGGAAGTTAGTATCTATTTCCGGTATAACAGGAAGTGCGCCATTGATGAAAATATTTTACGTCGATTCAAAATTAAGTGAAACCCCTGTGTACAAATTTTCAAGACGATGTTAAAAACAGTTCTCCAGATACGGCTAACTGACGCTCGTCGAGGGATACCCTGTATTATATGAATATTCAATATACCTTGTCCATTTCGTCCCCCAGGGAGGGGATACTGGACAAACGAAGTGTTTTACGTATGTTCAAATATTGAAAAATGTTAATTTATCAATAAAAATTGTCTTATTGACTTAAGCAGTAAAGGTTTAACCAGAATAAAATAATTATGCTTGTCCTCTATTTTCGCTCATCTCCCATGCATTATTTAAAAGTCACTGTCCAAGAATAAAGAACAACGCAAATAAAACTTTTATGGTCTGTCCGGGATCCACACGACCGAGATTCACCCTATTTCCATGGCGAATCATTGTTGTCAACAATGAATCGCCATGGAAATCGGGTGAATCTCGGTCGTGTGGATCCCGGACAGACATTAGTATATACTAAAAGGAAATGAAACTTTCGTCTTTCATAATGTGACAACTAAAGTCATCGCTACTGCCGACACATTATTACGAATTGCTGCCAGTAAAGGCTGTCGAGAAGTAAATTTTTAAAATTTTCTTGCAGGCATTCATACCATAATTCTTTTTCAAAATCATCCAGAGATGCCAAACAAAAAAAATGATGAAAGATAAAAGTTTCAATTTCAAAGTCCACGAGCGGGTTTAAAAAAGTTTAGAAAAAAATTCAATATCAACTCAGCTTAGGCTAGTCCATAATTCAATATTATAAAATTTTGTCGTGTCGTTGAGTTATGGTAAAAGCCATTAAATATTGGAGGAATAATTTTTTCTTAATTTCATGCCCATACGCTGCGAAGCCATTTTCAGTGATTTATAGAATGGTCATAATTACACTCAGTTTAGCATATTTGGAATATTGTGGAGTAATAAATTCGCACCCAATTAGTCCATGCTGTAATTTATTAGAATTTGATAGTGGGCTCAATTAAGACGACCAGAAATTGTAAGAATCCTTTCATTACCAGTTTTCGAGCATAGAAAAACCGAAAAATTTGTATATATTAAAATTTAAAAGGCTTCAATTAATTACTAGTGGCACGATATGTCCGACGTAAGAAGGACTTAAGTGTGGCAACATTTATTTTGTATTCCTGAATGTGATAATTTGGTACTTTGTATAATTTCACGTAAGTAATTTGTAATTTGTCCTGTAAACTGACCATATAATAAATCGAGATTCTGTTAATTGGTTAATTAGGACATACCAGGCTTCGTCCAAAAATATTATGTTTTACTTAATTTGTCTTTCGTTATCGCAACCAGGAATAATTTAGCTCAGAAGTCCCCGTAACGGCACCGACTATAGAATTTAACGAGGAAAATAAATCGGTACAATTTTTTAATCGGCCAACATCTGGTTCGATCTAATAGATTTATCTTAAATCGTTCAGTTGTAACAAGAATAATAATACAATCCTCACTTTTCGAGCTGTCGAAGATGACAACAGGTCCAACTTCTCATCACAATCAGTAGTTTAAATAAAATTGATAGAGGAGTAATGCCATTATAATTATAAAGAGCAAAGTGCGCACTTTCAGATTCTGATCTAACACGACTGGTCATGTTATTAATTCAATAATTGTGTACTATTCAATGTTCTTTATTGGTTTATTTTTTGGTTAGCTTCTGAAAGAAAATAGATGGATGGGATGGATTGACAAGCGTGAAATATGAATCTGTCATTTGGATTCAAGCGTGAGGATGCGCATCTACTATGCAGAGCGCTAAAAAGAATCAGCCAGTGGCGTTCCAACCTGAAATGATAATATTTTTTAAGAAAAATGTCCTTCATCAGACTCGATCGATTACAGTTGAAAATTAAAATGACAAAGGAGCTTTCTCGGAAAATTCATTCTCTATTTTCAAAGTTTCGACTGCGATTTTAACCCATCTTCAAGCGTTTAGGCAGCGTTCGTAGTAGAAGCGCGAGAATGTGAGGTTTTTTCGGGATCGGAAAACTATTAATTGTAAAAACTCGAGAAACAGTGGAGATATTTTACTGAAACTTGATATGCGCGCTTTTGACGTACAAGTCTGTTGAAGGTGAGGGGTGTCAATTGTGGGGGATGAAAAGAGGTTGAAAATCACAAAAATACGAAAACTTCTGAAATATTTTGCACATGGAGGTCTGAAACCCGGCACACACATAATATTTCGACAATATCTGATAAGGGAAGGTTTTTTTCTGCAGGATGAGACAGAAGGGGTGCAAATTAGGGGTGGAAACTCCAAATTTCACGTACGTGTTGCTTGAAATTGAAGCCATTCGATAAATTTTCATCAGTGGCTCAAAAAAGTTTTGAGCATATATTTAGCCCTTAGTCCCTGAGACCACTTCGACCGGAAGAGAAAAAAATTGCATTTCTAAAACTCAACCTCATCAACATTGAAACATAAAAAATTCACTTAGAGGAAATGTGATCTTTGGACCACCTATTAATGTAGGAAGCTAATCGAACGCAAGAAATTGCACCCCCGAAAATCACAACCTTCAACCCCCAAACACAAAAAGTTGATATGAAGAAAATTGAAGCGTTGGACCACCTCTTTCCGGAGGACTCTAATTTAACACAAAAAATTGCACCCTTGAAACTCGCCCCCTTCAACCCCCAACCACAAAAACTTGGCTTGGAGGAAATTTAACCATTGCACCGCCTACAACCTACAAAAATTGACTTGGACGGAATTTAACCCTTGGACCACTCATTATCGCAGGAGACCATTGATACTAATTTAGCTCAAATAAATTTAAAATTTGAACCACTGTTATTAAGCACCTCCGAAACCTACCCCCTTCAACCCCTGAGAATAATAATTGAACGGAAAAAATTGCACCCCCTTCAACCCTCAGCACAAAAAATTGACTTGGTGGAAATTCGATGCTTGACATATATGTACCTACCAGTGGTCGGAACATTACTTTTAAAAAGTAATTCATTACCATTACACATTACTTCGTGGAAATTGTAATGCATTACAATTACTCATTACTTTTTTCAAAAAGTAATGCATTCCAATTACAATTACTTAATAAATGTAATGCATTACTTTTAACGTGACATTTCCTAAATTTCTAATTGTAGCTGACAGATTTTGAGATCTGCAGTAAATTGAAACATACGTCATTCCAGACACGGCCAACTCTAATTGGAATTTTAAAAAATGCCACTTTATAAAAAAACTGTAGGGGTATTATTTTAAAACAGTGAATTTATTATTTAATTTTAATTTAATTTGAATAACAATTGCGTTTCAAAATTTACCACTGCTTGAGATGGCTAAAGTTAGTTTTATTTTCTTCAGCTAGGAAATTGTTTCAATTCTGTAGAAATATTTAAACCGGAGTAATTGCAGAAAATATCGCTACTTAAAAATAGCAGGAAAACCTCTTCAGAATGCATCAATGTTTGCTTGGGAGGCGATAGGTAAACAGAACCCCGCTGGGTTAGGGTTAACTCTGATACCAGTAGTACCTAGCTACTTCCTGTGGTGGTTATTTCATTTCACAGAATTACATTTTTCATAAAAGTTTTATTTTTGCGTTTATCAATTAAGGGTAAAAAAAGTAATGGAAAAAGTAATGGTTTTCCATTACATTACCAGCTAAAGTAATTTCATTACAGTAACGCAATACTTGTAATGCATTACTTCCGACCACTGGTACCTACTTACCACCGGAAGATACTAATTGAATGCAAAAAAATTCATCACCTGCTGATACACCCTCAGTATTCCTTTATCATGAGCATATGCTTCGGCACTACTATTATAGGTGGCACCTGGGGGGGATTTCACAGTCGGCAGTGGTGTACAAATTTTCGGCAGTGTTAGTGGGAAATGTTAGGCAGTGGTTGCAAAAATTGAGCAAATTCGACAGTCGGGGGACTTCACAGTCGGCAGTGGTGTACAAATTTACGGCAGTGCCCTGAAAATTCGGCAGTGGTGTACAAATTTTTGGGGTGTGAAATGCCCCCCAGTGGCACCCAAAACCACCAACTCCAACTCAATATATGAATCATTCACGGTGAATAAACATCTACAAGGATACACATCGCTTTGACATACATCTTCAGTTGGCTTTTTATTTCGAGGGAGACACTCAAATACGTGCTTGGCAACCCCGCACCCCTAGAGGTTCACCCCCTCGAGGCTTGAAAATGGTGGTTTTGAAAAATACGTAATTATGGAAGTAAAATGTAATTAGGTATACGGAAAAAATCCGAAATTTACTGATTTTTGAAAACCCTCTCTTGTGGCGATAAGGATCCATTCTAAAGGAGGTGTGGGTTATCAGCGGAAGGGCCGCCTGGGGTAGGTGACCACCCCTGTGTGACAGGTTCACCCCCTCGAGGCTTGAAAATCGTGCATGCTTTTGAAAAATCCGTAATTAAGTAAAAAATCCGATTTTTGAAATAATAATAATAAAGATATTTTTTTTGTAACCTTATAAAGTTTCGTTCCTTTGTTGTTCGCTACACTTGGCTACTCGAACCTCATCTGAACAGTGGAAAGAGAGGGTCAAATCTTATGGACTCCCAATTTAATTTCATACAGGTGAATTTATCTGAAAAGGACTATAATTACTAGTTTACGTTTACATAATTTCAAAAAGGATTCCTTGTAACAGTAACTTAATGGCCATTTATTCTAATTAATTCGAATGCAAACTGCAAGCTTTTCTTTGCATGTTAATTTTGGAGGAGAGTCAGTTCGATTAAACATTACATTAGATAGTGCTTTCAAGTTTAACTTTGGACTTTGATATTGTGGAAATATCACAGCAGATGTCAGGAAAGTAGCGTCGACAAGTAAATGCCCGTTTAATGCCATAGTTAGGCAAATTTTTACGTCAGTTTTAGCTTGTAAGAGTAGAGATTTGATGCACGATTACAAGATAGCTAACAAGATCTCCCTACTATGAAAAATCATTTATGATGGTAAATTTAATGTGCGAACTACGTTGCTCTTATACATGTTTTCATATAGGCTTTTGATTTATTGCTAGACAGAGAATGTGAAAAAAACTCACTACTCCACTTCAATGCTCAACACGATTGAGATTTTTCGCTAAAACGGCAGGATGAATAATTCACAGTTTCCTTCTGATGGAGACATTTTTTACATTTCATACAAGGAGCAGTTTCCATCAGCTTCTAGTCCCTGTGGGACTATCTATATGAACATATCCATCACCATTGGGAATCAATTACAATTTTTTCCCTATATAAAGAGATCATTTTTAAGTTTTCAACGCAACAGACTCGACTACCATTGGTAATAAAGGCGAAGAATTAATTAATTCGCATTGTTAGAATGCGGTCTGCACATCATTAATATTAAGTCGAGGCGAATTCGATATTCCAACATTAATCTTAATTATGTTTTTTTTTCGAAAAATGGCTGTAAATAGAGAGATTTAGAAAACAAATCCAACAATTTGTTTAAAAAAATCTAAAACTACACCGGTTCTGAATCGTGCAAACAACAATTAAAAAGATATCTACTAGTGATGAACAATATTCTCCGTAATCTAATTTAGACCTAACTGTGTATAGTGTAGTTATGCCAATTATGTTTAACAACACTTTGTAATTAAGTTCTAACTATCAATCTTGTTCACAGCCGACGAAATTCTATAAAAAACTAATTATTACTGAGCGATAAATTAGTGGAAATGATGGATAGATACACGATGGTGTGAATTCGCAGAAAAAACATCACATTTCCATTCGCCCCTTTCCATTAAAAAAGTACCTATCTAATATCTGTAGATAAGATCGTTACGTTGACAAATGAAGTTATGAAAGGTATTTTCGAAAAAATTTCGGCGGGCAAGGTCAATAATTCAATTTCATTATTACAAAATTTCCGGAGAGAATCAAGTTAACGGCCACGTAGTCACAAAACCAGTATATTGCCACCAAAGAAAACCAATTACAACTGTTGAATATGTAAAGTACCAAAGAGAAACATTTACAGCATCTTGCTCCTGTTGTAGTAGCTGATAGGACAACGGCTCCATTTAATCATAAACGTCAGCGTTTATTTCACTTTGCACAAATCGTACACCATTTCAATTTTCTGAAAGATAATTTCATTTTTTCTTTAATATTTTCACAAGCCGTATAAAAAGCCACCGGAAGACGTACATCAATGCGATGTGTATGCCTGTAGATGTTTATCAAGTCAAGTTACTGGGTATGTAGGGGCCGCCTGAATTTACTGGTGAAATCGGGTGCAGATTTTATCAATCTGCACCTAGTAGTATATTGCCTCCGCAGACGCATAAATGTGTCAAAAAGGTCAATTGGCAATTTGATACCGAGGAAAAACGGAACTACGCAAATTTTGCAAAATTAACATACTTAGGGATTGAAAAATTGTAAAGGGGGATGAAAGTCAAAGGGAATTAGAATTAATCGTACTTAATTAAGTAGAATTACAGGAAATAACACGAAAATAAGCCAATTTTGCAAATTTGGCGCCTGGGGTTTAAAATATTGCGAAGGGGGTCGAAATAGTGAAAAAGGCTGTAACGTTCCATATGAGAAAAATTTATTACCGAAAATGCGAAAAAAGTGGAAAAAAGGCAAACTTGGGCGAATTTTACAAAATTAACCCTCGGGGGTTTGAAAAATTATGAAGGGAGATAATAAGTCAAGAGCGGTGAAAACGAACGTAGAGTGAAAGTAGAATTACAAAATCTAACACGAAAATAAGCCAATAATGCAATTTAGACTTTTGTGGGGTTGAGATATATTCTTACCTATTGTAAAGGAGGCTGGAAAATTGTAAATGAATTCAATTTATTACCGAAGAAACACGAAACTGCCCGAATTTTGAATTATTAACACTTCAAAATCAATCAAAGTTGAAGAGAATTAATCGTACCTACTTAATTAAGTAGAGTTACAGAAAATAACACGAAAATAAGCCAATAATGCAAATTTTGGCTCTTGGGGGTTGAAATATTGCGAAGGGAGTCGAAATAGTGAAAAAGGCTGTAAATAATCCATATAAGTAAAATTTATATCCAATTATTTCCATCATCTGTCAAACCAACCAATCAAGTGCAAACTTTCAACCAATGAACGAGGTTTATCTCGGAAAAATTTTATTGTCCTCTGGGGTCGTCATAGCAACGGGACGACACTGATTAAATTTTGACGTTTCTCTTGACTGTCAAAGCAAAAAAAGGTTATGTCACATTTCAGTTAAATTTGCAAAAAAGCAATATTTTTCTTAACTTAACATTTGTAAATTCCTCGAAATTATGCTCGCTTTTGCATATACTTTTGTGAAAATTGTAAGTTATTCCGTCAACAATAATACCCCTAATGTAAAACTGAAATTTCAGAGCAAATGATTATTATTAATGCGTCTCCTTCAAAATGTCGAAAGGTTCAGACCATCAGACCATCTTTCAGACTCATCCTGTATAGTTATACAGGGTGAGTCTGAAAGACTCCACATCCTTTATACCACAGAATCTACTGTTCAAATGATGAAGCTTGGTGCAAAAATTATTGGTCAATTGTGATTCCTCTTGATGTTATAACAGGGATCCGCTTTATGAATAATGTCTTAAGTACCATCAGTAGTTGCATCTTGGTCTGTAACAATGCTGTGCAAAAATTGAAAATCCTACAATACACCTTTCGAAAGATATTTCAAAAGAACGTTTAAAAATGAAGATCTTTGGCGGCTTATAACATCAAGAGGATGTCTTTCAGACTCACCCTGTATGTGGACCGGTTGGAAGATTTTCAGTTCAAGCGATGAACTTTCGATATTACTAACCTATGCTAAGTGCATGGAAAACTAAACCCTTAGCAAAATATAAATAAACTCAAGCCGTTAAAAATTATCAAAGTAGGTAACTAACTATACGATTATATGTTGAGCAGCTAATGTCAAAATTAAGAAAAAAACAAATGGGATTCTAGAAAAAATCTTAGCAAATACCTATAACGCGACAATTGATTTTTTATCGGCAAAATTTTCAGAGTCAGACTCTAAAACTTCCATTTTAGATAATTTTGCTCCTTGAATTTGGACATTTATATTAGGAGATAAATGCACAATTCAACTCGCAAAATCATCGAACGGAAGTTTATCGTCACGTTGGAAAATTTATCCATAAAAAATCAAAGTCTTAATGTTAATTATAGCAAAATTGCGCGAATTTTACAAAATTAACCCTCGTGGTGTTGAAAAATTGTGAAGGAGAATAAAAAGCCAAGAAAGATGAAAATGAACGGTAGTTAAGTAGAACTAGAGAGAACACGAAAAAGAAGCTGCCTGTGTAAATTTTGCTTTTTGAGGGTTCAGATATCATGAAAGGGGTTGAAAAATTGTGAATGGGTTAAAAATTAACGAAAAGGGGTTGTTATTTGCCCAGGGGTTGGTTTTAGGTTGAAGATTCATAAGACAATTTGTACAATTTTCTTTCGCGCCAAAAAACAACATTATTATACAAATTTGAAAAACCAGTGCAGTTTTAACAATAATTTGTTAACTAACGTGTTGCAGGAGTAAACGTGAAGGTAAAATAGCAATTGTAAGTCGATAATCCTTTTAAATTAGAAGCAAAAAATATACTATTTGGCGGGAACCGGCGGAGAGGCCGCCTTAAGGGTCGCTTTTCGCGAATGAGGATTAAGACCTTTTTTGTACCATAGATAGAAAGCTATCGAGTGGCATTAATTTCAACCCTGCATTAGTCAGTGAAAATTCGAGTTTCCACTCTTAAATTTCATTCCCTTCGATAAATTTCTCGTAAAATTCACTCCTCCCTTCTCGAAGATGCAATGTAAGTATAAGACCTCACTGTTTCACACAAGATATTGCTTCTCTGTATAAAATTACGGGGTTTTATTAACATTTCAACTCATAAACTCCAACTCCCTATTTCACCACTCCCACTCCCACACTCCCACATGCTCCAGAGAAAGTTGTGTTTTCAATTTCACCACTCTAATCCAATGCGTTGAGAAATTGCGGCGATTTAGAGATTCATGTTTTTAACCCTTTACGATTTCATGAGTTTATTTCTCCGGTATTACATAACTCCTTGCGTATTTGCTTACTTTGGTTATTCATACATAAATCAATAGAATGCGTTCTCAAGTTATCGGTCGTACAGAGTAGATGCTAGAACGAGCGAAATGAGGAGGGTGATTTTGCTAAGTATAAATAAAGGTTATCTTTAAACAGTTTTTCAATGCAATTAAATTGTATGGCAAGGAGCAGGGAAACGTTGAGAACTGTCTCTTTTTTCCCGAATTATTTTTCTTCGTCTTTCAAAGCAAACTCAGAAGCCTTTAATAGTCTATTTAGTGCGGGAATGCGGTTGTACCAGAAATATTCCTGAACTATGCACTGATCCCTATTAATTGTGTGATCTCAATAAAGCTCTCTAGTAGCACCAATCATTCAGGCAGCCTTGCTCGTATTGAAACGGTTTTAATCGCGATATAACGACGGGTGTATCCTTTTGAGAGAATGGTCCAGGACTCTCAATGAGTCTCGCCTTTTTGATATCTTAATTACAAGTTCTCTACATAGAACACTTTTGTGGCTAAACTCTCACGACTTCCACAGAAACGCACCATTATGCCCAGCTGAAACGATATACACAAATGAAACTAACTCATCATTCCAGATGGACGTCTCAATACCGAATTCCGAAGCAATTCCTGCTAATTAGGCTAGCTCTAATCTTGCATCCGACAGCCTCATTTTCAATTACCTCCAATTATCGGAGAAATGTGTAAAAATTCATAGATTGGTCAGTTTTAAGATCGAGATGATGAATGGGAATCCAAAGATAACAATCTGAAGAATTTTCTGTGCGGTAAACGAATAAAATTATGTTTCGATGTCAATCGCCGTTTATTGCTTTCACTATAATTTTGGTCGTCGTGGAGGTAATTTGAAAACTGGTACTACAGCATCATTGCTAATTGGTAGTTATTGGGAAAGGCGGCCTCGATGATTAATGAATTTGACAACAACTGTTAGAGGGTGATCACTGATCCCTTTGCCATATGTTGTTTTGGGGTGGCTGCCCAAAACGTCATCGCCAAGTTGTTGCGGAAATTTATGTGTTGGACGAAACAATTTACATAGGCAGAGTTCCTCCATGCAAGAGATGTAATAGGCAATATTTGCACATGTCACAGTCACCGTTAGATATCAGTTTACTCAAAATCCTCAAGACCCTTGTGTAATTATTTACTGTGGGAGAAAAAGCTCAGGTCGAAATTTAAATTAAATACAGTAAAAACTAGCACGTACCAATGTCAAATACAAGAGTTTTACATGATTTAAGCAAATATTACGCGACATTTTTCAAATTGTTGGTGTAGATTTGGAAGCCAGATGGTTAATCCTGAGTAGGGCTTCTGGTTTCAGGTAAAACACGAACCCTAATCATCCCATTAAGAATCAACACACCCCAATTTCGCTATCGATAGGGGTACTAAAAGGTCATCCAAGCGTGACAGGTTGTTGCGTTTTAAACTGCAGTCATCTGGTATGGTTGTATATACAACGTGAAGATAGTACCGGTAGTCGACGGCGACACACGCCTATCGCACTTGAGCGCCCATGCGGTACGGCTCGTGCTCTTTATATGTGACCGTGGGGCTTTATCCATCATCCATACCGGCAATTTTCAACGATCTTTAACACCGGTGATGACACCCTAACTGGATGATGACTCGTTTATAAGACCAACAGCAAGTAGAGCACTCTGCTACCGTCATCACCTCGTACCACTCTAATGAAGACGTTACTTAAGGCTAATCTCATTACGTCAAGGTGTGAAATGGTCGTTTATCACGAAGCACTTTGCTGACGTTTAATTAAAACTCTTTTTAGATCATAAAGTCATAACTTGGAAAGCTTTCGATTTACCGTGTCATAAATTGTAACAGGCATAAAACACCAGGGTCGGCTCGAGGATGATGCCGTTATTTCTGTTTGGCAAAATCTCACTTCTTGATTCTCTATAAACGGCAACGCGATAAATTCTTTTCCTTCGAAGAATTTCACTTGCTCACTCTTTTTGAGGCAAAAAGCTCTGTTCAAAAAATGCCACGTTTATTGGATGGAATGCTAAACGAGAAAAAATTAAACATAATTAAATTGTAAATCGAAGTAGGTACTTATATAGTTGCAGATAAATCTGGAAAATTATAAGCTGAATGTTGTTTTAGCTTATTCGCTCGCTCGCTCGCTCGCTCGCTGGTCGTATCGATCGCTCCTCAATCTGTCCGTCGCATAACTTGAGATATCGAGCTGAAACTTGGTAAGCAGCTTCGCCGCCCTAAAAGTAAGGCGGGGATTGCTTTTGGGCCATATCGCACCAAGGGAGTGGGAGTTAGGGGTTGAAAAACCGAAAAACTATTAATTGCAATAACTCGAGAACTAGTGGAGGTATCTTGCTGCAACTTGGTATGCACGTTCGACCCTCAAGTCTGTTAGTGGTGAAGGGGTGCTAATTTCGGGGGATGAAATTTAGGGGATGAAAACCACACAAAATATGATAACTCCGCAAGGGTTGCACGCAGCTGCTGGAAACTCAACGTACACACATATGTCGGTGAAATCTTGCGGGAGTTGCGTTTTTCGTAAAATCGAACAAATGGGGTGCAAATTAGGGGTTACAACTCGAAATTCCGCTTAATAATTGGTCGAAATTGTCGTCACTCGATAGCTTTCCATTAATTATTTAAAAAAGGTGTCATTCATATTTTGAGAAAAGCTACCTTTAAAGGCGCTATAACCCCTAACATGCGGAAACACAAAAATACGAGAACTCAAAAACTACTCAACGTATCAAGGCAGAATTTGGTGTGTTAATTTTGAATGACATTGAGGGTGGATGAACAAATTTTCACTAAGATCTAACAAGGGGGATGAAATTTAAGGGTTGAAACTTTAAATTTCTTCAAGTAAATAGTAGCATAAAATTGCGGGGTTCGATAGACTTCAGTCAACTATTAGAAAAAGGTCTTATGAGTTTTCAACCTAAAACCTACCCCTAGGCTATTAACCACCCCCCTAACTCTTTGCAAGCGGATAAATATATTTTATTTATTTTTTCTGAAACCCTGTTGATTTATTTATGAACAGCTGAAGTCAGTAAATACGCAAGTTATGTAACACCGGAAAAATAAACTCACCCCTGTAAATCATAAAGGGGTGAAATCATGAATTGGATTAGGTGGTGAAATTGAAAACACAACTTCCTTTAGGGCATGTGGGGGTGGTGAAATAGGGGGTTAGAGTTTAGGGGCTGAAATGTCCCTAAAGCCCTGTAATTTGACACAGAGAAGCAATATCTTCTGCGAAACTGTGAGATTTTCACCCTGCATCTTCGAGAAAGGAAGAGTGAATTTTAGGAAAAATTTATCGAAGGGGATGAAAGTTAGGGGTGGAAACTCGAATTTTCACTGAATAATGTAGGGTCGAAATTAATACCATTCGAAAGCTTCCTATTGATGATACAAAAAGGTCTTATTCATCATTCGCGAAAAATGACACTTAAAGGTGGTACAACCCGCTAACCTGCCGAAAAACAAAAATGCGAGAACTCAAAAACTGCTCAACGTAACAGGACTGGATTTGGTGTGGTAATTTACAGCGCCACTGTATGTAGGTACACCTACATGGATCACAAATTTTCATTATGATCTAACAAGGGGGATGAAATTTAAGGGTTGAAACTGGAAATTCTTTCATGTAAGTGGTGGAATAAAATTATGGGTTTCGATAGATTTCGGCCAACCATTGAAAAACAGTCTTACGACAGCCCTTAAGCCCTAGCAAGCGGAGCAAACGCACATTTTATATGTAAACTCTCAAAAAGCTAAAACCCAGACCGTTTCATTTTAACACCTCTTGACTTTTCGTCCCCCTTTACAATTTTTCAACCTCCCGAGCGTTAATTTTGTAAAATTCTCGCATTTTTTCCTTTTTTCGGTACATACCTAATAAATTTTACTCATATGGATTGTTCTTGCTTTTTCACTTTTTCGATCCCCCTTCGCATTATTTCAACCGCCAAAAGCCGAATTTACGTAATTGGCTTATTTCCGTGTTATTTTCTGTAATTCTGTTTAATTACGATTTATTTTCATCCCCTTTGACTTTTCATCCCCTTTAACAATTTTTCAACACCCTAAGTGCTAATTTTACAAAATTCACATAATTTCGCTTTTCGTCGCTAATAAAATTGAAATGATTTTGGGATTCAGTTTACCTTTTACAATTTTCCAGGTTTCTTCGCAGTAGGTAAATATAAGTATGTATTTCAACCCCCACAAAAGTTTTAATTGCATAATTTGGTTATTTTCGTGTTATATTTCGTAATTCTACTTAATCACACTTAATTTTTATATCTCTTGATTTTTCATCCCCTTTCGCAATTCTTCAGCCCCGAGTGTTATTTTTTCAAAATTCTCCAAATTTTGTTTTAATTCCGGCAATTCTTTTCATTTACTCATTTGTTTTATATTGTCATTCTGTTTACTTTTCAACCCTTAAAATTTTTGTATTTTTTCTGTTCATTTTCTACTTTTTAATTCTGTAACAATTTTTTAACATTTCGGCTTTTTGACACATCTGTGCGTCTGCGGAGGCACTACTACCAGGTGCAGATTGATAAAATCTGCACCCGATTCCACCAGTAAGACCAGCCGCCCCTACATACACATTAACGTGATAAACATCTACAGGGATACACATCGCATTGATATGCGTCTAGTCCGGGGGCTTTTTACCAATTTTCATGCTTTGTCAACAAACGAAGAATGTAAATAAGGGTTTAGATTGAAAAAGCACGTCACATGCCTTAAAGGAAAACTTTTTACAGTTATGAAGCATTATTTCTAATCTCAGAGGTGCGAGGTGGTGATTTACTCGAATAAGAAAATGATTAACAACCTTGTTGTATCAGTTGATTTAGTGGTTTAGGTTTCGCAGTCAATTTTTTTGAAAATTCAAGATCTCAATGTTGTCCTTGCCTTTGCCGTTATGTGGTGAAGAAAATTGAAATGATTTTATTACGATTTTAAATGTAAAGCGCTTTTAATTATGCAATTAAAACTGCGAAAAATGTGTTTGTCCGGTAATAATCATGTCAGAAATTGCCGCACGTTTTTATGGTAGTTCCACAATGAAAAAAAGTCTTTTTATAGCTACAAGATAAAAATTAAGACGACATCTCAACAAGCAAAGTTGACGTTGTGCCGATATAAACAAATAATGTCAAATATTAGGACACTATATTTTGAAATATTTAATTTTTATGTTTGTGGTTTATAGCTACTTGGAAAAATCGACACTTAATTCAGAGAATCTAGATGATTTCTTCGGTATAATAATTTAAACCAGTTCAACGACGCGAAATTTTACTACCGCAAATCTCAATATCATAAATAACAGGGTTTAATGTTGTAAACATTTTCATATAGTAGAGGTATTTTTTAAGCATCGGTTGCGCCATAGCTCACAAAAGGATATCCACCTTGCGAACGTAATTTATTATCTATATCGTTACATTCCTTTACCTAATAATATTCAACGAACAGCTTAATTTCAATATCTAGGCAAACCTAATTAAGTGGGGTCCGATAAGGTGTGAATGACACCATTTTCTTCCAATTGTTTATACAATTTTTGCATAAATTTTAATCCGGACCATAAAAATTAGAGTTCTGACGATTCCGAATATTTGGACCGTACATTGACTTCCAATAAAAATGTGATATATTGGGTTTCACTATTTTAAGGCTTATAACTTACACCAGGCAACTGTGAATTTTATCACCCTCATGAAACTTGAACTGTCTCATAAAATTATTTGGCACCAAGATCAAAACCACTTCTTCAATAATATTGTCTCTTTTGACTTTATTGCAGTCGCATCAGATTGCCAGTAGGTATGGTATAGGTACCTATCTATAAGTAAATTTTAATCTCTTCAACCCCACAATTTAAATAAGTGGGAGGTTATTGCAATCACTAAAATTTTCGAAACCGAGATAACACCAGATCTACAGGGTATCCCTCGACGAGCGTCAGTTGGCCGTATCCGGAGAACTGTTCCTAGCATTGTCATGAAAATTTATACACAGGGGTCTCAATTAATTTTGAATCCACTTAAAATATTTTCATCAATAGCGCACTTCCGGTTATACCGGAAATAGGTACTATAATTTCCTTATTTTAAATAGAACACACTGTATATTATGATATTTTTGGATTCTATGTTTAATTCTAGGTGAACTTTTACCAAGAATTGCTATGCCAAAAATCAACAGTTTTTGAGAAAATCAAGAATTTCGCTTTTTATGTCAAGTGCAGGCCTAACTTCAAAACGATGTAACGTCCTTACAGTATGAAACGAGAAAACGATATTTATTTGACATGAAGTCTAATGTAGGGTGTACCCACCCCTGGACTCAAATTGGGTCAAATACATACAGGGTGTTCTCTGCAAATTTTTAGACATCATTATCTTCATTGGTCAAAAAGTCAATTTTTTCAAATGGAATGCCCTAACTATTTTATGGCAAACATGTAGATTAAAATGATAGACAATTAAATTATGCATCAATGTGCCATAAAATAGTTGGAGCATTTCATTTGAAAAAATTGACTTTTTGACCAATGAAGTTGATGATGTTTAAAAATTTGCAAAGAACACCCTGTATGTATTTGACCTAATTTTGATTTTCTCAAAAACGGTTGATTTTTGGCATAGCAAATCTTAGTAAAAGTTCACCTAGAATTAAATGTAGAATCCAAAAATATCATAATATACAGGATGTTCAATTTTGAATAAGGAAGTTAGTAGTTAGTACCTATTTCCGGTATTTCCGGCATTTCCGGAAGTGCGCCATTGATGAAAATATTATACGTCGATTCAAAATTAATTGAAAACAGTGTGTACAAATTTTCATGACTATGTTAGCAACAGTTCTCCAGATACGGCTAGAAAAAGTGGTTTTTAAAATGTGTCTGTGGTGTATGTGCGTACGTTCGCACGATTGTAAACATGCTACACTCAGCCCAAATTACTAAACCGATTTCGCCGAAATTTGGTACATATACAATGGGCACATCATAATATAACTTAATTTTAAATACAAACCCCCGTTTTTGACGTTAGCTATAAGAAAGGACTACAAATTCTGTAGTCACTCTTATGACCGATCCCACGGACCAAACTTATCACTTAAGTAAGACTCAAAAATGAAGAATGACGTTTGCCTTATGGTATAAACGTCAAAATTGTCATTTTAAGGCTCTCTTAAAGTTAAGTAAGGTCGGTGGAATCGTGCATTAGTGTCCTTTTGACAAAAAACTCAAAAACTCAAGATTCAAGAATCAAAAAACACGGTACACCCAAACCCCTGAACTGATTTTACTGAGATTTTGTACGTGGGGATTGTATTGCCCGTCGAAGAGTCAAGACGTTTTTCGAAACAATCGACCCACGGCAAGGGCCAGGTTTGGACATCAATTTTTGAAATCTTATAAAATACTCTTCTTTAAGCATCCAAAACCAGTTTTTGAAGAATTTATCGTCACCGTCAGAAAGATTTTCTGGTTTTAACTAAGACAAAATGCATTCACACTAGCGCCCTTTAGGCAAAAGAAATCGAAATGTTGTAATAACATAAAAACACTATGTATAACCCAAATTTCTGATGGTGCCGCTTTTCTAGTGTCCATTTTTTGACTAGGCCGTAAGGCTAACGCAGGGTTTTAATTTTTAACAATCAGGTTTAGTTATTGTGAAACGACGGTTGCTAAAAAACAACTATGCGTAGTGGATATCAGATGTATGGGGTCGCTATAAATGATTGTGACATCGTAGGTCGTAGAACGTAGGAGGCTTTAAAACAGAAGAGATGCGTGACGTTTAACACATATGCCTATATACAGCCGATGGCGATGATGTAATAATAAAAAGTCGAAACGAACCATCAAAGCCAACCACAAATCGTCCAATAGAGAATGACATAATATACAAAAATTCAGGTGACGTATTCTCTACAAATACTTTCTGATCCTCTTCGAAAATACGAAAGAAACAGAATGACTTACAGTTTCAAAATTCTCAATGGAAATAGATCAGTTCGCCCGGTTCCGGTACCCTATATCAGACCTCTTCTTTTGCCGATTCATTGCTTGCATTATAAAATCGAAACACTTTAGTTTCTTATTTTGGTGTTAATCGGAGTATTAATCAAATATGATGGCTCCCGATAAGACGGTTCATCTAACATTATCCAATTATAAATATCTGATGAAGTGTCTATTGAACGTTTATTATTTATTAGCTGTGTTTAAATTTCAACAATCAGCGATATGAAATTTCAATTAGGAACCATCAGTGTATGAAAAATTTCACGTGTGAAAGAATGGAATAATTACACATCAACACGGCCAAAGTTGTCAATAGCGTTAAGCTTTTGGACATTGATAATACAATTTTTTATGTTGACAAGTCTATCGTGGCTCTGACGGCTCTTCAATTTTGCCATTTCCAGTCTGGACAAGATGTAATTATAAAATTATGAGATCCTGTTATAATAATATACCTGAAACGTGCACACGGCGGAACGAAATTTAGTAAATCACAAAGCGATCCTTTGTAGCAAAATGGGATTTTAATATGTCATGACATAATTCTACGCAGATTCCTAACATACAAGATTAATTAATTAACTGTTTAAATATTTTGCATAATTTTGTACTTAAATTTGAAGTTATATGCATATTTTTTGCATAAACTGCCTAAGTATTATTGGGAATGACATGTTTGTACATATACTCTATTAAAATAATTATTATTATACAGGGTGTTCCTAAATGTCCGGAAACGCTTCATAAAAGAGTTACGCCCCTTCAAAGGGTATACCCAAAATTTTGGTTTTCTTTTTGAATTTTTTTCAGATTTTTCCTAACATCAAAAACGTACGTTCTTGGAGGGGGCCTCTAAATTTTTGTCAATTTTTTGCAGTTGCGGGAATTTTTTACGCTAAATGGTAACAAAATCATCATCCTTGGTCTATTTTGCATAATAAAGGTACTCTTGTTAAGAGAAAACTTGTGGCGTAAATTTTGTTCAATTGGCCTAATTAGTGAAAATAAAGAGAGCGAATGCTTTCTTACCTCAATCTAGGAAGAAAAGTTCACATTGGCACTGTCGAGTAATTTGAAAAAAACTTATATTTTGGGTACCCTTTAAAGGGACGTAACTCCCTTACGAAGCATTTCCGGACATTATGTCCATAGGAACTTTTTGACTTAAAACCAATAGGGCAATAACACCCTGAAGTTTAGGAACACCCGGTATAAACACACTTAGGTATACCTATTATATTGAGTAATTTAATAAACTGCAAATATTTGATTAATTATTTTGCTGGGAATCTATCTGTGTGTAGTGTTGATAATAATAATTGCTAATGTTTGTTTGAGATATAAATCTACATGTCAATTTTCAAGATACCTACTAATGCAGATGTAGGTAACAGCGTCTAAAAACCTGTAAATTATTAAAGGGGCAACAATGACTAAACACATTACATATTTGGACATAAAATATACATTTTTATGCTAATATTTTTGAAAAATACAGTTACATGAAACCTATTTTCTTCACCAAACAAATTGAGTTATGAGCATGTCTGTAGTTTTAACTTTGGTTAGCATTTGATTATGAAAGACGGATGACTGAATGCAGCTAAAACGAGGAAAAAAGACTGTTGATTATTATTGTAGGCAAATAGAATTTAAAAAGAAAGTTAGTCTGCTGTTTCTCTGCAAGAACTATTCTTATTGCAGGATGTAGGGGAGACCGGTGGCAATTGTAACACGGCGTTTTTCACTGCCACCTAATAACTGAAATGGAAACTGTTTACACAGTAAAGTAGTATTTTGTTTCTCTCTGAAGGGTGGTAGTTTATATTTGGCAGATAATCCATGGGTATTTTTTATGTCGATATGTTGGATTTTCCCCTCCAAAGTAAGTTTTTTTCTGGCAGATTCTTTCAGTAACAGTGAAGTTATCACAAGCCTCTTAAATTGTTCGCTCGTTGTACTTTAATATGCTTGGATTAGGGTTTATTTTTCATTTAATGATGCCACATAAAGTTGAGGTCAAGTTTCTTATATTAATACTAAAAGATTGGGCACACTATCTGTTAATAACAATTATTTACATTTTTACTATAATTATTGCGATTCTGATGAAGAATTTAATTGAGTAAATAGTTTTTTTGTGAGGACCTTCTTTTCTTAACATATCTACAATTTTAAGTTACTTATCTCTTTCATCCTGTAATGTTGCCTGGACTTTCTTACATTTGTTTTATTAACATGACAATAAATTAAAATAAATTGATTTTTTACTTGTTTTCTGCTCATGTTACAATTGACACATTGGGTGTTACTATTGACACCACCACGGTGTTTTTAGCGACATTTAATTTTTTCTGCAAAAATGTTTGAACATACATTAATGTGTCTTTGTTCCTTTAATTGTCAAATATTGGCGGGCTCAATGTGCATTTTTAATTAAGAATTAAATGTTTGCTTGCGGAGTTAAAACTAAAAGACTAAAATCCGTTACAATTGATCCGGGTCTCCCCTAGGCTTCTTTTCTCGATTTCATGCTTTCGAAGACAAATTACAAATCAACTCTCCTGACTGTTAATTCACATTTTTTTTCCAAAATTCAAAAATGGTTAGCCATGTAAGCGCTTATAACCTAACCACTACGTGGATTTTTGCTTTGCTTGTTGTAGTTGAATTAATACGGAAATTGTAAGACCGCTTTTCATTGTGACTGACTTGTTACTTGTCTTAGTTTTGCCATCAATTCCAATCATTGATACCAGATTGCAATATTTGTTTGGTATGTATCAAGAAAATATGTATTGACTGAGAGATAAATGCCAGATAAATTATGCGCCGATGTCGCGCTGCGAATAAGCATTTGAGATAGAAATAAATGGAAAAAGTTCAAATAGCTAAATTGATAAAGCGACTGGGCTCAATGGTTTAACACAAGTGCTGAAAGTGTCAAAGTGTGCAATCTTCTTCCTCAATGCAATTTTTCGTGACGGGACGCCACTGAGACGCTGTGAAGCCTCCTGCTGCAAATTCCTGGGTCGCAGCATGCGGGGCAATCCTTTCGGAATTAATTCGCTCGTAATTATTTGAGAAGCGATTCCGTTTTATTCGATTTTAAGTTAAACGAAATAATGTAGTTTAAACAGCTTCGTCAAATAATCGTAAATGTGATGCGCTAATAAAGTTTGCATTTAAATCGGATCGATAAAACTAAAATCATAGTTGAACGAGTGTTAAATATAATGTTGAAGAAGAGATAGATACAGTTAATGTTGCACGGCATATGGTTATTTATTCATGCAACTTGATGTCTTTTCATTAAGAGTATGATTTAATGTTCAGGTGTAAAATTTGTCACCCTACGAAGAAGATTAATCAGAGATGCGGTGTTATGACAATTTTATTACAAAGTGACACAATGAGATAAAGCCTTGTTGAGAGATTTTACACTATTTTATTGACCGGTCTTTGTAGTGTGAATATATTGAGTGTGAGGTGTCTAAACGAAAACAGAAATGCGGAAGTCTAAATGGACAAAAGGCTTAAATGTTGAAAATGTGCGAAATTGTGCGCTGCCACTTTATTATTTATGAGCTATAAAGTATTAATGTGGCTAAACGATGTTATACACATTATGTCCTAACAAAAAGGTTAATGCAAAGCTGCGCACGGCTCATAGTGTTCGAATGCACTGCAGCAATTAATAAACGGCTATTACTGAAAATAATGCTGCCAGCCAAGGTTAAGGACATCATTTGAATAACACACGACGACGCTTTAATAGGAGGCTGGCGAATTTAGCAAGAACGGGTCGACGACCACGACTCCTTTTATTCCGGGGTGACAATGAAACAACTCGGAAGCAAAGCGACAAGGACGACGAGAAAAGTTTTGATGCAGCATGAAGATTGTATCTTGCGCGCTTAACCACAGGACACATAAAAATATTTAATTTTTTCCCACTGCTTCTGCCGGAAAAAATAATCGAATTACATAAAAAATATTCATTTTCACTGATGATGCCGGAAAAAATAACTTGTTCCTAAGAGGAAACGTTTCCTAAACATCACCTAATTTCCTCAGTCGAATGGGTATAACATTGTAACAGATTGGGAAGATATTAATAACGTATTCTGTCATTGCGTCCTCTTTACTCGCGATAAAAATCTACTTTCTCGACTTTCCAAAGCGCCACAGAAACGAACCAATGAGCTGCGTCGAAACTGGATCGCCGCTCTGATTGGCGCGTGCATTTCCGGAAAAGTAGTCACGCCGCGCATTTAAATTACGCACACATAATTAATAACTAATTAATTTCTAACTGGTGAAGAGTGCAGAAGAATGGACCAGTTGGATCACTTTGGAGAATTCATTCTGGACGTCAGCTGACGCAGTTGACCATTTGTAACCATTGATGCATAACTCATTAAGGCCCTATTAGGAGCTATAACGGACCCCCTTTTCTATGCGAAATTGCTGGTGAATTCTTCTTGGCTTGCTTTTATTTGCCAACAAGCGGCCCTTACAAACGAATCGATTATTTAAATTTTTCATCAGCACACCACCGTCCAGTAATGTTTCGTTGATTTTAATAATTATCGACGTGATAAGTATTGTCTTCTGTTTAAATGTCTGATTAGGAAGCTTAATAGAAATTTATTAGAAGGAAAACTTCAAACGAATTTTTCAAGTTCGACTAACGAGTCTCTGGCGATCATTTTACGACTTTACGAATTATGCGCCAAATCCAAATATTTAAACAACATTATTTTAAACTGAGAAATTCTCTTTAAAACGGCTTTGGCACCTCCATCATATAATATGATCTTTCGGGGCATTGTTCTATCTTAATCTGCATAATTTGAAATGTTGCATAGATGTTCAAAAAATCGCACAAGAAGACTAACTTAAAATTCCCATTTAAGATTTCGATTCAAATTGCAAAAATATAATAATTTCATTAAAAAAGAAACAAGGTATTATTCCATTCCAACACTTTATCATTGGTCTACATTGTCCTTTTATAGGGACACTAAAGAGAAATTACGTCATCAAATCATCAAATTATGTTCTGCAACTTTTTTAATCGTAAAAACAGGAATACATTTGCGGTTTTACTTATACGAACTGTAATCTATACAGGGGGTTTATTTGAAAACTATCCACCCCGAATATGCCGTAAACGAAATGAGACATGAAAATTGGGTCGGACAGGTCGATTTTTATTTCGAGGGGGATACTTTCATCCGTGCCTGGTGATATTTCTGAACACACCCCCCCTAACCCCCAACAACCCCAACTTTGAAATTTCAAATGGCAACCTCTCACTTGTGATACATCATTTGAAAGATAATTTTATTACGAATCCAATGATGCAAAGTTTTTTTGTATTCGGTCACCTCCAGCGCCTTCTGTGGTCGATTTTTAAAGCACAAGAAATGCTCTGTAAACTGATGCAAAAATTTTTGAAATTCATCCACTATCCACTCCTTCAATAGTTACAGTAAAGACAATAATGATTTGTAGGCCCAAAACCAATTTATGTTCTCCAGTATAACTTTTGAATGAGTTTTCATAAATAAGTAAAATAAAATAAATTGTCTGTTCAACTTAATCAACCCGATCAACGCCGGAGGAGTCAGCTAGTAACTGATAA
This sequence comes from Pycnomerus fuliginosus, assembly GCA_963924575.1. Lineage (NCBI taxonomy): Eukaryota > Metazoa > Arthropoda > Insecta > Coleoptera > Zopheridae > Pycnomerus > Pycnomerus fuliginosus. The sequence continues at coordinate 31,414,017 of OZ004618.1, read as the reverse complement.
AACAGAGGAAAGAGTTTTTAAGTTTTGAAACTTTGGCGAGACACTCGTTGGGGTCTAGATAAAGAATACCCCATCAGCTTCCCTCTTAGGGCTTACTTTTACAATATTTCTTATAAAATTGTATACACAAAAAGGTCTTGTGCATGTTCTGCTATAGGAGCAACAGCTGTTTTCACGTAACGAACGTCGAAAGTTGAAAGCTCTACCCCAGAATGGGTAACTTTTGGTATTGTTCTATTGTTTAGTTAGCAGCTCGATCCCCAATAGTATTTGCCTTTATTGGATCTAATCACTTTTTTGGGCAACCGTATCAAAAAGACATTAATAATTGGTAGCAGCAACATGGAAATTACTTTTTCACTCAACCATATCCGAAAGTGTCTATTTGTGTACCTACTGTAAGTTACAGTTTTCATCCTCCTTGCACCTAAAGTAACCAGAAGTGACGGTTCTGTACTGAATAGTATATGTTAAGAAACAAGTTTCATAAGGCCAATTATTATCGCACGAAGATGTTTGAACAACGATAGGGCGAAAAGTCCGAGTTTTACAAAATCCGAGTGCGATAAGACTCTTATGAAACACGTTTTTTATACAATTTTTTCTATTTCGGATAACCAACTTGTTACTACTTTTAGAAAAAATTGGTTTTCCATTTTCAAAGACAAGTCAATGTTTGCTTGACAGTTTAGCGATTGTTGTACACATAATCGTTGTCTAAGTTACGATGTAAACAAAAGCCGTGCGCCAAAGGATCACATAAAGAACTCATTTGGGTCCTATAAAGTGTTCATTAGCAAGCCGAAATAGAAAAAAAACACTTTCGGGACGCTCTTGTTTCAATTGTTTTCATTGATTCATATCGCTTCTTCATTAATGTGACGTGGCATTTGACGTTTCTAGCCGACTTCTACATTTCATATTTTGACACAAAATTACGATAAATTCTATTGATGAAATGATAATAACCAATTCGTCGACTATAGAATGTTATGTGCACATCGGCCAAAACATACGATTTTGCTGTGCTCGCCTGTTGCTCGTTTCGCAAATTCCAAGCTCGCCCAGTAAGTTGTTCTTTCAGGGCCTTGATACACAATAGTATATTATATACCAAAGGACTGAAGTGCATCATTTAATGCCGAGCGTGAAAGTTTAATTACGAGGGGGATTAAATGTCACTTCAGTCCTGTGGTATATACGCTATTTTTTGCACTCCCATTCAATTTTGACCTAAAATAATCGAAAAAAGTTAAAATGTCACTTTGACGTAGCTTAATCAATATAATGCAAGAAACAATGGTTCTTGATAAAATACCTAACAACCGGCACGTCAGTCCCATGGGAGTGAATGACCCACTTCAGTCCTTCAAAAGAGTGTCTGAAAGTGCCACTTCATTCCTGGGAGTGCAAAAATAACTCTTATGACCGTTGCTATTAATGACATAGTCCCAAAAGTTGGCAGCGAAATGTGTTTAGGGTCTTCGATATTTTTCGACTCAGCTTCGCCTCGGTCAAGAATAATGAGAGATGAAAAAAGAGCCACCCCGAAATCGAATAAAATATGAAAATTCGCTCGAACAAGTCGATTTTGATTTCGGGGGGGACACTTAAATCCGTGCTTGGCGAAAATTTGCAACTTACCCCTCACCCCCACACCCACTTCAGAACTTTAAATAGTAACCCCCCTCTTGTAATACATCATTTGAAAGCTAATTTCATTGCCATAATCCAACATTGCAACAATTTTTGATATTTGTCCAACTCCAGCGTCCTCTATGGTCAAATTTTAAATTACATTAGAACTCTTTGCGATACATCATTTTAAAGGGTTTGAAATTCTCTGTAAATTGGTGCAAGAATTTTTGAAATCCATCCACTCGTTCAAAAGTTACCTTGAAAAACATGAGCTGGTTCTAGACCTAGAAATCCTTCAAGTTTATGCTGTAATTCTTGAACGTGTAGATGGATTTCAAAAATTCTTCAATTAGTTTACAGAGAATTTCAAACTATTTCAAATGATGTATCATAAAGATCCCTAATGTAATATGAAAGGTCACCACAGAGGGCGCTGGAGTTGAACAAATATCAAAAATTTTGACAAACTTGAATTCGCAACGAAATTAGCTTTCAAATGATGTATCGCAAGTGGAGTGTTGCCATTTGAAGTTCAGGTTGCTTGGAGGTAGGGTGTAAGTTGGAAAATTACGCCAAGCAAGGATTTAAGTGTTCCCCTCGAAATCAAAATCGACCTGTCCGAGCGAATTTTCACATTTTATTTAGTTTACGAGATATTTGGGGTGGCTCATTTTCATTGGAACAAATACAAATAACAATTTTTAGAAATAAAATAAATTAAAATTGCAGCACTCTGACAGCATTTTGGCCGGCAATGCCCATTTTGTTTGTATAACTTTCTAAACTAATGTTACATAGTATAGTCGCCCAGGAATTGATTTCGATCTACAGTAGAAAATGAATGGAGTTTGTGTACTAAACATCGATTGACAACTCTCAAATCGATTTGTAATTATTAAGTTTAACTTGGTTTGGTTTCGCGTTATCTCCTTCAAGATTTCTGCTTATTTAACGAAGATTGCTGACTTAAAGTTGGAAATTTATTTTCGCTGTTCAACTCAACGAAACTTAAACCACATAAAATTTCGGCTAAAAAAAATTTCCTAACAGTCATATCCGATCCGAGTTCGGGGTGGTACACTCAGGAGATAAAGTTATGGCCCCAGACCGCTCACAATGTGGATAGACTCTCACATGCCGTATCAAAAAAATTAAAATTGAACGTGAAAACCTCTTTATTAAAACGACTCGAGTGGGAAACAAAACAAGCTTTCACAAACCTATATTGACTGTCCTTTCTAAGATCTGTCGACGCATTGTCGCCCAAAACTTTATCTCCTGACTGTACTTGATCGAACTTGCTCGTTTCTCTTCAGTACCCTTTCATAGATTCATAAGATTTTTATCGAAAGCCGTTTTGGAACGATTTTTTTTTGCCTAGCCGTAATTAGAGAAAATCTGGGAGAGGACCTTATAAAAAAATATGGCTTGCCTTAGGATTATTGAATCAGACAAAATGAAAGCCAATTGTCTAGCAAGTAAGGTTCTGATTGGGTACAATCTCTCATTTTGACGTTAGCTGAGAATTGAAACGGATAAAGCGGCCCTTACAAGATTGCAATAGGTAGGAGTGTACACTTGGGGGGGTATGGGGTCAGTGTCGATAGAAGTTTCCATTTCGATTCCGACATTCAAACAATATGAACAGAAAATTCGAGAAAGAGATTTCCAATTCTAACCCGGCGCCTCCACCAAAATTCACTTACTATGTAAGCACTTTCCTTTCATAACCATAAATATATCTATTTTATTTTAGTTATTATCTAATAGCAAAAAGTCTAATAAATGCCTATTGAAACCGGCTAACAATCGGCGATAATATAATATAGGATAAGAAATTATTAAAACACTGCCGTTTTGTACTTACTTAAAATGTCGCAATGATCAGAAGGTTAGTTTTATTTTTAAGTTTTGAGATTTAGAGAATGTTTTGTTTCAATAAATTCGTTTCTGATCGAATTGTCACGTCGAAGTCTGATCGTTTGAGCAAAATTACTATTTCCCCACTAATTGCTAGTTTAGAAATGCCAAATGATTTTAAGAAATCATTGCGCAGACTTTGCTTCTTACTGACCAGTCCATTTAGCTAATTAGCAACCGGTTTGAAAATTTTAAATACATATTTTTAACTTAGTTACAACCCTAAACCAATAAACATCGTTATCGGCGCATTTTTAAACTAAAATTGACAAGAAATTAATTTCATCGATTTACAAATGGGGAATATTCCAGCGGCATCGTTCATAAACTTTTAATTATTCAAAATTCTTTGAAATTTTCTCTTGTGGTAATTTATTTGGCGGTGTACGACGGTCTCAGTCTCTTAAAATTTTGCATAAATTACCCGTCGGTTATCTGAGCCAATTTGCTTATTTAAACCTTAATCCGAGTTTTTAGGCAAAGGCTAGCGATGGAATTTTAACCCATTAAAGAAATGTAAAAGAAAAGTGCAAGATGTAATTGAATATTTTTAATAACTGTTTAATTGATCGGTCGTGGGTCAGAATGGGGACCACACAGGATTCCGGTTTAAGTATAAAAACGCAGAGTGATTACTATTACATATCCATCGTTGAAAAAATCACCAATTTGCATTCTTTAACACGAGCATTAAATCCGCAAGACAAATAATCTGACGGCCTGACTGTATTTGCAACCGCCGGTATAAGTTGGGATGAGTATGTACAAAACATGATGTTCCAGCTACGGACAGACGCTAAGTAAAGTCAGTTCTCTTGCAAAGTTGTCCATTACAAGTGATATGCAAGGAATTACACGCATCTCGACGTTTTGTTGCCTCTTGAGAGTTTAATAGTGCATGTAATTTCGTTATATTAACATTTTTACTTGGTTGAAGACTTCCTATTTTGTACTCTTTGTTCTTACATGGTGCGAGCTGAGCCCCATTATCAAATTAAAAGTGATTAGAATAATTGGATGAATCTCAACTCGCATTTTTCTAGCGGTACTTACATGTTTATCGCGAGCTTCTCCCAAGGGAACGATTCCAAATTGAAAGCACACGAATTGATCTACAAATAGTAACATAATTATAAATGGTTTATATTAGTATGGTCATGAAGAATTCGTGCTGGAGGCTGTTTGTATTGTTTACACAATACCTGTCGAGTAGTTCTTGTTATCCAAGACTACATTTGCACAGAAAGAATATATGACTAGACGTTATGAGCAAGTCGATTTAAGTCTATTCGAGTGGTTTAAGGGAATGTAGAGAATGAAGCTGAAGCTTTACGCTCTTCATTAAGCTCACTTAATTAGGAGCGTTGCAGTGATGCGCGAAAAATGTAAATCCATTACTAGATTAAACACAGTATGGGATGGTTCGCGTAATTTCAATCACTTACAATTACAACTATAAAAAATGTCAAAAATCTCAAATTTATCGTCAAGCATTCATTCGCTAAAACTACAAAGCATGAAATGAAAGAAACGTGCCTCTCATTACAATAAAACAATAAAGGCGGGTCAGGGAAGCATCACCCCATTTGTAATACAGAAGGTTAATTAGATGGCGTGTGCCTTGGTCGTTAGATAACAACAAAACGACATATGGTCGGACCAGTAACATAATAACAACCCTCAACGCCTTAAAAGACGGCGTTTCTTCCAACAAAAAATACCGGAAACCAGAGTATTGATGGTGGTACCTATCGACCTGCTTTGATCCGAAAATTGATATATAATGACTTTTATGACTTCAAGGGCGACATGGTTGGATAGGTGCGAAAGCTCGATTTAATTAGCTGTTAGGTAGCTCGTTTCCTTTTCGGCGAATTAGCCAAGAATGAAACAATATTTTAAAGAATAATTGATTGAAGTTCTATGACTTACTAACATTGTGAGTGTGATTACTGCGTCGTCAATTACTATTTTACGACACTCTTTCGTAAGTATACCACCGATTCTAGTGTAAAAATAAATAACGGTTGGGGCATGTTAAAATAAAAATAATAATATAGGCAGGAGTACATTATAACGGAAATCCAAATATTTATTTTTATCATTTTGATCAAAAATTAATAGTAAAGATTGTCCTGTTAGCACCTGCCTTTCTATAGGTTCCTAATCCTATAATATAACATTTTCGTTCTGATGGCAAACGAAGATGTTGTGTATCTATTCTTACATTTTGTGGGGAATTGGAAGGACTTCCAAGTAAATAGTTTCTACTTACATACAATTAGGTAATCATACCTGTCAGAATGGACACAATCAATCAATCATTTTGAACATAATAATCAAAACTAACGAAGTAGTTTGGAACACAAAATCTTGCCACCTATAAAATTTAATGGAATTAAATTAGTACCTACAACATGTTTGTGCCAAATCTGGCCATCACTTGTCCAGAGCGAAACATGTTGTACTCCATGTTTTATACTTAATAATTTGATTCGATTACTTAATAATTTAATTCCATGAAATTTTTGGGGGCAAAACTTTGTGTTCCAAACTACTTCGTTAAAACCTTTGATGTTATTTGAGTAAATGGACTACTTACTACCTTTTGAATTAATAGTTATTTACGTAATTAGTTATGAAAAGTCCTATATTGTCTGACGAGTCGTAATATTTGCCAAAACGAGCGATAGCGAGTTTTGCAACATTATGCAAGTCAAACAATTTAGGCTTTTCATAACGTATTCTGTACAACATTTTACCTAATTGTGTAAAATCCAACTTTTCAAAACGCAATTAGGTAAACTAAATTACAAAAGCAATTAATAATTTTATGAATATTTAGTCTTGCCTTTAAGTTTTATAACGGAATTTTTCATATTTGTTGGTAAAATAGTGTAGGTATTAATACCAAAAGACAAAAATGCTTTTTAGGAGTACCTGTATTTGCATCTCTTACTTATTTCTAATGAATTATCAGACTGCATGTTTTCAACGTCGACAGTTTTTATGCTCTTTAGTTGTTGTTCTTATACCTAATAATAGATATCTCATTAAAATCATTTTATCTTAAAAAAGTTCTTCATGTCAAAATAGACTTGTTAAATGAATAAATAGTAAATAGTTTATGACAGTTTTATTAGAGCGTTAAAATAGATTGTTAATTAATAAGAACGATCGAAAAATAATCCGGAGCGAATTCGTTATAGATCAAGATTATTAATCATCGATTAACACTTGATTAAAGACACGAGTTAGTTATTACTACCTATATACAGGGTGAGTCTGAAAGACAGAACATCCGTTATCCTAAAGAGAGTCTATTGTTGAAATCATAGAGTCAGGTTCAAAAATTATCCCCCACAACCATATGGAACTGTATAGTCAAGTAGGACTATCGAAAATTACACAACTTAGACCGCTTCTTTAAGCGGTCTTGCGTAAATTTTGCTTTTTGAGGGTTCACATATCGAAAAAGGGGTTGAAAAACTGTGAATGGGTTAAAAAATAATGAAAATGACTTTGAATTAGGTACACTTACTCGCAAAAGAATCGGGACACTCAATTTTCTCTAAGTCCATTTTTTGAGTTTGGGGGCTGAAAGGGGTGAGTTTTGGGGTTGAATTTTTTTTCGGTTGTCCCGATTTTTTTGCGAGTAAGTGTACCAAAGAATCACAAAAAAGCCCAAACAAATAAATAAAATGTTCCAATTAGGGTTGCACCGAATGTTCGGAATTATTCGGTCATTCGGCGTATTCGGCCTATTCGGCCGAATAGCAAGTCTAATATTCGGCCATTCGGCCAAAAATTCCAAGTTTCTTTCTACCATCACTTATAACACATTACTAGAAGTTGGAACGTTTAATAAAAATAAAGTAAAATTGAAATAATAAAACAATACAAAACAAAACAAGAACTTAAAACTGCAAAATACTTTGGTTAACAAAATACATAATTCATATTCTGGTTTAGACTGTTTTGTATGAAACTGCAAAAGCACAAAGTTTTAAGGTTACGCCGGTTGATGCGCATCTCGCACTGCACAACTATTCGGCGGAAAAGGCCGAATATTTACTATCCGATCAGGCCTAATATTCACTATTCGGTATTATATTCGGCCTTAAGGCCGAATATTTACTATTCGGTATGATATTCGGTATTCGGCTGTAGAATTCAGCCGAATATTCGATTCGGCCGAATATCCAAAAATCACTATTCGGTGCAACCCTAGTTCCAATCATGAATAAGCTCCACTACTTGGACAACAATATCTTAAATAAAATGTACTTATTCAGTTTGATTTGCTGGGATTTAGGAGTTGTTAGTAGTATAGGTGTTGGTTTTAAGTTGAAGACTCAAAACATTTTTTTAAAGGTTGACTATCAAACCTTATAATTTTATGCCACCATTTTCCCGAAAAAATTTTAGTTTGAACCCTTAAATTTCATCCACCTTCTTAGATCATAATGAAAAATTGACCATCCCTCCACCCTTTTACTGTAAATTGACACTCCAAATTGGGCCTTGATATGTTGACCAGTTTTTAGTTATCGTATTATCGTGTTTTTGTACGTTGGGGGTTGTAGCGCCTTTAAGGGTGGTTTTTCGCGAATGATGATTAAAACCATTTTTGTGCCATCAATAGAAAGCTATCGAGTGGCATTAATTTTAACCCTACATTACTAAGTGAAAAATCGAGGTACACCCCTAAATTTCATCCCCTTCCCACCTTGAATTCAAATAAACGCTGACCAATCCCGCACGGAGAGGGACACTTGCGCGTATATTGATGGACTTTTTTCCACTTCCGGTTTAACCGGAAATTGCCTTACTTTAACTTTGTTTTTTCAAATGGAATGACACCTTTTTCTCAACGGATTCGGAATTTACGACTTTTTCAAAAACATCGAAGAAATCAGTGAAATATTGAGATTTTCGAAACACGCAAAAATACGTCAAGTTAGTTTTTTTGATGTAAATTTACCTGAGCAATTTCATTTTTTGACTTCTCTTATTTCTATCTTCTCTTACTTCACAATCTGTCAAAATCTCAAAAGTAAATAAAAAGAAAATGTCAATGGGTAGATGAATTTTCATTAAAAAATTAAAGTAAACGTGTTTTTGCGTTTTTCGAAAATCTCAATGTTTTCGAGAGTCTAGGGTGGCCGTAAATGCACTTCCGGTCAAGTATGATACATGTTTCCAGCTCAGAAAGAGTCGTAGATTCCGAATCCGTTGAGAAAAGGGTGTCATTCCATTTGAAAAATCTAAGTTAAGGTCATTTCCGGTTAAACCGGAAGTCGAAAAAAATCCTTCTATATACGCGCAAGTGGCCCCCTCCGTGCGGGATTGGTCAGCGTTTATTTGAATTCAAGGTGGGAATTTTTAAAAATAATACCCTGTGTATGGTATTAAAATCAGAATTAACGTATTTACTGAAATATCAACAATGATCTCAACTTTAGTATAGTAGTAATCAGTTTCAATTTGTGGTGTGTTGTAGGTAGAAACCTTGTGTATAACTTTAACAAATTCCAAAGGTCTAATATTTATAATTTTGAACAGGGGAAATTTATTACGCGATGAAAAGTGATTTTCTTTGAATAGGATTCAGATTGATTAATTGCTTACTAACGGCAACGAACATCAGTCTTTCTACCAAGACTTGGCGCATGGTTTATCGTTTATAACTCCAAAAAAGCTGACGTGCAAAAATATAAATTTCTTAGCATTGCCACCGACAGACCAATGAGTGCGGTAATTACGCCGAAGTGTCGGTCGTTTTGATTCCCGCATGGTGTGAATAAAAATTTATTTGTACACATTAGTTTAATTTAATGTTGTAATAACACGTTGCGTCGGGTTTTATTGGATAATTTTGATCATCGAATGAAATAACATAGATTTGTATGTGGATTCACTAGCTTATAAGGAACGATAATTTACCAATTATTATGGCAGATCTCTTTTAAAGTGGCGTCTCGAGAAGCCAAGTGTGAGAAAAAACCGTAATATAGCGGCCACCAAACATATTTTCTGGTACCTTAATCACAAGGAATCTGCAATATATATACAAGATTTAATCCTGATGCTTTCAATCAGGATTTCGAATTGCCCCGCAATGTTGCTATAATTACAATTTATAAACGAAAAAAATACGCTAATGAAGAGCAGGTAGGTGCATCGTCCCCAATATTTCGCATACCTAATTGTAAACAAACTAATTCGAGGCATAATGGACACCATGAAATAGTGTTAAAGGCGCAAAGCGTTTCGGTGCCTTTTATACAAAATCAGCACAAAAGCTCCTGATTTAATTATGAATAGGTGGAATTTCGAAAAATTCAGAGAAATGCTCCATAAAAACAGACGTGGCGAAAAAACGATTGCTTGAAAATGTTCACAGAATTTTAAAAAGAAAATTACTGCACGTTAATTGCAAGACCTTTTGTAGTCAAAATAAAAAATGACAACGTGAATCAATGTTATAATTACACACTTGTACTTGCGGTGGGATTATCTGACCGGAGGGTGCCACTCTACCTTTGGGCAGACAACTTGACGGCCCTTCTGTAGAGATATTTTTTACAATGGATCGCGTCAAAGTATCCTTCATCGTCGGTGTTGCAGAGGAATCTATGCTTCTCCTTATTCTCAATTGAACATTCTTTAAATTCTCGGAAGAAGATGAATAATAAAATTAATTACAAGATTTATGGATAAGAAGGCGTAGCCATTCGTTTATGTGAAAATGCGCTGAATATTGTTGGATTTTAAAAATTGTGGATCTTTGTCAACATTTGAATAAGGACAATGAACGAGGCATCTGAAGTAGCGTTTCATGATTGTTAAAGGACGTTGGAGCTGTTTCAGAATGACAAGCAAATACCTACATGCAAGTACAAAATGCGCTTTTTTGAAATTCTAGGAGTAGATTCAGAAAACGCTAAGAATAATAGTTATTTATGATATAAGTGTTTAAAATGATATTTTATTTTGTGAGAACAAAAACAAATTATTTTTAAGATCCATCATTCACTAATTTTTCTACAAACAGCATTAAAAGAAAAACTTTTCCAATACTAATTTATTTAAAACGTCCATGAAATTTGCAGTGTTAAAAGTAATAGATATTTATTTTATTAGGATTTTAAGTTAGATATTACGTGAAAATGGAAGTTTAAAAGCCGAGCGGAGCGAGGCGAATTAAATCCATACGACCGCACCAATGTCTAATTTAACTAACTCCGAATAAAATACAATATTTTATTTTCAAACGAAAAATGCAGCAGGGAAGCGACTGGAATCTCCCCATCGCGTGGATCTTTGATATGTCTAAATGATGCATTCACGTCCATCGCAATTCAAGTTAAATGATTCTCAGGTAGTTGGACTTTATTGAAAAGAATAATTTTCTTATAATTTCCTTCTAAATTTCGAATTTTCTGATTTATGCCAAAAAGGCACTAAGCGTGAATTCATTTTCAGATGCAGAATTTAAAGACCTTTCATGTGCTGATAATAAAAAGTGGAGTTCAGCAATCAAATTTCATGGTTAATATGCCAAAAAGGCACTTGGCATTTGCGCATTGGGAAGAAAGTTAACTGGGCTCACCAGACAGAAAGCCAAAACGAACCCACATACCAAATTTCATTAAAATCGTGGTCAAATATGTACCATTGGGATAAATCGGTTGATTACATACGTCTATATGGCGCCTCGCCTACGTTTACATAGGGAGCACCTCCAATAAATCCTTTTGCAAACGCTGCCTAAACGTTTGCAAATGGAACTAAATCTTATATAGAAGAATTGTTGGCAACAAATAGATCAACGAAAAAGTCCGCGACAGCATATAAGTATATATCTATATAATATAATAATAATAATAATATACATTTATTGAGCTTTCAAAACAAAAAACAAAAATTCAATCCTGGTAAACATAACGATACTTTGATTAATAGCAAACTACAGATGACAGCTCAAAAGGGAAGGAACAGCAAGCGCTGATTTTAATCCTCCCCCATATGATAGGTAGGTAGCCTACAATAATTGTTTTTGTGTTTTAATTTTTATAAAAATAGTAGGAGTAGGACATATTCAAGTAGCTCTCTCACCAAAGTGTTTCACCAAAGGTCGCTGGCCGAGTTTTACGTTTTGGGGTCCTGGGAATCCCAAAAGTAAGTGGTTTTTGAAAAATGTCTGTGTGTGTGTCTGTCTTCCAATTCTGCTTCTAAAAATGTATTCTCACTTGGTGCTTTTTTGGCCAAAAATCGGTGATAGCCGATTTTTTTTCAAGCCTTAATGCCATTTTTTCGAAAAATGTATAATTTTAGTTGTAAAATAAAAGGATCCTTTTTTGAATTTACTTTACAAAAAAGTATATTCTTACTATTGGATTCGATAGCTGTTGCATCGCCGGATCAAAAACCTTGGTGCCATTTCTTCGAAATTTGAAAATTTTAAAGACAAAAAGGCCCCTTGAGTTTTTCTCAGCAAAGAGCAATTATTATTATCGAATTCGATAGCTGTTGCATTAGCGCATCGAAAACCTTAGCACCATTTTTTCAGAAAATGTTAGTTTAGGGGTGAAAAACATTTTTAACTCTTTGTGTTGTTTTGTATTTGCCGCGTCCTCGGCAAGGGTGAGAGGGGCTCCATACACGCCTCAGCTCAGGCCTCAGACTGCGCATCTCTCACTAAACGGATACCGGCTCCTTTTCAAATTTATGTTAATCATTTATTTTAACTTCTACGTTTTATTTTGTTTATAATTTTTTTAATTAGCTGGTTAAACGGTTGAAGTTAGTTAAATGCTACATTTACAAATTCCGAAATAGTAGAAGTTTCTACCGTCTCCGAGACCGCCAATTTTTTTGAATAGAACAGATAGGTGCTGAAACGCCAAAAACATCAAATCTTTACGTGTTATTTTCATGCGTTTCTATATTTACAAATTCTCTGCAAAAGTTGAAGTTTGGGCGTTTTGAGACACCCTATTTTTTCTGTTATTTTTCTTACAATAAAAAAATTTCTTCAAATGTATGTAAGCACCTGAAACAAGAATTAATTCAGAAATAATTAAGCGCTTTCTTCAGTCATATTCATGTACACATTGCATACAGGATGTACGTAAAATTTATTGCAAGAGAAATCATCGTTACGGCCTTTTTTAAATGGTAGACGCTTAGGAAAAAAAAACCTTGCAGGACCTAGTCAAATTCCTCATTATGTAAGACAGATTCACTTGAACCAAACAATGCTTAAGTAATTTTTCACTGTCTCATTTGTGTCGCATTGACCGAGACGTTTTAATTAACTTTAATTTAGACATTTTGTAACCGATAACGGCGTTTGGGACAACGCTGTCAGGACAATAATTATAGGGTAATGAAACATTGTTCCTATAATAAGAATTAGTCAAAAATATTGCTTATATTGTTCTAAACAATAGATGTTTTACACACTCGAGGTTTCCCAATTATTTAAGGGTCAAGTGTCTAAATTAAGACATCAGTAACTTATCTACTTAAATATCTTTGAAGTCGCTGCTCTCTGTCCGCCAATTCGTATTTTTATCACGTATTTTCATGGCATACCCATGATAGCTCAATAACAATATACTTAAACGATGAAGAGACAGTTAGAGATCATCTCAAGTTTTTCATGGTTGGAATATGAATTAGTGGTGATAAAATTAGTAAATAATTTGGTAGAATTTCGTGTTAATGTACAATTTAAAATAGTCACAGAATGATGAAAAGTCTGATGTCTTCATACTGAAATATTTTACCGTGTGTGAATGCAACAATGACAACAAAGCGTCCAATTTTTATTAAACAAATGTATAAAAGTATAATACAAAAGTACTTTTTTGAATTATGTGGTGACTGGAGTTATTATCGGATGATAATAGGACAAGTAGTTATGGCCTGAAATAGCATTCCAAACATAACTACGAAAATCGTGGCATAATTTCAACGTGCCTTGAAAAATTTAACCGACTTCAAGGAACATCTACATACTTAGATGAAAAACGGATAAAAAGTCTGGTACTAATAAGAATTAAACATACATATTCATGGTATCACACTAACCATCTAATCAAGGTGAACATCTCACCTTAATTACGGCATCTGTCATTGAGTCGTTGCCCCAATTTCGACTTTATGTCGAGCCTTTGTAAGGATAAGGGATAATGACAACCCCCACCAAGAAATATAGCCACGTGCGCGACATAAGGTGTTTGTGTAAAAGAATGCCGAAAGAAGATGCCAGATGCCGCTGATCAGGCCTGGACTCCCCTAATTGCAGGAAGGGATCCCGTGGAGACTTCAACGGGCGTTCAGACTAGAAACCCTTGAAAAATGCACACTACGCCCCTGGTATCGGGTGTTGCATCAAATTTAGTGGTGGTGCAACACACGCGACCAGTGCAGGTCAGTCTCATCCGGCACTTCCGTAAGGTCATCGTTCTAACCCTTCCCGTGTTCCGTAAATGTGCAAAATTTTGACCCCCGACTGTGATAAGTGTAAATTAATTTTAGTGTTAGAATGAGGACCATTACATAAAATGGATGTGATGAAATCGTATTATAATCGTTACATCAACGAACCGAATTTAAGAGGAGACTCATCAAATGGTGCTTTTAATCATCAAGAAACCGCTTATTACAGCTCTTTGAATCTCTTCTACCCTCCACCTGAAGAAATCTTCGCAAAAGCGAGTCCAGAAACTTACGACGTGAACACTTACGATAGTTTTGTTTCAACGACCAGCTCGTTATCGGAACCGGACAATTTTTTCCATAAAAACCAATTTAGTGAAACATCTAATCAAGAATCGAAGAAAAACAGCGGTAGAGGTAGAAAAAAAAGCGTTGTTAGAGATCGACAGCCTTCTCCTTCGGTCATGAAGAGGCGAAGATTGGCGGCGAACGCTCGAGAAAGGCGTAGGATGAATGGCTTAAATGATGCTTTCGATAGACTCAGACAAGTTATACCTAGTCTTGATGCCGACCATAAACTCAGCAAATTCGAAACGTTGCAAATGGCACAGACATATATCGCGGCATTGCGAGAGCTACTCGAAAGGGACAATTCCAATAGGTAAAAAACTGCAGACTGTTTCTCGATAAATCCAAAGAAGAAACCAAAAAGAGGAAACGGTTGTAGCCTGACGCCTGTCGCAGACTACAAAAGCTCCATAAAGAATATATTTTTATAAATATCTAGTCTAATTTGGAAACCGTCTAAGTTCAGTGATAATTTTATGCGTCCCACTGTTAATTAAATGTGAATTTGATCTCGAAACTGTAAAAAATCTATAAAATTCTCATTTCCATGTGTAATATTTCCGAGTAGGGTTTTAAAGGATAAGTGAAAGAGGAAGCGAAGCCCTTACACCTGTCCCATTAACTGTGTTATTAAATTTCACTATCTTTGGAAATCTAAATATGATTTTGAAATTTAAATGTAGGTATTTTTATTGCACTTGAATAGAAATTCCTGTGACATTTTTTGTCGAAATACGATTAATAACTTATTCAAATAAATTATTTTGTAATTTTAATGCCAAATGATTGTAATATAGTGAATAAAATATTTCTGAAGCATGAAGGCACATTTGGGTTTTTTGCAGTAATAAATTTGTGGGGTAATGAAGTAGGGGGTTGCAACCACACCTGTATGCTAATTTTAAAGTCATCCAAGTTGATGTGCTATACTTATGTCGGGGGAGAATAAATGCTAATTCTTACCCCCGATCTTATTTCACACCTTTACTTTTTAATTTATGGAAATATTTTAAACAATTCATCATTCTTATCTAAAAAGCAGGAAATTCTGATGCAAACTGTGAATATTTTGTGATTAATTAATAATCTTAGTAGAAGTCCTATACAAAGCAAAAAATGGACGAATTTCAAAATTGCATTAGTGCTCTTTGTGATAAATCACTAGGTTATAAAATTTTCTGTAAACTGATGCAAACATTTTTGAAATCCATCGACTCCTTCAAAAGTTATATGAAGAATATGAACTGGCTCTGAACCGAGAAATCCTTGTATTTTATCCTGTAAGTAGCTTTTGAAGCCATTATAAAGTTATGATTAGAGTAGCCAAGAAGTACCTAATTTATGTTTCTGTTCTTTTGTTTCTTCAAAAGTGGCAATAATGGATTGCCTACACCTTTTCATCAAGTTATAGTTCAGAAAGCATCAATTGAATTTCAGAATTGTCAATTGGTTATTTCAAAATCCACCAATTGTAACTCAGAGTAATCGCGATTCAAATTCCGAAAGTGCCAATTCTAATTCAGATTTGTCAATACCTGTTTTTCAAAAAGCGCCTATTGAAATTTAGAATCCGTCAAATGTAACTCAGATAGCTTTATTTTTTTATTCAGAAAGCATCAATTGAATTTCAGAACTGCTAATTGTTTATTTCAGAATCCATCAATTGTAACTCAGAGTAATCGCGATTCAAATTCAGAAAGTGCCAATTGTAATTCAGATTTGTCAATACCTGTTTTTCAAAAAGTGCCTATTGAAATTTAGAATCTGTCAAATGCAACTCAGAAAGCGTTATTTTGTGGTTCAGAAAACATCAATTGAATTTCAGAATTGCCAATTGGTTATTTCAGAATCCACCAATTGTAACTCAGAGTAATCGCGATTCAAATTCAGAAAGTGCCAATTGTAATTTAGATTTGTCAATACCCGTTTTTCAAAAAGCGCCTATTGAAATTTAGAATCCGTCAAATGCAACTCAGAAAGCGTTATTTTGTGGTTCAGAAAACATCAATTGAATTTCAGAATTGGAAATTGGTTAGGTACTTCAGAATCGACCAATTGCAACTCAGAGTAATCGAGATTCAAATTCAGAAAGTGCCAATTGTAAATCAGATTTGTCAATACCTGGTGTTTTTCAAAAAGCGCCTATTCAAATTTAGAATCCGTCAAATGTAACTCAGAAAGCGTTATTTTGTAGTTCAGAAAGCATCAATTGAATTTCAGAATTGCTAATTGGTTATTTCAGAATCCGCCAATTGTAACTCAGAGTAATCGCGATTCAAATTCAGAAAGTGCCAATTGTAATTCAGATTTGTCAATACCTGTGTTTCAAAAAGCGCCTATTGTAATTTAAAATCCGTCAAATGTAACTGAGAATCCACCAATTATTTCAAAATCCGCTAATTGTAACTCAGAGTGATCTTGATTCAAATTCAGAAAGTACCATAATTATAAATCAGATTTGTCAATACCTGTTTTTCAAAAAGCGCCTATTGTAATTTAAAATCCGTCAAATGTAACTGAGAATCCACCAATTATTTCAAAATCCGCTAATTGTAACTCAGAGTAATCTTGATTCAAATTCAGAAAGTACCATAATTATAAATCAGATTTGTCAATACCTGTTTTTCAAACAGCGCCTATTGAAATTTAGAATCCGTCAAATTTAATTCAGAAAGCGTTATTTTGTAGTTCAGAAAGCATCAATTGAATTTCAGAATTGCCAATTGGTTATTTCAAAATCCGCCAATTGTAACTCAGAGTAATCGCGATTCAAATTTAGAAAGTGCCAATTGTAATTCAGATTTGTCAATACCTGTTTTTCAAACAGCGCCTATTGAAATTTAGAATCCGTCAAATGTAACTCAGAAAGCGTTATTTTGTGGTCCGGAAAGCATCAATTGAATTTCAGAATTACCAATTGGTTATTTCAAAATCCGCCAATTGTAACTCAGAGTAATCGCGATTCAAATTCAGAAAGTGCCAATTCTAATTCAGATTTGTCAATACCCGTTTTTCAAAAAGCGCCCATTGAAATTTAGAATCCGTCAAATGTAACTTAGAAAGCATTATTTTGCAGTTCAGAAAGCATCAATTGAGTCTCAGAATTCAGAATTGCCAGTTGGTTATTTCGGAATCCACCAATTGTAACTCAGAGTAATCGCGATTTAAACTCAGAAACTTCCAATTGTAATTCAGATTTATCAATACCTGTTTTTCAAAAAGCGCCTATTGAAATTTAGATTCCGTCAAATGTAACTCAGAAAGCGTTATTATGTAGTTCAGAAAGCATCAATGGAATTTCAGAATTGCCAGTTGGTTATTTCAGAATCCACCAATTGTAACTCAGAGTAATCGCGATTCAAACTCAGAAACTTCCAATTGTAATTCAGATTTATCAATACCTGTTTTTCAAAAAGCGCCTATTGAAATTTAGATTCCGTCAAATGTAACTCAGAAAGCGTTATTATGTAGTTCAGAAAGCATCAATTGAATTTCAGAATTGTCAATTGGTTATTTCAAAATCCACCAATTGTAACTCAGAGTAATCGCGATTCAAATTCCGAAAGTGCCAATTCTTATTCAGATTTGTCAATACCTGTTTTTCAAAAAGCGCCTATTGAAATTTAGAATCCGTCAAATGTAACTCAGATAGCTTTATTTTTTTATTCAGAATGCATTCATTATTAATTCAGTTGCACCTGCATTAGGTGTATAGCGACCTACGTTTTGAATTACAATATTGATGTATTCTGAATTTCAATTAATGCTGTCTGAAAATCAATTGACCAAACTGAATTACAATCGACATAGTCTGAAATTCATTTGACTATACTGTCAATTACAATAATTGAAGGAGAAGGATTCTGAAATTAAATTGACAATTTTGAAATTCAATTGAATAATTTTGAACAAAGAAGATTGGCGCTTTCGGAAATACAATTGGGAAAGGTGTAAAAGGTGTAGTATACCAAAAAATCGTTTCTTATTGAGGGTTTTCATAACAAACTGCCACGATTCCATATTACTGTTTTAACGAGAGTCCGGTGTCTAAGAGCTAACGAGAAAATTGTTCTTTTCTGAATATACTTTACTACTGTTGATGGCACAAGTTCATATTGCAGAAGATAACACCAATTACCCTGGGTTGAGAAATCACAGTGACTTGGCATGAACGCAACTTTGTGAAGTATAGCATTAAATAATATTACAGAAAAGAGCCGCCAGGAACATTAGAAATTAGCTCCATATTCATATTTCGAAAATAGGAAATTATTTTTTGATCGATCCGTCGGCACAAATTCGAAATGGTAATGAATTAGATTATAGAGTGGAGAGAAAAACTGTCATTATTCACACCCATCCAATTATTTCAATACAATCTGTGCTAACGAGTCAGCGGAGAAAGAAAAAACGCAACTATTTGATATGAAAATTACTTATGTGTATTTGAAAAAAACTACCTCGAGAGAGATTTAATTGATTAATGAATGGTAGCTTACAGTTATCTTCAAAATAGAATTACTACCATTATTAAATTTTACCATCAATCCCGGTAGGTACTCATCAGCTTAATAGCTCGTGAGTCGTGCGGTTTACAAATTTTTTTATTGAATATAATGTGATCGTAGGGATTCTTGAATCACAATAATTCACTCTTGGCTTTTAAGATATCTTTTCCACCATAACTTACACAGGAATAATTGTATATAACTACATTATTAGAGGGTATTACCAAATCCTCCCATGTGTTGCTCTTGCTCTTTCAAAAGTCAAAACCGCAATTAATATTATAGATAGGTATTATTTCAACACCATTAGTTGAGGAAAACCCGGAAACGATTCCTAGGGTAGTTTGTTCTCAATTATCCCATTTGTAATTAACGGGCCATAAATTATCAATCAGATTAACAGTTTTACATTCGAGTAGCAACTTTATGCGGGTTTAAAATCAGCAACAACATCTCAACACAAGAATGTTTCAATAATATTCTTTTTTAGTGTTGAATATTCCGTTACCTTAGTACCTACCTACAACAAAAAAGCCGCGCTTAAAAAATAAGTGAGTTGTTAAATTCATTTATTCGTAAATAAAAGTGGCTTTCGTATTCTCATTATTGTGGAATAAACGCTGCAAGTGTAGTAAATAAACAGGAATATAAAAATCTTTACGGGAATTAAATTGTTTTGGAAGCAAAAGCACTTTGATGGTGGATGGGATATAAAGTCACTAGTATAGTACCTAAGTATCATACTTTGCCTCATTGAGATTTTTACGTATTTTAGAAGTGGAAGGTAGGTTTATTGATGGGCAGGGCACGTGTATAACTAGCTGCCTACATACTTGTTGCACGTTAATAATTTACGGAAGAGCTTTCTCGGCATCATTTGACCAGTCGTGGTCGAGGTCAGTAGGTCAGAAATTGCAAATTGGTCTCAATTTTCCATACACAAAAATTTTTCAAGGTGAAAAAAAACTTTAATTATGTTTTGTTAGCATGGATTGAGCCCCATATCGCCCATATGATATGCAAATAGAAAATAGGGCATTAGGTTCATACCTAAATATTCAGAAAGACGGACTAAAATAATTTTCCAAATAGACCCCCCTAAAGCGAAATCATAATATTTAATAGAAAATAATAAGCATTTCATTGGTACAATTAATTGAGAATTTAGTCATCACAGTATCATGGACACGCAACGCGCGGTATAGTATCAATTTGAACTCTAGTGCCTTACCGAACTTACATTTTCAGTCATTTACCATTCTACCTAGTTTTTTTGTAATTATCGAGATTCGGTAATAAAACTGATGGTAAATAATGGTTGGCTTTGATAATGAGCACTTGGTGTCCGAAACGCGTTATCCTGTTAAGTTTTTCAGTGTTGTGGGATGTTTCTAGCAACAAGTGCGTTTTTATACCGAAGTTGTCCGGCGCGGCGTTCTGAAAAAAATGTTAAACAAGAGGGTAAATATAGAATCTCCTTTTCATTAAAGATTTATTCATAAATTAGTGAAATTTGCTCAGTCTGATCATGAATGTTTCAGACAACGAATGCTTAAATTTATAATGAAACTTTGTTGCGGATAAACATGATTGTTTGCCTAGCATTAGTATCATTACGTAATTTTGTTATTCTGTTTTGTTGGTTTTTTCCATTCTCATCACTTAAAAATCAATCAGTCACACGAGATGGTAGAACAAAGAAAATGATAACAATAAGTAAAACCAAAATATCAATTTTTTAAGAATTGATTGCAGGGAGGAACGAGAACAATTTTTAGGTGGGCAATGGATAAACTTCCTTGAAGATGGAAAATATATAATTTAGAAGTGATAAAATATTAGTAATATTTTTTTATACAGTGTGTCTCATTTTAACTGGAACCACCCAAATATTTCGGTTAATATCGCGTAATATTTCACCTTTTTGTTATCCCGAAATCTCAGCCCACTGCAATTAATTAAAGAGGCCAAAAATTGCGAAATCGTATTAGGCATTTTTTTACCGAAAAAGTTTATTAAGAAAATGGGCAATCCGCACTTTCAGGCCAAAATAAAAATGTTGATTTTCTGGAAGAAAGAATAAAAAATATCGAAAACTTCAATATTTTTGCAACAAAAAGGCTGCTGTGTAATAAAAAAACAATTGAAATATGTTTGTTCGACATTTGTTGTTAGCTATAGCTAGGCAAAATTTTACAATCGCAGGAAAAGTTGAAATTATAAGCTAATAAATAATAATCTTAATAATTCCAACTTTTTCTGCGATTGTTAAATTTTGCCCAGCCATAGCTAACAGCAACTATCAAACACTCATTTCAATTGTTTTTAATTACACAGCAACCCTTTTGTTGTAAAAATAATGAAGTTTTCGATATTTTTAATTTTTTCCTCCAGAAATTCAACATTTTCATTTTGGACTGAAACGACGCAATTACCCATTTTGGGTCATCCTGAGCAACTTTTCTTAATAAAACTTTTCGATAAAAAAATGCCTAATACGATTTTGCTGTTTTTGTTCTTTTTAGTTAATATCGCAGTGGGCTAAAATTTAATAATAATAATAATAATAATAATAACGTTTTTATTCCATTAGAAAAAATATTTCCAATAGGAAAGTGGCGAAGTTTAGCTGTAGCTATTCTTACACTTAACCACTTAGGATAAAAAAAAGGTGAAGCATCACACAGCTGCACATTTTGAAACTCTACATGTGGAAAAAAAAGTGAATTAATTTGCTCAATATTAATCGAAACATTTGCGTGGTTCCATAGTTAAAATGAGACACACTGTATAAAAATAGCCATCGTTGTCTGCCATTCGAGTTTTTATTTGAAAGTCTACTTCATTACAATGAAAAATATGCTATTAAACAAGGCCCAATTTTGCAATCTCATGATACAGGGTTGTTACAAATGATTGTAGGTGGCTTTAATTGACGGTTTGTTTTGACATTTAATTTCTACAGCCGTAAATGCGTTAAACGTCAATTATCTTGCTTTAAGAGCCACCACGATGGTACAATAATTTATAACAACCCTGAATAAGGGTAAGGTGAAGATAATTGGATAAATATAAACCAGGGAAATAAGCCCGAAACCTGCAATTAAAATTAACACAATACCTACTTACTGAAAAATTAGCTCTAAAGCGATAGTGGATATAGCTTTATTGAAAAACTAACGAGGTAAAAGGAATCATCCACCCCTTTAATTATTACACTAATGACCCTTAATTTTTTATCACTCTATCTTAAAAGCAAATTAGTCAAGAAACGTATCTCTCCTTCGTGATGTGCGATAGACAAACAACCCTCACAACGTACCTACTTGTAACTCATTTGTGTGTGTTGATCCTAATAATGAAAAAAAATACAAGAGTGTCTCCAAGAAAACCATTAATTTAATGAATTGGTCACACGCGAACCATCTCCAAATGGAATTCCGTTATTGTTATCAAACATTGCTAATTACTTCATATAGGTACCTGAAACATGCTAGATGGAAATAATCCGTCTTTTGATGGAATAAGGCGATGAACTTTCCATGAGTACGGAGGTTATTGTTTGTGGGGCAAGGCTGAGCAGTGAGCATACCCTTTGGTGATAAATAATAATTAAATTTTTGTTTAAATAACAAGGGCACTTGTAACAAATGCAATTTATAGGTATTAAAATAAAAGAAAAAAAAATCCTAGATTAATTGCTACAAAAAGACACAAACTAGAATGGATTTGAAGAATACCCCAAAATCTCACGTGCTTATCTCAATTAATTAATCTAATTTGCTTCAATAAATAATAGACATTATAATTTATTTTCCGCGACAATTAATGGAAATCACATGACACCCATTGATTCGGTTCTCGTGCATTTTGACCTACAATAACAATCTTATTTACGAGATCAATGGTTTTGTGCGTTTACTCAAATTAGAAACCGTATATTTAGAGTTTGAGGATTTGCCAAAAATCCCTCCAATGAGCATTTTTTATATTTCCTGGAGAGGACAGGTCAAACAGTAAATTAATCAGGCGCGGTGGCTTTTGTTTAGAACTCATATTCTTTCATGCAAGAAGAAATCGATAGATTCTTCTAAAGGCGGGATAAATTCAGTGAGATGTAACAGAACTAAACACGTGCTGCGTTGTAAATAATTAATAGAGAAAACAGTGTCACAAATCCGTGAGATTTCTTGAGCTTTTTTGGCGGTCGGACCGAAAGCTGAATGACAAGTAAAGAATTTGTCGGCTCAAGAGAATTAATGTAGTGGGGGGGCGAACGACTCCGGTTAAATCCATGGAGCACACTTTCGTTCGGTTTGGGCTATAACTATAATAATTGAGCCTCAAACTTGTCTCGAACTCTCGAGCTTTACATCTGTTGTGTTTTTTCCTACTTGTGTCCCATTTCTGTATTCATTATGAGGTGAGTTTGTTTATTCTCTTCTTAGCAAAGAAGCTCTTGTGGTTCATTTATTGAAAGCTGAATTAATGAAGCGCATATACCAGTTATTTGCAGGAAAATTTTCTGGAATCTGAAAAGAGAGAATTAACGTCGGAGTCGGCACTTCCAACATTAAAGTTAGTCTGTTGCACAAGAATTTCTCGAAATCATTTCATTTTGTTGCATTCATGATCATGTCATTTTTTGTGAGCTACAAAAGTGTTCATTTTTCTAAAAATTTTTGAACTTTCAGCACCGCATTGGACTGGGGCTACAGTAAACGTAATGGTAAGAAAAGATTTTTTTAAATACTAAAGCTTAATCCGATGCCTAGCTCGATGGGTTTAGTAAAAATTTGACCCTTAAATTAGTGCCTATATGCAGTTTTAGTGGCCGTTTATTCCACAAGCTATTCACTCTATCAAAAAATAAATTTTTTCGTTTTTTTACAAAAATTATGTCGAGTTAATCACATCAACGAATGGGCCTAAATTGACTTTTCAACTTTTATTGGAACAATTTTTTGATAAGTGAGTAGTTTGCAAAATAAAGGGCCAGATCCGTACTTTTGGCAACACGTTCAATTGGCATTTTCTCTAAATTTCCATTATGCAAGATTATGATTTTATTACACCGTTCGTTGTAAGGAAAAACAAAAATGTTAATAGATAGGGTGCCATTTAAAATAGCAAATTGGCATGCCGTTAGCTCATGAAATAAAAATATTTTGGAACCACTGGTATTGTCGAAATGCAGTCCATAAAAAGCCATTTGACTTCCCCAAAAATGGTTCTGATGTTTTGGAAACGAAAGAAGTTATAAGGGGTATGGCCGCTCCAGTTTGACTCACCCTGTATAATTCTCATTTTCAGTAGGTAAAATTTAATCGTGATTTAAATATGATGTAATTGTATTATAGTTAATTTATGAGACGGCGCTGAAAACTTAAAACGGCCGAGTCAGCTTTATTAAGGATATAAAATCTTCTTACAACTATTTCTTGCCACTGTCTTTTGAAAACCGGAAACCCCATTCTCGAATTGTACAAATGTACAAGAATTGGGGCCCGGTTTATAAAATGTTCCGGAAATCAGAAAAATGGAGCTTCCTTTTCAATGAAAAATGTCGAATAAAAGTTTTATGTTTAGTTTAGGACTTAGGTATAGCCAGAGTCGTAGCCCCTTCATATTTTTCTTAGAAGGACGCCCTCAGAGAAAATAAGCATTCCATCCCCTGCAGAAAATAAATCTTTCCCTTTACCTACTTCTGGTTTAAATTGAAATTATTGTAATTGTAAAATCAGTCTTTTCGAAAACTTCCAGGATCCAATTAATAGTTCTCATTCTCAACAAGGTATACCTAGGAGATTTAAGTAGACTAAGGGCCGTTCTTTTCACCTCCAAATAAGATTAACCGCCAGTCTCATTGAAACTCCATATATGGCAATAGATTTCTGGATAAGTTTAATTGGAGATAAGAAAAACAGCCCTAAACAGCTTTTAATTCAGCATTACTTCGCAACATAATTTAAAGCTAACTGAATATTTCCTATAAGACGGTAAATGTAAAATTTGTATTGTTGCACCTTTTACGAAGGAAATTATGCTTCTAACATTCAGGGCCGTTTTTTCCATATCATGTTAACTTTAACATGAGGTTTATCACCCTACTTTCCATTGTGATAAGACAAAAATAATTGTTTCATGATTATGTTAAAGTTAACATGAGACGGAAAAACCAGCCCTAAATTTCCTTCCTAAGCAATTTACAATTTAAATTAAATTAAATTAAATTAAAATCGATCGAAAAGGGCGCGCGGAAAGAGCTAACGCACACACAGGGTTTGTCAGGACTTTTAGTATGTTAAACATCTCAACGCAAAAAAACATTGTCTTCTAATTACATCCACATTTGCATAAAACAAATTCTAATACGCATTAAAATTTTCAATTCATATTTTTTTCTGCAAAACAGAAGAAGCCATGAATGCAAGTATCTATACTCTCATTCTGTTGCAATTTTTATTCTCTTTCAGTTTAGTCATGAGAAAAAATTCACGTAGGATTAACGGTTTTCGAGATATAAAGGAAAAACGTCAGTGGGACCCAGTACCCACGTCCTCCACAATTTTTTGAAGATTGACTTTTAGCATGTTAAACAGTACATAAAGTAGAACACTTCAAAGCAAAAAACCATTGGTTTCTAATTATTTCCACATTTTTTTCTAATACGACTGGATTATAATGTCACCTACCACATTATAATTATACAATAACCAAAGACGCAGCCGTTTATTGTGTTTGTCTGTTATGGTAACGTTAGTTTAATGCCAAAAAAGAGGGGAATCAAAATTTGTATTCTCAAAATCAGGGATTAAAAATTTTTACTCCCTGATTTTGGTAGTGGGGGATTGAAATCAAATTTTAGTTTACGAAAATCAGGTATTAAAATCAGGAGAAATGGGTGGATATTGGAAAAAGATCTTAAGCTAACCCCCTGATTCCGTAAATTTTAACATTTATGCTAGAGCACTGTTTTGTAATGACAAATGAGGGATGGACAATGCATTTTCTGTCATTTATATGTGATTATAACTAGTGGATAGAACCGGAACCAGAGGTTAAAGTGAAATTAAATGAGATGTTTAATTTCAAAATTTATGAAAGAGATCATTTAGTTTTGTTAATTTATGAAAATCCTAAAACTGTTTGAGATCGCAAAAACCTCTCTCGATATCTGTAAATTTCAGAATCTGATTATCATATACCCAGGTCACCATTTTGAGTTGCACCCATTATTATTCACAGAGCTCTGTTAATTATTTTTATCTTGAATGTGCAAATTATAATTTACGAAATGTTAACGAAAGTGTCCGTTTGACTGGTAGTACCAATACCCCAATAATTAGCAGAAATTAAACTAGTCGGGACGTAGATAAATTTCTACGTTTATATTTATTTCAGTATCTTACAGGAAACTGATATAAAAATATCTTTGAACCGAGAGTTATTTCCATTTGTTATCGTTTTTCTCAAACGGTTTAATAATAATGTTCCCACTTAGAAATGCATTTTATAAAGCACTTTAATCACTTGAATGCAAGAATGACATTTTTCCCCATGTTTAAACGTCATTCTTCTCATTTTAAGTGTCGCTTGAAAGTTAAACAACGTTAATGCAAAAGGCCGTAAGCTGCATACCTAATACCTACTTATCCTCATATATCATGACAATAATACATATTACGTAAAAGATGTGGAACTATTTATACAGACGAATTTCACTTAAATCAGAATTATCGACCTGAAAAATCCATTAGCTTCGATTAAATGTGCAAAATGGCAAGAAACATTATTTCCTTTTTCACAAACAATTGTCTAAAGCGTTCTAGAGGAAGTACGATTTGGTCCAGACCAAGGCAAAAAGACAAAACAATTAACAAGCGCCCAATACTTCTGTTATTTATACACAAGTCAGTAACCTTGCGGGTTAGCAAATCCCCGGTAAACTCTGATTTTTGTCTAACTACTGGAACGCCATTGCGATATCTAATGTATACCGAAATCTAATTTTAACTGAAATTAAAACAATAAATGCATCATTTATAATCGCCTGTATTGAAACCATGTTGATAGGCCGCATTTTAGCACCTAAGTCTGAAAACTTTACACTGCTAATACTTAATAATAGCAGAGTGATAATTCACCCTTGAGTGAATTTAAAATGTGCTAATTTTCAACATTTGCATAATTATTGTAATTAGGAAGAATTATTTACTTTGAAATTTTCTTCTCAAAGAAACATATTTAATTTGGACGTTTTCTTTATTCTCAAGATTAGCAAATTCACGAATATCACATCACAAACTGGTACCTATTTTGGTATGTCTTAACTTTTAGTCACGTTTTTAACTTCTACGCTCCGCGGAGCAGTTACTCTGGAATAGATCGAAAAATTCAGAAAATTCGAATCGCAAAACATCAAATCTTTACATTTTAAGGTACTGGTTACCCAAAAAAGTGGTTTATGGAAAAATGTCTGTGTGTCTGTCTGTCTGTAAACACGCTACAACCCAAACTACTGGGCCGATCTGGCTGAAATTTGGAGCGTGGATATCTTATATATCTAGGAAGAGTGAAAATGATTTTGAGTCAAGTCGGCCTTCAGGAAGTACCATTTTCGCACATCAACTTTAAAAATTTAAATACAAATACCCATTCTTAGCGTCACCACATGAAAGCTCTTAGAATTCTGCTTCTGAAAATGTAGTCACACATGGTGCCCTTTTGGCCAAAAAGCGATGCCGGAAAAAACCTATGTATTACTGTATATTTTTTTTTACCGGGTGTTATAGCTAATTTTTTTCAAGTCGAAAACTTTAGTGCCATTTTTTTGAAAATTGTCATTTTAGTTGCAAAAGGGCCCTCTTTTGAATTTATTTTACAAAAAAGCATAGTGTTGCAATCGGATTCGATAGCTGTTCCAATGCCGGACCAAAACCTTAGTGCCATTTTTTCGAAAATTGCCAGGCCCCTTTTTGAGTTTTCCTTAGCAAAAGGGCAATTATTATTATCGAATTATATAGCTTTTTTCAAAAAATGTAATTTTAGGGGTGAAAAAGATTTGTATTTTAGATTTTAGTAAATGCGCACGACAGCATCAGGGATCGACAGCCGCCCGCACGTCCGACGTCTTGACTCACAGATTCTGACTTGGTTAAAGTTAAATGCTATATTTACAAATTCTGTGAAAAAGTAGAAGTTTCTACCGTCTCTGAGACTGCTAATTTTTTAAATTGCGATCGGTAAACCCATGCATTTTTAAAGATGATCATTGAAGAAATTCAGACAAGTGCCTACCTAACTACATACTCCACTTCATACAGACAAAAGGGTGTTAAACGTTTATGCTACCACATTTTAAAATGTGATTTTGGTAAAGTAAGAAAATCAAATATTCTACATTTTTTTTATCTGTATTCTTACTTACTTTTAGTTCATAAGTGAAATCTGCCGCAAAGCAGATCATGCATTATAATGCACTTTATTGTAACGCATAACTGAGTTAACCAGTGGTTTGCAACGCCCAATTTGTACCTGTTATGCATAAATTGCGTAAGATTACGTGATACAATACGATTTATTTAAAAACTGCAAGTAAATACTGTAAGTATGAAATTTCGCATGAAGCAATTTGGGAAAAAATCGAATGCGGTTATTAAATTTAACTTAATCAATTAGCAGCAAAGAACCGCCTGTTATCGCCATCAAAGTGTCTCGCTAAAACGTAATTATCCTTTTGAAGTTTGAAGCCAACATGTGTTTAGTAAAGCTGTAAATCATAGAAATACAAATAAGAAATAATTTACCGCAAATCATTACTGACAATGTACTCACGTAGCATGTTCCTATTATCACCGGCTACACGACAATGCTACACGAACGTGTGCATGTAATGCAGACTTATTTTATTATTTCGAATTACCTCTTTAAGCAAATTGTCTATTTTTCAGGACCTGAAACCTGGGCAAGAGGCTATCCGGAAGCAGGTGGCAACCAGCAAAGTCCAATAGACATTAAGCAAGTGAATATTAGAACTGTAAAGACTGATAATAGATTGGCGTGGAGATATGTGCCCGAAAATACAGAAACTGTTACAAACACGGGATATTCTTGGGAGGTCGAAGTTAATGGAGAGGGTTCCGGTAAGAAACTTATTTGGGATATTTTTTTATAAAATTTTCTAGAATTGGTGGGTGGACCTTTGCAAGGAAAATATGTTTTAAGACAATTCCATTGCCATTGGGGCGAGACAAATGATCAAGGGTCGGAACATTCAGTGGACGGCAAAAAGTTTGCCGGTGAGGTTAGTAGTTAAATGAATTACAAATATAAAATAAAAGGTGGTAAAAATGATCCAGTTGGAAACAGAACTAGAAATAAAACTGATAAATATTTAGGAATGATTTTGCGATTAGTGCCAAGAAAAGCAAATCAAACTTCATTATATGGTTCAAGCTGTCACTTTTATATTTATTGATAGCCATGAACTTGGTGATGATCCAAACACCAACGAGACCTGAAAAGTTGCAGAATTTATTATACGTATAAACCACTTAAGAAATTCTCGACTTAATGCTTATTTACTACCTGCCCTTAACTTAAGTATTAGTTCTCCATTTCACGAAAATATTCTTTAGTCATTAGCAAAAACGATAGAAACTTGATTACACTCAGGGACGAATGTGCAGGGCCGGATTAAACAAAGTGAGGCCCGGGGGCTGATCATAAGAGGGGACCCCTTGGTTATGGGCCAGCTAGGGTGTAGTGCGTTTTTCGTACTGTCAGGAGACTCTAAAAAGACTAACTGCCATTAATTTTTCACGTGAAAAACTGAAAATGCCAATTTCAGCAAGAGGTATACACTGGAAGGTGATTTTTTTTAAACCGTTAGCGACCTAAAGTGTGGCCCATCTTGCTTCCTTAAATTTGAGGGAGAATCAATTGGCGTAAACTTCGAAGTTCTAAGAGCCACTCACTTCGAGAAAAGTAGATTTTCATTGGTTTAAAACCTCAAAATTCAATAAAATCTATAAATCATGGCAAGTTTTAATTAAAACCGGATTTTGTATTATAAGAGATGCTAGTGAAACCATTGCCACCACTTCAGTAGAAACTACACATTTTTACATTTTCTAAAAGTTGTTTGGGACCGCAAGTGTGACCCATCTTATTTCCTTTTTGAAGGAGAATCGATCGGTGCAAATTTAAAACTTCTAGGGCTCACACACTTCGCGAAAAGTAGCTTTTCTTTAATTTAAAGTACCAAAATGTAATAAAACGAATAAATATCGGCAAGTTTTAATCAAAATTACATTTTGTATTATCAAAAACTCTAGTGAAACCAATTGCCAGTAATTTTCATGATAAAACTTCAAAACGCGAAATTCACTAGAAAGCATAAATGTAAAAGTTTTTTGCGACCGCAAGTGTGATTATCTTATTTCCTCAAATTTGAAGGAGAATCGTTTCTTGTGAATTTCAAATTTCTAGGACTCGCAACACTTCCAGAAAAGCCGGTAGCGGTAGCTAAATATGCAATATTGCCAATCGTGTGTATAGTTTAATATTGCGTATAATACATCATAATACACAACAGTAAGTACTTAGTTGTTTTGTTGTTAGGAATATTTTTTGCAATAATTACTGAATTACAAAATTGCGGGGCTCCTACTAGTCGGGGCCCCCTACAAGTTGAGGGACCGGAGGCTGCAGCCCCCCCAGCCCCCCTCTTAATACGGACCTGCTTATGTGGGAGGGGGGGAGATGCATAAATTTACCAACTTTCCATTGAAAATTTACCAACTTTTCCCGCTTTTGTAGAGCGACGCAAAAATTTGGCAATCTCAGAGACGGTAGAAACTTCTACTTTTTGAAAAAGTTTGTAAATATGTACAACAATTGACTAGTACACTCTCCTCTAGTAATTAAATTCGATCGAGCTTAGTAACGCTCCGCGAGGGTAGAAATTGAAAGTTATAAAATAAAATTTATCTTATTGATAGCTTGTTTCTTAATAATAATAATTATAATAAGCCAGAGCTGTTAAAAAGGGTGTCAAGCGGTTGTGAATAAATGTCAAATAACGGGATTTCTGCTGAATACATAAAAAAGTAGTTCCCACCTCATTAGCAGTTTTAATACTTGCATAAAAAAAAAAAATAGGCAGCAGAGAAGCGGCTGGAACCTCCCCAACGCGTGGGTCTTTGATTTCCGTGACTTGTGTTTAAGATTTTAAAGTTAATATGCCTAAATGGCACTTCCCGTTAACCAATTGCTCCCAAAAGCCTTTCAGCTCTTCAACGGGTCACCTGACCTCCATGTACCAAATTTCAGACAAATCCTTCCGTTAGTTTGGGCTATAACGTGGTTTCAGTGTTATTTCAAAATTTCGATTTTTCTACCCAAAGGGTAATAAATGCGAATAAATTTTATCTCATTTAAAACCAGAATTCGAAGACCCTTCTAATGCTGGCAATAAATCTTTCAAAAATTTGTTTTGGATGGGTAAATGAGAGAATACTTTAAATTTGGAAATTGGTGTGCCAAAACGGCACTTTCCGTGGGTCGATTGAATCCAACATTTGTTCAGCTCTTCGACGTGTAATACAATCTCCATGTGCAAAATTTTAGCCAAATCGGTTCAGGGGCTTGGGCTGTACCGCGATTTTAAAGTCCGATAAAAATCTCGATATTTTTAGTTTTTGGTCAAAAGGGCACTGACAGTGAATACATCTTTGGAAGCAGAATCTGAAGGCCTTTCTTATTGTGACGTGAAAAATGGGGGTTTACATTTAGAATTTAAAAGTTGATGTGCCAAAACGGCATTTCTGGTTGCACGATTGGCTCCAAAAGCTTTTCAGATCTAAGTTGGGTGATCACATGCACACGTACCAAATTTCAGCCAAATCGGTCGAGTAGTTTGGGCTGTGGCGTGTTTACGAACGAACGAACAAACGAACGTACGTACGTACATACATACAGACACATTTTAAAAACCACTTTTTTGGGTTCCTGAGACCTCAAAACGTACAGATCCGGTCTTTTCTCGAATTCGAAAATTTTAGTGATTGCAGTAACCTCCCTTTTTTTTTAAATGGTGAAGTGGAGTGGGGAGGTTAAAATTGATTCCCGAAAATTGCCAACAAAGTACAATTTGCCAACTGATGTGGTAGTGCGGGGCGGAAGGGTGGTAGAGTAGCCCCCCATCCCCATCATGAAAGCGCCCCTGATTGTACTGCAGATTGATTAACTAACGTGACATTTTTCAATTTCTAATTAGGTATAGTTGGCCGTGCCCTGAATGACGTATGTTTCAATTTAGTGCAGATATCAAAATTTGTCAACTTGTTTGACATAACCTAACTAAGTTTCGACATGACCTACCCAGGGCACCGTCAACTGCAATTAGATATTTAAAAAATGTCACGTTAGAAAATAAACACAGCAAGTTTTAACAGGGCAAAAGATCTTCCCCGAATATCTCTGAGGGGGACCGAACCCCACAAAGGTGGGCTTTGGGCATGAAACTTATATCTTTGATTATATTTTTTCCCCAGTCGGTTAAAAAGTGGGCGTTGCTCACCTCATTTGAGGTAGCAAAGTATCCGTTATTTTCCCCTAGGTAGGAAAAGTAAATGATGAGTGATTTTTGTGGTAAAACTGTACTCACGAGTGAATATTTAAAGAAAATTTACAAAAATGACAACTTTTAATTTTTAATGATTTCTAATTATTTTGAAAGTGTTAAATTATGACGTAATGGGGCTGTGTGGGAAAAAAATTGTATTCATACCTTCATTAAAAAGTGCTCTTGCAGACCTTGCGCAGTTGCAAACCTCGCCTTCGGCTCGGTTTATAAACTTTGCCCGCGGTCTACAAGAGAGCACTTTCTCACCTTGTTTTGAAATATACTATTTCTTTGACATGTGTCAATAATTTTGCAAAAAGCCCAAAGGGGATGAATTTTTTTTGAATCAGTTGCTTGTACGAATCGTTTATTTACGTAACAGATCAACGAAACAGAAATGCAGAAAGATGCAAATACAACACAGGCGCGCTTCGTAACAATAATATGTTTCACATCAAGATGTCTATTGAAAATTAAATTTATCGTAACATTTTCAATTTATTTTTAGTTACACTTGGTCCACTGGAACTCTACGAAATACGGTACATTCCAAGAAGCAGCCAAGTACCCAGATGGACTCTGCGTTCTAGGAGTCTTTCTAAATGTTGGGAGACGTAATCATGAGCTGAACAAAGTTATATCGAAACTTTCACAAGTGCAATATAAAAGTGAAATTGCAAAAATTGACTATCCACTGGACCCTGCTGCCTTAATACCCCCGAACAGTGGGTACTACACTTATCATGGATCTTTGACAACTCCTCCTTGTTCCGAATGTGTTATATGGATAGTTTTTAAGGACCCCATCGAGGTTTCTCAAGAACAGGTATAAAAAATGGAAAGTTGACGTAATATGTGCAAGAGGCTATTTTCAGCTGGACGAGTGTCGAAAATTAAAGAATTATAAAAGAATTGATACGTGTCCTGTCGATGAATTTGAGGGTTTTGTAAAGAATAACTTCAGACCAACTGTACCATTAGGGCAAAGGGATATTAAAGAGTGCCTGGAACAGCTAAACTAAAGAATTGTCATCGAAAGTAGTCTCTGCATAATGTTGGTGTTTGGTGTTATACATACGTTCCCAAATTTCTTTGATGTGATGATATTTATATTTAAAAGGAAAATGTGCAATGTGCCTTAGATTTTATTTTTAGAAATGCATAATTAATTCTAAGTATTTGAGATTTACACAGTATTGAAAATAAATGGTTACCACAGAGAGATCTTTGATGTTTTCAAGGCTCTTAAGAGCTTGCAATGAGCTTACCAAACGAATTTCGATTCAATTCAACTAAATCGCATTATCAACTTGGAGAAATGACCCGCGTTTTCGAGTTAACTCAAATACAGTACTGGCTGTCTAACAATCTCTTTATAAAAATTAGGTACGGTATCTTCACCTCCAGATAAGACTATCTCCCGGTTAATTGCCATATAGTTTCAAAGAGAAAACCGGGCAAATATAGTCTTATCTGGAGGTCAAAATTCGTGCCCTATGAGCATTTTTACCCTGCGCCTCCACCACATTTCTACATTTTGAATAACAGGATATTACATACCATCAATTTCGCGAAAACATCATGGAAATTATTTAAATCTTAATCTCTTATTTATACCTAATAATAATCCAGTCCAATCCCATTTACAACTTATTATGTTTATGTGCAAATATAGTATTTATTATCTACTGTTTAATGGGTTGCATAATGATGGCTATAGCAATTTACAAATAATGACGAATTTCTGACCAACCACAACAATTTGCATCTGCATTTCAACGGCAATTTTGTAGTAGTCTAAATATTCGCTGTTTATTTTGATAGCCGACACAATTTTCATGAAATTTTTAATAAATTTTTATATTAATTCGGCGAATTGTTCTCCGCATACAAGGGATCCGTAAGTACCTACACAATTGTCGATTTCCGTGATGCCTGGATACTCCTGCATACTAACTAGAGAATTGGACGAGACTCGTCGCAGCATCCAGGTAAGCATCATGGAATTGTCGACAATTCAGTACTTACTAATAGTCAGTGATGTAAAATGACGGTCACGTAACATCGTGACGTCATGACCGGTCATGACCAGGTCATATGACAGTAATAAATGACCATAGTTAATAATAATAAAATTAATTAATGGGAAGTAGGTACCTATAAAAATTTTCTGTCAGAATTGTTAAATACTTGATATTAAAGTCGAATCATTTTCTTACGGGCACAGGAGCGTGTGATCGAGTCTAGTTTTTTATTTTCTTAAACGGGCTTAAATTTATATGAAAATTGCTACTGATTCACACTGCCAGGCGTGCATGTCAGAATAATTTTGTTTTTTTACCAAATTATCACGAATGTCGAAATTTTTGTTGGTTACTCTGTTTTTCCGTCCATGTAAGTATATTGTTATTAACAGGCTAAAGGGTTGCGTTTAATGCAATTACCTATTTAGTTATAAAGAATAAAATTTATTATTAATATTATTATTATTATTATTGGTCACGGTCATTTTGTACTGTGACGTGACGGTCATGACACGGTCATATGACCGGTTCACATCACTGCTAATAGTATTAATTTACAATGGAAACACTGGACAACTTCGGTGAAAAGATGCATACTATCACTGGACGCGTTAGCAGTGAAAATCAAGTATTTCGGTGTAGTGGGGTGCTTCTAGTGATAGAGCATTAATTTATTTTACAAAAAAATTAATCTTCTTTTAGTGAACCTGTAAGTAAATAGTTACGCATTTACGAGCTTTTGTGGCGGGTGCTTTGTGCAAAATCTTAGGCATCCAGTCGTTCATTATTTAAGAAACCAACAGTCATGCATTTTCAGCTTATGTCGCTTTAAGCTCAACGAAACTGCCATAATACTGAAGCAATCGAGTATAGAGTTCTCATGAACTGAAATGAAAAGGTTAGGTGCCATATATGCATGACATTACCACCTTTACCCCTAGTCCAAATTTATTATTGATGGAGAACCCCTCCGAAAACTGCATCTTCAGTGGCTTCATGGTGTTAGTTAAGAAAATCAAAAAGATTTTCTGATTTTCTGTACTCCAGTTATACCACTGGCATTTTAGTAAAACATCGGCAAATCCGCCAGTCTTAGGCAATTTATTATTAAACTTCCATTTCCTGCCAACTTACCGTGTCTTCAAGCCGTTGACAAGTAGCGATTATTATAAGTCCTGTAACCATCATTGGCGGTAGCAAGAATGCTACTCTCAGGATAATAAGCGGTGAGAAAATCGTTAATTTGCGCATCTTAAAGAAAAATTTAAATTTTCTTTTCTAATAATTATTTAATCTTACCCAAAAGAAGAAAAACATAGCCATCCCCAAAAGCAATGTGCAGATTGTAAAAGGAATTATTAGTGTGCCTAAGTTTCTTATGCTGCGTCGACCGTATCTAAAAAGTCACTATCCTACCGATTGCGTTAACTAATTCTTACTCAGTGCCTTTACAATGTTGTTGTACTAAAAAAACAAGACGTCTCTTGAGCTCTTGGTGATAACTATTCAGAGAAACGTCCCTCTCAATGTTGACTATCATAAACTGAGCGAGACTAATTTTAAACATGGCGTGAGCTAACGCGTATATGACTGAATAAACTGGAGCTATCATAATCCAAGGTACGAAGAAAAATGTAGAGCGGTAGATCAACTGACATAGATGTTCCATCTCAGGTGTGAGGTAGAGCTCAAAAATCTGTAGAGGGAAATAGAGGTATTTATCCCTCGAATGCGGGATGGCATGGAAAATTCCACTGAAAAAGCCACAAAAAAGACATGAATAAAATGAGTATGTTAAAAGTTTTGCTTGAAGTAGGATTTCCTTGGTGAGCTTATTTGAATTTGACTCAATCTGCCATCGCTCCATGGCTTCCATAAACACAGAAACTTCTCTGCCAAATGCAGGAAGGGTGTAGCCTGATAATATGATCTTGAACAAAAAAGCGTAGACGTTAAAACTGTTCTCAGGTTTTATCGCAAATTACTCACGAAGATCGTGCCAAAATACATTGGGGCGAATTCGGTAAAATAGTCCAAGTCGAAGCGATACAGAAACAACCAGGTCTGGATAATGACGCAGATTGAAGAAAAGATTTCGATGAAGAGCAAAAGAGCTTTGGAGAACTTGTGATTCACGACGTCTATGCAGATTTTGCGGATGCCCTCCAGACAATCATCTACAGGGTTATAGGAACTGTTAGAATTTGCTTACCTCGCATCGGCTGCACCACGAAGTCCGTCATTCTATTTACTGATGATCAATGCGAAAATATGAACTCGGGTGGGTATAGGTAATTTTTGAATTGTTAATGAAACATTGAAACAGTTACGGAGATTTTTATTTTTGCACTTAGTAGGAATAGATAAATACCTAAGTAGGTAATCATTAATGCCATATTTTGTTGTTATTTTCAAATTGTGTTGATTTTTTATTTTTCTTTCACTAGGGTTTTGAACAAAGTTATATCGAAACTGTCACAAGTCCAATATAAAAATGAAATTGCAAAAATTGACTCTCCACTGGACCCTGCTGCCTTAATACCCCCTAACAGTGGGTACTACATTTATCATGAATATTTGACAACTCCTCCTTGTTCCAAATGTGTTATATGGATAGTTTTTAGGGACAGCATCGATGTTTCTAAAGAACAGGTATAAAAAATGAAAAATTAACATAATATGTGCAAGAGGCTAATTTCAGCTAGATGAGTGTCGAAAATTAAAGAATTATAAAAGAATTGATACGTGTCCTGTCGATGAATTTGAGGGTTTTGTAAAGACTAATTTCAGACCGACTGTACCATTAGGACAAAGGGATAAATTAAAGAATTGTCATCGAAAGTAGTCTGCATAATATTGCTGTTTGGTGTTATGCACACGTTCCCAAGTTTCTTTGATGTGATGATGTCTATATTTAAGAGGAAAATGTGCAAAATGCCTTAGATTTTATTTTTAGAAATGCATAATTAATTCTAAGTATTTGAGATTTACTTACACAGTATTGAAAATAAATGGTTACCTACCACAGAGAGATCTTAAGAGCTTGCCAATGAGCTTACCCAACGAATTTCGATTCAATTTAACCAAATCGCATCTGCAAATTGGAGAAATTACCCGCGTTTTCGAGTTAACTCAAACACATTACTGGCTGTCTAACAATCTCTTTATAATAATTAGGTCCGGTATCGTCACCCCCAGATAAGACTATCTCCCGGTTAATTGCCATATACAGGCTGGTCCAAATGTATTAATACAGGGCTCTCACGGCGAAACGCTAAGATAAATGAGTAAAATAAAAAATCCAGGGTAAATTAGAATTAAATACCTTTATTTTGTCGCTATTTGGAACTCCCCATCTTATTGTATAATTTAGCAATAAACAATGAATACATTTTTTTAAATGGCACCATGCATGTTTCAATTTTTTTTTGGATTCCCTTTGATGCCCTCTTTATGGTAATGATTTAATTTTTTTGACAAATTAGCAGTGAACGTAGAAATTTTTGTTGATTCAAATTTCGCGCGGTGATCCGGCAACAATGCGCTTCACCATTACGTCGATGAAACCACCCTCATCTCACCGAATGTCTCCCCACTACAGGGTAGTTGTACTGTGTACATGCCCTCTGGAAGAATCTGATTGGGCCTAATAATAAATAGCCTGTTTACTTCATTGTGTACACATTGTGTATACAACTAGTGGGAGTGGGAGACATACGGTGAGATGAGGGTGGTTCCATCGAAGAAATGATGAAGCGCATTGTTGCCGGATCACCGCGCGAAATTTGAATCAACAAAAATTTCTACGTTTACTGTTCAATTTATCAAAAAAATAAAATCACCCCAATAAAAAGAGCATCAAAGGGAATCCAAAAAAAAATAGAAACATGCATTTAAAAAAATTTACTCTTATTTATTGCTAAATTATACAATAAGATGGGGACTTCCAAAATGGCGACAAAATAAAGGTATTTAATTCTAATTTACCCTGGATTTTTTATTTTACTCATTTATCTTACCGTTTGACCGTGAGAGTCCTGTATTAATACATTTGGACTACCCTGTATGTAGTTTCAAAGAGAAAACCGGCAAATATAGTCTTATGGGGAGGTTAACTTAAAATACGTGCCCTATGAGCATTTTTACCCGGCGCATCCACTAGATTTCTACATTAGGAATAACCATCACGGAAATTATTTTAATCTTAATCTCTTATTTATGCCTAATCCTAATAATAATCCCGTCCAATCCCATTTACAACTTATTATGTTTATGTACACAGACAGTATTTATTATTTACCGTTTAATGGGTTGCATAATGCTGGCTATAGCAATTTACAATAATGACGAATTTCTGACCAACCACAAAAATTTGCATCTGTATTTCAACGGCAATTTTGTACTATGGTCTGTCCAGGATCCACACGACCGGGATTCACCCTCAACAATGATTCACCATGGAAATAGGGTGAATCCCGGTCGTGTGGATCCCGGACAGAGTATAGTCCAAATATTCGCTGAAATTTATTTTGATAGCTGACAGAATTTTCGTATACAGAATGTCCGGAAATTAATGCAACAAAATTTGGTCACAGATTCTTAAGACAAAATTAGGGGACCCGTATTTTTTATTTTTCGGAGTTACAGCTCCCTGAAATTCGTTCCTAAGAATAATCTTCTTTTTATATCTCAGAACCCTGTTGTACGAAATTCACTAAATTTGATACACAGAGGTCTTATGGCTTATAGACTCTGATGGTGCTACGCTTTTTGTCGGGAGACCCCCTTAAAACACATTTTCGTGCGCCTCCGTTTCTTTGGGGCCACAAAACTTTGATCGCGTATTTGAATTTCTTAAAAATTATTAGCCGGCTAGAAAGAAAGCCCATTCAATTTAGCGATATTCGTATGAAATTCTATGTGTTAATCGTAGGTGGCTGGCGTTCCGGAGTTCGCAATTAACAAACAAATTTATTTTTTGACAGTTATGATAAATATCTTTTGTTTTTCTCGAAAAAATGGTGAGATTTGTTTTTACGATTAACGCGTAGAATTTCACGCGAATCTCGTTATGCATTCGATCACATTTTGCCATTTTTCTCGAAAACATTGCGTTTGACGAAACAATTTCAAGAGACAAAAAAGTTTCCAAATAGAGTATTGCAGTCGAAGAAAAAATTTTTTGAAATCATAATTTTCGACGTCCGCGCCAAAAAATCTGGAGTAGGGGAGACGAGGGACGGTTGAAACACCTAATGTTTAATCCAAAAATTCCGACAAACTGTTAACTTTATAATTACTATTTAGTTTTCCTTCTTAAACTGACAGATAAAACGGGTAAGTTAATAGTGCAAATTAGAGATATTAAAGTTTTAAAAAACATTGCAAACTGTACCAGTCCTCCCACATGGGGGAGGTATGATACACTTTGATACACGGCAAAAAAAATCTAAATAATGAAATGTTGCAAAATTAATAACATTGAAAAAGTATACATAATTATGTTTTTATTTATTAACATAATAATATTTTCCAAATTTTACAAAAAACTACAATTTTGTTGTGACTCCTATCAGTACCTACCTACCATCTACAAATCTTTCAATCTTGCAAATCTTAATAGAAAAAATCAGGATAAACAAGGTACCTGCTCGGCTCTTTAGTTCTAATGCATTTCATTAAAATATTCGTTATTCCTTAAAATCTCCATAACATATACATTGTTATTAAATTGTTGTTTTAAGGGAAACCCAACGTATCATGAGGCAGTGATTTATACATTAAATTATAGCTACATGATGCCATAGGCAAACAATTCTTCTGATAATATAAACCCAATTTCATTAAAACGCTTATAAGTACCTTTTTGAAAAATCGAAAACTTTAATCGAAAACAGATTTGTTGACTCTATACTTCTAACTTATTGGCGAATGAAATCAAAATAACTCAGAATGTTTGAACCATATGCAAGTATGCCATTGTTTTCGGGTAGCCCAATCGTGGACTGCTTTTTGCGGTAAATTTGAAGATGTATCGAGCCTCCGATAGTATCAGGGCTCCCTAGTCACCCCTAAATGCCAAAAATAAATTTCCGGAAATTTTAGGGATAACGAGTGGTATTCAACGAGATAATTTCACTACAAAATCCTGACAGTAGGAACCTGACAGAATTCCGATATAATTTTCTCTTGATTGGCTCGAATCCGTCCGTCGTAAAGATTCAAATCCTCGTTCGTAATTGGATCAAATTTTTAAAGGGTAATTACGAACGAGGATTTAAATCTTTACGACGGATTCTGGCCAATCAAGAGAAAATTATATTGAAAATCGCACGATACTAATAATAGAAAAATTGATTTCTGTGTGTTTACCATGGCAACTCAAGGATTTCCTGGAAATTTTTGATACCCACCTAGACCAACCTAAACGAAATTAATAAGTGGAAATTTTTATGTCAAATTAAATGTCAAAAATCATTTCTATTCAGCTTCTGCGGCTGTATCGTTGCTATTTTCTTACCGAATCTGCATTCGAGCATTAATTCATTTCCTGGAAATTTTAGTCGTGCATCCCAACAACGTAATCGGGCCCTCGTGTTCCACTCGGGCCGATTAATACGTTGTTGGGATGCACTCCAAAAATTTCCGGAAAGAATTAATGCTCTTATGAGATTATAAGTGAAAATTTTTCTGTCAGGATTTTGTACTTAAAGTGAAATTTTCTTGCTGAATACTACTCGTGATCCCTAAACATTCAGGAAAATTTTTGACAATTATTCCAGATTTTTTGCCGCGGAAATCTGTCGTAAATGTCAAAAAATTTCCGGAAATTTTGGTGTCACTCGTGGTATTATATGTATACATATACGATAATTTTTAATAAATTTTTATATTAAGTCGGCGAATTATTCTCGGCATTATCGATTTTCTAAGTACACAATTGTCGATTTCCGTGATGCCTGGATAATCCTGCATAGGTACCGACTAGAGAATTGGACGAGACTCGTCGCAGCATCCAGGTAAGCATCACGGAACTGTCGACAATTCAGTACTTACTAATAGTATTAATTTACAATGGAAACACTGGATGCGTTAGCAGTGAAAATTAAGTATTTCGGTGCAGTGGGGTGTTTCTATTGATAGACCATTAATTTATTTTACAAAGAAATAAATCTTCTTTTAGTGAACCTGTAAGTAAATATTTACGCATTTACGAGCTTTTGTGGTGGGTGCTTTGTGCAAAATCTTAGGCATTCAGATTTACAAGTCATTCA
Organism: Pycnomerus fuliginosus; assembly: GCA_963924575.1. Taxonomy (NCBI): domain Eukaryota; kingdom Metazoa; phylum Arthropoda; class Insecta; order Coleoptera; family Zopheridae; genus Pycnomerus; species Pycnomerus fuliginosus. The sequence continues at coordinate 31,372,223 of OZ004618.1, read as the reverse complement.
TTCTTTAGGAAACCAGCAGTCATGCATTTTCAGCTTATGGCGCTTTAACCTCTGCGAAACTGCCATAAAACTGAAGCAATAGAGTATAGAGTTCTCAGGAACTGAAATGAAAAGTTTAGGTGCCATATATGCATGACATTACCACATTTACCCCTAGTCCAAATTTATTATTGATGGATAACTCCTCCGAAAACTCCACCTTCAGCGGTTTCATGGCGTTAATTAAGAAAATCAAAAAGAGTTTCTGATTTTCTATACTCCAGTTATACCACTGGCATTTTAGTAAAACATCGGCAAATCCACCAGTCTTAGGGAATTTATTATTAAACTTCCATTTCCTGCCAACTTACCGTGTCTTCAACCCGTTGACAAGTACCGATTATGATAAGTCCTGTAACTATCATTGGCGGTAGCAAGAATGCCACTCTCAGGATAATAAGTGGTGGGAAAATCGTTAATTTGCGCATCTTAAAGAAAAATTTAAATTCTCTTTTCTGATAATTATTTAATCTTACCCAAAAGAAGAAAAATATAGCTATCCCCAAAAGTAATCCGCAGATTGTAAAAGGAATTACTAGTGTGCTTAAGTTTCTTATGCTGCGTCGACCGGCTCTAAAAAATCACTGTCCTATCGATTGCGTTAACTAAAGGCCGATTTATAACTCGATCGTAATCGGACTACAGGATGACATTAATTTAAGATTCATATTTTGAAAAAAAAATGTATCCGTATAAATGTTCTTTCAAACTATGAGTAGGGTTTCGCACAATACCAAGACTAGTCTTGGTCTTGTCTTGGTCTTGGTCTCGAATTCAAGACAATACCAAGACCAAGATGCTTCCACTTAAGTCAAGACCGAGACCAAGATTGACCTCTCAAGACCAAGAGTCTTGTTAAGGTCTTGGTCTTGGGGGTCAATTTTTGAAAAAATTGCTCTAAAATTGAAGAGCGGCAACGATGGGTGTCGAGTGACATTTCTCACCACTGGAAGGTAGTTCTTAAATGACATTGCACAACACATCAGCACATCCCCATATTCATCTTAAAATAAAATGAATTATCTTCTAAATTTTGACATTAGGTATAATCTTAATGAGGGCTATTTTTCATCAAAAAAACATTACGAGCCATCGTTGAAATTAACACGAGATAAATGCAATAATAACTTATTGGTTTAAAGTTCTCTATTTTGTTTTCAAATTACAAATTCAATTTAGGGCCGGTTTATCGATGCTCAGCTAAGTGTCAGCTAACAGCAAACTGACAGTCTGTAGCCAATCAAATCGCTAGTTGCTAGGCAATTGGCTTTCAGTTTGCGATGACTGAGCATAGATAAACTGGCCAAAAAAAAAGTCCAAGATCTGACAAGAAACAACATTTCGATGGATTGAGGTAGCAGTCTATTTCGATTGGGTTGAACGATAAGCGAAGCCTGTGAGAACAACGTCTCAACAGGCACTGAAGTGGCGGTCCGAGCAGTTTACTATTAATTGTTTGTTATGAATTAGAAATATTAATAAGGGCCGATATTTTCACCTCCAGATAAATCTATCTGTCGGATAATTCCCATACTTTCAATGAGAATTAACCGGCAGATATAGGTTTATCTGGAGGTGAAAATAACGGCCCATAAGTAATAGAAATTAATTAGTTAAGACTTACCTGGTCTCTTTGGATCCCATCACAAATAACACTACTGCAATCACAAAAGCTGGCTAACTGATAACTACCTACCAACTACTAAACTGAACTGAAGACAAAACAGCATAGAGCACGTGGCTTTTCAGATTTTCATGTTACAATACCACAATACCTTTGTTTTCTTTCTTAGAATTCGGTTCATAAACAAGACTTTCGAGACCAAGACCAATATTGGTCAAATCTTGTCTTGGTCTTGGCCATTCAAGACCAAGACAAGACCGGTCTCCTCAAGACTTGTTCAAGACCAAGACCAAGATAGGCTCTAGTCTTGTCTTGTCTTGGTCTCGCGAAACCCTAACTATGAGTCTTAAATTAATGTCATCCTGTAGTCTGATCCTTTATCTACAAAATGCACTTTCAATCACTTCGTTAGGCCACTCGTAGCCTCCTGTGACTAGGAAGGCCCAGCCTTAAGAAATTTATTTGTCCTATTTTATTAACTTATCGCACTGCCAATGGAAAGCTTCGGCAATCTTCGCCCGACTCGGCTAAAATTACGATTCCGATTGCAATCGAGTTATAAATTGGCCTTTAATTCTTACTGAGTGACTTTAACATGTTGTTTTACTAAAAAAACAAGACGTCTCTTGATCTCTTGGTGATAACTATTCAGAGAAATGTCCCTCTCAATGTTGACTAGCATAAGCTGAAAGAGACTAATTTTAAACATGCCGTGAGCCAACGCGTACATGATTGTATAAACTGGGGCTATCATAATCCAAGGTAGGAAGAGAAATATAGAGCGGTAGATCAACTGACATAGATGTTCCATCTCAGGTGTGAGGTAGAGCTCAAAAATCTGTAGAGGGAAATAGAGGTATTTATCACTCGAATGCGGGATGGCATGGAAAACTCCACTGAAAAAGCCACAAAAAAGACTTGAATAAAGTGAGTATGTTATAAGTTTAGCTTGAAATACGATTTCCTTGGTGAGCTTATTTGAATTTGACTCAATCTGCCATCGCCCCAAGGCTTCCATAAACCCAGAAACTTCTTTGCCAAATGCAGAAAGGGCGCAGCTTGAGAATATGATCTTGAACAAAAAAACGTAGACGTTAAAACTGTTCTCAGGTTTCATCGCAAATTACTCACAAACATCGTGCCAAAATACATAGAGGCGAATTCGGTAAAATAGTTCAAGTCGAAGCGATACAGAAACAAGCAGGTCTGGATAATGATGCAGATTGAAGAAAAGATTTCGATGAAGAGCAAAAGAGCTTTGCAGAACTTGTGATTCACGACGTCTATGCAGATTTTGCGGATGCCCTCCAGACAATCATCTACAGGGTTATAGGAACTGTTAGAATTTGCTTACCTCGCATCGGCTGCACCACGAAATCCGTCATTCTATTTACTGATGATCAATGCGAAAATATGAACTCGGGTATAGGTAATTTTTGAATTGTTAATGAAACATTAAAACAGTTGCACTTAGTAAGAATAGATAAATACCTAAGTAGGTAATCATTAATGCCACATCTTGTTGTTATCTTAAAATTGTGTTGCTTTTTTACATTTCTTTAACTAGGGTTTTGAACAAAGTTATATCGAAACTGTCACAAGCCCAATATAAAAATGAAATTGCAAAAATTGACTCTCCACTGGACCCTGCTGCCTTAATACCCCCTAACAGTGGGTACTACACTTATCATGGATCTTTGACAACTCCTCCTTGTTCCGAATGTGTTATATGGATAGTTTTTAAGGACAGCATCGAGGTTTCTCAAGAACAGGTATAAAAAATGAAAAATTAACGTAATATGTGCAAGAGGCTATTGTCAGTTGGATGAGTGTCGAAAATTAAAGAATTATAAAAGAATTGATACGTGTCCTGTCGATGAATTTGAGGGTTTTGTAAAGAATAATTTCAGACCGACGCGACTGTACCATTAGGACAAAGGGATATTAAAGAATGCCTGGAACAGCTAAATTAAAGAATATTGTCATCGAAAGTAGTCTCTGCATAATGTTGGTGTTTGCTGTTATGCATCATACGTTCCCAAGATTTCTTTGATGTGATGTCTACATTTAAAAGGAAAATACGCAATGTGCCTTAGATTTTATTTTTAGAAATGCATAATTAATACTAAGTATTTTGAGATTTACTTACACAATATTGACAATAAATTGTTACCACATAGAGATCTTTGATATTTTCAAGACGCTTAAGAGCTTGCCAATGAGCTTACCCAACGAATTTCGATTCAATATTCAACTAAATCGTATCTGCAAATTGGAGAAATTACCCGCGTTTTCGAGTTAACTCAAACACAGTACTGTTATTGACAGAAGCATTATCATTTTTCAAAATTGTGCAGGTCTGATCTATGGCAAGCGCTACTTTATCTTGCTGTAGATATTTTATTTAACATCTACGCCAAATTTCGATTGCATTGCTGATGACAGCGGATATTAAAGTGCCAGTTAGCTAATTTGGCAAAAATTTGGTTTGCATTTTTTCCCAATGCAATGCTGTAGGTATTGTGTACGCACTTGGGGTAAAACGATCCCCAAATATGTGGGTAAATATGCTGGGATCATTTTACCCTCGCTGTAAATTTTTCTTACTCTTTATATACTTAGTTATATCATTTTCACATACAATCGTTTCGATATTTCAACTTACCAGAGTTAGTCTAATGAGTGCAAAGTTGACCTTACCAAAAATTGTTCAGTTTCCATAGAAACAAAAAATAACAATGCCCTTATGAACCATAACGGCATACTTGCGCGGTAAGTTAAACAAATGAAAATCGTAAATAGCGCGTGAGATGTCAAATAGGTATTAAAAACGTTTTAATTTAATGAAGCTTAGGTTTCCTGTGATTGCCAACTGACATTTTGCTTCAAATTTCTCGTGAGGTCGGCTTCAAAAAGTTTGTCCATGTTTGTCATTACCTATTGGTAAAATTCGATTGTGCGAAAAATTATCTAAGATACACGGTTATTAAGTGCGTTTTCACAGAATCTCAGAATTTGCAAAAACTCGGCTCCGCCTCGTTTTCGCAAACTACTCCTCGCTTCTGTTAACATGCACTTACCAACCTAGTATCGTTAATAACTATTTCAAGCGTCTGCGATTAGAAAAAACGTAGTTATCTAAATGTTCTTTAAGTTTATAACGCATTGGGTATTTTATAAAATACAGGGATCAAAATGATCCAAGCCCCGTGGGTACAATGATCCCTTTACACACATGCGGCAATTATTTTTTTCTTATTTTATTTATCAAAATTTAATTCAAATAAAAATCGTATATTCTATCAAGGGTCGCACCTTCCTTCCATAAAAAAATCAGATTAAAAGAAGCATTTGTTTCGGTTTTACAGCGATTCTACAAATTTATTTTGATAGCTGACAGAATTTTCATGAAATTTTTAATAATTCTTTATATTAATTCGGCGAATTGTTATACGCACTAGACGCGTTAGCAGTGAAAATCAAGTATTTCGGTGTAGTGGGGTGTTTCTAGTGATGGATCTTTAATTTATTTTACAAAAAAATAAATCTTTTAGTGAACCTGTAAGTAAATATTTACGCATTTACGAGCTTTTGTGGTGGGTGCTTTGTGCAAAATCTTAGGCATCCAGATTTACAAGTCGTTCATTCCTTAGGAAACCAACAGTCATGCATTTTCAGCTTATAGCGCTTTAACCTCGGCGAAACTGCCATAAAACTGAAGCAATAGAGTATAGAGTTCTCACGAACTGAAATGAAAAGTTTAGGTGCCATATATGCATGACATTGCCACCTTTACCCCTAGTCCAAATTTATTATTGATGGAGAACTCCTCCGAAAACTCCAACTTGAGCGGCTTCATGGCGTTAGTTAAGAAAATCAAGAAGATTTTCTGATTTTCTATACTCCAGTTATACCATTGGCATTTTAGTAAAACATCGGCAAATCCGTCAGTCTTAGGCAATTTATTATTAAACTTCCATTTCCTGCCAACTTACCCTGTCTTCAAGCCGTTGACAAGTACTGACTGCTATAATTCCTGTAACAAGTATTGGCGGTAGCAAGAATGCTACTCTCAGGATAATTAGTGGTGAAAAAATCGTTAATTTGCGCATCTTAGAGAAAAATTTAAATTCTCTTTTCTGATAATTCAATTATTTAATCTTACCCAAAAAAAGAAAAATATAGCTATCCCCAAAAGCAATGCGCAGATTGTAAAAGGAATTAATAATGTAATTACGTTTCTGATGCTGCGTCGACCGGATCTAAAAAATCACTATCCTACCAATTGCGTTAACTAATTCTTACTCAGTGCCTTTAACATGTTGTTTTATTAAAAAAACAAGACGTCTCTTGATCTCTTGGTGATAGCTATTCAGAGAAGCATCCCTCTCAATGTTGACTAGCATAAGCTGGACGAGGCTAATTTTAAACATGGCGTGAGCTAAAGCGTACATGATTGTATAAACTGGGGCTATCATAATCCAAGGTACGAAGAGAAATGTACAGCGGTAGATCAACTGACATAGATGTTCCATCTCAGGTGTAAGGTAGAGCTCAAAAATCTGTAGAGGGAAATAGAGGTATTTATCCCTCGAATGCGGGAGGGCATGAAAAATCCCACTGAAAAACCCACAAAAGAGACATGAATAAAATGAGTATGTTATAAGTTTAGCTTGAAGTAAGACCTCCTTGGTGAGGTTATTTGAGTTTGACTCAATCTGCCATCGCCCCAAGGCTTCCATAAACCCAGAAACTTCTCTGCCAACAGCAGGAAGGATGTAGATTGATAATATGATCTTGAACAAAAAAGCGTAGACGTTAAAACTGTTCTTAGGTTTCAACGAAAATTACTCACGAAGATCGTGCCAAAATACATTGGGCCGAATTCGGTAAAATAGTCCAAGTCGAAGCGATACAGAAACAACCAGGTCTGGATAATGACGCAGATTGAAGATAAGATTTCGATGAAGAGCAGAACAGCTTTGGAGAATTTGTGATTCACGGCGTCTATGCAGATTTTGCGGATGCTTTCCAGACAATCATCTGCAGGGTTATTCATAGGAACTCTTAGAATTTGCTTACCTCGCATCGGCTGCGGCTGCACCACGAAGTCCGTCATTCTATTTACTGATGATCAATGCGAAAATGTGAACTCGGGTACAGGTAATTTTTGAATTGTTAATGAAACATTAAAACAGTTACGGAGATTTTTATTTTTGCACTTAGTAGGAATAGATAAATACCTAAGTAGGTATAGTCATTAATGCCATATTTTGTTGTTATCTTCAAATTGTGTTGCTTTTTTATTTTTCTTTCTCTAGAGTTTTGAGGTAACATTATGCTGAATGCTGTGATTATAGGTAAGGTAGGCTGCTGATAGCAGGTAGGTACATAGGTACTCCGTTTTTTGTATAAGAAGACTACTGAACATTTGTTATCTACGACATTCGAGATTTTTAACGCACTTTAAAAATATGATACAGCCCAAACCTCTGGTTCGATTTGCCTGAAATTTTGCACGTGGGGATGGTATTGCACGTCGAAGAGCAGAAATTTTCTTGGAGGCAATCGACAAACGGCTAGAGCCGTTTTGGCACATCAATTTTCAAAAAAATTATACTTGTTTAACCATCTAAAACAACTTTGTGAAAAGTGTATTGTCGTATATAATACAAGAAGTGGTCTCAATATTGCCGGCAATTCAATGTAACTTTTGAACGGGCGGATGGATTTCAAAAATTCTTGCATCAGTTTACAGAGAATTTCAAACCCTTTCAAATGATATATCAAAAAGGGCCCTAACGTAGTTCAAAATTCGACCGTAGAGGGCGCTGGAGTCCAATGAAAGTCAAAATTTTTTACGAAATTGAATTCGCAACGACATTAGCTTTCAAATGATGTATCACAAGTTGGGTATTGCCGGTTAGAATTTTGAAGAGGGGGTTGTTGGAGGGGTAGGGGGTGCGTTGGAAAATTTCGCCGCCAAGCACGGATTTAAGTGTCCCCCTCCAAACAAAAATCGACCTGATTCAGCGTTCTTCCCTCAAATCACTGTTCCCAGGGTGTTTCGTTTTAAATAGTACACCCTGTATAAGATAATCAGAATATCAAATACAAACCTCTATAATTATTATATTATTTAATTTACTCTATACGTAATTTTTAAAAGAATCAGCTTTCTTAGGTGGAGACGACGGACGTTTAAAATCAGTTACATTTAGAAGCGTCGGGACACACTTAGTGTATACTCGCAAGTGAGAAGAGCCAATTTAGTCATTCATCTCAATTAATAACAACATTTAGTAATTTTCCTCGAAGCCATCCTATTTAAGAGAGCTTCTTGAGTCAATTGAGCAGTTGATACACAAAAAGATTATGCTAATAACCTATTTTATTAACGCTTAGAGTGGCAAGTGGTCAATAAAATTTTTCTGTTGTATGCGATCTCATAAATTATCTACCTACCGTTTCTGTTGCAAGTAAGTAAAGTTCCACCTGGAACTGCTTACGTGAAAATGAAAATTTCCTCGAGTCAAAATGTGAAAATTACGCCGGAAAATAGAATTTACCAATATCTTGGTGCCCTGACAAGTAAGTTACCTCCTATTATTATGTACTTTATCCACGATTATTAAATAATGCTATTGTTATGTACGTAACTATGGATCCTGTTCATAAAATACAGCGTCATAAGTCACGCTTCTGTCATATTATTTCACAACACCTGTAATGTTTGCTGCCTATTCAATAAACATTATGACGTTTCAAAATCAAGTGAAAGTGTGCCAAAGTAGATCAAGCATCAAGCTGTTCCTATTATTTGTCAACATTTTGTTTTTGTTGGTTTGTGTTTAGAATAAATATAAAGTGATAAAATTTCAATAATTTTGGATAAATATATTTCAATAATCGTGGATAAAACGTCGTATTGAACTCGCACATTCTGGGCCATTATTCACTCGCTACGCTCGAGTTCTAAACTCAACCGCGTGAATAATGGCCTTCATAATGTGTTCGTTTAATAATATATTATTAATAATAATGTCCTTATTTTAGGCACGCTAGGGATAGTTTCCAGTGAAATGCATTACGGCTGGCCCTCCCCGTCCCTACCTATCTTAATTAATGGAACTTACAAATTCACCATCGACAGTACGGAAGGTTCATGGCTGGCAATAATGCCGTTAATTGGCGCCATTTTAGGCGCAATAGTTACTGGAATAGTAATAGACACATTGGGACGTAGAAGACTGATTTTATTCTCCTCAATTCCATTTTTCATTTCGTGGATTATAATTGGAGTAGCAGAGACTTCAATTTTGCTACATGTTGCCAGATTTATGGCGGGAGTGACTGACGGATTGTCCTTTACGGCAGTACCAATGTACCTTGGAGAAATCGCAGAACCGGACATTCGAGGGTTGTTGAGCTCAATGTGTCCAGTTTCAATCGTACTAGGCTTACTGCTAATCAACATTCTGGGTAGTTATTTAACCATTCCCACAACGGCCTTTGTCTCTTCAATAATTCCAGTGATATTAGTTTTAACATTCGTGTGGATTCCTGAAAGTCCCTATTTTCTGCTAATGAGAAACAGGAAAGAAGATGCCAAGAAAAGTTTACAAGTCCTCCGTGGACGACAGGACGTAGACAAAGAACTGGAAAGATTGGCAACAGCAGTGAAAGAACAAAACGAAGACAGTGGAAGATTTTTTGATCTTTTCACAATTGCCAGCAACCGAAAAGCAGTGTTTATCGCACTTGGATTAAGAACCGTTCAGCAATTGAGTGGAACAACAGCCATTACTTTCTATTGCAAGACCATTTTTCAACACTCAAAAAATTTCATCTCTCCAAGTGTGGCTACAATTCTTTTTTTCACAGTGCAACTGATCCTTTCTGCAATTTCTTCATTTGTCGTGGATATTTCTGGAAGAAGACCGTTACTGATCATTTCCCTGGCTGGAACGGCATTGACGTTGTTCCTCAATGGTACTTATCTCTATATTAAGAACTGCTCAGAAATTGACACAACTCCATTTCATTATATTCCATTAATCGCTCTGTTAGGGTTCGTCATCATTTTCAGTCTTGGACTTCAAACAATTCCGCTTTTGATAATGTCCGAAATGTTTCCCACGAATGTGAAAGCCTTTGCCCTGTGCCTCGCCGATATTTATTTCAGCGTTATTGCAAGTGTGATTTCAAAGTTCTTCCATGCGACTAATGACGGTTTTGGGATGCATGTACCTTTTTTCACGTTTTTTGCCTGTTGTGTGTTTGGATTAGTTTTTATCATTTTTTGCGTTCCTGAAACTAAAGGGAGAACTTTGGAAGATATTCAACGATACCTTAAGGGAGAAATTAAGATGTAATTTAAAAATTTTACATAATACACGGTTTAGTAAATCCAAGTTTTGTTCATTTCCCCATTTCTATTTATAACAAATTGCTCTAAATCGTACTTCTAACTATTTATTTATTTTTAGATAAACTCTGAACGGTTTACTTTTCTTCAAATCGCTTTAATAAATGTTATTTTTTCGCGGAGATTAAATTTGGGACGTCATCAAAGTTTACAGTGCACTTAATTTTCGTATTTAGACATTTTAAAATCGTCTTAATCCGAAACCAAATATTAATTTTGCCTAGCTGTTTTCCTGTGGAATTTTTACAGGTATAGATAGTTATACCTAACAATACACGGTCAGATTTTTAGGTCGCAATCAAATTTTCTGATTCTGACTCAAACAGGCAGGTTTCCAAATCTCAAAGCATGCACGGTAGGCGGTTCATGAAAGACGTAGCCAAAAAAATATTTACTGGATGATGTTCAAAATTTCAACAGTGACGACTTAACCGATGTGACATCATTCTGGTTGTTTGCTAGCTAGAAAATAAACATTGAATTTTGAATACTACATAATGTCAATTCTAAAAATTGTTTGTAGACCCATCTGAACAACATTTGACTTTATCACACTGGATAGATTGAAAGTCTTGTGCCACAAAAATCACTTACTGTTTAGGTCGCGTTTTGGAGTGTTACTCCATCTTCAGCTAGAAAAAAAAATTACACAAAACAGTTACAAAAATGCTCGATGTTTCAGTTGAGCTTCCTTTGATGAATTTACAGTGCGGCCCGAAGCTGTTGTGTAATCAAACATCTGCTCCTGCATCTTTAACGAAAAAGGCAGTAACGATTAATTTGAAGTGGTCCAAAATAAACTCACCCCACGGCCATAGCCAGCCGGGGGCAGGTGGACTTAGCCCCCCCTGGAAATTTTTCAGCCCCCCTGGAAAAAGTCCTCCGCATAGTATATTTATGCATTATTACATTTTTTCAAAGTGGAGTTCTATACAATGAGGTTCAAAAGTTGTTTCCCCATCATTTAACTCTATGGAAAGGCAGTTCGAAAAATACTCATAACTTTGGTATTTTTAATTCAGTAAGTGGAAAAAATATTTAACATCACCCTCAAACAAATATTTAATAAAAGTAACTGTTAGAGGGTTTTTCCCAAATTAGTTAGAAAGGGGAAAAGGGGTAAACAACTTTTGAACCGCACTGTGTAGGTATTAAGGTAGGTATTTCGGAAATAGAGGAAAATAAAATTTAAGTCCTATTCCGCGAGTGATATTAGCGAGACAATTAGGCCAGGCGTCAGTCATTTCAATTCGGAAAAAAGTCCGAGAAAGCTGGAAATGGTTTTAATAGACTCATTTTAAGTCTGTTATGAGTATACTAAGTTATCAGTTATCACCCTCCAGCGAGGTCTGCGTTCCGCAAAGAGCTTTTTTGAGAATATCTAGTTAACCGTTAATTTTACGCCAAAACTGAATCTAGGCTGAATTATTCAGGATAAAATTCTCTATAAATAAGGTTGCCAGAAAATTTTTCCATGAACAATACTTTCCGAAATACAACCGAGAAAAAAAAAATATTTTTTACAAAAACACCGGGAACCTAGGCCTTCCTTTGTATAGGGTATGACAAAACTCTGCCAACAAACTTACAGAATGAATTATATGTCTAAATTGAAAATTGAATTTCCTTGGAAACACAAAGCCGCAGAAAAATCAAATTTGCGGATTACGTTACACGGTTTTTGACAATGTATACTTTTTTTTCAACTTGACGGGGGGTGTAACACCCTTAGAAAGCGTTTTATCGAAAAAGCCTGCTCTTCAAATACTTATTTTCCTTCCTAGAATCCGTCCCCCGAGTTTGTCAGTAGCTTTTTTTTTCACGGTGTACCTATGTATGTGCATTTATATCAATCATACTTTTGAAAGGCCCTGTGTACCAGTGTACTTAACGCGCAATTTTAACGGTCTACCTTCTGACAAAGCTTTCTCACATATTTAAACAATTAGTGTTACACCACCCAAAAGTCCCTGGCAAGTTGAAAAAAAGTATATACAGGGTGTTTCAGAACGCTCGCACCAAATTCTAATGGAGTATTCAGGAGTAAATTCTGAGTCAATCCGTGTTTTTGAAAATTTCCAGGGACCAATAGTTCTCGAGTCATAAGGGATTTAAGAGGACCAATCAGATTTCAGCTTTGAATTGCTCCATAAGGTACTTTAACGTTAGATGCACTGTTTCCTAGGTAACGATACTATCAATGAAAATTTATATTGTTGTATCTTGTTACCTAGGAAATAGTGCATCTAACATTAAATTACCTTGTAAAGCAATTAAGAGCTGAAATCTGATTGGTCCTCTTAAACCTCTTATAACTCTGGAACTACTGGACCCTGGAAATTTTCAAAAACACGGATCGACTTAGAATTTAATCCTGAATACTCCATTAGAATTTAGTGCGAGCGTTCTGAGACACCCTGTATAGTCAAAAATCGTATTGAGGTCAGTAACGTAATCCGCAAATTTGATTTTTCTGCGGCTTTGTGTTTCCAAGGAAATTAAAATTTCAATTTAGACATCGGGGGGCGCGTATCACCCTTGGAAGGCATTTTATCAAAAAAGACATCTTTCCAATTTTGACTTATTTTCCGTCACATAATCCATTCTGTAAGTTTGTTGGCAGAGTTTTGTCATACCCTATACAAAGGAAGGCCTAGGTTCCCGGTGTTTTTGTAAAAAATATTTTTTCTCTCTCGGTTGTATTTCGGAAAGTATTTGTCATACGTTATATCACGAAAGTTCCTAGTTTTACTGGTCCAATTTCGCGTAGGAAGGTTTTCGTAAAATTTTGCTTCTAAAATGGTCGAGGCTTAATAATTCCACGATAAAAGCCCGACACCGAGGGTGAAGGGCTTTTATCGCGAATTATTAAGTCGAGCACATTTGGTTAAAAGCAAAATTTTAAGAAAACTTACCTTAGCGAAATTTAAAAGGTAAAACTCGGGAACTCGAGTGGTATATGTTAAGATTAATTACCGACACGTGTGTCTCTGGTGTTCATTAGGGTAATATCATGTAATATTTTCATTAAACGTCCCCAACCTAGCTACGGCCCTGACTCACCCTCAGTGGACTTTGAAAGTGAAAGTCATGTCGTTGATTCTGACAGAAAAATCATTGTTTTACAAAATTATTGACACATGTTATGAAAAAAGCACCAATCAAAGACAATAGTTTCAATTCGAAAGCCCACTGGGCAGGGCCGGCGCTAAGCCCGTGCAGCCGCGGTTCACCGCACGCGGCCCCGCGATTAGACTTGCCTCCCGCGGAGAGACTTTGAAGACCCAAGACAAATTTTCTCTTTATTGATCTATTTTGAAGTAAGTATCGGCAAAAAAAGTGACCTTAAGAATTTCCAAATTTTCGCTTGCGGCTCAAAAACGCTGAACTTACCCCCCTATGATCCCCATCATTAATATAATTAGGTACATACCTACTCGATACCCCGTCTGGCAGAGTGGACATAAGTAATTAATTGTTGATAAAAATCTGTGACTGCGACCTTTTTTGCGCAGGAATCACTCTTATAGGTAAGCACATTTAAATAATCGCCAAATCGGTAAAAAGTCTGCCTTACTAAAGTTAACTTTTTCATTCTCTTCCTTGCGTTTGTTATTATTCTGTGCTGGAAAAGGGCGTTCTATCGTTTGGAATTGGACAATTTCTTTGGGAAGTATCCCCCAAGTCATACAGGTAGCTACGAATCTGACCCCGCACTTAATTCTGCGCCCGGCTCCGCGAAAGATGGAACCGGCCTGAGGATGAGTTTATTATGGATCGCCTGATATTGGAGATTCTTAACCGACCTCATTGATTTATAACTATTTAGGTATTTGATTAGTTCGTGGACTTTGTTCACAGCCAATCTACAATTCGGAAAAATTTGGTCTGCGTTCTTGGAAGTGATATATGCTATTAGACCTATAAATATTTCCAATTTGGAACAAAACCTGTTCCATATTTTTTATATTTAGTACCTACTAACAGTAAATCCATAATCGTTACACGAAAGCTGTTGACATTATTTTTCCATAATTAGTCCACCAAATTTTGGCTTGTCTTTTGGAAACACTAATGACTAGCCAGAGCCGCATTTGCAATGGTTTATAACAAAAAATTGGCAATCTCGGAAACGGTAGTAACTTTAACTGTTTCACAGAAATTGTAAATTGTTCTTGTTGAACGTGTCGAAGAATTACCTATCATGAGAATTACGACAAACACGTGGACTGCGTAAAACATTCCCAGGCGGACGAAGACAGAATGCGGCAAATACAAAATACAGCACGTACAAATTTTAATAAAAACGTTTTTCACCCCTAAAATTACACTTTTCGAAAAAATGGTACCAAGGTTCTCCATCCGACAATCCAACAGGTATCGAATTCGATAATAATAATATGCCCTTTTGCTAAGAAAAATTTAAAAAGTTGCCTTTTGCCCAGGAGCGGACTGGCTGGTGACGGCGGGCCGGGAAATTTTACGGTCTACTAGGCCACTTTCGACTTTCATATAATCGTTATTATTTTAGTTGAGATGTGCCGTGTTAAATATTAATAATTGTCAATGAATTAGGAACATACCTACTTTATAAATTGACATACCTACCGGGTTTGACTTGATGTTCCACTTTATTTTCATTCAGTGGCAGCTGTTTGTCAACATCAACACCGATCTCTAATGTTGCAAATTTTTCACGTGATTCTTCCGATATTTTTAACCTCCCCAACTCCAACAAAATTTTAAAAAAATGGGAGGTTACTGCAATCACTAAAATTTTCGAAATCGAGATAAGACCGAATCTATACGTTTTGAGGTCTCAGGAACCCAGAAAAGTAGTTTTTAAAATTTGTCTGTATGTATGTACGTACGTACGTGCGTGCGTTTGTAAACGCTCTACAGCCCAAACTACTGGAGCGATTTGGCTGGAATTTGGTACATAGGCATCTCATAGCCTAACTTAGATCTCAAAAGCTTTTGGAGCCAATCGTGCAACCGGAAATGCCATTTTGGCACATCAACTTTTAAATGTTAAATGCAAACCCCCATTTTTCACGTCACCATAAGAAAGACCTTCAAATTCTGCGTCTAAAAATGTATTCATTCTTAGTGCCCTTTTGACCAAAAATTAAAAAAAAATGATTTTTATCGGACTTTAAAATCGCGGTACAGCCCAAGCCCCTCAACCGATTTATCTGAAATTTTGCACGTGGGGATTGCATTACACGTCAAAGAGCTGAGCAAATTTTGGATTCAATCGGCCCACGGAAAGTGCCGTTGTGGCACACCAATTTCCAAATTTAAAATTATTCTCTCATTTAACCATTAAAAACAAGTTTTTGAAAGATTTATTGTCACCATGAGAAAGGTCTTCAAATTCTGGTTTTCAATAAGATAAAATTAATTAGCATTTAGTGCTGTTTGGTTCAAAAAATCGAAATTTTATAATAACACTAAAAATACATTATAGCCCAAATTACTGAATCGATTTGGCTGAAATTTGGTACATGGAGATTGGTTGACCCGTTGAAGACCTGAAGGGCTTTTGAAAGCAATTCGTCGAAGGGAAGTGCCATTTAAGCATATCAACTTAAAATTTTAAATACAAGGCCTAATTTTTTATGTCGCCATTAGAAAGACGATCATATTCTGGTTCTAAAAATGTATTCACAGTTTCTGCCATTTCAGTGGAAAATTGAGAAAAAAATCTTTCTCATTAAAAGGGAGCGGGCTGACAGTGGATGACATAAAGTGGCAGTTATTGTCAAAAAGGTGGCAAAAGATTAACCTTAAAAGGAACATATTGTCAAATGTGATGGATGATGTCCGAGGCGATGTTGGTATTTGTCAGAAAATTGCGAGATTAGTCGATTAGTCACAGACGATAAGGATAGAAAAAAATCTGTTGAATTGACTACTATCTACACAGAATACAAAGATCCACGCGATGGGGAGGTTCCAGCCGCTTCTCTGCTGCCTTTTTTCTTTTTATCTTTCACCACCGTTACGTTTTTTAACGTAACTCATATTTTATCGATATTATATTTTTATATAAGTAAGATTATTTTACAGGGTGGGCCTGGCCGCAGCTCTTTGGGTGGAGTGTGTATCAAAATTTGACAACTGAAAACGATCGAATTTTCCAAGTGAAAAGGCAATAAAGCGGCGCAGGCTAAAATTTTGGAAAATTTCAAGGTCACATATTTTCCCAATTCCTGTGCAAAGAAGATCACAGTATCTAACAGATTTTTATCAACAAAAAAATGGCACCAAAGTTTTTCGGCTTAAAAAAAAGGATCAGCTATCAAATCCGGTAATAAAAATATACAGTTATGCATAGGTTTTTTCACGACCCCGTTTTTTTGTCCAAAAGGGCACCAAGTGTGAATACATTTTTAAAAACAGAATTCGAAGAGCTTTCATATGGAGACGTGAAAAATAAGGGTTTGCATTTAAATCTTTAAAGTTTGTGTCAAAATGGCACGTCCTGTGGGCAGATTTAGTCCAAAACCTTTTCAGCTCTTCCGAAATCCATAAGATGTGAACGCTCCAAATTTCAGCCGGATAGGTCCAGTAATTTGGGCTGTAGCGTGTTCACAGACAAAGAGACGTCTTTCAAAAACCAGTTTTTTAGGTTCCCAGGGTCCCGAAAAGTAAAGATTTGATGTTTTTGGCGAGTCGATTTTAGTAGCTGCTCCGGGAAGGGATTTTCCTTTTATTGCTGGTCATTAATTTGCGAATGAATTGTAGAACAAACAAACGAACAATTAAGATAATTGTCAATTTAGAATCAAATTAAATTATCCCAACATGATGTATTCCCGTGTCTTCAAAAAGATATATTAATTGACAACACACATGTGTGGCATGTGAACCATTCAACGCGATTTATTGAATCTACTCTCAAGGATAAAAAAATGCTCAATTAATAATAATACTATGATCGATAAAGTTCATGTCTACGAATATCTCACACAATCCCACAATAGAGACAGTAACTATTAACACAAGTATTAAGAAGGCTTACCTCTATTGTAAATACAAAACTTAAATTAAACAATGACAAAGTACAAATTTTAACACATACCTACTGTAGATACTTTGGTTCCTGGTTTATTAGACCGTGAGATCCAGAAATTTATAGAGTGGATGATGATTTTTGTTAATTGTTTCGTAAAAGATTTAAAAAGTTGCAATTGAAAAAAAAGGGGCAGTTACGGAAGCGGCTGAAATCTTCCCACTTTGCATTATTCTGAGCTGAAAACACGATTTTAGCCTAAATAGCGTCAAAAACGCGTTTTTTGCACCATTCTTAGACGAAAAACACGATTTAAGCTTAAATAGAATCAAAAACGTGTTTTTGCACTCTTATGAGCCGAAAAGCAAGATTTGATCCTAAATAGCGTCAAAAACGCGTTTTTGCACTATTTTGAGCCGAAAAAAAAGAGCAATACTAACTTATCCATTTATATTTAGTCATTCAAGCAGATTGCCTCAAGTACAATATACCTATCTTGTATTTTTGCATTATTTATATTTATTATTCTAATTACATAAAATTTTCTATTCCCGCATTTCCATTCTATTTGTATTGGCTGGGTATTGGCATAATTTGAAAACAGAATCAACCGCTCAATCATTTTGCCATGATTGAATTTATCGAATCCCGAAATCCCGAAAGCTCCAATCTCGTGCGGGATTCTAATCCCGAAATCCCGAAAATTCCAGTCCCGTCCGGGATTGCCATCCCTAATTATGATGAACGCTACAATAAATAAATTTTGAAAAAAGGATTCAGGATGAAATTCTTGCATTATACCCTGCACTGTTGGGAGTATTGCAGGAACGATCCGTCCTGCAAGCTTGAAAGCTTCTTCATGAACAAAATAACCCAAACTATTTAAAAACTTGTTCCCCAAACACGCCAGATGGGTTTTACCAACGATTCATTAACTAAATTAGTGATAATAAGAACAAGTTTAATGACGGCTATTTTCGGAAGTAAAAATTATTTGACACACTCATTCCTTGGATGAACGAAGACTTCCATCATCGATTCCTTGCCAAAGTTTAAAATTAGAAGCCACACTTTAATATCGATCAAACAAGTAATGTGCAACGAATTGTTGTAAGCTAAATAGCTCTTGTAAAAAAATAAGCTATTTTTATGACGGTATGTGAACATAATTTTCTTCATTTTCCAGTAAGGGGTCCAGACCGTGCGACTCAACTGCGTCGAATAGTTCTTTGTTGATGCTTTTTCAGCGAACTCCGTGAACTCCCTGGCCAGATTTCGTCCAAGAATAAAATTGGTTTTGTATGGATCAGCTGAGTAAAATCTGAACTCGCATAGTCAACAATTACCTCGCGGTTATTTTCCCAGCACGAGCTATTTAAGACAGATGTTCGGTAGATCGAGTTCATTCGTTAGCCCTCATCACAGTTATGATGTGTAGAAACACCTACGGTTACGTGAATATGTTATAAAAAAAGTGTTTTGTCTTTAAGGACCTTCGAAGAACTGCCGCCATACCAAAGAAAGTTTCAAAAATGAAGATCACGTCGAGTTTGAACCTCAAAGTTTCCGAGGGCAACCCCAGATTTCAATATTTAGCTGCCTTCACAGGTAAATTGTTGTTAATTTATTCATTTTATAGAAATGAAATCGGAAAAACCTTGAATCATTTCAAAAATAACTTACCAGACTCGATGTCTGTGTTTTGGCACACAGATTTGGCATATGTTTTTAACGATACTTCGCAGAAACGTGTTCGCTTTAAATCCTGTTCTCTTTGTGTTAAAATTAATTTTAAACTTTAAATAATGATAGATAGATAGATAGATTAATTTATTACTTTGCCTTTCGGCTTGTAATGAGCTCTGCCCTTTTTACAATTTAATTATATACCTATACATAATAACATTCAAATCAAATTCAATCTTCTTCTCCAGTCTATCTTCCATTTCTGTCTTCTCTTCCCTCCCCTCTCCTTATTTCCCTCGCCCTCTCTACTTCCTTCATCCATTCTAGTCCCGCTCCCATTTCGCTCAATATACATTTTCTCTCCCTTTCCTCCCCTCTCATTCCCACGCCCTCTTTTAGTATATACTCTATGGTCTCTCTTGCTTCCCCACATACTCTACACTCTCTCCCTTCCTCCTTCAACCAGAATTTATTTTCTCCTTCCTCATTTCCGCATCTAAATCTCGCTATCATTCGTTTTTCTTTCTCACTCACTCTGTCCAAGTAGCATATGATGTCATTATACTTTGCATTATACCTTGATTCTTTTATTCTTGTTCTCCTCTCTTGTATATTTATATCCCTATCTCTCTCCCACATCGCTGCTTTCAACCATCTCCCTTGTTCTCTGCGTCGTTCGATATCTTCCCCTGCGTATCCATTTCTCTCGTAGTATTTTTGTATTTCCTTCCATTCTTCTTTTTTTCTCCTTTTCTCCTTCCAACACTCCTGTAATTTCTTACAATCTAACCTTTCACTCATTCTGTCCTCGAATTTCACCCTTTTCCCTGTCTCCACTTTCAACTTGCTCCTTTTCGTTTCTTCCCTTATTATATCCCCCGGTGTCCATCCAGCTACGCTGAGCACCCTCTTGAAATACTTTTCCTGCACTCTCTCCACTTCCTCTTTTTCTTCCCACCCCAATATCTCTGCTTCATTCATCAGCATACTCTTCACTAAACTATCAAACATCAATCCCCATCTCTTAATTCCTGAAAATCATTATCTTGGTTTTTTCCACATATACTTCCAACTTTTTTCTCTTCATATATTTCTCTAATGCGTTTAATTAAAGACGTACAAAACCAAAATTACTCATAATTCTGAAAAATAATAGTTAATTGGACATTTTTCAGGAACCCTATCGATAATAACAAGTGGAATGCATTATGGATGGCCTTCTCCTTCTCTACCCAAGCTAGAAAATTCAACACTACCAATAACGGGAGATGAAGGTTCCTGGATGGCAGTGATGCCTTTACTAGGTGCCCTAGTAGGGTCCGTTATTGCCGCCACCACTGTGGACATTCTCGGCCGCAAAAGAACCATCATCATTACCTGTTTTCCGTTTTTTGCCGCATGGATAATGGTCGCATTCGCCAAATCAGTTATTATTTTATACGTGGCCCGATTTATTGCCGGAATAGCCGATGGTTGGGTCTTCACGGCCGTCCCAATGTACATTGGAGAAATAGCAGATCCGAAAATCCGAGGTCTTCTGGGTTCCAGCATCTCCACCACGTGGATTTTTGGAATTCTACTCATTAACATCGTCGGTTCCTACCTCAGTATCTCTATAGCCGCTCTAGTGTCATCAATAGTACCAATTTTGGCCTTACTAACGTTTATTTGGATGCCAGAAAGCCCTTATTATTTAATAATGCGAAACAATGAAGAAGAAGCGAGAAGAAGCTTACAAATTCTTCGAGGAAAAGAGGACGTTGATAAAGAATTAAGCCGCGTCAGCACTTCTGTTAAAGCTCAAACTGAAAATACCGGAAAATTTCTGGACTTATTCCTAACTAAGAGTAACCGAAGGGCGGTTTACGTCATGATGATTCTTAGGGGTGCACAGCAGTTGAGTGGTACCACGGCCATAATTTTCTATACTCAATACATCTTTAAAGAGGCGGGAGATAATATTTCGTCAGAATTAGCCACTATAATTTATTTTTCCGTTCAATTCCTTCTCACCATCTTAAGTTCAAGTATTGTAGATAAAGCGGGTCGAAGGCCTCTGCTCATTATATCCATAACTGGATCTGCTTTAACCCTCTTCATGGAAGGAAGTTACTTTTACGTGAAAGACCAAACCTCCATTGACACCTCTTCCTTCACTTATATTCCCGTGATCTTCTTAATAGGTTTCGTAATAACCTTTAGCTTAGGCATGCAATCTATTCCTATATTAACGCTTGGTGAATTATTCCCAGCAAACGTTAAGGCATTTGCTCTATGCCTGGCGGACATTTATTTCTGTATAATAGCGTCAATTATTTCGAAATTCTTCCAAATCGTCAAAGATTCGTATGGCATGTATGTGGCGTTTTGGTTCTTCACTGCCAGTTGTGTTTTGGGGCTAATACTCATCGTCGTTTTTGTTCCCGAAACCAAAGGAAAGACGCTGGAGGAAATTCAACAATTTTTCGGTGGAAAAACTGGAAAAGTGCCACGAGTGGAGAACAAGAATGGTAGTGGTGTCATTGTGTAAATCGTGATAATTTGAAAGGCTGATTTTTAATTGTTTTTATTTTTAGCTGATAATAGTACTTAATCACTTGTTAAAGTATTGTTATTATATAACAGAGTGCAATAAGTACCTAAGTAGGTGTATATTTTTTACGTCTTAGTGTTAATTCTGTAAATTAATGTTTTCTAACTAAAAGCAATTTTCTTCAGAACTTTTGTCTAGAAACTCTATAGGTAATAATAACTTCATTTATGGCCCATTGCACCGTAATTTTTGAGTGTCCCTTAAAGATAACTGACCCTTTTAAAGTCCTTGGAAAGCATTGTTTCAACAAATGTATCTACGGAATTTAAACGTCACTTATCTTTAAAGGCTGTTTACACTACATGATTTTTCGTATGATTTTCTGTATGACTTGAAATCACCATGACTCCAAATTGTTATCAACAATCATTCGCCATGGTGATTTCAAGTCATACAGAAAATCATGTACCTAGTGTAAACAGCCTTTTAAGGCACCCCTTAAAATTACGGTGCAATCGGCCATTTATATTATTTCCTAATATTATATTACTGATTTGATTAGGTACCTACCTATGGTACGAAATTCTAATTTCTGATTTTCACGGAAATTCCGGAATGTGTTCCTTTGTTGGGTGAAACAACACAAGTAGGTTTAATTTGCTAATTTAGCTCACTTACTTATATTTAAAATATTCGGGTGGGTATTTTAGTCGCGTTTAGCTTAAAAATAACAAATAAAGCTTAATGACTCTCTAGGCCAGTCGCCAACGATGAAATCGCACTAAAAATGAGTTAAGTAATTTATTCTAAGCGCATTTTTTATTTTAAACAATTCACGTAAGGGTATGTACCTACCTACTTTAATGATCATAATCTACTTGGATTCAGTTTCTGGTCGGAAACGGAAAGTCAATAGGTCTTATAATTAAGGTTGGGCAAGTATGTCGTAAAGATGAAGCATATATACACTTAAATATTCCTCTTATGAAATCTTCAACGCGTAGAATCGTAGATCGTGTTCAGAAAATAGAACCCACGTTGTTGTTTATTCTATCACTTATTGGAAAGGTATTCGCGGATTGCCTGCAACGTGCTTCATCATTTTGTCTCAAAAAAAAAATTAGGTAAACAAAATTTGGGCTCGAGATTGGATAAAAAAGCAACAATAGAGGCGTAATGAAAAAATTGAATGAAGAGCTACAACAGGAAGCTGAAGAATGCTTAAAAATTTCCTGGGAATACATGTAGGTATACCACGTCTTCTTTTAGGGAAAAGTTTCACTAAACACATGTAAATCCCACGTGCTGCGTGTGAGATAAAAATTTCGCATATCCCACGTTTGCATGATGAAAGTTTTCTGGGAGAGAAAAGCTTCGTGAAATAAAGTTTGTCCAGGCAAAATAGACCAAAAAAGTCGAAATAAGGTGATTAAACATGTAGTTCCAAAAGTTTCAGGAATGTGTAGGGGTAGGCCTGAACAACGTAAAATAAAAAGTCCCATCGATTTTCGGGTCCGCTGATAACTCGAAAATGGTGCATCGCACAGAAAATTTATCCAAGAGCAAAATGAAAGAGAATTAAATTCCCTACAAAAAAGTCTTTCCGGTCTGTTTTAGTTTCCGAAATATCCGCCGGGAAAAATGGATAATTTTTATTCGGTTCAGCCATACCCATACCGGGTGACAACGAGACCATGTACAGTCAGGAGATAAAATCTTGGCCCTCGACCGCAAAAAATGTCGACAAATTCTTGGAAAAGACACTCAAAATAGGTTTGTGAAGGCTTGTATCCCACTCGAGTCGTTTTAATAAAGAAGTTTTCACTTTCAATTTTAATTTTTTTGATAAGACTTGCGAGAATCTATCCACACTGCGAGCGGTCTAAGGCCATAGGCCATAGGCCATTACTTTGTCTCCTGAGCGTACCTATACGTCCCAATAACTTTTTCAATCAAGATAAAAATCTGAAAAAATTCGCAGTGACAGTGAACATACTCACCGAACGTCATTTTTTGACATTCATTACAACTTTTTATCACTTCCGGTTACATATGCCGGAAATTGCTTTAATTTTCTATTTTTCCCAGGAATATTTTTATATTTTTGGAATCTAGAGGTCATCCTGTGTGTTGTAGTATAATTTTCGTGAGTTTTTTTTTGTTTTTGGTGAAATTTTGTTGTGGATCTAGAGTGCTGCGCTGCGGTACGCTTTTTTTGTCTTTTATGAACGTCAGTATTCTCATAAAATTACCTAATAATATTTCGTTTCATCTCATTTACCTAAGCTTTATTCCGACGACTTCAAAATATGGAAAAACTTTTTCGCGAATAACCAAATCTTTTCAAAGTTGGCTATTGGAAGATAATATCTCAGAAAGGAAATTTGGCTCCATTCTTTACCTAAACTAAGTATATAAAAAGTTATACGTCCCAGACAATTTTGCAACCGACTGTACACCTGATCTATGAAAACTGATATTTTGTTCTGCGTGCAATGGTACCACCATTTTTGTCCACTTACATGAAAAAATTTCCAGTTTCAGCCCTTAAATTTCATCCCCCTTATTGTTAGATCATAATGAAAATTTGACAGTCCGCCTACAGCGTTGCTGTAAATTAACACACCAAATCCAGCCTTGATACGTTGAGCCGTTTTTGAGTTCTCGCATTTTTGTGTTCAGGTACCTATGGTAGGCGTTGTAGCGTCTTGAAGGGTGGTTTTTCACGAATGATGATTAAGACCTTTTTTGTACCATTAACAGAAACCTGTCGAAGTTGTAGGTGGTTTAAGGGTTAAATGTGTACCGGGTCAATTTATTGTATTTCGGGGGCTGAAATTTTTGACGTTCATTTGCTAAGTTGCGCTTTCGCTTTCATTACCCTAATCCAATGCCTTGAAAAAAATTGGCAGTCTCGGAGACGGTAGAAACTTCTACTTTTTCACAGAATTTGTAAATGTAGCATTTAACTTTATTTAACCCAGGTCGGGTATGCAGGCGGTTATCGATGGCTGATGCGCCCGGCGCTCATTTACTAAAATATAAAATAGGTACAAGTTTTTCACCCCTAAAATGCAACAGCTATCGAATTCGATAATGATAATATGCCCTTTTGTTAATAAAAATTCAAAAAGAGGCCTTTTAAAAATTGCTCTAAGGTTTTTGATCCAGCAATACAACAGCTGTCAAACCCGATAGCAAGAATATGCTTGTTTGTAAAATAAATTGAAACACGGGTCCTTTTGCCACTAAAATGACATTTTTCGAAAAAATGGCACTAAGGTTTTCAGCTTGAAAAAAAATCAGTTATCAAATCCGGTAATAAAAATATACAGTTATACATAGGTTTTTTTTCACGGCACCATTTTTTGGTCAAAGGGGCCCAAGTGTGAATACATTTTTAGAAGCAGAATTTGAAGAGCATTCATATGGTATCGCGAAAAATGGGGGTTTGCATTTAAATTTTTAAAGTTGATGTGCCAAAAAGGCACTTTCCGTGAACCGATGTGACCCAAATTCTAATCAGCACCTACAAATCTCCCACTGAATATGTGTGCCAAATTTCATATTGATACGTTCAGTAGTTTGAGCTGCAGCGTGATCACAGACAGACATTTTTTCAAAAACCACTTTTTCGGGTTCCCAGGACCCTGAAACGTAAAGATTTCATGTTTTTGGCGATTCGATTTTTTTGAATTTTCCGATCGATTCCAGTAACTGCTTCGCGAGCGTAGAAGTTAAAATAGCACTGTTTTGTTTTCAACTCTTATTTAATCAACCCCTTTACCTTATGATTTAATAAAGGTGTGATTTTGCATCTGTGGTTTTCTATAATTTCTTGCATATCTAGGGCTATCTGGTGTTCATAAATAAATTAACAAGATTTAAGAGAAATTAATTTAATTCGCTTGCTAGGCGTTAGGCAGCCTGAGTTTAGTTAGGCCGAGAACCCATAAGACCTTTTTTCAGTGGTTAAACGCAATTTAGCAAACCCCGTAATTTTATACTATAATTATTTACTTGAAGAAATTTCCAGTTTCAACCCCTAAATTTCATCCCCCATGTCAAATCATATTGAAAATTTGTCCACCCCTAGTATAAATTAGGTATGAAGGTATGTAACTACCACACCAAAATCTGCCCTCATGTGATAAATTTTCGTAATCCAGTGTAGTAGCGCCCTTAAGTACCTTTCTTCAATCATTGATGGAAAGCTATCGAGTGACACTAATTTCGACCAGTACCTAGGTACCTTCATAATATTAAGTGATATTTCAAGACTTGCAACCCCTAATTTTCACCCCACCTGCCCGGTTTTGTCAAAAAAAAACAACCTATGTATAACATAATATCGTCTAAATAATATGTGCGTGTGTCGAGTTTCAAACTTCTGCGTGCAATATACAGGTAGGTACTATTACCTACGTGTTTCATCATACAGGTAGGTACTATGACCTACGTGTTTCATTTAAAATGAAACACCCTGATTGAAACTGCCGAAATGGTGGTTTGAGGGAAGAACGTTGAAACAGGTCGATTTTTCTGTTAAGGGAGACGCAGTTAAATCCGTACTTGGCGAAATTTTCCAACGCACCTTCTACCCCTCACTTCAAAATTTCAAATGCAACCCCTCACTTCTGTCACCTCATTTGAAAGACAATTTCGTTGCAACTGATATTCCATGTGTGACGATATCGATTTTTTGCTATTTCTAGAGAATATTCCACTAAAGGTTGACGTATTTCAAAAAGAATTCAGTCAAACTTCCCAGATTACTTTAGGTATTGGATTATATTGCAATTTTATCACGCATACCTACACTTACTCTTAATCAAAATACTTGTAAACAGTTTCTGCTGCTTCTGAGATTGCCATTTTTTTCTTAACTACCTTAGAGAAAAACCAATAGTCACTTGTTTGGTGAGGCACACCATATACATTATTCTTAATAGGTACAGCTGTTTTTAGGATGCAACTATTACACAAAAACAAATAACTAAATCAATGTATTGTTATATTCTTGCCAATATGCAGTAGTTAGGTACATTCTAAATTGTTCGAAAGTTACAATCAAGAGACACTTTTTGACATGAACCTTTTCTTTGCAAAACTATTATTTCAAAAAGGTCATGGAAAATACAGTTCAACAACAAAAATTAAAGGAATGTTGATACAGTGACAATTCACATTTAAAAACAAAAAACAAATTATAATGAATGACCTCAACATTAATTTGGTGGAAGATACTTATCTACAAAGACTTTAACATCACGAAGTTCTTCATCAGAAGAAGTGTGCATTAGTCCTCTATAAGATTTAAACTCGGGCTCTTTCAATAGTGTTTTAAGCACTGAAGCTGTCATTTGACCCCATTTGTAAGGGACAACAGGGTCACAATCTCCGTGGCACTGGAGGACCTGTTTCCAACAAATTTACAATTTAAATTAACCTAATGCAAATAGCTTACTGGTAACTCTTTATTGGTTTTCATTAAAGCAGGAAAGCTCTTGTGAAGCGGTAGCCATCCTGACAGAGATACAACTCCTGCAAGTTGCTGGGGGAAAATTAGTGCTGAATATAAGGCCAGAGCACCCCCTTGTGAGAAGCCTCCTACTAGTATACGGTTGGCAGGAATACCTCCCTTTATTTCATTATCTATCATCGCGTGAATAACTTTAGAGGCTTGTTTGATTCCTAAAAAGCTCTGTTTAATGATTACTAGAATATGGACGAGAAAAATAACAACCTTCCTCGTCTTCAGGTCCTGACGCATCCAAAGTCCGTAAATCAAACCAGCTAGGCATTCTGAACCCTGCATTTAAGGTAACAGGCATGGTAGGTGCCGTGGGACAGATAACTTTCACATGGGCAGGTCTCAACGCAGCCATTGCACTGGCCCAACCTTGTCTGGTTTTAAAAAAAGGATAATAGTCATTAGAGCTCATTTGACGTACTTACCCTGTATCTCCCAAGCCATGAAGGAAAATTAGCTGAAATAAGTGTGATATTTAACCTTTGAAGCAATAAATCAGAGGATAGGTACTTACAGTTGCTGTGTGCTTAGCCGTAGCAGCTATAACGATTGGAGATGCCATTGGTTCCTTCTAGCCGACACAATTCTCCCGAATTTGTCTAAGGCGAAATTGCACTTTCCTTTTATTTAAAGAATTTTATCAAATCCACGCAAGATAAAATAAAAACTGTAGCTGACAGCATTAACGGGTCTGGCCGGATTCTGGATGGAGTTGA
Organism: Pycnomerus fuliginosus; assembly: GCA_963924575.1. NCBI lineage: Eukaryota > Metazoa > Arthropoda > Insecta > Coleoptera > Zopheridae > Pycnomerus > Pycnomerus fuliginosus. The sequence continues at coordinate 31,344,646 of OZ004618.1, read as the reverse complement.
CACTGACAGATGCCAATTGACACTTGAAGAAACGTCAGAAATACACTAGCCGCCAAAAAAAATGTCCACTCCCTTTGAACGAATGTCTGTATATTTAAATGAACGGCTGATATTGATGATTTTAATAAAAGAAGGACATCTATGAATACTTACTCAAAACAACGTGTTTAAATGAAAATAATGGTTGTCCGGTCTAAGTGTTGCCAATTTTGGTGATTAATGCACTACATCTGGTGCTTTTGGATGAGCCATCATGACATTTTCTGACAAATTATTATCTCAAAACTGGCAGAGCCGTTAATACAGCCGGACTGTTTTACCTACTGCGTAGACTGTCTCCTTTCATGCACTGGAATTATTGAAATCATCAATAGCGCATCTAGCCCAGTCAAATTAGAGTACCTAATCGAGTGAAAAAAATCCCGGAGTTTTGAAATTTGGCATGGTTGTTCGCTAGTATATACAGAACATCATACTAAAAGTACCCGAGGGTGGGGGGTGAGCGTGAGGGGGGGAGCTAATTGAATATGCGTTTTCTGCGTTTTTCGTATATATCTCCGCCGTAACTACCAACCCTAGCGAAAATAATTCTATATTATACAAAATTAAAGCAGACTGAATTTCCTATCAAAACAGTCCTATTCATTTTTGTCGTAGGATTCATACTTTAAATGTTATAAGCTTGACAAGTTCTCATATTTACTTGGGATGGCTCCAGCCAAGGAGTTTAAGGTTTTGACCCACACAAAAATAAAGTAGTGCTGAAAATTGGCACTTATGCTCTACTGGCAGTCCTGAATGACGTGTCAAAAGTTCCGGAGCCTGCGGTGCCGGCGTCCTATTTTTTTGGTACCGGAAGGCTTTAAGTGATAGTCATACATTATTTTGCGCTTAACATGATTATTTATGAACCGACTTGATTGGGATTGGTCTCAAAATGACCACAAACCACAACGACCTAATCAATACTGATGCTACAGATAGACTCCTGAAATTTTGAGATGAAACATCCTTTTTTTTCTTGGAAAAATCGTGCTCCAGAATCGGCTTCGTGTTGCTTTTTTGCGATTATTTTTCCAACGGCCTATCGGATGTATAGGACCTTTTCGTTGCAAATTTTATCCTGAACATTTCAGTTCCTACACATTTTTGTGGTTAGATAAACCATTGAGGAGATAATCGGAAAAAAGCAGCGCGAAGTCGGTACTGAAGTACGATTTCTCCGAAAAAGGACTTCGCGCTGCTTTTTTCCGATTATCTCCTAATGGTTTATCTAACGACAAAAATGTGTATATGAACTGAAAATGTTCAGGATACAATTTACAACGAAAAGATTCTATACATTTTTGTCGTCCGATAGGCCGTTGGAGAAATAATCGCAAAAAAGCAACACGAAGACGATTCTGGAGCACGATTTCTCCAAGAAAAAAAAAGGATGTTTCATCTCAAAATTTCAGGAGTCTAGCAGTAGTATCAGTATTGATTAGGTCGTTGTGGTCATTTTGAGACCAATCCCGATCAAATCGGTTCATAAATAATCATGTTATGCGGACAATAATGTATGACTATCACTTAAGGCCTTCCGGTACCAAAAAAATGGGACGCCGGCACCGCAGGCTCCGGAACTTTTGACACGTCATTCAGGACTGCCAGTAGAGCATAAGTGCCAATTTTCAGCACTACTTTATTTTTGTGCGGGTCAAAACCTTAAACTGGAGCCATCCCAAGTAAATATGAGAATTTATCAAGCTTATAACATTTAAAGTATGAATCCTACGACAAAAGCGAATAGGACAATTTTGATAGGAGATTTAGTCTGCTTTAATTTTGTATATAAAATGATTTTAGCTAGGATTGGAAAGTTACGGAGATATATACGAAAAACGCAGAAAACGCACGTTCAATCAGCTCCCCCCCCTCGCGCTCACCCCCCACCCTCCGGTACTTTTAGTATGATGTTCTGTAGATACTAGCGAACAACCATGCCAAATTTCAGAACTCCGGGATTTTTTTCACTCGATTTGTATAATTTGACTGGGCTATTAAAGGCAATTCTCATCATAAGGAACTGAACAATCGTAGCAAGTTTGAACAATCGTAGCAAGTTTGAACAATAGTTGACAAATAACCACTTTTTCCATAATTCCACGGGTATAATATTATAATAACTTCATTGTTTTACAGTTTCTGTCGACTATTTAATACGTTTTTCTCGATATCCCTTAATTAATCTATTTTGGTAGTGTTTGTCCTACATACAGGGTGTTATTTTGAAAACTTCCCAACTTGAATATTTTTGGATGTAATAAAGATATTGAATTGAAATAAAAGCTGGCCAATCTCGCACGAAGGGGGACACTTGCGCATATATTAAAGGAATTTTTTCCACTTCCGGTTTAACCGGAAATGACCTTAACTTTGTTTTTTCAAATGGAATGACACCTTTTTCTTAACGGATTCGGAATCTACGATTTTTCTAGGTTAGAAACATGTATCATACTTGACCGGAAGTGCAGTCACGGCCACCCTAAATTTTCAAAAACATCGAAGAAATCGGTGAAATATTGAGATTTTCGAAAAAAGGAATAACAAGTCAAGTTAGTATTTTTGCTGCAAAACCTGAGCAATTTAATTTTTTGATTTCTCTTATTTCTATCAAATTTTCTCTTACCTTAATCTGTCAAAATCTCAAAAGCAAATAAAAAGAAAATGTCAATAGGCAGATGAATTTGCATCAAAAAAAAAATGGCAGCTGATAAGCGGTTGGAACCTCCCCATCGTGTGGGTATTTGATTTCCGTGTCTTGTGTTTAAAATTTTAAAGTTGTTATGCTTAAATGGCACTTCCCGTGGACCAATTGCTCCCAATAGCCTTTCAGCACGTCAACCTAATCTCCCTGTACCAAATTTCAACCAAATCGATCCAGTAGTTTGGGTTATAACGTGGTCTTAGTGTTATTACAAAATTTCGATTTTTCTACCCAAAGGGCATACTAAATGCGAATGAATTTTGTCTTATTTAAAACCAGAATTTGAAGACCTTTTTAAATTTGGAAATTGGTGTGCCAAAACGGCACTTTCCGTGGGCCGATTGATTCCAAAATTTGATCAGTTCTTTGACGTGTAACACAATTCCCATGTGCAAAATTTCAGGGGCTTGGGTTGTACCGCGAATTTTAAAGTCCAATATAAATATCGATTCTTTAAATTTCTGGTCAAAAAAAGCAGAAAGCAGAAAGCAGAATTTAAAAGCCTTTCCTATGGTGACATGAAAAATGGGGGTTTGCATTTAAAATTTAAAAGTTGATGTGCCAACATGACATTTCCAGGTGCACGATTGGCTCCAAAAGCTTTTCAGATCTAAATTAGGTTATCAGATGTCCACGTACCAAATTTCAGCCAAATCTGTTTGGTAGTTTTGGCTGTGACGTGTTTACAAACGTACGTACGTACACACATACACAGACACATTTTTAAAACCGCTTTTTTGGGTTCCTGAGACGTGAAGATCTGGTGTTATCTCAAAGTCGAAAATTTTAGTGATTGCAGAAACCTTCCTTTTTTTAAGTGGTGAAGTGGAGTGGGGAGGTTAAAAGTTCTCATAAAGTAAACAGCAGACGATCATTTCCACGATTCTTAATGCACAAATATTAGATTGCAGACATTCCATGATTGATATAGTTAGATAAAAGCAGACATTAGTAAAAGCTCAGTTATAAATGTTTTAAATGTTTAAAGTAAACTATCCTTATACATTATTTCCAAGCAGCGAGCTTATTAAGATGGCTTCAGGAAAACACAAAATACTTAAAAATGTTACTAAAATTTCCATACTCACCTTTAACTTATTAATGAAGAACTTTATTGAAACGCATTTTAAGGAAGAAAATATAGCACTTGTAAACTTTGGGAAATATGATGACCCCATAATCGACGGAAATCCATTAGTTTTGATAAATAAATATTCCTCAAGTGATCTTCATAATAATTTGCATACTTATATTTTGTTCGCTAAAGACAAACGTGACTTGAATGCTACGTTAAACTGGCTAAGAAATGGAAGTTTCAACAACAGAGGAACGTTTTTGATCGTTTTCAAGAGAAGAATTTCGGAATCTGCAATGAAAATTCTTTTGCCAAAACTCTACAAGATACACATTTATGACGTGGTAATTTTGAACGGTCGAGAATTTATCACCTGGAACCCCTCTGAGTATTGTAGAAAAGATGTGAAGCTCTTCAGAATCTCTGCAAACAGGTTTGATCGTAAAATAAAAAAGAGTTGTCCTGTGAGAGTGATGTGGTCACAAACACGTAACATTTTTGTCAAGAATCCTCGATCTACCACTGATCCTGGATATCAAATTAAATTTTTAAACGCAATTGCGAAATATCTGGGCCTCAAGTTGCGATATTTTTCAAAAAGTTCCGGCTTTCTTTACAGTACTTCAATGGTTGAGTCGCAGGCATCTCTTAAGAAACTTCTGGAGGAAAAGCAACCAGATCTCTTCCCCCATGTGTAAACTAGTACGGAAAGAAATGTTATTGAATATTATGAATGCACTTGCACCCTATTACATCATGGTATGAATTTTTATTTTGTTTTCCCACCAGAAAGGAAAATAATGAATAGTTACAATATCATCAAAATATTTCAAAAACCAATTTGGTTCTTGCTTGGTATTATGGTCGTCTTTGTGTTTGCGTCTTGGAAGGTTTTGTCGGGAGAGACTGCTATCGATTCTGCCTATCAAGCAATACAGATGGTTTTACTTTGCTCACTAAACAAGTATCCTAAACATTTTTTGGCAAATATTTGTTTCATCATTATCATTTTTGGATCATTTCTCATAAATTCCTTCTATACTAGTCAGCTGGAAAGTGTTTTGACGCGTGCTTCTTATGAACCCGACGTAAATTCAATTGACGAAATTATTGAAAGGAAATTGCCACTGGATATTTCCTTTGGCGAATGGCTCATATTTATCAATCAATCAGAAAATCAGAAAAGAGAATTCTTAAAATTAAATGGTCCCAGAATTAATAATTACTCCTTGGAAGATATTTTGGAGAGATTGACCGGAAAATATGGCATACACGGACATATTATTCCTGAACTACTCTTATTGCAGTTCAGAAATCCTCACAAACTCCGTCTAGTTTCTAAATCTAAGGTAAAATTATAACTTCTAAGAAAAAAATAGCATTTTTCTACAACTATCAAAAAAACTTGCAATTTTTTTATCAATGACAGTGCACGGAGGTGCACGAAATGGTTACTTCGCGCACCATTGTAATTATTTTATCCTACGTTCTTGATCTGTTTCCTTCAGTCAGAATTCAGTTGTAGACAAAATATTGTGTTCAATTCGGACGCGAAATGTCTTTAGTGCTCCCGAATGATTTTATAAATATTTAAAAGTTGTAGAAAAAACATTGTTTCTATTTCGTGAGCGAAATCTGTCTATTTGGCGCATTCGAATGAAAGTAGCATTTTCATAATGCGCTTCAAATAAAAACACTAATTTCGCGTACTTGATAGAAAAATAACTATTCTCTTACAGTTGCTCGAGGCACCCCCAGTAATTTGCAGTAAAAGGGGATTTCCTATTGGGCAAGATGTCGCCTTGATTATACAAAAAATTCATGAGACTGGATTGCCAAGTAAATGGTTGCAGGAATCTTTTGCAGGTTTAAAGGTGTACACGGTACTGGAGGAACCAAACGAAAGTGTTCCGTTGACACTCGACAATTTACTATTTGCTTTTGTAGCACTCTTGTCATTGCAATTACTGTTTTTGTATTTGAACTTAAGCAAAAAAAGAATTAGTGTGTGTTATTAACGTTAAAATATGAAATATTTACAACCAAAAACGTTGCCTTTTTTCTCTTCCCTAATTTAAAAGTATGGGGTCAAGAGATTTGAAAATGTTTTTTTCCTAAACGGACCATACAGGGTGGTGAATTTTTCGTTGCCCCATTAGAAACTCTGAAGGTAATTAAGAATCTGTAAAGAAATCCCCGATATTTTGATTCTATCCTGAGTTATCGCGAAAAAAATGAAAATGGCGATTTGAAATAAAAATTGATATCTAACAATAGTAACAATTGGTGGTGTTCAAATGAAACTTGGAACTTTTAAATTTTTGACATCCGTTCGAGTGTTATGGAGCTTTGAAAATTGTAGATCAAAAAGTTTTACCTACTTTTTTTGGAAAAGGTAAGAACCTGAAAACTTGCTGCAATTGCGGGTCTAGTGAAAGCTAATGAAAAGAGCTTCAAGAGGACGTATCGCAAGTTATCTACTTTAGCTGTAGAAGGTTTTAGAATGTTTTGAGAACTGGATCTTAATGAACTAATCGCAACACTTGCTTGGGGCTTTATTCTAAAACAAGAAATTTAGTAGGAAGGCTTCAGAAAAGTCCCGAAAGTTAGAGACTTACAAAATGAAGAGGAACAACAATATAGTCACGGAAAATTGCAACAAGTTGAAGTTTTGACCATGTTTTAGGAGGTGCGGTGCGTTCACGGCAACTTGATCGGCTCACTGCTTACGTCTAGCCCCATCTGATGGACAATAGATTTTCTACATTACCGCAACTGTATCCCTTGGTTTGAGTTTTTAAATTTTCTGAAAATACACGACATCCATCCAGTAAAATGGTGAACTAACGCCGATTTAAATTAATTGTTCTACTGTTTATATCTATAGGTACACTAGCCCTTATATACTCCGTAATTAGGAGCGCGTCACTCAGGTACTCAGGATCTGTTGAGGGATCTTTCTAGGGAGGACGCTCTTACTGTTCACAAGCATTTGAAAGATGCAATGAAAATCCTTTCTTTTGTCTTTAATAAATACTAATTTGGAAAAAAGAGTTTTCACACAATCGTTTGCGTTTCGATATTTCAACTTACCATAGTTACTATAATGAGCGGAAAGTTGACCTTACTACAAACGGTTTAGTTTCCATAGAAACAAAAAATAACAATGCCGTTATGAACCATAAAATCGTAAATAGCGCGTGAGATGTCAAATAGGTATCAAAAACGTTTTAATTTAATGCGCGTTCCTTTTACATATTTTATCTGAGGAGCCTCAGTTATCTCAGCAATTTGATTAGTTTATTTGAATATTGACCAATCAAATCGCTGAGATTAACTGAGGCTCCTCAGATAAATGTGTAAAACGAACGCGCCTTTAATAAAGCTGTAGGTTTCCTGTAATTGTTCGATTGTGCGAAAAATTGTCTACGATACACGGTTTTAAGTGCGTTTTAACAGAATCTCGGAATTTGCAAAAACTCGGTTCCGCCTCGTTTTTGCAAACTATTCCTCGATTCTGTTAACATGCACTTACCAACCTAGTATCGTTAATAACTATTTCACATGCACTCGCCTCCTAACCATTCACACCTTGTCATTACGATTAATTTCCTTACCTTGTTAACTGGATAGTTTTGAATTCTTTTTGTGTAAAGTACGTTTCTTTTTTGCATTAGCTCTCACCCTTATAGAACAATAAATTTATAGGCAGCGTAGGACTTAGCGTAGGAGCTAATATTTCCGGAAACTACATATATACATAGTTGATAAACGAAAAGTTAAATGGAACTTATAGTAGAAACATTCATATTTGTGCTTTGTAACATGGTAACATCAAACATGACTTTATTTTCCGTAAAAATATAGATTAACTATGCAAAATTTAAGTTAATAGTATAAAACAAAATAAGTTATTATAAAATTTACATCACCATTGATCACCCTTGATCATCACATTTCAGTTATTTATAATAATTTCTAGCCAAAAATAAGCTACTATAATTGACTACAAGACTGCGTTATTAATAATTAATCGCAAACTTTTGGACTGAAGTACACACTTTCGACATTAGCACGTTTCAAAACTGTCTCATTTTTTGGTAAATCTTCCACACAATTTCCGTTATTACTGGCGATGTCTCTGCGGGTTATATCTTCGGAATCTGATGGCTCCGTCGCCAAAATTTTTAATATGTCAGGGTCGTTAATATCCACTGATTTACTAAACGATCTGTGTAAAATGGCGTCAGCAGCAGCTTCCCAGAACGTCGGCGGAGGGCTGAAAAAACGCAGACTTAATTTTTAGTAAATTCCATTTAAAACGGCTAAATAATCTTCATGCAAAGGCAATATATTTGGCTTTTGGGGGGTGAATATCTGTGGAAATTTTTATCAGTCACGTAATCTAAAGAAAGGCGGCAATAACGAAGCGAAGAAATTTTCTACCAATATGCAAATACTGTTCTACTTTTCCTAATAAATTCTACTCGGTAGGTACTTTTATGCTAACGTTGAAAAAATCAATAACTCACACCTGTACGGCAAACAACAACTAACATTAGTTACGGTAATCAATCAGGCTGAAAGAAAATAGAAACAATAAGTTATTCCCTATTGTTGTGGATTAAGACAAGTTATTTATAGAATTTTCAGAAATCCTTATCTATTCTAACACGAAATGTTTCACGATTTGGTTAACACTCACATCGGATCACTTACTCCTCCTTCCGAGGCTCCTTCGCCGGTGAGACAGCAGGAGTTGGAAGCTTATTCACAATTTCTTCAATTTTGTTTTGCGAGTTCTTTACGGTATCGCCCAAAACGTGAAAATCATCATCCATGTCTTCAATTTGTAAAACGTCTTCAAGATGACCCTCCACATTATTTAATGTATCATGGACTGTGTCGACGCCTGTTTCCATTTGATCAAAAACTTGAGAAGTTGCCGATGTAATAGTTTCCTTGGCGTTTTCAGCTTCAGATGCTAGCACGGTTTCAGCTTCAGACACGGCTTCAGCAGTCGAATCCGTGATATTATTCACAGTTTCGTCGACTTCATCCTCCATATCGTCCATCGCTTCACTGATGTGGGCTGAAGATGAATTTATATTACTTCCCACTTTAGTAATCACTGATCCTATGCTGTCTTCTGCAGTATCCATCGCCGATTTCACAGCTTTTTTGACATGATCCATTTCATTACTGAAAGTTTCTTTCACTGATTCTCCCACATCTAAAAAAAACTTTCATTTATCGATTGAACCAAATTAAGTGCTCATAAATAATGTATCTGTCTGGTTTTTCTGCGAAACAACAGACCCGCTGTTGTTCGAATCGATTTCAAAATAACCCTTGTACACAATTCGAATTTTTCAAGAATCTAATCAGATCGTGTTATGCTCACGCGAATTTAACAGTCACCAATAATAACAAGAATGAGAGTCGACTCACGCAACAGCTTTTAACTGTCAAGGTAAATAATGAACAAAACTCCTTTCAAGCTTCAAGTCAACGACTCCCGACTTTCGTTGTCTGAGACTAAATCAAAAAATTTATTCAGATAAGACCGCAAATTAAAGTTGAGATATTTACTATTTACGGATAGGAATGACCTTTGAGTGGTATGCCACACTTTGTTCAATTTACATAATCGTAAAGTGCTTTTATTTTATTGTACTCAAACACGGTTGATAAGTCATTTCAACAGTTACTCACTGGTATGCATCATGATGTTGATGTAGTATGCATTATTATAGATACAACGACAAGCAATCATATAAATGGTGGAGGCGCCGCGCCGGGAAATTGAAGGTAATTTCAAACCAATTATTCCTTAAAAGGAACATAAAAATTGAATTTTCCGTGCATTTGCGTGACTGATTGCAGACGTAAAATAAATAAATTTTTACGTTGTTTGTTTTTTAAAAAATTGCTTTCCATTAAAGCAGTTAGGTAGACCTAAGAGTGATATGTAGGGGGACTACTCAAAGATAAATGAAAAGCTATAAGTTAATTGATTGTTTGATTCTCTATTTGAGGGAATAAAAAGCCAATTTAATTCACGACTGGGAGTAAATAGTATATTTTTTATAAAGGGACTGAAGTGAATCAATATTCCGAACGTGAAAGCTTGTAAACTGCTCAACAATAGAATTGGTCCCTCGGAAATTTGAGTCGAATTCAACATGCCGTAACTCCTCAAGCAGTTGATGGATCTGGATAAACCTTTTTTCCGCGGATAGCACATTTCATTGGCTACAACATCGCATGTCACGAGTTTTGTATAAGTACCCCTTATTTCATATACAGGGTGACAGAACCCGGCATTGCAAAATGGCAAAAGAAATTTTTCTAATTTCTTTGACTGATTGAGAAGACATCTCAGGTAGATACCTCGAGCTTTTTTTTTTGAAATTTCCTTCATCTCCTCTAATTAGGGTGCATTGTCAAAATAACAGTTTTTTCATCGGTCCTTGCTCAAATTTTAATTTCTTGCGGGCCTCGTAACGTAAGAACTTCTCTCTGAAATGTCATCCATTCGAAATTGGCCTGGTACAAAATGTCACAGAAAAGGGGGCCAACTATACCCAAACTTATTCTGCGTCTGAAATGACCTCTGATTAAAGGCGGGTCAAAATTGGAACGATGCCTTCATTATACCGGGTGATTGTTTTATCTTGAAACTGGCAAATATCTGGGAAAGGAAGCATTTTAGAAAATGTTTTGTATAAAAGTTTTATGACTTCGAGGGGGAAAATAGATGGCGTCATGTTCATTTTGATTCAAGGTTATTTTCAAGGTCGAATAAAAGTCAACTTTATTTTTTGTATGTAAACCTATATTTTTTTACAGATTCTTATTCCCCGTAAAAGAACAAACAACTCTCATCTAAACTATTTTCGGATCCGATGGACAGGTTTCCGTTAAAAAAAATTAAGTTAACTTTCATTTGACCTTGAAAATGACCTTGAATCAAAATGGCGATGATGCCATTTATTTTCCCACTCGAAGTCATAAAACTTTTATACAAAACATTTTTTTGTAAAATGCTTCCTTTCCGAGTGCCAATCTTGCCAATCTCAAGATAAAATGACCACCCGGTATAGAGCCATTCCTGCTCAACATTTTCAGATTTGGGACGAGCGTTTTTTTGACCATCACTGCCGACTCTGAGATTAGGTATTTAATTTTCAGGTGTGTATTTTAATGTATTTTAATAAATGTGTATATCAGTAATAAATAATTGTTTAGTAACTATGGGGCTTAAATACTGTTCCTAAAAAAAAGACACTAAAGCGGTACTTTTAGGTGATGGGAGTGCAAAAATGAAACTTATTATCTTCATTTTTAATATGAAATGTTGATTATTATTACTGATAGTAAAGTGAGTAAGTTTCCCTCATTTTCGTCAACAAAAGTTAGGGAAGCAAAAATTATAAAAGAGTTCTAAGGTCCCCTTCGTGCACATTTTTAATCTGAATTATGGTTTACTCAAAAAAAAACTGTAACTTTTGCAAATACCGTGAAAAGATCCTTCCAGAGAATGCAATTTGCGATTCGTGAAAAAAATGCACGAAGAGGACCCTAGAAGTCCTTCTTTCCTAACTTCTGTAATTTTTTGGTATCGAGCTCTTTATCAGTTTTTGCTTACTTTGTTAACTAAAAAAAAAGATGGGTAGCTACAGAAGCGGCTGGAACCTCCCCAATTGGTGAATGATCCAATCCTATCACCAAAATCAAGTAAATTTAACTCTTTCCTATACCTAAGTTTTACTCCACCAAACCTAAGGCGTTTTCTGTGATTTTCCTAAATTTTACGATATTTTTCCAAAAGGACACTAAGCTTGAATACATTTTTGAAAACAAAATTTGAAGACTTTTCATGTGTTGATAGAGAAAATAGGAGTTTATTATTCAAATTTCAAAGTTGACATGTCAAAATGGCACTTGCCTTTGATCAATTGCCACCAAAACTAAATCAGCTCTTCGGCGGGTAACAGTATCTCTATCTACTAAATTTCAGCCAACTTGATGCACTAGTTTGGGCTGTAGCGTGTTGTTTAACGTTTCCTCGAAACCTCGAATTTTTCGATTTTATGCCAAAAAGGCGCTAAATGTGAATACATTTTCAGACACAGGATTTCAAGACCTTTCACGTACTGATAAGAAAAATTAGTGTTCTACAGTGAAGTTTCATAGTTGATATGCCAAAAAGGCACTTTACGTCTGCCGATTCACAACAAAATTAACTGGGCTCACCAGAAGGCCAACGCTAACCTCTATGTCAAATTTCATTACAATCCGTTTGTCAGTTTCCGAGAAATCGTGCTCACATACGTACAGACACGCCTTAGTTCAATTTTTTCGAAAATTTCCATTTTAGGGACAAAAAGGCCCCTTTTTGAGTTTTTCTTAGCAAAAGGGCATATTATCATTATCGAATTCGATAGCTGTTGCATTGCCGGCTCGAAAACCTTAGTGCCATTTTTTCAAAAAATGTCCATTTTAGGAGTGAAAAACATTTGTATTTAAGATTTTAGTATAAATCAGCGCCGGGTGCATCAGCTATCCAAACGCTCTGCATGCGGACCTTGGTTAAATAAAGTTTAATGCTACATTTACAAATTCTGTGAAAAAGTAGAAGTTTCTACCGTCTCCGTGACTGACAAATTTTTTAAATTGGTTCTGGGTAGGTTAATAAGCGAAATAAGCCGAATTTAACACAAAATTGAAAGGGGAAGAATCGCTTTAGGAAGACCGCTTAAAAGAACACAAGCAGGTGTGTTTAATTAAAGTGTGTAATACCAATTTAGGTACTTTGTAATATTGTAATAGTCGTGAATTGTATGAACCTCGCTCGTGCATCATAAACTTCAGCTTCGGAATCAAAATTTTAGTTAAACCTCATTCACAACCACTTTACGTACGTGAAATAACAAAGTTTAACAATCGTCAACAATAGCTAGAAAAGTCAGAAGCTGTCATGAATAATTGTTGACCATTGTTAAAGTTTGTTATGTTACGTACGTAAAGTGGTTGTGAATAAGCTCTACTCCCTTGACATATCTAAAATATGTATATATAGATAATTTTAATAAAAGAAAGAAATCAACGTGATTAAACGAAAACAACGGACGTCAGTCTAAGGGTTGCCAATTTTGGTGCTTAATACACTAGATATGGTGCTTTTGGGCGCGCTTTCATCTCATGACATTTTGTGACAGATTAGTTGTTATTTGTCATTCTTGTCTCACTACAATCCCAAAACTGGCAGAGCCGATAATACAACCGGACTGTTTTACCTACTGAATAGGCTGGTTTCCTTTTTTATCTATTACTCAAGGACTAGTGGCCGACTGTCCAGTAATTTTTGAGTGTTTCGTAAGATAAGTGATTCTTAAAGTCCAGCAAACGTAGGTACCTACGGAATTTAAACATCACTTATTTTAAAAGCACCCCTTAAAATTACTGATGTGTAAATGCTCATAAAAATGTATCGAGAATTCGTACCTACAGAATTCTGGAAAAATATATCTTTAAGTTGAAAGCGAGATTGAAAGTTGAAGCAATTAAACGAACTTTTCAGTTTCGCAACTTGTTGCAAACTTCCCTACTAGAAAGTTAACAAAACAGAAACACGCCTAAAATATCATGTCGGAATTATAAGTACGCATTAGGTAACAAAACTAAAGCAAGTAAATAACATTAGTTTATTGCGTCATTGTAACGTGTGGTGAAACACCTTTCCGATCTAGCAGCCCCAGCCCTTGCCCTGCGGCACGGAGGGCGTAGCAGATTTGTACAAAGTTGTTCATAATGTTCATTTTCTAAATTTACATCGCATTAATAGTTTTATTTATTAATAGCCCTTAAAAGGAAAATGGTTCTGAATATTTAAATCACGAACCTTGTTAAGTCAATTATACATTTAAATTAGACGAAAATGTGACCTCATTTCTGTAACTTGCGAATATCAAGGTCAACTTGAAGCTTTGATTGCGAAGGTCAATGATGAAAGCACGGTAAGTAAGCTTCATTATCGCACTCTTCCATCAAATGCATGCAAGCAATTTGTTTTTTAATCGAAATTTATAAAGTGAAGTTTTTACCCGTGTGGTCCACTAGTTATAACAAACACATTTTTTTGCTAACCATTATCGAAAATGATTAATTATTCATCGAAGGAACATTGACTTTCTGTTGAAGGAGAGACAATTATAAAGTACTTGAAAAAAGCATTGTGTTCTCTGGACAAAAGACATTATAAAGTTTTGGCTAAATTAATGCTTCAAGATTCAACTGTTAATAACATTTTGTAATAAATGTACAACAATAGGTAAATTTACCAAAAGTGAAGAAATCCGATAATAGTAATAGGTACTTAATTTATAGCCAATTATATTCACCTTGTAAAGCCTTTTCCCCTTTTGTCACCGCTTCATCGGCTGAATCCTTCGCTGTATCCACTAAATTTTTTCCACTTTCAATTAGTGGACTGCTACTAGCGCACCCCATTTTTACATGTGTCGAGAGCGACCGAGTCTCTCGCACTGACCAGCGGTCAAAGCGGCTTTTACACCCTTCAGTTAAAACACCGACACATTCTTTATATGCGTACAAGGAAATAATATTGACCGCCAGTGAGGTCTTGGACCTATCTACATCACAACTATTATTAATCAGCGTCTGAATTAGGAGTATGAAACTACTGATAAATCAATAAGCAATGAAAATTTAATCGAAATGTCAGTCACGGTGATTCTTGAAATTCATTACCCCAAAGGTCGATAGTAAGTACAGAAGAAAACAGTTCGGCTTTTTAATGAAAATTATTCGACTTAGACAAACTACAAATAGATATATTTTGTTAACATTACGTATACATACAAAATATCCAATACATCGATATAATACACATATAAAAATATTTCGGGGCACTTCTTATTACTTTCCAATTAGAGTGCATTGTAAGTCTAACTGTATTAATACAATATTATTTTAACAATTTTTAGACGTAGGTACATAGAGGGCTGCCCTTTTGATGACAATAAACTAAGAGCTATTCAGCAATAGAAAACAATAATAACAATTGACCATTAGAACTTCTATACCGGGTGATTCAATTTGGTATTCGCCCCCCCGTAACTATTTTATTGCAACAGGAAAATATATAAAACCATATATATTTGTAAATTGCATGACAAACTCCATGAAGTGACGTCAATAAATCGTCAATATGATGACATTATGTCAAAATGACGATTGTCAACTTTTTTTCTTCAAATGACATGCTGTATATTTCTTAGCGGATTCTTGTAGACGTTTTTTTTCTACATTTAATTATGTAAAAAAAGTTCAGTTTCACTAGAAAAATTCCGAAAAAAAATTTATTTTATTAGGCATAATTTGAAAGTTTCTTGTCAATAAACGTAGTGAGCCGTGGAAAAATTTGAATTATGGTGTTGCCTAATGTCGCCCTCACACGAAGGGTCCTGTTTTTCAAAAATTATAATTGATTTACCTGTTAGATCGTTAATAGTAATAACATTATTGTTATTCACTAGTTATAAGGTAAATGGGGTATTATTGTTATTAAAAGGGTAAGTAATAATAATTCTTTGAGAAACTACGGTCCTTGCGATGTGAGTGACTTAGACTACACTATAATTCAATTTTTTCCATGGCTAACTACTTTTATTGACAAGATACTTTCAAATTATGCCTAATCAAATCAATTTTTTTTTCGGAATTTTTCTAGTAAAAGTGTAGACTTTTTTTACATAATTGAATGTAGAAAACAAATGTCTACAAGAATCCGCTAAGAAATATACAGCATGTCATTTGGAGAAAAAAAATTGACTATCGTCATTTTGACATATGTCATCATATTGAAGATTTAATTACGTCATTTAATAGAGTTTGTCATGCGATTAACAAATATATATGGTTTCATAAATTTTTCTGTTGAAATAAAAAAGTTACAGGGGGGCGAATACCAAACTGAATCACCCGGTATACCACGAACAGCCAGTCTGGTTTAACTTGATGATTTATCAAATTTTAATGCTTATTGTGCTAGAACGTCGTGAGCTTTTATCGTACTTATACACATTCTATAGGGCAAATAATAATAATCTTTACATAACGATTCCACAGCCATTGCTCATTTTTATTACTTACAAATAAATAATAAAAATAAGCAAGTTGTCACCTATAACGTTAAATGTTAAAAGGCTACGAAATTCAATGAATGAAAAGTGTTCTGAAAATTGCAAACAAAATAATACTAACTATTCTAGTTGGTGAACATTTTTCGTCCTTTTTAATACATCCGCTTATTAGGAAATTAGGAACCTATTTTCGAATTTTATGCTGTCATTATCAGCCCAATGTGTTTGAGTGCTGCATCAATATCTCCTTGAGCTACGAAAGCGTAGAGCTGCCATGGTATTTGCTGACGTTTTTTATTTTGTAATTTACAGAAAAAGTGTACCTAACAGAGAAAAGTGTAAACCAGAAAAAGTGTAAAATGTATGTTTTCGTTCTGAGAGCACAGTTACCGAGTTGTACAGGGTGGTCCAAACGCATTAATACACCCCAAGTAACACAGATGCTACAATCATAACACTTAAAGCTGTATAGCTATTTTATAATAGCTGCAGAGGTCTCTTATCGGCTGCATTAAAGTTTATTTCGGAGGTAATTTACTGCCAACAATTTGGTGTTGTGTACAAGCTGTTAGAACATACTCCGAGTAAAAATATAAAGTAACTTACGTGACTATGCTTATACAGTCTTAGCCTTCCACGTTAGCATTTTAGATTTATCGTGCCTGTATAAGCTTATATGCTATTTAATAAACCTTTTATAGAGGTTATTATTTTCCGTATAAAAGCTGTGTAATAGAGTCGTAAGAATATTCTTACAACTTAATTTTGAGCTTTTAGGCTCTTTAAGCTATAAACAATTTGCAGTAGGCTTTAAAAAGAATCTTCATAAATGTTGCATTACACCAGTAAGGCGCATACTTTAAAAATGTCTTATAAAGGTATAATGCTCTGTTTTAGGTTTTTACCTGTATTCAATGCCTTTATAAATTAATTTCCCTACGTTGTTTTCAACGGCCATATATTTTTTGGACTCATCGAGTGGAATATTTTCACGGCCATTTTGCTATTGCAGTAAAATCAAGCAAATTATTTAAAAATATTGACGTAAATTCGGTGAATTTGCTTAATATACTTTTTTCTGATAACAAGGACATACTCCCAGGCAGCACGGAATATTTCATAAATATTTGCCTTATATAAGGGTAATATTCTAATGTTTTCTAATATTTAAAAGATTTGAGAAATATTTGGTATATATGATGAAAATGATATTTGTTCTATAATATTATACAAATAACATTTTTTTATAAAAAATCCAATATTTGTTACATAATATGTTATCTTTACCAGAAATATATTACATGTTTTATATTGCGAATTAAAAGTAAATATGTTTCAAGTAATTTATTGATTAAATATGTTGTCGTTTTATAATTTCTATTTATAAGATTTGTAAAATTATATTTTATGAAAAAAATTTGAATATTTGCTGTACAAGATGTATCCTTTATATGGAATATATTGCAAATATCGGATTAAAGGTATATTTGCTGTCATATATTTATTCAATATAGGGTTCCTAATGTTACTTTTCAAACACGTCTCCACGGAGTGCTTCTGCGCCTGCGCTACCAGACGAGCTGATGGCATCATGGCGGCTGTTGCGTTCACGTTTTGTGTTTGTGCACGTTTTGTGATTTGGTGTACTTCCACATATTAATTTTACTGTTCGTGCCGTTCTGATTACTTTTATCCTTGTGCTTTGCGGTGAGCTGCTAATGTTAATTTTTAACTGTTTGCAAAATTTGTAGGTTAGGTCAACATTTCTAAAGATATTTTTGTACGAGTGGGCCTTAAATGATGCATTCCAGCATACCCATAGGTACATCTATTTTGGTAAGCAACACATTAAATTATTGTTTAAAGTCGATTTTCAAGAACGCACTGTTCATCAACCTACGACATTTTAGTACCTAGAAGATCTCCGTGATTTCACTCCCCTAGAAGAAACGAGTCCAGAAGAGCGTTTATTTTTCGATTTTCTGTACAGTTATGCGTATACCTACCTAGCTACACCTTTGGTAAGAACACTTCAGTTAAATTATTGATTTAAAAATGTTTGTTTTTAGGACCAATTATAACTGCTGGGAAGTGCTGAATATCAGGCGTTTCACAAGAAACGCATTTGAAGTGGGCTGTGGGGCTATGGCAAAGGACGTCCTTTGCCATAGCCCACAGCCCACTACAAATGAGTTTTTTCTGAAACGCAGGATATTGTTTTATGTAGATTTTTTGATAATAAATAAATATTCCATAAACATCTTCTGCCTATATTTCATTAGCAATATTACCATCATATTCGCAAACAAATATTTGAAATATATTCATAATATACATTTGTCATATATATAAAAATCTGTCGTTTTGGATATTATTTAAATATCTTCTAAAATATGTTTTAAAAATATTTCAATGCTGCCTGGGCTGTATTAATTGTCAGTTTTATTTTGGTCTCCGCCTGCTGATCTAATATTTTTAATTTTTTTTTAAAGGTCACAAAATCCGAATAATTTTCGAGGGGCATTGTTAAATTTACGAGTATTGAAGTATATTTAATTTATTCAGTAAAATTTTCTTCGCACCTAGATTTTGCCTTCTCATGCAAATTTTGACAACCAGTGTATATTAAAATTTATTTATATTATAACAAAAGCTCCCTGTTAAAGATGGAAGCCCATATTGATGAATAATTATTAATAAAACAAATTGGTATCCTTGTGCAGTAGAAATACAACTAAAACGTTTTATATTACTGTCCAATTGACACATTTTTGCTGTATTAAAGTTCGCTATAATACAGGTATTCTACTGTATAAATACTTTGTAACACCTGTATACATGCTGTAAAATCGTAACCACCGAGTGTTTAGTTGTTTAAGTGTTGTAGGTGCAACTCATAAATTAGCTTTACAAGCTGCGTCTATTTTGGGTATACCGGGTGATTCAATTTGGTATTCGCCCCCCCGTAACTATTTTATTGCAACAGGAAAATATATAAAACCATATATATTTGTAAATTGCATGACAAACTCCATGAAGTCACGTCAATAAATCGTCAATATGATGACATTATGTCAAAATAACGATTGTCAACTTTTTTTCTTCAAATGACATGCTGTATATTTCTTAGCGGATTCTTGTAGACGTTTTTTTTCTACATTTAATTATGTAAAAAAAGTTCACAGTTTCACTAGAAAAATTCCGAAAAAAAATTTATTTTATTAGGCATAATTTGAAAGTTTCTTGTCAATAAACGTAGTGAGCCGTGGAAAAAATTGAATTATGGTGTTGCCTAATGTCGCCCTCACACGAAGGGTCCTGTTTTTCAAAAATTATAATTGATTTACCTGTTAGATCGTTAATAGTAATAATGTTATTGTTATTCACTAGTTATAAGGTAAATGGGGTATTATTGTTATTAAAAGGGTAAGTAATAATAATTCTTTGAGAAACTACGGTCCTTGCGATGTGAGTGACTTAGACTACACTATAATTCAATTTTTTCCATAGCTTTTATTGACAAGATACTTTCAAATTATGCCTAATCAAATCAATTTTTTTTTCGGAATTTTTCTAGTAAAAGTGTAGACTTTTTTTACATAATTGAATGTAGAAAACAAATGTCTACAAGAATCCGCTAAGAAATATACAGCATGTCATTTGGAGAAAAAAAATTGACTATCGTCATTTTGACATATGTCATCATATTGAAGATTTAATTACGTCATTTAATAGAGTTTGTCATGCGATTAACAAATATATATGGTTTCATAAATTTTTCTGTTGAAATAAAAAAGTTACAGGGGGGCGAATTCCAAACTGAATCACCCGGTATAGGTGCTTTATAAGTACTGAGTAATTGCTCTTACAGCTTTTTTTCAAAGCTAAACCTTTATAAATTGCCTGTGTAGTGTGTAGACGTTCTTGCAGCTTTTATAAATATGTTTGTGTTACTACGGCCAAATTTTAAGATGAATAGAATAATAAATCTATTGTAAATGGATGCATAATTTAGCAATAAACAAAAAGTACATAAATTGAGCAGTAAATTTTTAAATTTAAATTTTCATTATTAAGAATGTTTTTTCAGAATGCAAGATTTGTAGTTTTGGGTCATTTTATTAATTAACAGCTAGATAACAGCCCGATAAAAAATTTAGCAAAATGACTCGTAATCCTGTACTCTGAAGAAACATTTTTTCCTTTGTAATGAAAGGCGCTATTTGTTAAATAAAGAAACAAATTAGGCCCCGTTAAAATCCATTAGGGGGCGTGTACAATTAGTGGGAGGCATGTGGTAAGACGAAGACGATTGCATCGGTTGCACAAATGATGAAGTGCGTTGTTGCCGGATCTCCGCGCTAAATTTGAATTAATGAAAATTAAAAAATTTACTGTATTTATCAAAAAATGAAATCATCACCATAAAGAAAGACTCATAGGGAATCCAAAAAAATAGAAACATGATGTGTTGCCATTAACAAAAAAAAATTTATGTTTATCGCTAAATTATGCAAATTCCAAATTGCAACGAAATGAAGGTAATTCATTCTAATTTACCCGTGGATTTTTTATTTTATTAATAATAAGTATGTAGATCAAGCATCAAGCTGTTCCTATCATTTGTCAACTTTTTGTTTGTTTTGTTGGTTTGTGTTTACAATAAAATATAAAGTGTTAAAAATTTTTGAAGAATTTTAATAATCGTGTCGTCGTATTTAACTCGCACATAATGGGCCATTATTCACTTGGTTGTTTACAACCCTCGCTACGCTCAGGTTCTAAACTCAACCGCGTGAATAATGGCCTTCATAATGTGCTCGTTTAACAATATACTATTATCTTATTGTTCGGCCGTGCGAATGCCGTGTATTAATATATTGGAACAACCCTGTACAACTCGGTAACGGTGCTCTCAGAATAGAAACATAAATTTACATTTTTTCTGTAAATTTGCACTTTTCTGTAAACTTAACTTTTTTCTGTAAATTTACACTTTATCTGTAAATTATAAAATAAAAAATTCAGCAAATATCATGCCAGCTCTAACCTTTAGTATTGAGCTGATGATGGCAAAAGAAATTATTGAAACTGGTCTCCAACTTTTAATAAATAAGTGGATAACTCGGCGCCTCCACCATTTTTCAAAGGCAATGTAAAGCCAGTGGGGTTTTAGACCAAAAAACATTTACCACCTTAGCAAATGAGTATTAAAGGCAGCCCCTCATTAATATCGATAATAAAATGATCAACATTGAGCATTGCAAAATTATTAATGCGTATAGTTATAGAATCGGACAGTGTGCATTTGACGAATATCTGTGTCAGAACTTGAACCTGCAGGTCCCTGCTCCATGGATCCCTGTGTCGGTGAGTGATGACGATGAGTTTTGGGGATGGCACCCGTCAGTCTTGAATCTGAACTTATTGCCCTTTCTAATTTTCCTCGGCAATGAGGGTGATCCCGCCTTCTGGTCCTGGATCGATGTGTCGAGTCGGAAGCATTTGAACTGCGGCGCCGGGAAGAAGGCATCAGCTGATGAGCAGAACCACCACTTCCTAAAACATGAGGATTTAGTACAGAAAAATTGAAGAAATTGCAAGGAAACCTGTTTTAAAGTCTTTTAATTGCTGGTTGGGTATCCTTGGCGAGCATGAGTGCGAACTTCTTCTGGAAGTGTCTTCATAAGCGGCATCCTCATCGACTCGTCTTTGCCTCATTAACGGATTTCTGCGTCGATCGTGGATTCGCAAAGTTACTGGATATTCTAGATGGAGATCAAGCGCTAGGGAGCCTTGACTTCCGCTTCCTTGGAGGGATTCGTGGCTTAGCCTAAAATTATGCGTTTTTAGAAGCGATAAAACATTCAATACTTTATTCAGAACTGGGAGTAAAATAGAACTTTTTATTACGGGGAGTAACGGATTCAAACTTTCCCTAGGGGGTAAAGTGAAGTGAGTAACCGACAGCTGTCATTTTAAAAATGATTTGAAATAAATGGACCATTCGATTAAGAAAAAGCTTTGCAGGTGAATTAGGAAAATTGTTAGAAAACAATTATTTGAAAGAGCAATTCTTCGAATTGTGACGTTTCGAAGTCTGGCGCCATTTTGAAAAAATGGCGGATGATAAAAAGGCGTGATCGTTTTTCTAGAGAGACCCACGTTGATGTTTGATTGGTTCCCAATTCTTTTGAGTAGCTAACACCTCACGAGACTGGACAAAAACACAACAACTTATGTAAAACTATGTTTATTTACTCCCAATCAGGGAGTCGAGAAATCAGTACAGGCTATTTCCAAAGTACATAGAGTTTATGTATAGTGTACCTAAGTATCAGGTAGCTGCGGAGGGAGACCCATTTGGCGGGTGGTTAACACCCTACTTTTATGACTGATTGTAAACCTTTGCCAATATTTCGTTCGCTCGAGCAATCAGGTAAGGGGAAAATAAGGATGGCCATTTTCCTAATCTGACGTACTACCCCTGGAAGGCATCTCCGCCTCTTTCGATCGTAGTCGAATTATTTTTGGCTCTTTTTTCTGTGGGGGGCGTCCCCCCGTTATGAGACGGCGCCTCCACATGCCCGAAGGCTGACCGCACCCAGGGCGGCGGCAGTAGTAGTCGCTGGGTCTAAGTTGATAAATATTTTTATAGATGGGTCGTAATCCAGGTATAAGATTAAAGAGGCCTTCATTTGGCTATGAAATAAAATGTGTGGTTTACTGGATTTCGGCCCCGTTAGTGGGTGGTTGTAGGAGCTTTCAGCGAATGGAAATACCGGCTAAGGCATAGCGGCGTGAATGCGAGTTGAATATAATCACCTTATCGGTCACCCCCTGCGGTACCAGTGTACCTGTATTAATGAACTGAAAGATTGATAAACATAATTCGGAAATATTGCTGTAATGTAAGATTAGTTATTTTCTCGAGTGGAACCTGTGTTTCCTAGTCGTGCGGGCGAGTGGCTGCGAAGGGGGGCGGCCGGCGCATCATCCTGGCGAGGGGCGGCGTCCATCGTGGTGGTGCTCGGGGATCGGAGGCTCGGCGGTCAAATAGTTCTTGCTGTGAATTTAATAGTTAGCGTCGCGGTGATGTCAGCGCCAGTCAAAACGCGTCTACCAGCCGGGGCCGGGACACGTCACACCAGAATGACCTGGGGTGGCGGGGATCTGTGTTTTTTTCTCGCAGCGCCAGTCAAAACGCGTCTACCAGCCGGGGCCGGGACACGTCACACCAGAATGCAGGGGTCGCTCGCAGGCCTAGTCTTGCAGCAGGATCCGAACTAGCAGAGCGGTTCAACAGCGTCAACACCCTAAGGTGGACACTTCACAACCGAATAATTTGCTCAAAGTCTTTTGCAAGATTCAAGGGTCGGAGCGGAGAAGAGCTTCCCTGTGCCGTAAAGGTTTCAGGACTTAGCCGCTTCTGCCGGTGTCTCGATATTTTCCAGCTCTTATACTGTTTCAAACAATGCTTTTCGTGACGTCAAACATGCATGTGGCCCGTTTCTCTTATTTCTCGAAAATCTCTTGGTACGCCCTGGTCGCTGTCCGAGGCTTTTGAATTTGTTTAAGTTCTTTTCATCCACGGGACATTTACAAAGTATAATTCTTTCATGGAGCGTGTCCGACCCATATTTATGTATTACGGAACGATTTCTCCCAACGGGGGTGCGTACTTGCCGGACGTCCGAACAAAGAGGCAATCCTGTTCTTTCATCTCCGATGGGACAATGACCGTAGGCTTTCTCTCCGGCAAGGGCGAGTTTCCAAGAACCGACTTATTTACAAACCGTGCACCACGATTTTATCACCAACAATAAAATCAGCGTTGTGATTGATCCCGCACCAATTAATGTAATCCACGATGGCGGCTGCATTGAAATCGAATCCAAAATGAAATGGTAGAGATGGGTCGTACCATCTCAGAATTAACACTTATTCGAGAGAACAATTCTTCGAATGAACAATTCTTAGACTTAACAATTCGTACCTCAAGACATGCTGTGTTCAGTCAGACGGACTTGCTTTTCGGCGGCTGCTCGCTTTCGGCTCCGCCGAAAGCCGCCGTATTTAAAACGGTAGCAAGAAAGAGAAGGAAACATGAAAGGACAACCACAACGAATTTGCAATTGGTAGAAAGAATAGTGCAAGAGCTAATCGTACACCCGCACCTATGTGTAATGTCAATGGGTACACGTTCAGGTGAGCGGACAGAATATGAGAAATAGTTTCTCACTTTATAGACTCACGACGGCCATACATATTTGTCTTGGATCAAAACAGTAGTGCCTCTGGTGATTGGATGCGGAATAAAAAATCTTCCTTAAAATGTTACTTTGCAAAAATAATCAAATAAAATTAACGGTAATTGTTAGATATAGCCCTTTCTTATAAGTTTGCACTTTTTCATAAATATTGTGATAGAATCTCAGTGACTAAGGTAAAATGGAAACTAAACAGCTGCCGGAAGACAGTTTTTCATTTTATTTTGTCTTTAAATAAATAAATAAAAATGCAGAGGTTAAATGAAGATGTATTTAATATTTACTAGGTAGTAATTGTTAGACATGGCCCCTTCTTATAAATTTCGACTTTTTCATAAATATTATTATACAATCTCATTAATTATGTTAAAATGGAAAACAAACTGTTGGCGGGCAGTTCAGGTCTATGTCATGTGAGGTCAAGTTTTTTTTTAAAATCAATAATTAATTTTTTTTCCAATTGTGCCCGTCGAAAGTAAACCGCGAGCTTTCGGCAGAGCCGAAAGCGAGTATTCGTCAATTAATCGGTTTTGCAGTGCGAGAAGCTGAGGCAGTTCAGGTCTATGTCAGGTCAAGTTTTTTAATAACCATTTTTTCTCAAATTCTGCCCGTCGAAAGTTCAAAAAATTGTTTCTCATATGCTGCCCGCGTAATGTTAAACGCGAGCTTTCGGTCGAGCCGAAAGTGAGTAGTCACCAAATATCAGTCTTGCATTACGAGAAGCAACCGCAGTCAGGTCTACGTCAAGCATTTTTTTTTTAATTTTGATTCAAAATTGTTTTACAAATTCTGCCCGTTGAAAGTGTCTTCCGTCGACTGCTATGTTTTCGTTTTGCCTTAATATGCGAGATTTTGTGACAATATTTACAAAAAAGTGGAAATTTAAATGAAGGGGTTATAATAGGTATACAGGGTGCGGGTAATTTTTCGATGCTCACCATTGGGATCTCGGAAACCATAAGAGATAGAGAGTAAGTTAAATTAGAGAAAAGTTGCACCATTTCTTGGCGATTAAGAATCCGAAGAGAATTTCCCGATATCTTGATTGGTTCATGAGTTATCTCGCAAAAACTAAAAACTGCGATTTTCAAAAAAGTTCACATCTTTCTTACAATTGATGTTATTTTAAATAAAGTTGGCACTTTTGTATTTTTGAAAGCTATCAATTGAACGGAATTGTCGGGAATTTTCTTGTCCTATATTTTAAGTAACGGTAGTCAACTTTTGACTCTCTTATGGCCGCTATATTGAATTTTGACACCATCGGACAAGCAAAAAAAATAGCTTTTCAAAAATGTAATTAAAGGTGAATTTTTTTGCAGATCGTGAAAAAAGATATGAGCCATTTGTAAAATCAGCCTAAGCTTGTGAAAAAAAAATATGAAAAAGGATACCAACTTTTTTTATCTCTTATATGAAGTCAAAAGCAATTGAATTTTGAAGGAAATAAAATAGATCTAGAAGTCGTATCACGCGAACTTTGACATGTTTTTTCATGCTAGTTATATTTTTGAAAAGCTAATTTTTTTACGTATTTAATGGTGTTAAGATCCAATATGGCGGCCATAAGAAATAAGAAAGTTGACTGTCGCAATTCAAAATCTAGAAGGTCAACAAAAATTTTAATTATGTACCTCATCGAATGCCCCATACTGAATAATACAAACCTGCCAAGTTTCGTATCATTCCATTAATGGCGACGCAATTAAATTTTATCTTAAATGAAATGTTTCAGCTTTCCGTCAATATCTTCAAAGTAGTTCGAGATATTCAAGATGTCTCCTCAGATTATTATTCAGCATAATATCGCGCAACTTTTCTCTAATTTAACTTCCTCTGTATTTCTTAAAAGGAACAATAAACTCAAAAATATTAATTTTTCAAAAATTAGTCTAATTGATAGATTATTGCATTTTATAAATGTTGGCGTAAATAAAATTGCCCCAAAAAGCTTCAATTCGTTGCAAGGATCGGTTCGAGTTAGGCGCGTGACGTCATCTGTGATGCGGGGGCTCGTGCTTGCCAGCTGCAACGATCTTATGAATCTCTCGCCCTAGAAATAATTATTGTTTCTTCTGTAACTTTTGAACAAATGGATGGATTTCAAAAATTGTTGCATTTGTTTACAGAGGATTTCATACCCTTTATAATGATGTATCACAAAAGGTCCAAATGTAATTTAAAATTTTACTGTTGATCGGGCTGGAAGGTGGACGAATATTACAAATATTTACAGCATTGGATTGGTACTGACATTAGCTTTCAAATGATGTATTGCAAGTGAGGAGGTGCCTCCATTGCCACTGAATTTCTGGTTTTTGATGAGCACAAAAAATCCTTCTGTGCTTCTTTTGATTTTGAGTCTCTAAAACCGTAAACAAGAACTCAACATAATAGAACAAACACACAACTAACTAAGCTAGAGACAAACTAAACTGATCACTGCAAGTCTAAAAACGGTTTACAAATTATAATAATTTTGTAACAGAAACCTTTAAGCTTCGTCAAAAAAGACAAGACAACTAGCCTGCTTTGCGCAAGTATTTACCACATCTACTGCAAAAATGTTTGAGTTACATCTCACTAATCTAAGCTATTTTATATTTGTTTTTATTGGCGCGACATCTCTGTATTGGCTATTTAACTGGAATCTCTATGTAGATAATTGCGTTGTGGTTTAACTATGTTTAACTAAAAAAAGAACTATATTTGACATAGACCTGAATGGGAGTTGAAAATAATGGAAATTAAGAAAAATATTAACCGAATTTATGAGTTGATTTTGGCTATAGGATGACATATTTTTGAAGAATTGTCCATTCGAAAAATAGTTCATTCGAATAATTGTTTTCGAATAGGTAATTGTTAACATGAAAAATTGTTTATTCGAATAATTGTCTTTCGAATAATTGTTAATTCGAAGAATTGTTCATTCGAACAATTATTGTCTCTTTCTAATAATAGACCAGTCAAATAGGGACCGGAGGTTACAATAATTGTTGGAAAGCCGGAGATGATCTTAAACGCTTTAGTAGGCATCTAATAGAAGTATCCTAGTTTTGCAACTTCCCAGGATGTGTGCGTATGATAGGGTGTCCAAAAAACCCCGAAATTTTCGGACTTTTTTCAGTTTTTCGTTTTTAACTTCTAAACAGTGCTTCCTAGCGGAAAGTTCGCTATTTTCGAAATTAAAGCGCACTAAATTCTGCGTCGAATGAGCCCCAAACGTTAATTTCGACCATGACTTCAAAAAGCATCACTTTAAATTTTGGTTAAACGTATTCAAAAAACAATTTATTTATAAAGGTACTTAAGAAATGAGACGAATAAAAAATCTATTTCTTCGAAATCTTTTGGACGTGGAGGGGCCAGGGTCGTTCGCAGGCTCGATGAATAGTGTGTCGCCTTCAAATAGTTGAGGCTTAGGTATACTGACTTATGACTGTTTATGGACTGCTCTATTTTTATTTTATAGATCTAAAGCCTCAACTATTTGAAGGCGACACACTATTCATCGAGCCTGCGAACGACCCTGGCCCCTCCACGTCCAAAAGATTTCGAAGAAATTGATCTTTTATTCATTGTCTCATTTCTTAACTACATTTATAAATAAATTATTTTTTGAATACTTTTAAGCAACATTTAAATTTGTGATGCTTTTTGAAATCAGCGATTGATGGTCTACAACTTTCAAGCTATAAGTTTTTTAAATTAGAGTAGCCGTTTGGACGTTACAGACGACGAAAAGTCACTACTTGTTAATTTTTCACAAAATTGTCGTTTTTGACCATGGCTTGCGACCCTACCACATGGTCGAACTTAACGCTTGGGGGGCTCCCTCGACGCAGAATTTAATGCGCTTTAATTTCGAAAATAGAGAACTTTTCGCTAGGAAGCACCGTTTCAAAATTATAAGCGAAAAACTGAAAAAAGTCCGAAAATTTCGTGTTTTTTTGGACGCCCTATCATACGCACACATCTTGGGAAGTTGCAAAACTAGGGTATTTCTATTAGATGCCTACTAAAGGGTTTAAGATCATCTCCCGCTTTCCAACATTTATTGTAACCTCCGGTCCCCTGGAGGTTACTTTGACTGGACTATAATTGCTTTGAAATATTTTTTTTCGAAGAATTCTTTTCGAATAATTGTTTTCGAATAATTTACCGGCTTCCCTTTGAAGGAGTACAAAATGTAGATGTGCTAAATAATATGTGCCTATAAGTATAATAACGACAAGTATTCGGATGTTTTTGTAGGTATTGTTCGTGAATAAAGTATTGAATGCAACTCGGGAGTGAACACGTCTGGATTAAAATTGTACTTTACTTCCTTGATACTTAAATAACTATTACCTATAAGCAGCGGCAGTTTCATCCACCGACAGAGCATGTCTGTGTAAAAGACCGGCGTTTAGCAAAGCGCAGTTTGCAAGCGTCCTACGAGATTTTGTTTTACCGGGGGCCATCTGCGTGTTTAGAATAGGTGATGATTGCTCCTGACTAGCTGACGAATGCTCTAAAATTAAATTTGGTGCTGACGGACTTCTATTGACAGAACTCTGAAATGTTTACAGTAAGTTGTCCCACGATCAAATATGTTATTTTAATACCAACCTGTGGCACTTTAAGCGAACTGCTACGCTGGGATTTGATGGCAAGGCCTTTGGAAAAATTAAGAAAAGACTCTGTAAGCGCTCTTCGATCAGTTCGAGGGTGGTACGATGATTGATGGTAAATACTACCAGTCTGCGACCCAGAAGTTCGTAAGGATCCGTGGACACTGTGCCCAGCGCGGTTTGCGGTATACGAACCGCCACTGGGGGGCCCATTTACGCTCATTTTTAATCGGGCTGGCACCACCTTTGCCGCAGAGTCTCTTGCCTCAAAGGTCATCACGCAGGCTGCCACCACTATAAATCCTGAAAGGTATCAAACGATTTTTACGTGAAAGCATTATTATGTTTAACTGAAAAATAGCCAATAAGACCCCTACTGAAACAGGCCAGCAAAGATGTCTTTTTAATAGGGGTAAAACTGTAAAAGTTTTCGAAACGTCCATCAATTTGGGATAAACATAAATAATTCAAAGTAAAATTACCTTAGGTAAAGCGTTGGACACTGAGAAGATTAGATATAGGGTGTCCGGAAGTAACGATGAAATATTTCGGGGGGTGATTCTGCAGCTCAAAATATGATAAAAAGTTCCTATAAACATGTGTCCGGAAATAGCTCCTAAGGGGGCGCTCAAAATTCGATTTTATTTTAGTCAATTATTATTTTTTTGCAGACTATCTGACGTCTGTAAGCAATTTAATCCAAAAGAAAGGGAAAGGTACTTAAAGCCAGTAAGTTATTATTATATACAGGGTGGGAAGTGTTACAGTGCTCACTATTGGGACCTCGGAAACTATAAGAGATAGAAGTTCGGTTAAATTGCAAAAAATTGCTCATTTTGTAGGTGATTAAGAGCCTCTAAAGAATTCTTCGATATCTTGATTTGTTCCTGAGTTATTCCGAAAAAACTGAAAACTGACATTTTAAAGAAAAAATCGTATCTTCCTAACAGTTGATGCTATTTAAATAAAACTCGGAACTTTTATATTTTTGACAGCTGTCAAGCCATTGGCATTTTCCGAAATTTCCTAGGACTTCTAGATTTTGAGTAACTACAGTCAACTTTTCTTTTTCTTATTGACACCATATTGGATTTTAACACCATAAAATACACAAAAAAATAGATTTTCAAAAATGTAAACAACTTGAAATTTTTTGACAGATAGTCAAAATTTGAAATTGGTGTGAATAATTTGTGTAATCAGTACAGCGCGGATTTCTAGCTATTATGATATTTGGTAGGATTAATAGCAGATCAAAAATAACTTTTAGGGAGCCCGAATTATAACGAAAGCATTTTAATTGAGCCAAATTTTTTTGTGCTTATTTTGCATTTTCCGAGTTTTGTGCATATTACATCTTTCTGTGCTTTCTTAATTTTTTCGCGCTTTTTGGTCCTTGTGCTGGTTAAGGTACTATTTTACAATTTTTTAACATTACCTACTTGGTGAAGTTCGGTAACATTTTTCTCAAACTATTTCATTTCTCTAGCACAATAAGAGCATCTGCCCATTCTACCATATGGGGTCTAATTTTCGAATCTTTCGAACTATTTTGCATGCGGTGTTACTAGGCAATCGCCAATGAGACTGCATCTACCGTATAGTGATTCCACATACGAAACTGCTTGTATGATATTCTCTGCGGACCGATGAAAACAAAATTTAAATACATCTAAGTATTTTAAAATTGCAGTAAGAAATTACATGAAATTGTATTATTCAATATACTTTTAAAGAAAAACAAAAATTGGATCCTTCTATAGTAGAGCGCCATGGGTGAGCGAATATCGAAAACTTTTACAGCATTGAATTAGTAATGAAATTCGCTTTAAAATAAGTTATCACAAGTGAGTATTACTATATAAAATTTTGTGCTATTTTCGAGCTTTCTTGCTTTCTTGAGTTACTGTAGAGCTTTTTTGTGCGGTTTTTATGCTATTTTAAGCACTTAAAACAACTTTCTTTGTGCTTATAAGTCCGCGCTCTAATAACCAGCTTAAAGTTAGGGGGAAAACAATTGCAGAAAATAAACCTACTTTTAAATTTCATATGACAGGTGAAAACAATTTGATTCAATGGTAATAAAACACGTCTTGGCATCGTGTGACTCAAGCTTTGAAATGTTTTCTTGAAAAAAGCGCCGGTTGGTTACATTTTTGAAAAGCTGATTTTTTTGTGTGGTCAATAGTGTAAAAATCCAATATGGCGGCCATAAGTAAAAGAGAAGTTTACTGCCAATGCCAATGACTTGACAGCTGCCAAAAATATAAAAATTCCAAGTTTCATTTAAATAGCATCAGCTGATATGATTTTTTCTTCTGAATAAAATTTTTCCGTTTTCTCGGAATAACTCAGGAACGAATCAAGATATCGAAGAACTCTTTACAGATTCTTAATCACCTTCAAAAAGAGCAACTTTTTGTAATTTAACCGAACTTCTATCTCTTATAGTTTCCAAGATCCCAAAAGTGAGGATTGAAATAGTTCCCATTCTGTATATTTATTATGCAGGGTGTAACAGAAACATACGGCAATATTTTAACCACGAAAATACAAGATGAAAATTCCCAAGAAAGTTTTTCCTAGGGTCGTTAATAACGGAGGTAGGGGTGGTTACAGTGGAAGGATATGGATAACGGTTTTAGGGCATTGCACGTACCACATTTTCGCCTTGTATTTTTGCGAATAATACGTGATTAAAATATTGCCTATGTTACCACACTGTATTATATTATACAGGCTGTTATTTTTAAAACTTCCCACCTTTGGATATAATAAAGATATTGAATTGAAATAAACGCTGACCAATCCCGCACTGAGGGGGACACTTGCGCGTATATAGAGGGAATTTTTTCCACTTCCGGTTTAACCGGAAATTACCTTGACTTGTTTTTTTTTTAAATAGAATGACACCTACATTCTAGATTTTCAAAAACGTCGAAGAAATCGGTGCTAAATTGAGATTTTCGAAAAACGCAAAAACACGTCTACTTTTTTGATGCAAATTCATCTTCCCATTGACATTTTCTTTTTATTTACTTTTGAGATGTTGACGGATTATGAGGTAAGAGAAAATTTGATAGAAATAAGAGAAATCAAAAAATTAAATTGTTCAGGTAAATTTGCATCGAAAAAACTAACTTGACGTGTTTTTGCGTTGTTCGAAAATCTCAATATTTCACCGATTTCTTTGATGTTTTTGAAAATTTAGGGTAGGAGTGAGTGCACTTCCGGTCAAGTATGATACAATGTTTCTAACTCAGAAAAAATCGGAGATTCCGAATCCGTTGAGAAAAAGGTGTCATTCTATTTGAAAAACAAAATTAAGGGCATTTCCGGTTAAACCGGAAGCTTTACTTTCAATTCAATATCTTTATTATATCCAAAGAAATTCAAGGTGGGAAATTTTAAAAATAACACCCTGTATATAACTTGTTGGCTTTAAATTTGGTTTAAATTAAGAAAGCCAGTAGTCGAGAAGTACAACCATCAATAAACAACATTAGATTACTTTATTTACAAATTTTTACAATCCGTTCAGTTTTGTAATTCAATAAAAATGAGATTGACAAGCCTAGGAAACGGTTAATCCTATACGGTGTTATAACAAAATAGGCTTTTTATGTAATTTTAGTCAGGGAACCATATTCCGGTTAGAAATTGTCATAAAAATAATACATAAAAAATTTTGGTTGGGGAAAGCTGAACCCCCCCTTATTTTCCACGCCCCTGGTTGAATCTGCTTTTGGTAGATACCAGAATCTGTTGGCCCTTACTGATGTTAGATAATGTGCAAAAACTTGTCGCTGTAGATCAAACGGTTCCTGATTTATTCTATAAAAACCGAATTTTAGGCGCCCCCTTAGGAGTAATTTCCGGACACATGTTTATAGGAACTTTTTTCACATTTTGAGCCGCGGAATCGCCCCCTCAAAATATTTCATCGTCATTTCCGGACACCCTGTATTAAATTACATGGGTTTTAGGCTTACCTCCAACTCCCATTACAATGGGGCCAGCATAGGACAAGTTATTGAGATGAAATCCACGCGATTCATTTTTAATCCGAACTGTGTGATTGCCTCTAACTTCTTGGGCCATGGAAAGATGGTCTGCGTAGTAACCTAAAATTGTAAATAATTGGATCAGGAAGACTAATAAAAAAATTACCTATAGTGGCCATTGCAGTGCCAAGCACCATTAATAGAAGGCCTAGACTCAGTGCCTTGCACGCATTCCAAAGACATTTTCCATTAACCTTGCCCCTAACCACTTGGACGTTCCATTGAGCCCCAGAAGCCGGATGAGCTCTTCTTACCACTTCAGATGATCCTCCTCTAGCCCACCCGCCCCCCAGAAAGGCCCTTTGATGCATGATCTACTTTGGACGAAAAAATTGTCTTAAAAATGTTTTCAATAAAATTGGCAATAAATTTTTTCTTGTTCATAAAGAATGCTGTAATTTTAGTGCACTAGGTACGCGTTCTGCATAAAAATTTTATATTTACGACGTCAGATTAGACGCCTAGGATAAAACCAGGAGCAAGTTCCCGGCGATGCATGAAAAAACTACCACATAAAAGCAAATGTCACGTTTTTACTATCGCAGATATTTCAGGACCTGAAATTGCTTTAGAATTTTTCGTAGTAAAATAAAATTCCTTAACTATTTCATTTGCAAGAAGATTAACGACTGGCGATAAATTGTGTTTATGCAATTCTATAAAATGTAGTGGAAAAAGAAAGGGCGGAGGTGAATAAGAGAGCAAGTTACCTTAGAAATGGGGATATAATTAAAGTAAATTCAGTTTGGGGATTTCCATAGTCCTGCAGCACATCACAGGGTGCACTAATTATCCCCTGTTGCAATAAATGGAGTAATAATGGGATCCGTTCAACATCCCTCTGGACCACGGGCAACAGGTACAATCATGCGCGAGTCTCGCACCCTCCTTATCGACCGCACATCGGACCTAAACAAACTCTAAAGACACTATCGCGGATGCTATTCATTCCGGCTAAGCAATTTCCCGCTACAATCAACTCGCATTAAATATTTATGGAACCGACGGAGTTATTTTTAACGCGCACAATGATGAAAGGGTTGTCCGTTGCCTCATCTGCATCACTGCTTTTTGCCTCAACAACGATCAAAAACTTCTAAGACCATTTGAAACACCTGTCCCATATAACGCGTGAGCGACGCCGGTCCAGAGCGTCGCCTGCGCCGCGCCCAGGGCCGTATTAAGGCTAAATCAGAGAGGCGACTGATTCATGGCGTAAAAATATTGGGGCGCCAAACTTGTCTTGTACATGTATTCCAAATTAAGAATTTTTAAGTTAGTTCAAGTATTGCCAACTACTTCGAGGTAATTCTTGCACGAATTAATTTGAAAATGTGAAAATACTGGACAAATTTTTTTGCGGGAGGCTGTTAGAGCGACATTCGCAGTATTATTATAATCATTATTCACGAGTTACTAGAATTTAGAGCAGCCGCTTGAATAGCAGAAAATCCTGGGTTCGATTCTCAGCCGCGAGCCACTTTTTCCACAATAGTCACATGATTCAACAAAATTTAAATCACTGGTTAAATTAAACTACGTAACTAAACGTAGCCAATAAATGCGGTGTTGTCAAATTGTGCATTTCGTAGCCTGGAAACGCGGTGTTGTACCCGATTGAGGTTTTGTCGTTAAATTTGATCAAATTTAGTTGTCTATTTTCTATTTAAAAAAAGTGCGAGCGAAGTGAGCACTCGAAGGAAAGTTTCGGCGTAGCCGAACCACGCGAGCTTTCGGCTTTTAGCCGAAAGGGAGAAGTCTGCGACATACATTCGCTCATACTAGTTCCCGCAGAAAATGCAGTTTCTTTGCATTTTATGCTAATCAAGTAGTGGGAAATTAATATGTTTGTCCAATGTTAAATTCAACTACGTAACTAAACGTAGCCAAGAAATGCGGTGCTTTCAAATTGTGCCTTTCGTAGCCTGAAAACGCGGTGTTGTACCCGATTGAGCTTTTGCCGTTGAATTTGATCAAGTTTAGTTGTCTATTTTCTATTTAAAAAACCTTCCATTTTTTTAAATTGTAGGGTTGGGGAGGTTAAAAAGTGCGAGCGAAGTGAGCCCTCGAAGAAAAGTTTCGGCATAGCCGAAACACGCGAGGTTTCGGCTTTTAGCCGAAAGGGAGAAGTCTACGACATACATCCGCTCATACTAGTTCCCGCAGAAAATGCTGTTTCTTTGCATTTTATGCTAATCAAGTAGTGGGAAATTAATATGTTTGTCCAATGTTAAATTCAACTACGTAACTAAACGTAGCTAAGAAATGCGGTGCTGTCAAATTGTGCCTTTCGTAGCCTGAAAACGCGGTGTTGTACCCGATTGAGCTTTTGCCGTTGAATTTGATCAAGTTTAGTTGTCTATTTGCTATTTAAAAAACCTCCCATTTTTTTTAATTGTAGGGTTAGGGAGGTTAAAAAGTGCGAGCGAAGTGAGCCCTCGAAGGAAAGTTTCGGCATAGCCGAAACACGCGAGCTTTCGGCTTTTAGCCGAAAGGGAGAAGTTTACGACATACATCCACTCATACTAGTTCCCGCGAAAAATGCTGTTTCTTTGTATTTTATGCAAATCGAGTATTGGGAAATTAATATTTTTGTCCAATGTTAAATTCAACTACGTAACTAAATATATTATTCGGTGTTTAAGCGACATTATGTGACTCGTCTTAATTCTCCTCGCTCCGCTCGGCATTTAAACTTCCATACTCCGTCACATAATGTTTTACTTAAACTCCCAATAAAATAAATATCTATTATTGAGCAAAATTATTAGGTAAAAAAATGCTTGAATAAATTTGTTATCATATTCAAATTCTCGGTAATCTTATTATATTAGGTAAAACAAGTCCCGAATTTTCAGAGGCAAACCCGATCAGTTGTATTATAGTTCTGTTGGTTGTAGATATTATTTGTACTGGAAATGAGGTGCTTAATCAGTGGAAAATTTACGGAAGAACCCTCGGAAGAACCTTTGAAACATGTGGTTTTTTTTATATGACGCGGCGGTTGTTCGAAAATTTGAAAAATTAACAAAAGTTGGTCGTGAACCTAGTCTTGAAGAAGTTTGTTATCACCGAACTTGTCGCATTAGTAGGTACCTAATTTTACACACAAGAAGACATTAATCTACGAAAGCGTTGAACCGCCACTGAAAATTATTTTTTTTTAAAGTACTGCGACTTTAAACACGCAATAAATATTTCATTGCGACTTTAAACTCGCAATAGATTAATTCATTGCGACTTTGAACTCGCAATAAATATTTCATTGCGACTTTAAACTCGCAATAGATTAATTCATTGCGAGTTTAAACTCACTTGACCTTGCACGTGGCTGTAGGAACTACCCACACAGCAGCAGCACAGCGCACAGCAGCGTGACGAACCAGCAGTAGCAAGCAGTCACTTAGCCACATGACGTAACATGTTCAGTTCAAACTGGAAAATGGAAATTGACAGTTTATCAAATTATTGCGAATTTAAAGTCGCAATAAAATATTTATTGCGAGTTCAAAGTCGCAATGAATTCATCTATTGCGAGTTTAAAGTTGCAATGAAATATTCATTGCGTGTTTAAAGTCACAATGAAATATTTATTGCGAGTTTAAAGACACAATGAAATATTCATTGCGAGTTTAAAGTCGCAATGAATTAAACTATTGCGAGTTTAAAGTCGCAATGAAATATTCATTGCGAGCTTAAAGTCGCAATGGATTAATCTATTGCGAGTTTAAAGTCGCAATGAAATATCTATTGCGAGTTCAAAGTCGCAATGAAATATTCATTGCTAGTTTAAAGTCGCAATGAATTAATTTATTGCGAGTTTAAAGTCGCAATGAAATATTTATTGCGAGTTCAAAGTCGCAATGAAATATTTATTGCGAGTTCAAAGTCGCAATGAATTAATTTATTGCGAGTTCAAAGTCGCAATGAATTAATTTATTGCGAGTTTAAAGTCGCAATGAAATATTTATTGCGTGTTTAAAGTCGCAGTACTTTAAAAAAAATTAATTTTGCGTGGCGGTTCTACGCTTTCGTATGCAAGAGCACTCATCTGAGAAAAATTTAATTTTGTGCATTCAAAATTCGACAAAATGAAACCACGTCTCTGCACACGTTTTACACTAGGACATCCTTAGGCACTTGACTTTTGCTAGATACGTGGTTTTGCCTACAACAATATACAGTATTCATTTTACGTACCTATTATAATAATGTATATTACGCATTTAAAAATAACTTACGGCTGGTTTTCGTTGGTTGGAGTTCCGCAAAAATCATTAAGTACTTATTTTATTAACCTCCCCCATCTCAATTTTAAAAAAATGGGAGGTTACTGCTATCACTAAAATTTTCGAATTCGAGATAAGACCGGATGTATGCGTTTTGAGGTCTCAGGAACCCAAAAAAGAGGTTTTTAAAATGTGTCTGTGTGGACGTTCGTACGTTCGTACGTTTGTACGTACGTTCGTACGTTTGTAAACACGCCACAGCCAAAACTACTAGACCGATTTGGCTGAAATTTGGTACGTAGGCATCTCATAGCCCAACTTAGATCTGAAAAGCTTTTGGAGCCAATCGTGCAACCGGATATGCCTTTTTGGCACATCAACTTTTAAATTTTAAATGCAAACCCCCGCTTTTCACGTCACCATAAGAAAGGCCTTCAAATTCTGCTTCTAAAAGTGTATTCACTCTTAGTGTCTTTTTGACAAAAATTGAAATATTCGGGATTGTTAACGTACTTTAAAAACACGATACAGCCGAAACCTCTGGACCGATTTGGCCGAAAGTTTGTACATGGAGACTGTATTATACGTTGAAGAGCTAAAAAATGTTTGGAGGCCATCAACCCACGGAAAGTGCCGTTTTGGCACATCAATTTTCAATTTTAAATATACTCTCATTTTATCATCCTAAGCAACTTTTTTTAAAGTTTATTGTCAGCATCAGGAGGTCTTCAAATACTTGTTCTAAATAAGACAAAATTCATTCGCATTTACTGCCCTTTGGGTAAAAAAAATGCAGCAGAGAAGCGGCTGGAACCTCCCCATCGCGTGGATCTTTATATTCTGGGTAGATAGTAGTCAGTTCAACAGAAAATTTGTTATGTTTTGTTCGACAATGTACCAAACAGTCAAAGGACAGTAAATGCGAATGAATTTTATCTTATTTAGAACAAGTATTTGAAGACCTTCCTGATGCTGACCATAAATTTGAAAAAAAAATGTTTAGGGTGGTAAAATTAGAGTATATTTAAAATAGAAAATTGATGTGCCAAAACGGCACTTTCCGTGGGTCGATTGCCTCCAAACATTTTTTAGCCCTTGGATGTATAATACAGTCTCCATGTACAAAATTTCAGCAAAATCGGTCCAGAGGTTTCGGCTGTATCGTGTTTTTAAAGTACGTTAACAATCCCGAATATTTCAATTTTTGTCAAAAAGGCACTAAGAGTGCATGCATTTTTAGAAGCAGAATTTGAAGGCCTTCCTTATGGTGAAGTGAAAAATGGGGGTTTGCATTTAAAATTTAAAAGTTGATGTGCCAAAAGGGCATTTCCGGCGGCACGATTGGCTCCAAAAGCTTTTCAGATCTAAGTTAGGTTGTTAGATGCCCACATACCAAATTTCAGCCAAATCGGTCTAGTAGTTTTGGCTGTGGCGTGTTTACAAACGTACGTACGAACGTACGTACGAACGTACGAACGTACGAACGTACGTACGTACGAACATACACACAGACACATTTTAAAAACCACTTTTTTGGGTTCCTGAGACCTCAAAACGCATAGATCCGGTCTCATCTCGAATTCGAAAATTTTAGTGATTGCAGTAACCTCCCATTTTTTTAAAATTGTGTTGGGTTTGGGGAGGTTAAAAAAATTAAATTTTGTAATAACACTAAAAACACATTATAGCCCAAACTACTGGATCGATTTGACTGAAATTTGGTTCATGGAGATTGGGTGACCCGTTGAAGACCTGAATCGCTTTTGGAAGCAATTGGTAATCGGAAAGTGCCATTTAAGCATATCAACTGAAAATTTTAAATACAAGGCCTCCTTTTTTATGTCGCCATTAGAAAGACGATCAATTTCTGGTTCTAAAAAAGTATTCACAGTTTCTGCCATTTCAGCGAAAAATAGAGCAATAATCCTTTCCATTAAAAGGGATATTCCAACTATAAAATTTCGCTGTCCGACATCGCATTTGCGCATTACTCTCAAGTTCACGTCACTTTATTCAAGGTCTGTCAGCAGAATGCGTTGTACACAGGTGTATACCCCGAAAATCTCGGCGGGGATTGTTTTTGGGCCATATCGAACTATAGTAGTCGAAGTTACAGATGAAAAACCGAAAAAAATATCAATTTTCGACGTTTGATCGCGAACGCTGCCTCAACACTTGAAGATAGATCAAAAGTTTGAAAGGATGAATTGTCGGCAATGAAAAGATCTTCAAAAAAGTCCGCGACGACCTATAGCTATCTACGATGGGTAGCACACCGTGATCGTTTTTGTGTTTTAATTTTTGACGAAAGTGGCTTCGGTCGCTTATTGTCGACATTTCTTCCTTATACGATTTTAATCTATAAGCGTTTAGGTAGCGTTCGCAGTAGAATCACGAGAAGCCGCGTTTTTTTCCCGGGAGCGAAAAATTATTAATTGTAATAACTCGAGAACGAGTAGAGGTATCTTACTGAAACTTGGTTTTCGAGTTCTACCATCAAGTCTGCTGAAAGTGAAGGAGTGCCAATTTTGGGGGATGAAATTTAGGTGTTGAAAATCACAAAAATACGAAAACCACTCAAATATGTTGTACGTGGAGGTCTAGAACCCGACACACAGTTAGAAATAAACGCACCCCTGTAAATTAGTCGTGAAGTAATGAGGGGGTGAAAAGATGAATCTCTAAATTATCGCAATTTTTCAATGAATTGCATTAGAGTGGTGAAATTGAAACCACATCTTTCTTTAGAGCATGTGAGATGATGGTAAAATAAGGGGTTGGATTTTAGGGTTTGAAATGTTCATGAAGCTTTGTAACTTTACACAGAAAAACAATATCTCATGTGAAACTGTGAAATCTTACACACTGTGGAATAAATTCATCAAAGGGGATGAAAGTTAAGGGTGAAAACTGGAATTTTCACCGAATAATGTAGATTTGAAATTAATACAGTTCGAAAGCTTTCTACTGATGGTACAAAAAAAGTCTTATTCATAAGTCGTGAAAAACCGCCCATTAAGGCGCTACAACCCCTAACATGCCGAAACACAAAAATGGGATAACTTAAAAACTGCTCATCGTATCAAAGCTGGATTTGGTGTGTTAATTTACAGCGACACTGTAGGCGGATGGGCAAATTTTCATTATTATCTAACAAGGGGGATGAGATTTAAGGCTTGAAACTGGGAAATTTTTCAGGTAAATAGTGGAATAAAATTACGGGGTTCGAAAGATTTCCGTCAACCATTGAAAAAAGTCTTACAAGTCTTCAATCTAATACTAATAACACTTAGGCTACTAATAACCCCTACCCTTGGTAAACGGAATAAATAAATTTTTTATTTTCCTTTTCGGGTTTTTATGTGCTTTCTCTGTACGTAATTCAAAGCCGTTTTAATTAACTTTTAAGCTATCTATAATTTTTCAGCCCCTTTCACCCTCAAAACTCACAAAAAGCAAAATTTACGCAGACCGCTTCACAATTTTTCAACGCCGCGAGCGTTAATTTTGTAAATTTTGCGTAATTTTGTCTTTCTGCGATAATAAATTTTGCTTATTTAGACTATGTTTTGCCTTTGTCACTTTTTCGATCCCTTTCGCAATATTTCAACCCCCCAAAACCCTAAATAATTGGGTTATTTTCGTGTTGTTTTCTGTAATTCTATAGGTAGCTATAACTACAATTAATTTTCATACCCTATGACTTTTCATCCCCCTTTACGATTTTTCAACCCCCAAGTGTTAATTTTGCAAAATTTGCGTAATTTCGCGCTTTTCTTCGGTAATAAATTGAACTCAGTTGAACGATGTTTACCTCTTTCTCTTTCTTTAATCCCATTCTCAATATTTCAACTCTCCAAACCCAAAATTTATATAATTGGATTATTTTGGACTTATTTTCTGTAATTTTTTACTTAAACATCGGTTTATTCTCATAGCCTTTGACTTTTCATCCCCCTTTGCGATTTTTCAACCCCTTAAGTGCTAATTTTGCAACTTTCGCGTAATTTCGTTGGTAATAAATTGAACTCATTTGGGATTCAGTTTACCTTTTACAATTTTCCAGTTTCCTTCGCAATAGGTAGGTGTTTCAACACCCACAAAAGCTTTAATATAATTGGATGATTTTCAACAAGAAATTTTTAACATTTTGCCTTTTTGACACATCTGTCCGTCTGCGGAGGCACTACTACTAGGTGCAATCTGCACCCGATTCCACCAGTAAGACCAGCCGCCCCTGCATACACATTAACATGATAAACATCTACAGGGATACACATCGCATTGATGTACATCTTCCGTTGGCTTTTTCAAATGACAATTAAATCTAAATTAAAAGACTTTAAGAAGGATAATAGTATCTCTTCGGTGTGTTAGGTACAAGATCTTAGAGAAGAGAAATGGAATTGTGAAAAGATAATACATCATTCGAAATAGTATAGGTAATTTTATATTTTCAGGAAAAGGAAATGAATATGTCATTTAATTTTATTTATTATCATTAGCAATATCATTTAATTTTTGTTCATTGAAAAATAAATGTAAAAGTTACGAATGTGCATGCATTTATTATTTTGGTCGAGGAATTCAGGAATTCATCTAGAAATCGATTTTGAGTTTATTATTGACTCTAACGTAGGTACCTAGGTATGTAATTTGATGTTCCTCGGACAGGCCAACCCGGGGGCCAACCTTATTTTGAACTTCTACGGAGCAGTTATTGGAATCGATCGAAAAATTCAAAAAAATTGAATCGCCAAAAACATCGAATCTTTACGTTTTAGGGTACCTGGGAACCCAAAAAAGTGGTTTTTGGAAAAATGTCTGTGTCTGTATGTCTGGATCACGCTGCAGCTCAAACTACTGATCGCATCGAGATGAAATTTCGCACACATAATTCTACAGTGGGCAATTTGTAGGTGCTGATTAGATTTTGAGCCACATCGGTTCACGGAAAGTGTCATTTTGGTGAAAATTCACCAATAGAGATTTGTTTTAAAATCTTCACTGTCAC
Source organism: Pycnomerus fuliginosus (assembly GCA_963924575.1). Lineage (NCBI taxonomy): Eukaryota > Metazoa > Arthropoda > Insecta > Coleoptera > Zopheridae > Pycnomerus > Pycnomerus fuliginosus. The sequence continues at coordinate 31,302,459 of OZ004618.1, read as the reverse complement.
CTGAAATTTTGAAAATTTTACATTTGATAATACAGAATTGACAACTACGAGTACATTTAAAAAGATTTTATGATGTAAAAGATTACTTCAATAGGCGCGCGGAGCGCGCTTCATGTTCTAGTAACCTTAAAAGGAACATGTTCTCAAATGTTATGGGTGATGACGATATTTGTCGAAAAGCATAACAAATTTTCTGTTGAACTGACTACTATCTACACAGAATATAAAGATCCACGCGATGGGGAGGTTCCAGCCGCTTCTCTGCTGCATTTTTTTTATTTTGTTGTGTTGTCATTCGAATCAAAAAAAAATGGCAGCAGAGAAGCGGCTGGAACCTCCCCAACGCGTAGGTCTTTGATTTCCGTGACTTGTGTTTAAGATTTTAAAGTTGATATGCCTAAATGGCACTTTCCGTGGGCCGATTGAATCCAAAATTTGTTCACCTCTTCGACGTGTAATACAATCACCATGTGCAAAATTTCAGCCAAATCGGTTCAGGGGCTTGGGCTGTACCGCGATTTTGAAGTCCGATAAAAATCTCGATTTTTTTAGTTTTTGGTCAAAAAGGCACTGACAGTGAATACATCTTTGGAAGCAGAATCTGAAAGCCTTTCTTATCGTGACCTGAAAAATGGGGGTCTACATTTAAAATTTAAAAGTTGATGTGCCAAAATTGCACTTCTGGTTGCACGATTGGCTCCAAAAGCTTTTCAGATCTAAGTTGGGTTGTCACATGCACACGTACCAAATTTCAGCCAAATCGGTCGAGTACTTTGGGCTGTGGCGTGTTTACGAACGTACAAAAAACGTACGAACGAACGTACGAACGAACGTACGTACGTACATACATACAGACACATTTTAAAAACCACTTTTTTGGGTTCGTGAGACCTCAAAACGTATAGATCCGGTCTTATCTCGAATTCGAAAATTTTAGTGATTTCAGTAACCTCCCTTTTTTTTAAATGGTGAAGTGGAGTGGGGAGGTTAAAACGAAAAAACGTCCTATGTGTATGTGTACCTATCTGTTGTGGGCCATTTCTAATTACTTAAAAGAACAAATGTGAGGCTAAAAATAAGTACTTACCTATCTAAATTTCTCTATAACCAAAAGTAAAAAACTCCTCCATTTAGAGAAAAAAAAGGCAGCAGAGAAGCGGCTGGAACCTCCCCAACGCATGGGTCTTTGATTTCCGTGACTTATTGTGTTTAAGATTTTAAAGTTGATATGCCTAAATGGCACTTCCCGTGGACCAATTGCTCCCAAAAGCCTTTCAGCTCTTCAATGGGTTACCTAACCTCCATGTACCAAATTTCGGACAAATTGATCCAGTAGTTTGGGCTATAACGTGGTTTCAGTGTTATTACAAAATTTCGATTTTTCTACCCGAAGGGTACTAAATGCGAATAAATTTTATCTCATTTAAAACCAGAATTTGAAGACCTTTCTGATGATAACAATAAATCTTTCAAAAAGTTGTTTTTGATGGGTGAATGAGAGAATAATTTTAAGTTTCGAAATTGGTGTGCCAAAACGGCACTTTCCGTGGGTCGATTGAATCCAAAATTTGTTCAGCTCTTCGACGTGTAATACAATCCCCATGTGCAAAATTTCAGCCAAATTGGTTGAGGGGCTTGGGCTGTACCGCGATTTTAAAGTCCGATAAAAATCAATTTTTTTTAAATTGTTGGTCAAAAGGGCACTAAGAATGAATACATTTTTAGATGCAGAATTTGAACGTCTTTCTTATGGTGACGTGAAAAATGGGGGTTTGCATTTAAAATTTAAAAGTTGATGTGCCAAAATGGCACTTCTGGTTGCACGATTGGCTCCAAAAGCTTTTCAGATCTAAGTTGGGTCTTCACATGCACACGTACCAAATTTCAGCCAAATCGGTCGAGTAGTTTGGGCTGTGGCGTGTTTACGAACGTACGTACGTACGTACGTACGTACGCACGAACGTACGTTCATACATACAGACACATTTTAAAAACCACTTTTTTGGGTTCCTGAGACCTCAAAACGTATAGATCCGGTCTTATCTCGAATTCGAAAATTTTAGTGATTGCAGTAACCTCCCTTTTTTTTAAATGGTGAAGTGGAGTGGGGAGGTTAAAACATACAAAAACAGCAATTTTGGGTTAATTATGTTATTACTACCTCAACGCCAACGAATCACTGCCGCATGCTCGCATCCGTTGGGCTTACGCGAACGTACGGTAAAGTATTTTTTTCTACGACCACTACTGTAAATAGCCAATTTTGTACAATGTACAATCTAAGTAAGCCGTTCCTTACGCACACAAACCTAAAACTGTGCGTAAAGAGTGAAAATCGCACAGTTTTCAATTGTCATTTGTCAAATGTCATTTTTCACTCAATTTTATTGTTAAATTCATTATTCTCCCCTTATTTATTAGGACATTTTATAAACACATCGACTACTCCTCTTCCAGGATAAAAGCAGTTCAACGGCAAAGTAAAATCCAAGGTAAAATCAATAAAAATCTTCTGTGCAAAAATTAGGTTATATCGCAGGACCTTTTTGTCCGAAAATGCCTTCAGACCTGTAAGTTGTATTCCTTCATATTTTCTTGAACCTTTGAGCCGGTATTTTAAAGAAATTGACAGAATATAGAATACCAGCAGGTTTTTGGTACCCAGGAACAATAAACCGGTAAATTAATTGACTTTATGAAAATTAATTCCATTGATTGCACGAATCATCATGCTGGAAAAAAACGTTTCAGAAACCAAAATAATGCAGTGTAAATTTGCATAACATCTTTTGTGGGAGATGCACTCAGAAAAAATCGTAGATTCCGAGTCCGTTGAGAAAAAGTATAATTCCTTTGAAAAATAAAAATTATGGTCATTTCCGGTTGAACCGGAAGTGTCAAAAAATGTCTGACTATACCACTGGATTCACATCAAAAAAATAAGCTAGAGGATATATCCGAAATATTCCTCTCGAAGAAGTTCTTCAATTTATTACCTACTTTTAAGAAAAGTTAAGTACCTATTGTGTGGTCGTAGAAAAAGTATCGTACGCAACTCGAGTTGTAAGGCAATTACGCACTGTGGAATTATACACTCGCCGCTACGCGGCTCGTGTACAACTTCTTCCACACGTGCGTAATATGCTTCTTACAACTCTCGTTACGTAATATACTATTAATTTATGCCGTTACTTATCATCCAATCTTTGCAATTGTGACATCAATGTAAAGCGAAATTAATGTACTTTTTTCCCCGTGAGGGCACAAATTTTCGTAAAGTGAGCCATCTAAGAGATATTTCACTAAACACCCAGAATTTAACTTAATTTGACTGAATTGTTTGTTGCTATTGCTTTTGTGCATTAATTGTATTTCAAAATAGATACACAATATGAATCTACGTTTCAAGAGCTTTCAAATAAAAAAAAGAAAATGAAAATAGTCCCAATATTTACAGAGTTACGAGCGATTTTATACAGGTGGGAGTGCGCCATTTTTAAACGCCCGCCATTTTTGAAATTTACTCTTCTGAGATGTCCATCATGGTTTTTTGCCATTCTATTTAAAAAAAGTGCGAGCGAAGTGAGCACTCGAACGAAAGTTTCGTCATAGCCAAAAGGCGCGAGCTTTCGTCTTTTAACCGAAAGGGAGAAGTCTACGACATACGTCCGCTCAGACTGGTTCCCGCGAAAAATGCTGTTTCATTGCAACCGGGGCGAAGCCGAGGAAATCGAAAAAAAATTTTTTTTTTTACTTTATTTACCAGAACAAATATACAAATATATACAAATATCTCTCGAGCCACCATTCAAATGCACTTCGCTGATGAGGGTCAAGTAACCCGAAACCGGTCCGAAGTTTTTGAATGGTGGCTCGAAAGATTCAGGTATTTAAATCGGTTTAAATATACAATACGTGAGAAAAAGGAAAGAAAAATGATGAAATAAGTTGCTGGTAAATCTCAAGGGCTGTGTTCAGTTCTCCCATACGAGACGGGGACTGTTCTTCCACACAGCCCTTGCCAAAACATAAATAACTAACTAGCAAGACGGGAGAACACGTTTGGCAAAGTAGAACAAAAATATCAAGAATTTTGAAAAAATGAAGCGCTACTTTACAGAAATAAACAGCAAAACACTGTAATGACTTATGAGTATATTAATCTTAATTTTACTTAAATAGAAATAGCTGAAGATTGTACTGAGAGTAAATAATCTGACATGGTACTTTTTAAAGAGAGAGATGGACATGTTACGAAAGGGAGCAGGAATTTTGTTCATTATATGAGCGATACTGTACGAAAATGAGCGTTTGAAAAATTGTGAATTGTGCAGTGGAATTTCTAAAGTATCTCTTCTTCTGATATTAATATTATGTATATCACTCCTGTACACTATTTTTCGAGATCAAATTTTTCACGCGAGTTTTCAGCCCAAATCGAAAACGAGCAGTCTGTACGCAACCATACGCATTCTTATTGTACTTATTATTTTTGAAGGGCCGCAAAATGTTCGCCTCACTTGAAAAATTTTCCTAACACGGCCCTGGCCGCGCCGCCGCTGTCATGGTAACTGGAACAGCATCTCCAGGCACTTCAGTCAGTGCAGGCGGCACGAGGTGATCAATGCTGCAGCCGTGATGTTACGGCCCCATGGTCAGCGGAGGCCACGGGACCGAGTCGGACCCGTGGATGCTGGACCCGGAATTGCGTCACCATATCCAGCACTGTCCCTGTCCCTGTAACCATATGGGATATGGCAATTTCTTAGATTACCAGGTAATTCGCTCCCGCCATAAATTGTCACGTCTTCGTCAACAAACTTTTTTCTTGTGTGCCGTGACCCTTATCCCGATCCTGCCCACCCCTACTGTCATTAATCAAAAAGCGTGTGAACGATCCTGTTATTGTTTTCAGCTGAAAATGATGAATTTCAAAATGAAAACATTTTTCTGTTGTTCATTTAAAACGTTTGATGAATAAATGTAGTAAATAAACAAAACGTGCGGAGGCAATGAAATTATTTGGAAACTGTAGGAAGCTAAACAAAACGCAAATATCTTCATTATCAGTTAAAATCGATTGACTGCTCTGGAGTTTTAATTGGGAAAGTGAGCTCTTTAATTTAATCAGTATTTGAAATCTTCAAATAACAATTTCCATTCATAAGAAAACGTGCTGCGAAAATTCAAAAATAATCTGATACATTTCACTTGTGTCGAATGAATATCGGTATTTAAAACTTAAAAGCCCCCGGAAGATGTACATCAATGCGATGTGTATCCCTGTAGATGTTTATCACGTTAATGTGTATGTAGGGGCGGCTGGTCTTACTGATGGTGGAATCGGGTGCAGATTTTATCAATCTGCACCTAGTAGTAGTGCCTCCGCAAACGCACAGATGTGTCAAAAAGGTGAAATGTTAAAAAATTGTTCTTACCGAATTAAAAAGTAGAAAATGAACAGAAAAACACAAAAAATTTGAGGGTTGAAAACTAAAAATAATGACAATATAAACCAAATAAGAAAACGAAAAAAATTGTCGGAATTAAAACAAAATTTGGCTGAACAATTGCGAAAAGGGATGAAAAATCAAGAGGAATGAAAATTAAGTGTCATTAAGTAGAATAACGACATACAACACGAAAATAACCAATTATGCAACCAAATTATGCAATTAAAACTTTTGTCGGGGTTGAAATACATACTTATACCTACCTATTGCGAAGGAAACTGGAAAATTGTAAAAGGTAAACTGAATCCCAAAAGAGTTCAATTTTATTACCGACGAAAAACAAAATTAAGCGAATTTTGCAAAACTAGCACTTAGGGGGTTAAAAAATCGCAAAGGTGGATGAAAAGTCAAAAGGTATGAGGATTAACCGTGGCTAAGTAAAATTACGGCAAATAACACCAAAATAACCCAATTATATAAATTTAGCGTTTAAAGAGTTGAAACATTGCGAAGGGTGGTGAAAAAAGTGAAAGATGTAAAACTTCATCCAAATGAGTTCATTTATTACCGAAGAAAAACGAAATTACGCAAATTTTGCCATATTAGCACTTAGGAGGTTGAAAAATCGTAAAGGGGGATGAAAAGTCAAAGGGGATGAAAATTAATCGTAATTAAACAGAATTACGGTTGCTGGAGGGCTTTCATTACATTGACCTTGCATTTTTCAAATTTTTCTATTTTCTAATTGGTTACCTTTTTCTCAAATTATTTATTTGTTGATATCTCGTTTTTTTGTTTAATAATATATTTCGCCTTGACTGCGCGCATATCACTTATTCTCACATATTTTTACGGGCAGGATTAAATCAGCTGTGCTGTTCCTGTCCTTTTGTATAGTAATTACCGTTTTGTTTTAATTTTTGTATAAATTGTTGGAATTGTTAAGTATTATTTTACGTTTGTGGGGAGGGTTTTTTACTATGCAATAATTGTATTATTATTATTATTTATTATTAAAATAACACGAAAATAAGTCAATAATGCAAATTTGGCTTTTGGGGGTTCAAATATTGCGAAGGGTCGAAAAAGTGAAAAAGGCAAGAACAATCTATATGAGTAAAATTTATTACCGAGAAAAGGCAAAACTGCGCGGATTTTACAAAATTAACGCTCAGGGGGTTGAAAAATTGTTTAGGGGGATGAAAAATCAAGTGGGGTGAAAATGAACTGCAGTAGAACTAGCGAAATTCACACGAAAAAGAAGTGGTCTGGGTAAATTTAGCTTTTTGAGGGCTCACATTATCATGAAAAGGGTTGAAAAATTGTGGATGAGTCAAAAACTAATGAAAATGACTTTCCATGAATTATTGAAAAAAATCAGAAGAAAGCCTAAAAAAATAAATAAAATGTATTTACGCTAGGGCTTAGGGGTTGTTAGTAACGTAGGGGTTGGTTTTAGTTTGAAGACTCATAAGACTTTTTCCAATGGTTGACTGAAATCTATCGAACCCCATAATTTTATTCCACCACTTACATGAAAAAATTTCCAGTCGAACCGGGTAGTTTTATGCTACCATTAACTTTAAGAAATTTTAAGCTTCAAAATTTGTCCATCCACCTACAATGTCACTGAAAATTGCCTTGATACGTTGAGCAGTTTTTGAGTTCTCGTATTTTTGTGTCTCTGCATGTTAGGGGTTGTAGCGCCTTTAAGGGTGGTTTTTCTCAAAATATGAATGACACCTTTTTTGAATCATTAATGGAAAGCTATCGAATGATCCGAATTTCGACTAATACTTATTAAGCGGAATTTCGAGTTGCAACCCCTAATTTCCACCCCATTTGTTCGATTTTACGAAAAACGCATCCCTCGTAAGATTTCACCGAGATATGTGAGTATGTTGAGTTTCCAGCAGCTGCGTGCAACCCTTGCGGAGTTATTATATTTTTTGTGGTTTTCATCCCCTACATTTCATCCCCCGAAATTAGCACCCCTTCACCTTTAACATGCTTGAGGGTCGAACGTGCATACCAAGTTTCAGCAAGATACCTTCACTAGTTCTTGAGTTATTGCAATTAATAATTTTTCGGTTTTTCACCCCTAACTCCCACCCCCTTGGTCCGATATGATCCAAAAACAACTCCCGCCTTACTTTTCGGGAGACGAAGCTGCCTACCAAGTTTCAGCTCGATATCTCAATCCGTTCTCAAGTTATCCGACGGACAGACTGAGGAGCGAGCGAGCGAATAAGTTAAAACAAGAGTGCCTCGCATTCTGGCTACGGCACTAAAACGTCTGTGTGCGGAGGCAATGAAATTATTTGGAAACGGTAGGAAGCTAAACAAAACGCAAACATCTTCATTATCAGCTAAAATCGATTGACTGCTCTGGAGTTTTAATTGAGAAAGTGAGCCCTTTGACTTAATCAGTTTTTGAAATCTTCAAACAAGAATTTCCATTCATAAGAAAATGTGCAGCGAAAATTAAAAAATAATCTGATACATTTCCTTGTGTCGAATGAATATCGGTATTTAAAATTAAAATGGAATGTTAAATGAAAGCGAGGCAAGTACTGCTCGATTGTCCCGGCGCCTCCACCATTTCTATCTCTTGCTGTACCATACGCTGACACTTTCTTTGTGCGTTTAGATTTATGAAGCGAGTTTCTACCCGCTTTAATGTTGGATTTACTTAAAATTTATTCAAAAATTTATAATGTTTAGGCAGAGATTTAGGTTTACATAATATGCACATTGGAACAGCCGCGCGCCCTCCTTTTATCCTATTACAATGAGACGACACAATTTAAGACCACGTTCACGTAGTGTAAGCCTGCTTATGTTAATAGCATGAAACAAGAACTAACGGGGTATTTAATTATAAATTTACTTCGTTCCGAGGACGATTAACTATCAAAAATGTAAATAAATTTACAGTGCAATTAGAATTTGACCCGGGAATTCAAAAAACCAAGATGAAACCTTTTCTAGACCGATCAAGATTTTCTATTTAACATGTCATAGAAAATCTCCAAGAATCACACGATGGGTTTAGCCGTAATGACCAAAAAACCGGGTAGGATATGAAAATTTTCAGATTTACGCTAGTTATCCAAAAAATTGGCGTGGAATCTTGGTTTTCTTTGCAGTTAGCTTTTTAAGAACATTTTAAGACATATTTAATTTAGTTTTCACAAAAAATCTTGACGTGGAATGCGCCCGAGCGACCGACCGATTGGAAAGTTTCGTCACTATATCCTGTGATATAGCTTTCCAGGAAGTCGACCGATTTTGATGAAACTTTCAACGTCGACGCAGATTCATCTTTGGAGGCCGAACGGAAAACTGAAAGTACCCGAAAATGCAAAAATGTCAAAAATTTTGATCAGTTGTTATTCGGAAAAAAACAGTTAAAAATATGTAGAAAATGAGTAAAGCCCGAACAGGAACGCACGCCTCTGATGAAAATAAAAATTTGAAAAAATTTTACAAGAAAGCCCTTTATGTTACTAGTCAATGTTCAAAATTTCAGATTCGCATCAATTGTATTTTTTGAGTAAATTTCAGACTACGAATTCTACGGATTCCGGCGAGGGGGCGTATCTCCCTTAGGAGTAATTTTTACGAAAGCGTAGAGGTGCCATGATATTTGCTGACTTTTTTAACTTCTACGCCTCAGCGCAGCAAGTTAATAAAATCGATCGAAAAATCGAATCGCCAAAAACATCAAATCTTTATGTTTTAGGATCTGTCTGTGTGTCTGTCTGTCTGTGATCGCGCTACAGCTCAAAACTACTGAACGTATCGAGATGAAATTTGGCACACATATTCTGTGGGCAATTTGGAGGTGCCGATTAGATTTTGGGTCACAACGGTTCATGGAAAGTGCCTTTTTGGCGTACCAACTTAAAAAAATTAAATACAAACCTCCATTTTTCGCATTACCAAATGAAAACTCTTCGTATTCTATTTCCAAAAATATATTCACTCTTGGTGCCCTTTTGGCCAAAAATCGGTACCGTGAAAAAACCTATGAATATTGTATATTTTTATTGCCGAACAGGCTAGCTGATTTTTTTTTAACTCGAAAACCTGAGTCCCATTTTTTCGAAAAATGTCATTTTAGTGGCAAAAAGGCTCTTTTTTGAACTTCTCTTAGGAAAATTGTATTTTCTTCCTACAGGATTTGATGGCTATTGCATTGGCGGATCAAAAACCTTAGTACCATTTTTTCGAAAATTGACATTTTAGGGGCAAAACTGACCCGTTTTGAATTTTTCTTAGCAAAATGGCATATTATTATTATTATTGTCTTAGTGCCTTAGTGCCATTTGTTGAAAAAATTTTGTATTTGCCACATCCCATCCTCGTCCGCATGGTTCGGATAGCGATACGTGGTCGATGCGCATCTTTTTCCGACTGGGGATGTTTTACGTAGTCCACGTGTTTATCATAATTTTCATGACACTTTCAAGTTCAACCTACTATAATTATTTACAAATTCTGTGAAAAAGTAGAAGTTTGTACCGTCTCCGAGATTGCCAATTTTTTATTTTGTAATTTACAGAAAAAGTGTTTTACAGAAAAAAGTGTAAGTTTACAGAAAAAGTTAGATTTACAGAAAAAAGTGTCAGTTTACAGAAAAAGAGTAAGTTTACAGGAAAAGTGTAAATTTACAGAAAAAGTGTAAATTTATGTTTCCATTCTAAGAGCACCGTTACCGAATTGTACAGGGTAATTCAAATGTATTAACACACGGCACTCACATCCAAACAATAAGATAAACGAATAGAATAAAAAATCCAGGGTAAATAAGGATTACCTTCATTTCGTCGCAATTTGGAATTTACATAATTTAGCGATAAACAATGAGTTTTTTTTAATGGCCATTTAATGGTCCTTGATGATTTTATTTTTTTGATAAATCGTACAGCAAATTTTTAAATTTTCATTAATTCAAATCTTCATCATCTGTGCAACCGATGCAATCGCCCTCGTCTTACCACATGCTTCCCACTAATTGTACACGCCCCGTAATAGGATTTTAACGGGACCTAATTAGTTTCTTTACTTAACAAAAGGCGCCTTTCATTACAAAAAAAAAGATGTTTCTTCAGAGTGCAGGATTACGAGCCATTTTACTACATTTTTTATCGAACTGTTATCAAGCCGTTAATGAATAAAATGACCATAATCTAAAAATCTTTTATTTTAAAAAAACATCCTTAATAATGAAATTTAAATTTAAAAATTTTCTGCTCAATTTATGTACTCTTTTGTTTATTCCTAAATTATGCAACCATTTGCCATGGATTTTTTATTCTGTTTATCTTAAAATTTGGCCGTAAGAGCCGTGTATTAATGCCTTTGTACTACACTTTTTCTGTAAATTTACACTTCTGCAAATTTACACTTTTTCTGTAAATTACAGAATAAAAAAAGTCAGCAAATATCATGGCACCTCTACGCCTTCGTACACTTTAGCGCAAAACGTTACTTTTTTCTTTTCGACTTATTTCGAGTCAAAAATACAAGAAATTCCAATCACGCGAGATTTTACTTCGTATTTTCACGATAATCCCATTTTTGAACGTGATTTTCCCCATCTACGATCCTAAGGGAAATTTCGTGTGGGTCCCGATCTCAAATTGTTCCTTATGGATCATACTATGTATCATGATGCAGTATTGTTTTGGTGATCGCTATGACTAATGGTGATACACTAACGAGTGACGGAATATCTACAGATTACAATTTACCCCAATCGTTTTCCTGGCTAGAAACTATTCTTTGACAGTTATGGAGGAAAAAAATTAAGGAGATGCTTGTTCAATTAAGAAATTCAATTTACGTTGAATAGAGGTACTTATACTATGTACGGAGAATGCCCTGTTTTATTCCTCAGGCTTCTGCTTAAATTATTATCTTATTAAATGCCTAAGAAAAGCTAATGCGCGGATTAGTATCATCGTTCCGGTTAAAAAGTTTGCCGAGAATGTAAAGTTATTAATGCGATTCTTTATTTTTCAAGAAGCCACTTATTAATAATTTAAACCTCGATTTGCCTTCGTCTCACTCAATGTGAAAGAATAAAAGCTTTTCTCTATAAAGTTGAGTCCCATCTGCTGTCAATAATTCACCTCCTGCTTTTCATATTCCGTCCGCGTTTTACTGGCACACACGCATTCACAAGTACCACAATAAGATAAGCATTCTGTAACTTGTTCGCATAATGAAACGTTACATCAGGGTTCGCTGTTATTGAAATCCTCATCGATCCCACAAAATAATATATTTCATCAGTGTGCACTGACACAGTTTCACTAAAATGTAGTAGTACCAATTTTAGTAGTACCAATTTTATTACTGCCCTTGGGCTTGTAATGGATCCTGACATCCTTTTGTTAACAATAATAATTAACATTAAATAAAAATATATATACATAGTTAAATCAACCGTGAAAATTCTTTTAACTCAATCTTCCCTTCTTCCTTCTTCTCTTCCTTCTCCTCCCTCCCCTCCTCTTCTTTTCCTCGCCCTCTCCACCTCTCTCATCCATTCTATTCCCTCTCCTTTTTCATTCAATATATTCTTTCTCTCTCTTTCCTCCTCTCTCATTTCTTCACACTCCCTAAGTAGATGCTCTATTGTTTCTCTTGCCTCCCCACATGCTCTACATTTTCTTCTTTCCTCCTCCAGCCAGAACTTATTTTCTTTCTCTTCATTCCCACATCTGAACCTCGCTATCATTCTTTTCTCTTGCACACTCTCCTTCTCTAGATATCTTGGTAATCCCTCGGTTAATATGAGCTCATATTTTTTATTATACCTTGAGTCTTTAATTCTTGTTCTTCTCTCCTGCTTATCTATGTCTCTGTCTCTCTCTCTCAGTTCTACGTTCATCCATATCCCTTGTTCTCTGCTCTTTTCTATTTCTTCTCTTGCATACCCGTTCCTTTCATAATATTTTTGTCTTTCCTTTCCCTTTTCTTTAAAACACTGCTGTAATATTTTGCAGCTCCCTCTTCCCCTCATTCTATCCTCATATTTCACCGCCCTTTTTCCTGCTTCTACTCTCAACTTACTCCTTTTCGTTTCTTCTCTTATAATATAACCCGGTGTTTCTCTTTCCACTCCTAGGACCCACTTTAAATACTTATCTTGCACTCTCTCTACTTCCTCCTGCTCCTCCCATCCCCAGACTTCCGCTCCATTCATCAGCATACTTTTCACTAAGCTGTCAAACATCATTAATCTCCGTTTAAAATCGTGTCCAAACTTCCTCTCTCCTATTCCCCATACCATCCGTACCGCCTTATTGGCTTTTTTAACCAATTCTCTGATATGTGCCCTCCATGTGTTCCTCTCATTAAATACGTATCCTAAATATTTGAATTCTCTTTCTTGTCCAATACTCCTCTCATTCCACTTCCACTCACTTTCTTTTGCCCTTCCCCTCCCTTTCCTGAATATCATCATTTTAGTTTTGTCCACATTTACTTCCAGCCTCTTTCTCTTCATATATTTCTCTGAATTTCTTATCATTTCTCTCATTCCCCTTTCCTCGTTCGCTACCATTACCAAATCATCCGCATATGCTAAACACCACACTTTCTCCTTGCCCACCACAACCCCTCCTGCTTGAGCCTTTTTGAGCATCTCCTCTATATCGCTTATGTAAATCGTAAACAGTGTTGGGCTGAGTGGACATCCCTGTCTTACCCCTTTTTTTGTCCAAAAGCACTCACTCTCTTTTCCATTTATGGCCACTACATTCTTTGTTTCTTTGTATATCTCTTTTATATTTCTTACTAGATTCTCATTCACTCCTTTCACTCTCATGTCCTCCCACAACCTGTGTAGCACTAAAATGTAATTTCGCTGTTAATTTTGGTTGATCTGATCATGATGATTACTGCAGCTGGACTCGATTTAGAGTTCAGTGAGTGGTAATATTGAAATTTGGATTTTGAGCGGAGAATTAAAGGAAATGGGTTGAATCGAAATGGGTTTAAATTCGTAAACTTCGCCTAAATCAGGAAGTTTGGGTAATAAAAGGAATTGAATAAAATGTTTATGATTCTGATACGTTTAACTTGAATTGTAAGTTAACTCTCATTCGCCCCATTGTTTTTAGATGTCGTAAAATAATTGCGAGGTTTCAATTTAAGAGATCTCAATTAGCTCACTGTCTGCTATTTCGCAGATAGAGAGTTGCTAGGTAACTCCATGCTTCGTTTTTATTTGTTCGAAAAAGCCCTCGGAGGATGTACATCAATGCGGTGTGTATCCCTGTAGATGTTTATCACGTTAATGTGTATGTAGGGGCGGCTGGTCTTACTGGTGGAATCGGGTGCAGATTTTATCAATCTGCACCTAATAGTAGTGCCTCCGCAGACGCACAGATGTGTCAAAAAAGGCGAAATGTTAAGAAATTGGTGTTACGAAATTAAAAAGTAGAAAATGAACAGAAAAACTAAAATTTTGAGGGTTGAAAAGTAAAAAGAATGACAATATAAACCAAATGAGTAAATGAAAAGAATTGCCGGAATTAAAACAAGATTTGGCGAATTTTAAAAATTAACACTCAGGGGGCTGAAAAATTGCGAAAGGGGATGAAAAATCAAGAGGAATGAAAATTAAGTGTGATTAAGTAATTATGCAATTAAAACTTTTGTGGCGTTTGAAATTCATACTTATACCTACCTATTGCGAACGATACTGGAAAATTGTAAAAGGTAAACTGCGTCCCAAGTGAGTTCAATTTTATTACCGACGAGAAACGAAATTATGCGAATTTTGCAAAATTAGCACTTAGGGGGTTGAAAAATCGTAAAGGTGGATGAAAAGTCAAAGGATATGAGGATTAACCGTTTTTAAGGAAAATTGCACCAAAATAACCCAATTATTATGTAAATTTAGCGTTTGAAGAGTTGAAATATTGGGAAGGGGGATGAAAAAAATGAAAAATGTCCAAATGAGTTCAAATATTATTCCCGAAGAAAAACGAAATTACACAATTTTTGCCAAATTAGCACTTAGGGGGTTAAAAAATTGTAAAGGGGGATGAAACGGCAAAGTGGAGAAGAATTAATCGTAATTAAGTAGAATTACAGAAAATAACACGAAGATAAGCCAATGATGCTAGCTTTTGGGGGGTTGAAATATTGCGAAGGTGGTTGACAAAGTGAAAAATATAAACATAATCCAAGTGAGTTCAATTTATTAAAATCAAATAAACACTTAGGGGGTTGAAAAATTGTAAAGGGGGATGAAATTACAGAAAATAACACGAAAATAAATGTTTTGCCTTGCTAAGGGTGTAGAGAAAGTGAAAAAGGTAAACAGAATCCATAAGAGTAAAATGTATTACCGAAAAAAGAGGGGTTAAAATGAACTGTAGTTAAGTATAACTGGCGAATAGTTATTAGATTCATGTTTTCAACCCCTACTAATTTCACCCCTTTATGATTTGCAGGGGTGAGTTTATTTCTATGGTGTTAATAATAATAATAATAATAATAATAATAATGTTTATTTTCGCATTTTGTTACATACAGCAATTCAATTAATCCGAACAAGAACAGTAATAGCAAATAACAGAGAATGCGAAAATTGGCTGTAGATCGGCGTCGCATGGGGAGAGGTAAATCACCTTCATGCGCTCTGGTTTTCATCAACAGCCGCAGATCATCAACAGTTGATCAACAGCTGCAGTTACATAACTTCTTGCGAATTTACTTACTTCGGTTGTTCATAAATAAACCAACAGGATTCTAGAAGAAATAAATAAAATGTATTTATTCGCTTGCATAGCTTTAGGGGTTGTGAGTAGCCTAGGGGTTGGTTCTTGGTTGAAAACTCATAAGGCTTTTTTCAATGGTTGTTGACCAAAAATCGAACCCCGTAATTTTATACCACCATTTACTTGAAGAAATTTCCAGTTTCAACCCTTAAATTTCATCTCCCTTGTCAGATCTTAGTGAAAATTTGTTCATCCACCTACAGTGTCACTGAAAATTACCTTACCAAATTCTGCCTTGATAGTTGATAAGCTAAGTAGTTGTTGAGTTCTCGTGTTTTTGTGATTCTGGAATTCTGCATGTTAGGGGTTGTAGCGCCTTTAAGGGTAGTTTTTCGCAAAATATGTATAAGACTTTTTTGAATTATTACCAGAAAGCTATCGAATGACGCTATTTTCGACCAATACTTATTAAGCGGAATTTTGAGTTATAACCCCTAATTTCCACTCCATCTGTCCGATTTTATTGAAAATGCATCCACCGTAAGATTTCATCGAAATATG
Source organism: Pycnomerus fuliginosus (assembly GCA_963924575.1). NCBI lineage: Eukaryota > Metazoa > Arthropoda > Insecta > Coleoptera > Zopheridae > Pycnomerus > Pycnomerus fuliginosus. The sequence continues at coordinate 31,286,699 of OZ004618.1, read as the reverse complement.
TGTGTCTTGAGTTTGAAATAGCTGCGTGCAACCCTTGCGGAGTTATCATATTTTTTGTGGTTTTCATCCCCTAAATTTCATCGCCCGAAATTAGTACCCCTTCACCTTCAACATACTTGAGGGTCGAAGGGGCATACCAAGTTTCAGCAAGATACCTCCACTAGTTCTGGAGTTATTGCAATTAATAGTTTTTCGGTTTTTCACCCCTAGCTCCCACCCCCTTGCTCCGATATGGCCCAAAAGCAATCCCCGCCTTACTTTTCGGGAGACGAAGCTGCCTACCAAGTTTCAGCTCGATATCTCAATCCGTTCTCAAGTTATGCGACGGAGAGACTGAGGAGCGAGCGAGCGAATAAGCTAAAACAAGAGTGCCTCGCATTCTCCCACATAGCATGCTTATGTTCTACGTATATCTAATGGATATCTCTAACCGGACATTAGGACATCCATCGAATATATACAGGGTTAATACAAAGTCCCGGGACGGTAATTTATCTCCGTTATTTCTTAAGATTTTACTTTGAAACTTGGCACTCGGGCACAATTTAAAACGGGGAATTCAAAACTGTTTTTAAAAATCTTCTTTGTTAAACCGGAAGTAACCCTAAAAATCGTTTTTTTAAATGGAATCATACTTTTTTCTCAACGGATTCGGAATCTACGAATTTTTTAAAGTAAAAAACATTTATCATACTTGACCAGAACTCAAGTCGCGGCCACCCTGGATTTTCAAAAACTTCGAAGAAATCGGTCAAAAAAGAAGATTTTTCAAAACTGCAAGTACACGTCAACCTTATTTTTTTAATACAAATTCAACTGCGCAATTACATTTCCTTTTATTTGTTTTTGCTTTTTTGGATTTCATTAAATGTTCACAATCAGCCAAAATAAAAAAACGAATTTTTAAAAATGTAATTGACCGGTTGAATTTGCTTTAAAAAAATAAGGTTGACGTGTACTTGCGGTTTTGAAAAATCTTGCTTTTTGACCGATTTCTTCGATGTTTTTGAAAATCCAGGGTTGCCCCGACTTGAGTTCTGGTCAAGTATGATACATATTTTTTACTTTAAAAAATTCGTAAATTCCGAGTTCGTTGAGAAAAAAGTATCATTCCATTAAAAAAGACGATTTTCAGAGTCACTTCCGGTTTAACCGGAAGTCCAAGAAAATTTTTAAAAACAGTTTTGTATTCCCCGTATTTAATTGTGCCTGAGTACCAAGTTTCAAAGTAAAATCTTAAGAAATAACGGAGATAACTGACCGTCCCGGGACTTTGTACTAACCCTGTATATGTACGACCGTTAAAAAATATGAAAAAATCAGAAGCGCGGGGGCGTTGTTACGTCACTATGCAAGTTTCATTTTTCGATATTCCAGACATTATACAGTGTAGCTCCAGACTGTATATTTGAGGGACATTCGGTCTGGATATCAAAAGGCCACATGGGTAATTTGGAGATACATAGGATGTTCTATGTATATCTCGGACATTCGGACGTAAGATGGACCTTATCTGGATGTTCATCGAATATCGAATGCTATGTGGGCTGCTACGGTACTAACAATGTTTTACTTGTTACAGATACCGCCATGTCCCCGTCAACTGCCAATTCACCAAGAAACTTCTTTTAGTGCAGTGCCTAGTTATGTTAGAAGCCACAACTACTACGATTACGAATACAGCGCCTCGTTAGACTCGTGCTCGTGCAGTACAGACAGCGATACGTCCAGAAGTTCAGTTTGTGGTCCTTGGTGCATCTGCCTAGTAGTATGTGTTATAGTCGCCACTGTTGCGGCCGGTTTGAGCCTTCCTTTTGCCTTAACTCCCCAAATGAAACCCCAAACGCTAGAAGAGCGTTTAGAAGTAGTCCATCGTTTATTAAAAAACGCCCCTCTGATCGACGGACACAATGATCTACCCTGGAACCTGCGAAAATTCCTTCACAACAAACTTGCAAAACTGAATCTCAGCGCTATTGAACACGAGGAACCCTGGTCCAAGAGCCGATGGTCTCATACGGATATTCCACGGCTGAGGAAAGGACTCCTGGGGGCCCAGTTCTGGTCAGCTTATGTGCCTTGCAAAGCTCAGCATCTAGATGCAGTTCAAATCACGTTAGAGCAAATAGACGTTGTTAAGCGACTTGTCGATATCAACTCGCAGCATTTCACCCTTGTCCATAGCTCCAGTGAACTCGTTAATGTTCACAAAGGGGGACGGATCGCCTCTTTGATCGGTGTTGAAGGCGGACATGCCCTGGGTAACTATCAAAAAGAAACAAAACACGTAACTTTTTGCAGACTGACTCAACTAGCACTGTAAAACTTTAAAATTTCAGAGTCTAAAGCTTTCCGCGTGGCAGCTTGTTAACTTGAATGGCGTTCGAAATAGAAATGTTATTGAATCGCACGAGCTCAGTCACGTGCAGGACTGAACTGATTCGGCTTATTCAAAGATGAATTAAGTAGTTCCACAAAAGCCCCCAATTTACTTCAATTGGAGTTAACTATACGTAAATACAGTTCAACGTAGCTCTTATGTAAAGTTAGATGCGAAGCATTTGCGCGTAATCTTGCAATTTCGGTTTTTCCATCGCTCGCTTGCCTGCATTTTGCGAGATGTTTAAAAGCCTTGACCTCGTTAAACACTTTTTATCCACGATTATTAAAAAATAAAAACTATGGATACATAGTCCTGTTCATAAAATACACATAAATACACATAAATGTCACATTATTTCACAGCACCTGTAATGTTGGCTGCCCATCAAATGAACATCACGACGTTTCAAAATGAAGCGAAAGTGTGCCAAAGTACATCAACCATCAAGTTATTTTGTTTTTGTTGATTTGTGTTTAAAATAAATTTAAAGTGATTAAAATTTTTGAAGAATTTGGATAATCTTGGATAAATATATTTCAATAATCGTGAATAAATCGTCGTATTTAATTCGCACATTATGGGCCATTATTCACTTGGTTGTTTACAACCCTCGCTACGCTCGGGTTCTAAACTCAACCGCGTGGATAATGGCCTTCATAATGTGCTCGTTTAATAATATGCTATTCTACAACACGTCATCTCCTCTTCTTTTTGGTAATAATAATAATTTCTAATGGCGTATTGTACAAAATGTGTTCAACGTTATTCACAATGTGAAGCAAAATAATATAGACCGGCAACATGAAAAGTCTGAGGCGGCAGAAATTAAAACAGGTAAGTTGAATTACCGAAAGAAACATGGTAAATCAGCCAATTATTACGCAAACTTTTGGGAAGTTCAAATAATTAATTATAATAATAAATAATTACCGTAAGATAATCAAAAGAATGCTCGAATTTAGAAGTTGAAAAATTGTGTAGAGGATGAAATCTCTAAAGCAAATAAATGAAACTGCCAAAAGGTGTGCAAATTTGTTCATTCATTCATTCATTCATTTACACACCATTTTAGAGCTACAGCCTCCTTTACGACACCCATCCAGACTTGACTGTCACTTGCCAGGATCAGTTTTGCAAAGTTTCGTGTCTAGGGGATGAGGTGAGGTGAAAAGTCTAAACGGTGAAAATTTATTTCTGTTGTCTAAAGTGCTGAAGTATAGCATTTAATCCCCGGGGGACTAAATTTTTTCAAAAATCCCAAGGGATTAAATGTAAAATTATTAAATTTTTCCATAGTTACGTAAATTTATTTTCACACAATCGTTTCCATATTTCAACTTACCATTATTGCTATAATGAGCGGAAAGTTGACCTTACTACAAACGGTTTAGTATCCATAGAAACAAAAAATAACAGTGCCGTTATGAACCATAACGGCATACATGCGCGGTAAGTAAAACAAATGAAAATCGTAAATAGCGCGTGAGATATCAAATAGGTATCAAAAACGTTTTAATTTAATAAAGCTTAGGTTTTCTGTGATTGCCGACTGCCATTTTACTTCAAAATCGTCAGGTCGGCTTCAAAAAGTTTGCCCTAGGTTGTCATTATGTAGGTACATACCTATAATGGTAAAATTCGATTGTGCGTAAAATTATCTACGATACACGATTGTTAAGTGCGTTTTAACAGAATCGAGGAATAGTTTGCAAAAACGAGGCGCAGCCTGAAATCTGCCTACTCGTCCAGGAAAGATCACTTTCCATACTCTTTAAGTAAATAACCATTGTTCCAGATTTTATCAAATTCCACATTATAACAATATCAATTATTGTGAGAGATTCCAGTCTTCGAGCTATCGACCCAGTGCATTTTCTTGACCTGGTTGATGGGAAAACAGCAACTTACGGCCAAAACCTATCAATATTTTATTAATTTAAGGGTAAAAAAAATGCAGCAGAGAAGCGGCTGGAACCTCCCCATCGCGTGGATCTTTGTATTCTGTGTAGATAGTAGTCAATTCCACAGAATTTTTTTTATGCTTATTGTCTGTGACTAATTTCGCAATTTTCTGACAAATACCTACATCACCCATCACATTTGACAATATGTTCCTTTTAAGGTTAACAGTTTGCCACCCTTTTGACAATAACTGATACTTTATGTCATCCACTGTCAGCCTGCTCCCTTTTAATGAAAAATATTGTTTTCTCTATTTTCCACTGAAATGGCAGAAACTGTGAATACATTTTTAGAACGAGAATTTGATCGTCTTTCTAATGGCGACATAAAAAGGAGACCTTTGTGTTTAAAATTTAAAGTTGATTTGCCTAAATGGCACTTCCCGTGGACCAATTGCTTCCAAAAGCCTTTCAGGTCTTCAACGGGTCACCCAATCTCCATGTACCAAATTTCAGCCAAATCGATTCGCTAATTTGGGCTATAATGTATTTTTAGTGTTATTATGAAATTTCGATTTTTTGACCCAAAGAGCACTAAATGCGAACGAATTTTGTCTTACTTAAAACCAGAATTTGAAGACCTTTCTGATGGTGACAATAAATGTTTCAAAAACTTGTTTTGGATGGTTAAATGAGTGAATAATTTTAAAGTTACAAATTGGTGTGCCAAAACGGCAGTTTCCGTGGGCCGATTGATTCCAAAATTTGTTCAGCTCTTCGACGTGCAAAATTTCAGCGACATCGGTTCAGGGGCTTGGGCTGTACCGCGATTTTAAAGTCGGATAAAAATAATTTTTTTTTCAATTTTTGATCAAAAGGGCACTAAAAATGAATACATTTTTAGAAGCAGAATTTGAAGGCCTTTTCTATCGTGAGGTGAAAAATGGGGGTTTGCATTTAAAATTTAAAAGTTTATGTGCCAAAATGGCATTTCTAGTTTCACGATTGGCTCCAAAAGCTTTTCAGATCTAAGTTGGGTTATCATATGCACACGTACCAAATTTCAGCTAAATCTGTCGAGTAGTTTGGGCTGTGGCGTGTTTACGAACGTACGTACGAACGTACGTACGTACATACATACAGACACATTTTAAAAACCACTTTTTTGGGCTCCTGAGACCTCAAAACGTATAGATCCGGTCTTATCTCGAATTCGAAAATTTTAGTGATTGCAGTAACCTCCCTTTTTTTTAAATGGTGAAATGGAGTGGGGAGGTTAAAATAAGAAAAACAAACCTGTTGGTGGCCGCGATTGACGCTTCCTTGTCAATTTTTGAATGCTTTTATTGTCGTCGACACATCACAACAATCCGACCTTCGCGTGGACCTTCGATGTTTTGCCAATTTAATCGTCCACAAAAAATCCTTAACCATTTCCTTACACCACTTCAAAAATAAATTCGTCAAACCCTTCCTCGTATATTACCCTCCCCACAACCATATAAAAATGGGAGGTTACTGCAATCGCTTAAAAATTCTAAATTCTTTACGTTTCAAGGTCCCAGGATCACAAGAAAGTGGTATTTAAAAAATGTCTGTGCGAATGTACGTATGTTTGTACGCACGTACGTATGTGAGCACGATTTCTCGGAAACTACAGAACGGATTTTAATGAAATTTGGTATGGAGGTTAGCGTTGGCCTTCTGGTGAGCCCAGTCAATTTCAATTTTTCTTACCAGCACATGGAAGGTCTCGAAATTCTGCATCTGAAAGAATATTCACACTTAGCGCCTTTTTGACATAAAATAGAAAAATTCGAAGTTTCGAGGAAACATTAAAACTTCCCAATATACGGGTAACTGCCGCTCGTCATTTAGTGACTTTTTTGAATTTCTGCCTTTTACATCTCTTCATCGTTAAATAATAATAATAATAATTGATTACGATACAGAATAGAAATTCCAAAAACGGTAAATCGATATACAAAAGTTCCTGAGTAAGCAACAAACTTAAATAACTAAAAATAGAACTATGAGTCAATTTAGAGGGCTACGACAATTATGAAATATTGAAAATGTTGTTTATGGATCGAGAAACATTGTTAACTGTTGTTCTGTTGAACAGTGATACGCATGATTGGTCCTAAAGAACTGTGGAATAAAAGTTGCAGTGTCGCGACTATTTAGTATTTACCCGAGGAACTCTCAAGTTTAACAATTGAATGAGATCATTACAATCAATAAAGCCATTAAGCAACTTGAAACCAAAAATAATGTCACCCTTAAAGGTATAGTTAGTAGTTAGATCGGATGAGTTACATTACATTTCTCTTGTAACTTGTAACCTGACCCCGAGCCCGACCAGCATGTTTAGAAAGTTTTTCCAACCATTAGCGGAGAGGTCTACTTATAAAATTATGTGAGTGTTGCGCCATGTTTAGTGATTTTTTGAGCTAGAGGCTCTAACTTTTTTTGGTCACAATATTTTTTCAATTTCCTTCTTCCAAGCGATCGCTATGAATTTAAAAGAAAATGGGATTAACTTAAACTGGAGGTTACTGCAATGGGCCTCTCCAATGAAAAAAATATATCGCTTTTTTTTGTTATTCTTGCAAAGTTTAACCAATTCCTAAAATATTTGTTCAATTAGTCTGCAACGCAAATATTTCTACATTTAAAAATAAATAAAAACAGATTATAACTGTGATTTGTGCGGTAAAAGTTTAAATCAAATCCAGCCAGTTACACGAGGACATGCGGATAACTCCGCCCACTAACACCCACCGGCAGAGTTTAGCCAATAGTACTGAGTGGTTTGTCGGCCATTTGTCAGCATATGTGACGTCATATATGCTGACTCGGAATTTTAAAGATTTTTTTATTGAAAAACTACGAATGTTTGTAAACACTCTACAGACCAAACTACTTATTCGATTTGGCTGAAATTTGGTAAAGAGGCGTCTCATATCCTAACTTAGATCTGAAAAACTTTTGGAGCCAATCGTGCAACTGAAAATACCATTTTGGCACATCAACTTTGAAATTTTAACTACAACCCCCATTTTTGACATCACCGTAAGAAAGACCTTAAAATTGTGCGTCCAAGGAATGTATTCAGTATTAGTGCCCTTTTGGCGAAAAGTTCAAAAATTCTAAATTTTTACCGCACATTAGAAGCACGCTACAGCCGAAACCCCTTAACCGATTTGCCTGAAATTTGGTACGTGGGCATCGTTTTGACCATACAAAGGTCGAACAATTTTTGGAAGCAATCTGCCCACGGCAAGTGCCATTTTGGCACATAAATCTTGAAAATCTTAAAATGTAATATCGCCATTATAGTATTGGGAAACGAAACTTCCATCTTACGCAAAGATTAAAAATTCCAATGCTGCTTTATTGTGAATTTTGAGTTCAATATGAATATACCTACCTGCAAAAATAGTTTGAAAAATTATTTCTCGGATAGCCTTTACTTGCAGCAATTCGTAATAATTGTGTGGACAGTAGCAATGATTTTAATTGTGATGAAAGATGAAAGTTTCATTTTCTTTTAAGAAACCTTTTCAAATTTTGGTTCTAAATAAAGAGAAAAAATGTATTCACAGTTAGGTAGTGCCTTTTAGGACAAAGAAATCAAGGTTTTAGAAGAACACTAAAGAACACACTATAGCCGAAACATCCATCGAACCGATTTGGCTGAAAATTGGTACGTGGAAGCTGCGTGACCTATACTGTAGAGCTGAAAAGCTTTTGGAGGCAATTGGTCCACGGGGAGTACCATTCTGGCACATCAACTTTGTAATTTTCAATACAATAAGCCGCCTTTTTTATACCTCCATAAGAAAGGTAATTAAAGTCTGAAAATTATTATTCTTACTGAAACGTGGTGGATTCCATAGTTTATGTTTCAATTGTAACACCTTATTTCCGTGTCAAATCGATTGTAGATAAATAGTTCATCTTGGGTTCCTCTAATGTCTAAATCCACACTGCGGTTATAGAGACCCGCAGAGCAGATATCCGCGGCTTATAGATAAAAAATCTTTCTCAACTAAAAAGATATTGAACCCCTGACTCGATAATCTAAAACCGATAGGCGAGAATATTTTATATTCTTAAGTGTGGATGAAGATTGAAAAACGCAGTTTTTTCAACTTTTCTAATCTATCTCGACTGTTGAGCATCGATTTTAGTACAAGAATAAAATGCGGCTGGAACATGCAGGGCGCAAGAATTTATGTCAGTCTATTATCCTTCCTCTTTCCAAAATGTCCTTCAAAATGAAAATTAATCCATCCCTAATATTTTTTAACCTCCCCACTCCACTTCACCATTTAAAAAAAAGGGAGGTTACTGCAATCACTAAAATTTTCGAATTCGAGATAAGACCGGATCTATACGTTTTGAGGTCTCAGGAGCCCAAAAAAGTGGTTTTTAAAATGTGTCTGTATGTATGTACGTACGTTCGTAAACACGCCACAGCCCAAACTACTCGACCGATTTGGCTGAAATTTGGTACGTGTGCATGTGATAACCCAACTTAGATCTGAAAAGCTTTTGGAGCCAATCGTGCAACCAGAAGCGCCATTTTGGCACATCAACTTTTAAATTTTAAATGTAAACCCCCATTTTTCACGTCACCATAAGAAAGACCTTCAAATTCTGCGTCTAAAAATGTATTCATTCTTAGTGCCCTTTTGACCAACAATTAAAAAAAAATAGATTTTTATCGGACTTTAAAATCGCGGTACAGCCCAAGCCCCTCAACCGATTTGGCTGAAATTTTGCACATGGGGATTGTATTACAAGTCGAAGAGTTGAACAAATTTTGGATTCAATCGGCCCACGGAAAGTGCCGTTTTGGCACACCAATTTCGAAACTTAAAATTATTCTCTCATTCACCCATCAAAAACAACTTTTTGAAAGATTTATTGTTATCATCAGAAAGGTCTTCAAATTCTGGTTTTAAGTGAGATAAAATTTATTCGCATTTAGTACCCTTTGGGTAGAAAAATCGAAATTTTGTAATAACACTGAAACCACGTTATAGCCCAAACTACTGGATCGATTTGTCCGAAATTTGGTACATGGAGGTTAGGTAACCCATTGAAGAGCTGAAAGGCTTTTGGGAGCAATTGGTCCACGGGAAGTGCAATTTAGGCATATCAACTTTAAAACCTTAAAGACAATAAGTCACGGAAATCAAAGACCCATGCGTTGGGGAGGTTCCAGCCGCTTCTCTGCTGCCTTTTTTTTTATTTTCTTCCATGGCTCTAAATCGTATAATTTGCAACAAAAAGCACAGAGACGATGAAAACTCGGTGCCCATTTTTGTTTAAGTTGTAAATTATGCAGATTATTAGCTTAATTTACAACTTAAATTCAAAATGCAGACTAATCTGCTCAATTTACAACTTAAATCAAAAATGCCTACAGTTTCATCGTCTCTGTACTTTTTCTTGCAAATTATGCGATTTAGAGCTTTGGAAGAAAATTCACAAAAAATTTAGGGGTGGATTAATTTTCATTTTGAAGGACATTTTGGAAAGAGGAAAGAACGACTTTCAGTCCTGTCATGTGTCAAAGAGTAACGAAACCCCATTGGCCTAAATAATGGTGTTAAATGAAAGTCTTTAGGAACGACACTGATAGTGCCAAATCAAATCGTTATCGTTATCGACGAAATCAACAGTTAGCTACGTCGAGTATAAAACTAAAAAATATCGCACAAAAACTAACGAAGATATACAAAAAAGAAACTGTTCGGTTTTTATGGGCCACTCTTTAGCTCAGCTTGGGTTCCTCTAATGTCTAAATCCACACTGCATTTCCCTCCAATTGCGTTTCAATCCATTTCCTTAATGTTACCTCCACTATGCCCTCAATTTCATAAATATCTGCGGTTATAGAGACCCGCAGGGCAGATATCCGCGGCTTATAGATAAAAAATCTTTCTCAACTAAAAAGATATTGAACCCCTGAGTCGATAATCTAAAACCGATAGGCGAGAATATTGAATTTTAGTGCCGTAGCAGAATGCGGAGGTACTCTTGTCTTAGCTTATTCGCTCGCTCGCTCGCTCGCTCGATCGCTCCTCAGTCTGTCCGTCGGATAACTTGAGAACGGATTGAGATATCGAGCTGAAACTTGGTAGGCAGCTTCGTCTCCCGAAAAGTAAGGCGGGGATTGCTTTTGGGCCATATCGGACCAAGGGGGTGGGAGCTAGGGGTGAAAAACCGAAAAACTACTAATTGCAATAACTCGAGAACTAGTGGAGATATCTTGCTGAAAATTAGTATGCACGTTCGACCTTCAAGTCTGTTGAAAGTGAGGGGGTGCCAATTTCGGGGGATGAAATTTAGGGGATGAAAACCACAAAAAATATGATAACTCCGCAAGGGTTGCACGCAGCTGTCGGAAACTCAACGTACACACATATATCGGTGAAATCTTGTGGGGGATGCGTTTTTTCGTAAAATCGAACAAATGGGGTGGAAATTAGGGGTAGCAACTCGAAATTCCGCTTAATAAGTACTAGTCGAATTGCCGTCATTCGATAGCTTTCCATTAATTATTCAAAAAAGGTGTCATTCATATTTTGCGAAAAACCACCCTTATAGGCGCTACAACCCCTAACATGCAGAAACACAAAAATACGAGATCTCAAAAACTACTCAACGTATCAAGGCAGAATTTGGTTTGTGAATTTCCAGTGACATTATAGGTGGATGGACAAATTTTCAAAAATATCTAACAAAGGGGATGAAATTTAAGGGTTGAAACTTGAAATTTCTTCAAGTAAATGGTAGCCTAAAATTACGGGGTTCGATAGATTTCGGTCAACTATTGAAAAAAGGTCTTATGAGTTTTCAATCTAAAACCAACCCCTGGGCCAGTAACCACCCCTAACTCTTTGCAAGTCGATAATTATATTTTATTTATTTTTTCTGAAACCCTATTGGTTTATTTATGAACAACTGAAGTCAGTAAATACGCAAGGAGTTATGTCACACCGGAAAAATAAACTCACCCCTGTAAATCATAAAGGGGTGAAATCATGAGGTGTTGAAAACATGAATCTACAAATTACCTTAATTTTTAAACGAATTGGGTTAGGGTGGTGAAATTGAAAACACAACTTCCTTTAGGGCATGTGGGGGTGGTGAAATAGGGGGTTGGAGTTTAGGGGTTGAAACGTCCATAAAGCCCTGTAATTTGACACAGAGAAGCAATATCTTCTGCGAAACTGTGACATCTTACACACTGCATCTTCGAGAAGGGAAGATCGAATTTTAGGAGAAAATTATCGAAGGGGATGAAAGTTAGGGGTGGAAACTCGAATTTTCAATGAAGAATGTATAGTTGAAAATATTACCATTCGATAGCTTTCTATTGATGGTACAAAAAAGGTCTTATTCATCATTCGCGAAAAACGACCCTTAAAGACGGTACAACCCCCTAACATGCCGAAACACAAAAATGCGAGAACTCAAAAACTGCTCAACGTATCAGGGCTAAATTTGATGTGGTAATTTACAGCGCCACTGTAGGCGGATGGGCAAATTTTCATTAATATCTAACAAGGGGGATGAAATTTAAGGGTTGAAACTGGAAATTTTTTCATGTAAGTGGTGGAATAAAATTATGGGGCTCGATAGACTTCGGTCAACCATTGAAGAAAGTCTTATGAGTCTTCAACCTAAAACCAACCCCTACGCTACTAACAACCCCTAAGCCCTAGCAAGCGGAGTAAATATATTTCATTTATTTTTTTTTTGCTTTCTTCTAATTTGTTATTAATTTAAAGTGATTTTCATTAATTTTTGACCCATCCACAATTTTTCAACCCCTTTCATGATATGTGAACCCTCAAAGAGCAAAATTTACCCAGACCGCTTCTTTTTCGGGTGATTTCCGCTGGTTAATTTTGTAAAATTCGCGCAGTTTTGCCTTATGAATTGTTCTTGCCTTTTTCACTTTTTCGACCCCTTCGCAATGTTTCAACCCCCAAAAGTCAAATTTGCATAATTGGCTTATTTTCGTGTTATTTTCTGTAATTCTACTTAATTACGATTAATTCTCATCCCTTTTAACTTTTCATCCCCCTTTACAATTTTTCAACCCCCTAAGTGTTTATTTTGCAAAATTCACATAATTTAGTTTTCCTTCGGTAACAAATTGAACTCAATTGGATTATGTTTATCTTTTCACTTTTCCAACCCCCTTCGCAACATTTCAACCCCCAAAATCTAAATTTGCATAATTGGTTTACTTTCGTGTTATTTTCTGTAATTCTGCTTAATTACGATTAATTCTCATCCACTTTGACGTTTCATCCCCCTTTACAATTTTTCAACCCCCTAGGTGTTAGTTTTGCCAAATTCGGATATTTTCGTTTTTCTTCTGTAATAAATTGAACCCATTTGGATGATGATTAAATTTTTCACTTTTTTCATCCCCCTTCGCAATGTTTCAAGTCTTCAAATGCTAAATTTACATAATTGGGTTAATTTGGTGTTATTTTCCGTAATTTTACTTAGCCACGGTTAATCCTGATACCTTTTGATTTTTCATCCACCTTTACGATTTTTCAACCCCCTAAGTGCAAATTTTGCAAAATTCGCATAATTCCGTTTTTCGACGGATATAAAATTGAACGCATTTGGGATTCAGTTTACCTTTTACAATTTTTCAGTTTCCTTCGCAATAGGTAGGTATAAGTGCTTATTTCAACCCCCACAAAAGTTTTAATTGCATGATTTGGTTATTTTAGTGTTTTATTTCGTAATTCTACTTAATCCACACTTCATTTTCATTCCTCTTGACTTTTAACACCACTGTGCGTCTGCGGAGGCACTACTACTAGGTGCAGATTTATAAAATCTGCACCCGACTCCACCAGTAAATTCAGCTCGCCCCTACATACACATTAACAAGGTAAACATCTACAGGGACACACATCGCATTGATACACATCTTTCGTTGGCTTTTGTTTAAGTTGTAAATTATGCAGATTATTTTATTCATTAAGTATTGAACCAATCCAAAGGAGCATTTGGCATACCAGTAATCCTGATTACAGTGATAAGACTACAACGTCAACTTGACACTACTTACTCAATACTTTAATTCATAAAATAATCTGCAAAATACGATTCGTAGTCTCTTGGTTGCCTTGTTGAGTCCTCATGGATGCACTACTTGTCAAATGGTAGATTTTTTTAGGCTAAAAAGAGGACGAGAGCTCGCTCGAGTCCTCTTTGACTCGTAGTTGACAGCCATTCGGACGTCAAAACCCGCGGCAATCAAGAGACTACTCGTCGTATTACTATTGATTATTTTATTCATTACGTATTGAACCAATCCAAAGGAGCATTTAGCATACCAGTAATCCTGATTACAGTGATAAGATTACAATGTCAACTTGACACTACTTACTCAATACTTTAATTCATAAAATAATCTGCAAAATACGATTCGTAGTCTCTTGGTTGCCTTGTTGAGTCCTCATGGATGCACCTACTTGTCAAATGGTAGATTTTTTTCGGCCAAAGAGGACTCGAGCGAGCTCTCGTCCTCTTTTTAGCCTAAAGAAATCTACCATTTTGACTCGTAGTTGACAGCCATTCGGACGTCAAAACCCGCGGCAATCAAGAGACTACTCGTCGTATTACTATTGATTATTAGATTAATTTATAACTTAAATTAAAAATGCAGACTAATTGCTCAATTTACAACTTAAATCAAAAATGCTTACAGAGTTTTCATCGTCTCTGTGCTTTTTCTTGCAAATTATGCGATTTAGAGCTTTAGAAAAAAATTCACAAAAAATTTAGGGATGGATTAGTTTTCGTTCAGGGTATTTAGACAAAATATTGTTGGATAGGGGAATTAAATCCAATAGTTTTGAAATTTGGCATACTTATTCTGTGTGGCTTGCTGATAAATGTAGAAAAAGTCCCCAACCGGGCGGGGGTGGTGCGCTTGAGCCTCCAGCGCATAAAATAGGGGCGCACGAGTAGTCTTTTGCTTTTATCTTTAAAACCGTTGGCGCTATCGTTATTGTAGTGGTAATAGAATTTGAAGCTTATAAAATTCTCTACAAAAAATATGGAGTGACTTTTTTTCGTATATGCAATCATTGTGCCGTAATTTGACTATAATACAGGGTGTTTCCTAAAAATGCGCAAAAATTTAATGGGTGATTCCTCAGGTATTTTTATGAAGAAAAGTTCACATAAACATTTGCCGAAAATGCTTCCTAAGGGAGCTACGCCCCTTCAAATGGGGCATCCTGAAGACGGTCTTTCCTCTATATTTCCGAAACCGTTCATACTGAAATTATGAAATTTGGTATACTGCATAAACTTTTGGCGCTGAATCAGAATCTGAGCCCACAATTTCAAACTCTTAATCAGATGACGTTCAATGCAAACCCCCAAACACCGAGGCCGAACAAAAAAAATATGTTTTAAGTTGAATATTTGCCAAACAATGGCTCCTTCCGAAAAAATGTATTATATCTTTTTGTATGCGAAATTAAATAAGCTTTAATTTTTGTTATTACTATGAAATCGATATTATTAATAATTATCGAAATAAAAGTGAAAAACCGTCGGCGCGCTCCATTTCGTGACACTAAGGGCCGGAGCGTAACACCTACAGTCGGGGAGTTTAATAGTATGTTAAATTACAGACTATTTCAATTATGTATCGCGATTTTTCAAAACTATTGGAATTAATTCCGCTATTTTTCCTAAGCATCCTGAACTAGAAGGACATTTTGGAAAGAGGAAAGAACGACTACAATCCTGTCTAAGCGCCATTGTCATGTGTCAAAGGGTAACGAAACCCCATTGGCCTAAAAAATTGTGTTAAATGAAAGCCTTAGGAACGACACCGATGGTGCGAATTCAAATCCAATGAGTGATATCGACGACCTCAACCTTTAGCTACGTCGAGTATAAAACTAAAAAATATCGTACAAAAACTAACGAAGATATACAAAAAGAAAACTGTCCGGTTTTTTTATGGGCCACCCTTGAGTTCATCTTGGGTTCCTCTAATGTCTAAATCCACACTGCATTTCAATCCATTTCCTTAATATGCCCTCAATTTCATAAATATCTGCGGTTATAGAGACCCGCAGGGCAGATATCTGCGGCTTATAGATAAAAAAAATTTCCCAACTAAAAAGATATTGAACCCCTGACTCGATAATCTAAAACCGATAGGCGAGAATTTTATATATTCTTAAGTGAGGGTGAAGATTGAAAAACGCAGTTTTTTCAACTTTTCCAATCTCTCGACTGTTGATCATCGATTTTAGTACAAGAAGAATAAAATGCGGCTGGAACATGCAGGGGGAAGAATTTATGTAAGTCCATTATGTTGTTGCAGGAAACTCACTGGCAGTCCTGAGAACATTTTACAGTCTAGGAGCGCGCTACTTGACCATCACTCACTCCTGCGACACTCCTTGGGCACGCGGCGGCAACTCTCAGGACCCTGAAGGATTGACGGCGTTTGGTAAAAGCGTGATCAAGGAGATGAACCGTCTGGGGATGATAATCGATTTGTCGCACGCCTCCATGCAGACTGCAAAGGCGGCAATCAACGCCTCCCACGCCCCAGTGATCTTCTCCCATTCAGGCGCTTACTCCTTATGCAACTCCTCGAGGAACGTGCCAGACGACGTCCTTGAAATGGTCTCCCACAATGGGGGCATCGTTATGGTGAATTTTTACACTTATTTGATCACGTGCAATGAGAACGCCTCCATTCCCGATGTGATTAAACACATCAATCACATTAGAAGTGTGGCGGGAATCAATCACGTCGGGATAGGGGCAGGATACGACGGTATAAATATGACGCCAGCAGGATTGGAAGACGTCTCCAGGTACCCTCATCTACTCGCGGAATTACTGACGGATCCGTTGTGGAGCGAAAGGGATGTTTCCCTTTTGGCGGGACTCAATTTTATGAGAGTCTTTGAAAAAGTCGAGGAGGTCAGAGACAAATGGAAGCTTGCGGAGATACAACCCGAAGAAGATTCACCGCCTCTTATACCATCCCAATGTTCCTCCGTCTATTCTTGACGATTCTTTGCTAATTCAGAGCTTTCCTGCTGCGTGAATGGAATTCATTGTTTTGAGGTTCAGGACGATGCGGTGCGTTTTTTAATAAAAACACGTTTCGCAAGGCCAATTATTATCGCACGAGGATGTTTGGACAACGAGGGCGAAAGGCCCGAGTTTTACAAAATCCGAGTGCGATAAGAGCCTTATGAAACACGTTTTTTTATACAATTTTTTCTATTTCGGATACCCAACTTGTTAATATTTTCAAGAAAAAATCAGATTGTCATTTTCAAAGACAGGCTTGGCTAGGACTGGGCGATATTATCGATGTATCGATAATAATAGTGTTTCATCAAGACAAGAAATCTTGTCTCGAAGGTCATTTCTTGTCTTGTCTTGAGTTTAAATTCAAGATTGAAATTCACTCTTGTCTCGACATTCAATTTCTTGTCTTGAGCCAAGATTCTTGAAATTTCTTGATCTTGAATTTTTCGTCGACGATTGGTGAAACTCGCCCAGAGTTGTGAAAATTTTGTCCTCCCAATGAAGTTGAGTAAGTAGGTACATTATATTAAAAACATTTCTATGGCTAAGAAGTAACATCGAAGATTTAGGTCTATACAGTGTGTCCCACTTAAGGCGAAGAAATCCAGATATTTTCCTTATTTTTGTAAGTGGAGACTTGAGTTTTTGCACACGCATTGAACTTAAATAAGGCGCATGTTTTGGGGTAGTCAACTTGGGTGTAAGTTGTAAACGAATAGGACCAATTTTCAATATTTTTGCTTCGCGATTAAGATGTCAAAAAGTCACAAGATTAAATTGTTCGGAATATTGTTTTGTCCTCATTTGTCAAGTTTCAATTTAATATCCGAATTTTTAAGTTTAGAAAAATCGGGAAACATCCTAATTTAGAAAAAAAATCATGAATTATGCGTTAATGCTATTATGTGAGAACAAAAAAGTGACTTTTCAACAACTTTTCCTCAGTAATTTTTTTCGATTCCTTCAGCGCAAACGGACAAAATCGAGCTTGAAAGAAGAAAGAAGAAAGTCAAAATTGGATTCTGATTCTGATCGAACAACTTTTTCTAATTACTTTTTTCGATATCTTGATCGCGAAGCAAAATATTGAAAAATGACCTTATTTCCGAGTAGGCTCTGGGTTTACAACTTACATTTTAGTTGACCATCAAAATAATACGAAGGCGTAGAGGGGCCACAACTAAGTTTTTAAAATTTTCAGAAAAAGAAACTTTGTTGCAATAGCAAATTGTCACTTGTAACTGACAATTGTCACTTGTAACTGACAATCGTCACTTGTAACTGACAATTGTCACTTGCAACTGACAACTGTTGCTTGTAACTGACAATTAAGTGACAATAATTGTCATTTGTAAGTGACAATTGTCACTTGTAACCGACAATTGTCACTTCTTGTAGCTGGCGATAATTCATTAATTGAAACAGACCAATAATGACATACGCCGAAGAGGGTTAGAGGAGTTACGACTTTTGTGATTCTAGAAATTTTGCTTTTTTTTCAGTTTTTAGAAAATCTACGCAAATCTACGGATTTATGCTCTTTTAGTACTTTTTGCACACCTTATTCTTTTGACACCCCCCCCTTTTCATGACTAATTTCTGCGTACGTCACTGAAGCAGTTCGAAGCACCTGCCAGTTACAAGTGACAATTGTCACTTACAACTGACATTTGTCACTTTAAAGAGACAATTTACTATGCAACAGTTATTTTTCAGAAAATTTTAAAAACCTTATTGTGGCCCCTCTACCCTTTCGTAAAATAAAACCTAAATTCTTTATTTTAATCCTTAAAAATTTACTCAGTTTCGTTTGTTAGCTTAAGAGCAATGTGAAGCACGTGACCTCGCCCATTGCCTTTCTCTGTCGAATTTCTGTGAATTTATTTAATTTCTCGAAAACTGAATTTGAAACTCAGGTTTGGATGAATTAGCGAGATAGAGAACAAAAAAATACCTTCCTTAATTTTTTTATTACGATCTTGTTTTGTCCGAAGTAATTATTTTACCAAGTTAGAAAAAAAATCGTAATTCTCAAACTGTAACCTCAAACCAATAATATCTTCATAAAAAATTTAAGGATTACAAATTTTATCATTCTCTATCTCGCTAATTCGTCCAAACCTGACTTTCAAATTAGATTCTCGAGAAATTAAATTAATTCACAGAAATTCGACAGAGAAGGAAAATGGGCGAGCTCACGTGCTTCACATTGCTCTTAAAATCCGGAGTCATCAGCTTTGCCTAATTAATAATCCTTTATTGGATCCAGCAATATGAAATGAAATGACAACAGATTTTCCAGATTTTTGATTCTTATTGTCTTGTGCCTTCCTTAAAACTTTGCCCGTCAAAAGCGTCAAGAAATTTCAAGAAATCTTGATTCTTGAGAGTTTTGCTCTTGTCTTGTCAAGAATTTCGGACATTCTCTCTTGCCTCGAATTCAAGAAAAAATCTGGACAAGATCTTGAAAACTTCTTGATCTCGTGGACCACTATCAATTAGCGATATCAAGATGTGAATTTATCGATAATCGATGTTTATCGATATTTATCGATACATCGATGTATCGGTAATCGATAATCGATGTATATCGATATTCGCTAAATATCTTTTGTCATTTGCGTATATTATGGGGGGCATTTCACAGTCGGCAGTGGTGTACAAATTTTCGGCAGTGTTAGCGGGAAATGTTAGGCAGTGGTTACAAAAATTGTGTCAAATTCGGCAGTGGTCTAAATTTTTGGGCTGTCGGGGGACTTCACAGTCGGCAGTGGTGTACAAATTTACGGCAGTGCCATGAAAATTCGGCAGTGGTGTACAAGTTTTTGGAGTGTGAAATGCCATCCAGTATATTATTATTTTTCATATTAATGATGGATATTATGTCGGTTATCGGTATTCAGTATGTACTGTCAATATCTAGTAATACAAAGTCATTAGGTAAGTAGGTTTTCATAACTCGAACATGGTAAAAGAAAAGTAGCCCTTTTCCTTATAGATTTCATGTTGCATGGCATTCGCTACTCCTTTCAACTTTTAAGTAATTTATTATATCGGTTTATATATAATATCGATAATAGATATATCGATAATATCGATATTTATCGATATATCGATGTTTTTTCTGATATCGATATTCCATATCGGATTTACGATATCGCCCAGTCCTAGGCTTGGCAGTTAATTCAATTGTTAGACACAACAGTTGTCTAGGTTACGATGTAAACAAAAGCCGTGCTATAATAGAGCACATTAGAGAACGCGTTTGGGTGCTATAAAGTGTTCATTAGGAAACCGAAATAGAAAAACACGTTTTATAGTCTCCAACACTGCCATTAAATTTATCAATATTTATATAAATTTACAATATTTTCTTAAAGGGTTTTATTCCTTTCGAACGCACACCTGTTTCGGCAGAATATAATAATAAATATAAGCAAATATTGCAGAAACGATATCTTTAAGAAGATTTACCTAATAAAATTGCTGTTTGTATCAAAAAAAGCTATTATAAATAAGTCCATTGCATTCCAAGGCACGATCTAAGCAAGAAGTATACTTACAGAAAAGTTATTTTTGAAGTTGAGAAATTTTAAATTAAGTCTCGAGTCATTCCATTGAAGTAACTACTTCTTGCTCCCATTCCTTATGCACAAGTATTCGTAATTAAGTTAATTAATCCATCATCCGAAAACCAAGATTAACCTGGATTTTCCTCAAATTTTACGCGCTAATTAAAATAGTTGTTTACGCAATTTTCAATCAGATTTTTTGCACATTCCTTTTGATCTTACCATACACACATATCCATTATTATTGTTTCAGCTCTACAAGTAAGTAAATGTTTGCTTTAATTACTATCGTAGGCGTATTAGGATTAGTACGATTTATTCGAATAAATCATCAAAATGTGCTGTGTATCTTGCAATGTAAACAGTAAAATGCGGCGATGTCTCATTTTGATTTTTACGGAGACTTTTCAAGTCTATTCAATTATTACAATCAAAGATCGAATAGACACATCCTGATTTACTGATAGATAACCGTTCGTTTACGACTCAAAATAAAATCATGAAACTGTGGAAATAATACTCTTGTCTTATTTGATATTGATTGCATCAATAATTTCGTAAAACAATGATCAACGACATGACTTTTAATAATTCCGAAACTAACTGAGAAACAGATTATTTTGGATCGCTTGATATAAGCGCGTCTTGCCAATACCTATTCTTTTGCGATTATCGATTTTTTGTTCCAGTCGGAACATTATAATAATACATAATAATTGTATGAAAATGTAACAGTAATAATAATGTTATAAAATCGGGTCTTATAGTAATTCAATGTAAAGCAAATGAATGTCAGATAAATTAATTATAACCTACAGATTCTATTATTTCATTTTTGAATTTGCAGATGTACCTACCTATAGAAATTAAAATTGTTATCTAGATGTGCAGATTTATATAGAGTATTTATAGAAACGTTTAATATTGACCAAGCATATTTTAGTAGTTGACAAAATAAAAAAGAATTTAAAATATATCTATTTTTTTACTAACCTACCATTCTCCATTATAACGAATGTTTTAAGAAGGTCCATAATCTATTTTGAGCATATACAGGGTGGGTAATTTTTCGATGCTCACCATTGGTATCTCGGAAACCATAATAGATGGAGAGCAGTTTAAATTGGAGAAAACTTGCGTTATTTCTTGGCGATTAAGGTTCTGAAGAAAATTCCCCGATATTTTGATTCGTTGACTGTCTTTATTCAAAATCTAGAGGGCCTAGATAATTTCTGTCAATGCCATTCAATTGACAGCTGTCAAAAATATAAAAGTTTCAAGTTTCATTTAAATAACATCAATCGTTAGGAAGATATTAATTTTTCTTTAAATTGGCAATTTTCAGATTCTTTGTGATAACTCAGGAACGAATCAAATATCGGAAAATTCTCTTCAGATTCTTAATCGCCAAGAAATAGCGCAACTTTTCTCTAATTTAACCGACCCCGTATCTTTTACCGTTTAGAAGATGTGAGCATCGAAAAATTACCCACCCTGTATACATCTCCACCACAAGTTTTTTACTAATTTACTAAGACCTCTATTTATATGATTTATGCAGGGTGGTTAATTATTCGATGCTCACCATTGGGATCTGCTAAACGGTAAAAGATACGGGATCGGTTAAATTAGAGAAAAGTTGCGCTATTTCTTGGCGAGTAAGAATCTGAAGAGAATTCCCCGATGTAGATAACATATTGTGTCCATAGTGATTATGAGCTTGGGCCTTATCACCCTACCCCCGATGGTAATAAGGTCCAAATGCAACTTTTTGTTTAAAAAATTGTTCTGAATAAAGTTTTTAAATTTTAATAAATCAATTCGTTTTTATTGCTCCCATTCCCCCTTCTTACTGTTATGCGGGCCTTATAATCCAAGGGTACCTTAGTTTAAATTGGAGAAAAGTTGGTGATTAAGAATCTGAAGATAATTCCCCGATATTTTGATTCGTTCCTGAGTTATCACAAAGAATCTGAAAATTGTCAATTTAAAGAAAAAATAATATCTTCCTAACGATTGATGTTCTTTAAATCAAACTTGAAACTTTTATATTAACCTCCAAACACCACTTTAAAAAATTATTATGTTAAGAAAAAAATTATAGCATAAAATTGAAAGGAGATCCCAGCATAATGTTTTGGTTGCTGCAAAGCCAAGATAATAATAAGCTACTTTTTAAGACCAATCAAGTAGAAAAAAAACTGTCATGTTTTTGAAAATTGGATTTTTTTGAGTTGGTTGCAATTTTGATGCAGAAACTGTACCTTGGGCCAATTGTGGATGGCATGGTCTGAAAGAGCATTAAATTTTCTATCAGAAAGTGTGCCCTTAAAGATTAGTATAGGTGAGGCTAAAATATTACAGCCAAGAATTAGATGAGTATCGCGAATTTTGACCGTATACAAAATGGCCTAAAATCCGTATGTGTCAAAATTAAACAAAACTAGGATAACCATTAATCATAGAAAATAAGTATCTACCTCATGCCCAAATTTCAATGAAATCGGTTTCTATGGGGTTAGGATGTTGCTGATTTGACGTGGAATCCCCCATAGGGGTACCTAGGTATAACTCGTTCGCGAGTAGGGATGGTAACCCCGGAATTCCGGACTAAATTCGATCCCGAAAATCCCGAGAAGTCAATCCCGGCATTTTCGCAGTTCCGAAAATTCCGAGAAGTAAATCCCAGGATTTTCGGGATTTCGGAGCAAAAATCTGCTGCTGCAAGTACTGCAAAATCCTGACAGGAAATAGTAAATGCAACACATTGGTGTAACTTGATACTTGTGGAACCATTTTCTGGCCCGCACGCTAATGAGTGCGCGTTAGTCATAAACAAACTATTGTGCTTCATTTTTACTATATTCTACACAAAAATAACAGTTCCTGATAAAGAATTTGCATGGTACTTTGCGCAATAAGGGCAATACTAACTTATCCGTTTACATTTAGTCATTCAAGCAGATTACTTTAAGTACCTACAATATACCTACATATCTTGTATTTTGCATCATTTATATTCATTATTCTAATTATATAAAATTTTCTATTCCGCATTTCCATTTTATTTGTATTGGCATAATTTGAAAACAGAATCCACCGATCAATAATTTTGCCATGAGCAATCCTGGGATCCCGAAAAATTCCGGGATTGAATTTATCGAATCCCGAAATCCCGAAAGTTCCAATCCCGACCGAGATTGCCATCCCTATTCACGAGTTTAGAATTTAAAAAGCAATATTACCTCCAATCTGTTCAGTGTAAAAGCCATAAACGAGTAAAGTCCAAAATAGAAAGCAGTCCGCGCGAAATCTTTTAAAATAAGCATACTTATTGAAGTAAGTACAAGATTTAATTCTTTCCGAGCGGCAGGAGGAAATAATAGTATATTTCAAACCAAGAAGGTAAGAAACTGCTCTCTTGCAGACCGCGCGCAAGGTCTGCAAGAGCACTTTTTTACCAAGGTATGAATACTATTTTTTTCTCAGTCAGTCCCATTACGGCATAATTTAACACTTTCAAAATAATTACAAATCATTAAAAATAAAAAAAATGGGCAGCTACGGAAGCGGCTGAAACCTCCCCACTTGGTGAATGATCCAATCCTATCACTAATATCACTTAAATTTTACTATTTACTATGCCTAAGTTTTACTCCACCAAACCAAATGTGTTTTCTGTGAGTTTTCTGAATTTTACGATCTTTTGCCAAAAGGGCATTAAGGTTGAGTACAATTTTGAAAACTAAATTTGAAGACTTTTCATGTGCTGATAGAGAAAATAGGAGTTCATTATTGAAATTTCAAAGTTGATATGCCAAAATGGCACTTGCCGCCCTCGGATTCCCACCAGAATTAAATCAGTTCTTCGGCGGGTGACGGTATCTCTACCTACCAAATTTCAGCCAAATCGATCCAGCAGTTTGGGCTGTAGCGTGTTATTTAATGTTTCCTCAATACTTCGAATTTTTCGATTTTATGCCAAAAAGGCGCTAAGTGTGAGTACACTTTCAGATACAGAATTTCAAGACCTTTCATGCGCTGTTAAGAAAAATTAGTGTTCATCAGTCAAATTTCATAGTTTACATGCCTAAAAGGCACTTGGCTTCTTCGGATTCGCAACAAAATTAACTGGGCTCACCAGAAGGCCAACACTAACCTGCATACCAAATTTCACTAAAATCCGTTCGGTAGTTTCCGAGAAATCGTGCTCACATACGTACGTACATACGTACGTACATACGTACGTACGTACATACGTACGTACATACACACAGACATTTTTTAAAAACCACTTTTTCGTGATCCTGAGACCTTGAAACGTAAAGATCTGGTGTTATCTCAATTTCGAATTTTGGACTGATTGCAGTAACCTCCCATTTTTATATTGGTTGTGGGGAGGTTAAATTGCGATAATACTGATAATTGCTTGTTTTAAAACAGTTAACCAGGAGTCATTTTTGTAAATTTTCTTTAAATAATCACTCGTCAGTACAGGTTTACCATAAAAATCACATCATCATTTACTTTTCCTATACCTAGGGGAAAATAACGCACTTCCCTACCTCACATGAGGTGAGCAACCCCCCTTTTTTTTAACCGGCGGCTGGGAAAAATGATTTTGTGGGACCTTTATAGGTACCTATTAACATTTATGACACTAGTACAACAATAACACTTGACCAATTAAGTATACAGGGTGAGTCTGAACTACACCACATCCTTCATACCACATAATCTACTATTCAAAATTCAAATGATGAGGTTTGGTGCAAAAATTTTTGGTCAATTGTGATTCCGCCAAAGTTCTTCATTTTTAATCGTTTTAATTTAATATCTTCCGAATGGTACATCGCAGGATTCTGAAATTTTGTACAATATTGTTGCAGACCCAGAGGCAACTCCTGATGATACTTTAGACATTATCCAAAAATCGGATCCCTGTTACACAGGATGGTCCTAATGTTATTTGTCCTTGAAGTTTTTTATGTTTTTAAATGCTGGTAATTTGTCTATGCGGTATTATTCTTCGATCAATTCTAAAGCTTTTTTGGCTCTTAAATTTTTTAGAAAAAACTCACAACTTACCAGCAAAATTGAAAAAACCGATAACATGCTTCAAGTAATCATCATAAAACCAATGGCAAAATTTCACTTAAAAAAAATGAAATTATCACCCAAGTCTTTCTTCCCTTGCAAAAAAAACAATTGAAATATGACGCGTATTAACGCATCTTTGATTTTTATTTCAGTTTAAGGCCTTGTCGCGATTGTCATTTCTCCGGTTTTTTAAATTTTGCTGGTGAATGGTGACTTTTTTCAAAGAAAATTAAGAGCCAAAAAAGCTTTAAAATTGATCGATGAATAACATCGCATAGACAAATTACTAAAATTTGAAAACATAAAAAAATTCAAGAACAAATAACATTATTACCATCCTGTATAACTGGGATCCGATTTTTGGATAATGTCTAAAGTACCATCAGGAGTTGCCTCTGGGTTTGCAACAATACTGTACAAAACTTCAGAATCCGCACGATGCACCGTTCGGAAGATATTAAATAAAAACGATTAAAAATGAAAAACTTTGGCGGCTTATAACATCAACAGGAATCACAATTGACCTAAAAATTTTTGCACCAAACCTCATCATTTGAACAGTAGATTATGTGGTATGAAGGATGTGGTGTAGTTCAGACTCACCCTGTATTCGCGAAAATCAGCAAAGTGTCTGACATCTGGTGGCAATACTTTAACTACACTGAGAGACCGGATACGGAAATACTTTTTTCTACTCTCTTATTAGAAAGTAGGTTTTTACATCCTCATTTAAGGGAGCAAAGTACCCGTTTGCCTCCCGGCGGGAGGTAAAATTGTTTGTCTCCCGGCGGGAGGTAAAGCAATATTCAATTTCTAACCACTATTTTAACTATTTTATTTATTTACGTTTATGTTAAAAGTACAGTTATTCACATTTTGTATGGTTACACCAGTACCAGATAAAGATCTTGAAAAAAGTGATGTGTTATTTAGTACATTTCTTGTAGAAACTGAGAAACCCACAGAGTTTCCTGATGGTCCCGCAGATTCGCTTGCGGTTTCACTCGTTTCCGAGTTCGACTTTTCCCCATGAATAATACTAATCGTAGCTCTTCTTTTATTTTCTATGGAGTCATTAACGTACCCTTCCGCCACTGTAGTCGACCTCCATCCTCCATGGCGCTTAAGGCTTAAGATATCCGCTCCTGCATTAACTAATAGCGTCGCTGAAGTTCTTCTTAAACAGTGACCTGTATAATCCTCAGCATTTGGTTTTTGAAGAAATTTTGCTATATTATAAGGCATTTTTGAAATTGTGTTTTTTCCCACAACCTGGACGGTATACATTTGCCTGCCCTGTAAGCAACAAAGAAACGTCGATGTTCGGTTTTCGGTGATCGAAGAGCAACATATCTTCTGTAGATTTCCAAAACATTTAATCCATTGCTTGTTTCGCCGTTAACTACGAAGGTACGTTGAATTCTTGTTTTAGAATCCGGAATCTTGATTATTAAAATAGACTCTTTATCTTGGATATCATCGACACACATTTTTGTCAATTCATCGCAGCGACATGCACCAGCAATGCCCATAATCAATGCAACCTACAATTATTAACCAACATAAATTTGTGCATTAATAATACTTTTGCATACCTTTATCATTAAAAATGTTTCATCAGGAGCTTCTAACAAAAATTTGTTGATGTCCTCTCTTGTGAAGGTTTCTGACTTTTTCGCTTTATAACCAGTAGACTGACGCTTTAAAAAAGCTATCAACTTCGGAAATTTAATATCAATGTTGTCTTTTACAGCCAAGGTGGTTTTTAACATGGAATATTTAGACCACAAAGACGACGACTTCAATACTTTTGCTTTTTCGTAGAAATACGCAAGCACTACGTTCTCTGTCACCTTTTTCGCTTTTCTTTTGTCACGCCAATCCTTAAACAATGAATATTCGTTCAGGTACTTCTCTTTCGACTTTTCGGGTAGCAGATTCAACGTTGCTGCAAGAGCGTCCTCGAGAACATTTGGTGGAGTACTTTCGATACCTTCCGAATCATTTTCTTCGCCATTTAGTTGCATTTTCTTTAAAACTGAACTGAATTAACAGCAACAAAAGTTGACATTTATTTTTACTAATAATTGTTTATGTTTCACCATGGAAACTACCAATGGCTACTTAAAATTATAAATATTGGATTTTGACTAATATTTTTAACACACTAGCAAAAAGTATGAATTCGTAGAAAAAACTGTATATATATCTTGGGAGCAAAGTGTCGTTTCCTCCCTTGTGTGATTATTGCCCTCCGCTGCGCGTCGGGCATTAAACTTCACCGGCGGGAGGAAATGGTACACTTTGCTCCCTTAATATATAAATAGCTATTAAACGTCCGTCATCATAATTTCGGCTTACGTCAGTCAGTTGTCAGTTGCGAGGTTAGGTAGTAGTTTTGTTAGGAGACATCCTCTCGCTGACTCGAAATTTTGTGAATAAGTCTGTGGAATTTTACGTTTTGTGTACTTAAGGTGCAACATTGTAAATCCAGGAAAACTTGGCTTTTAAAAAATCCACGATCGATGTCACTGATGTCACCAACTGACACTGTCAGGCACGTCACGCTAGAATTCTCACTTCCGGCTCCCCAATCGGGTGAGACCGCCATTTTGTGGTTTAGCAATGCCATCTATTAGCAGCTGATTTTCGCGATTAACGTGTGAAGAAAAACTTTTCCGATCTAGTAGCCCTTGCCGTGAGAGACGTAGGGGAGGGCGCAGACTTGCTAAAATTATCAATCACAAGCGAAAACTGACAGTGACGTTATCATTTCTATAATTTCCGCAGTCTACCGCCCTACGTCTCTAACGTTGAGGGTTACCTACTAGACCGGGAAAAGCTTTTTGATCACTATTTAAATGGCTGAAATAAAAAAATTGGGCCGGTTTTGCCGTAGATTCTTTCAGAAAACAATTGTTTTTTTTACAAAATAGTGACAAATTATGACAATAATAGAGTTTCAATCCTAAAGACCGCTGCGTGTGAGTTTATTTTGAATCGTGGAAGTAAAGAATAAGACAGATAATTGTTTTCCTAATTCAAAAAATTTTTAAAAAATGCGACGACCCGGTTATTACCTTATCCACCACATTTCATACCTTTTCCGTGAATCTCGCTGTGTTCTCGCTCCATCCACCAACATTGCAAGTTTAAGGTCACTGGATGTCTCTCTTTGGAGAGCTACGGCAAACGGTATCGAGATATAACAGGAAACATATATCTCTTTCTCTTTTAAGTTTGTACAAAAATGACGTTATATATAGATGTCAGAAAAATTACCTAAAGTTGACAGTTGGTTGTAAAATAGCTGCTCAGTGCTTACAAAGTCTATTTTTGCTTATTTGCAGTATATTTCCCATATTATTATTATGTTATGGTTTTATAGTGGAACAATTGGTTTCAAAAGTCTAAATCAACTTAATTTCGTTTTATTGTTTAAGTACAGCAGCAGTGCAGCAATGTGCATGAATTTAGTCCCAACACTCCCAACTACCTATAAACACTCATCATCACTGTTTATAATTAAAAATTTCGAAGTTAATGCACTTAATTATTTGCGGTAAAAATGAGTAAGGCAAAGTCACCATCGAACTGAACTTCATTTCTACTTGGAGGACCACGAGTTTTAAGGGCTGCAAACCGCACGTTTTACTTCGTCAAAGACACAGGCAATATGGCGTACAAACGTCCTTAATTTCTCCATAAACACCAAATGAACACCACAAAACACGCAATTATGACAACCACGTAACCCATCCATCAGGTACCTACCTATCTTCTCGGTAATCGACGTTGGTCATTTAGTGGCACTTCGTTTTGCTCCCCATTTAATAAAAATACAATTATTAATAAACGATAAATCAACAAATTTTTGTCTTTAGGGTTGATGACAACTGCAAACTGATAAATAATGCCATTGTCAGTGTCAAAAAGTAACAATGGAAGCAAGTCATTTCTCTCTTACTTATTGTAAGGGCATGTTCTCTGTCCTTTTTATATTTGTCCACACTTCCGGTTGATCGCCGTACGCGAGTTTTGCCGTTGATTCTTTCAGAAAACCATTGTTTTTTTGCAAAATAGTGACAAATTATGACAATAATAGAGTTTCAATCCTAAATACCGCTGCGTGTGAGTTTATTTTGAATCGTGGAAGTAAAGAATAAGACAGATAATTGTTTTTCTAATTCAAAACATTTAAAAAAAATTCGACCACCCGGTTTATTACCTTACCCACCACATGATTCTTTCAGAAAACCATTGTTTTTTTACAAAATAGTGACAAATTATGACAATAATAGAGTTTCAATCCTAAATACCGCTGCGTGTGAGTTTATTTTGAATCGTGGAAGTAAAGAATAAGACAGATAATTGTTTTTCTAATTCAAAACATTTAAAAAAAATTCGACCACCCGGTTTATTACCTTACCCACCACATTTCATACTATTCCCGTGAATCTCGCTGTGTTCTGTGATGTTCCATCCACCATCATCGCAAGTTGCACTTGAGACGCCATCTGTTGGCGCCGCTGTGAACCATTCACCCCACAAGAAATCCACCATCACCATCCACCATTTCTTTCTTCAATAATGGTGGAAGCGCAACAAGTGTTTTTAGTTGTTAAAATTATTAATTTCAATTACTTTTTCGTTGTGAAGAAACCATCTGTGTTGATTTAACCCCGTGCACGTATTTATCAGCTCATTTTTCCACTCAAAATCCCAAGTATTTCGGTTACAAGGAGCTAATTAATAATCCCATCATTAAAAATGGAATTCCAAGCAGACTTCGTCTTAAGAAAGAAACGTGAACTTTTGGGTACCGTAAATAAGCGAAAAATGAGCTTGAGGAGGTGCATAGATAACCTCAAACAGAACGATTGCCAGCAGTTGGAGATTTCTCAAGTAACAAAATGTGTCTTTCTCGGTGCCTTACACCTGAAGCCAGTGCCTCATCTTTTCGATTCGCCGATGTTAGTTAAAGAGCTTGACATGAAGCTTGGAATTGCGAGAGGGTCTGAAGCACTACAGGTAAACAGTGAAATCCGTGAACAAAATTCTAGTGAAACAATTGATTTGTTTAAAAATAAGAAAAGTGGAAAGAAGGAGAAGATGGAAAAAGAACCATTTAGACCTAGAAGAAAACTGCTTAATGATAGTGTGAAATTCAGAAATAAAAACAAAAACAAAATTAATGTTACCATGGAGATGGTCAAGCCTGTTGTTAAAACAAATGAAGTACGTGATAAGCCTTCTGCAAGTGAGGAACTAATTAACAATTTATCTGTTTTACAACCTTTAGTTGAGAGTGGCAATTTGGAAATTTTACCAATATCTAATTTACGAGAAAATAAGAGCAATTTAGTCAATGAAACTGCAGAAGAACATCCGCAAGAGATTGAATTTATCGAAATGTGTCTTGTAAATAATAGGCACGATTATGAAATACCAACTTATGAGCATTTAAAGCAAGAGACTGTCTTAGAACAATTAAAACAAGTAGAGCTGGTGAAACCCAAAGTTACCAATTTCGAAAATCCACCCCATAAAACAACCGATGGGATTCCAATTGAAAGATACTCGGATGTAATGAATCCGAAACAGGAATACATCTTATCAAACTATGGAGAGGAAGAATTACTGGATCTTGGTGATAAATCTCCAGAAATTTTATTGCCAGATTCAGATGATGATGACGCTATTGACCAATTAATGTTTAGTATAATGGATATCAAGGTTGAGCCAAATATGTATTATGGAGTTCCTCCAGCTGATGACATGGAGGAATATGAAGCCCGCCTCAAGGCCAGATATGAGGAAATAGCAAATGCCAACAAAGGGAATGAAATTACACAAAAGCAAGATGATAGTCCTGATAGTGATAGAATGGAAAAAAAATTCTTAAAAAGAAAACCCCAGTGCAAAATTTGCTCAAAAGAGTTTAACTCGTATATGAAATTAAAGAAACACAAAATGGAGCATAATGGAGACAAACCGTATCCATGTGTGAAATGTGGTGAAACCCATACATCTTTGGATCAACTCATTGCTCATTTGAGGACTCATGAGGGTAATTAAGATGCATAGGAATGAGGGGTTGTCCACTTTGAAAATATGGTGTACGCTACGGAAATGTCAAAAATGACGTGGAAATGTAGGTAGAGTAGAAATGATGTACAAATTTTTCAAGACTGGTCAACCCCCCACAACTAAGAATTAGAAGGCCTCAACTTTGCTATCTATAAGTACTTTAATTTACGATAGATTTATTATTCTTAAAATAGTCCAGATTTTACTACATATTAATCCTAATCTGATCAACAAAATTTCAGATCAAAATTTGGCGGAGACGGTAGACAAGTCAACTTTTTCACACAATTTGTAAATATTTATGTACAAATTGTACAACAACTGACGTTAAAACATCCTCATCTTACTAAATAAATTAAAAAACTAGCGATTCTCGCCCCTAAAATGACATTTTTCGAGAAAATAGAACTAAAGTTTTCGACCTTGAAAGATGATAACTATCGAAGTCAGTAATAAAAATATACAAAATAGCTTCTTTTTCGCGGCGTTCCAAGGGCCGTCGAAGTACGGGTCCGATTTTGTACAAAATGAGCATCTACAAAGTACCCACTCAATATATGTATGTAGCTTGGGATGTAGCGACGGGTTAACCACTTAGCGATTTTGGTGTACAGTTCTCTGGAATTTTGGAAGTTTTCTAGCAATTTTGGCGATTTTCCATCAATTTGGCGATTTTGGCAATTTTCTAGCGATTTTGGCGACTTTCTTACAATTCGCGATTTTGTGTACACAAATTTACCAAGTCATGTGGTGAACCCCTCGGGCTGTAGCGTCTTTCTTTTGTTTTTTCCCCAAAAAGGCTCTAAAAGGACATTTTTCTAAAAAATGGAACTAACGTTTTCAACCGAAAAAAATATCAGCTATCAAATCAAACTTATTTTCCACGCGCCTGTAGGCCCTGGAAATCTGGTGACGACAAGATAAAGTTACAACAAAATATCCCTCCCTATCGTCTATTGATTAATTTAAATTCTAGGTTAAAGTTTTTGTCAAAATAAGATTTTTTTCTATTAAAAAGGGAAAAAACGACACCAAAACAACACAAAAAAGGCGGGGACTAATTCCAATTGAATTTTATTAAATTACATAAATCTTCAAGTTCAACGAAGTTGCACCCTCCTATCAGACCTCCTATTTATTTCATCACTAAACGGTTCACTAAAGTTTAGATCTAGTCACAGTAAAAGGTAAAGAATTCAAAAATATCATTCGATTCTTTTTGCACTTCCGATTTGGCCGAAAGTGATCATAGCTTTGTTTTTTCAAATGAAAACATACCTTTTTCTCAGCGAGTTCTTACTCTGCGCGAATTTTTGTAAGTTGACAGCATCATATACCGGGTGTTTCAGAATGGGTGTCGCGGCCTGATCCTGAAAAGTATGAAAGTTACTTAGGGAAGTTAGTAGATGATTTTTCCCACTTCCGGTTTAACCGGAAATGACCCTAGTATTGTTTTCTGAAATAGAAACCTATATTTTTCTCAATGGATTCGGATTTTTTTCTCAGTCGGAAATATGCGTCGTCACACTTGACCGGAAACATCGAACAAATCCTTGAAAAATTAAATTTCCGAAAAATACAAAAGCACGTCAACTTAATTTTTTTTGATACAAATGCAACTGCGCAATTACCTTTCATTTATCTCTTTTTTGATTTCCGATATGTTGGGAAAATCCAAAAATGAATTAAGAAAAATGTAATTGCACAGTTGAATTTGCAACGAAAAATTAGAGACCTGACCTGACCTGACGTGTTTCTACGTTTTTCAAAAATCTTAATTTTTCACCGATTTTGACCTCCCCAACCCTACAATTTAAAAAAATGGGAGGTTACTCTGCAATCACTAAAATTTTCGAATTCGAGATAAGGCCGGATCTATTCGTTTTGAGGTCTCAGGAACCCAAAAAAGTGGTTTTTAAAATGTGTCTGTGTGTATGTACTATGTTCGTTCGTAAACACGCGACAGCCCAAACTACTCGACCGATTTGGCTGAAATTTTTTTAGATGTTTTTGAAAATCTAGGGTGGCCATGACTGCACTTCCGGTCAAGTATGATATATTCTACTAACTCAGAAAAATTAGTAGATTCCGAATCCGTTTAGAATACAGGTTTCTATTTAAAAAAGGCAGCCAGTGCCCAAATTTCAGACAAATCGGTTCAGTAGTTTCGGCGGAATCGTGTTTACATACAACGACGACACACGGACATTTTTTAAAACCTATTTTATCTCGATTTCCAATTTTGGACCGAAGTCACGACCACCCTAAGTTTTTCAAATTGGTGAAAACTTGGAATTTTTTAAAAAACGCAGACACGTCTACATTATCACCTTAAATTTAAACTTTTAAACGGGCTATTGAATTAATTCAAAATTTATACAATGACTTTAGGGCATTGAAATTTTCATTATCTTGGTACCATTTTTTGCTTACCTTAAAGTCCTGTACGTGACACAAAATTTTTGGGTATACTGGGTGGTTCCTTTTTCACTGCTCACCATTGGCATCTCCTAAACGATAGGTAAAGGATACGGAGTCGATTAAATTAGAGAAAAATTGCGTGAAGATGGTGAAGATTATGAAAGAACATGTCGAAGTTTGAGTGACACAACTTCAAGACCTATTTTATCATCGTCTAAAATTCAGTTGATTTTTACGTCAAAATAAATTTAAAAAGTTGGTATACGTTTTTTTTTGTAAGCATACAAATTTTAAAATTTTAACATTTTTTCAGAAAAGTGCATGTTGATTAAGTATATTTTTGAAAAGCTAATTTTGTGTATCCAATCCAAAGGAGTTAAAATTCAATATGGCGGCCATTAACAGAATCAAAAGTTGACTATCGTAGCTCAAAATCTAGAAGGCCTATATAGTAGGCCTTCCGTCAGTCTCATATTGAGTTGTCAAAAATACTGAAGTTCCAGTTTGACTCAAGTGGCATCAACCGTGGGAAAGATATGAATTTTTCCTCCAATTGTTCTTTAAAATTACATTTTTCAGATTTTTCGGGATAGCTCAAGAATTCCCTTCAGAATCTTAATGGAACTGTACAACCCTAATTTGTAAGGGTCTGTACTTTTGACAATTTCATCGACATTTAGCGGGAAAGCAAAAACATTACATAACTCAAATCTTCCTGGGTTTATTTTTATTGTTAGCAGCAGTGTCACAGATAAACGTACCTGAGGCTTATTCGTGAATATTTTTCTTTGCACTTTACTCAAAACTGCACCCACACAGGCCATTTTGGGCCAATTCTGAGCAATTGCAAAATTTTGACATTTGTCATGTTTTCTGACGTACCACATTGAAATCGCTTCTACCAACTCACCTGTTAGTAAAATTCCTTGCATAATTTCCTCATACCAACCTAAAATTCAATAGACAGGTGGCGTAAGTTATTGTTAGTGAGATGCAACTATATGCGTCTGAGTAAAGTCTCGATATGCCACAAAACTTTCACGGCCTTCTTCATCTGAAATTTAGGTAATAATTATCTGTTTTTGTCTAGGTAAACGCCCCTATGTGTGCAAAAAATGTAATCAAGGATTTAAAACCATGAAAGGCTTGGAAAACCACAAACCTATCCATATACTAAAGAAGCCCATGGTACCAAAGAAGACGTTTCGTTGCGAAGTTTGTTGCAAAGAATTCCGAAAGTTATGTGATTTGGACAGACACACTAGGGTTCACACCGGAGAAAAACCGTCGGTCTGCAACATTTGCAACAGGCGATTTCAACAAGCCCACAATTTGAACAAGCATTTACTCATACACACGCAAGAGAAACCCTATGAATGTGACATTTGCAACAGGAAATTCGGCAGGAACGATGTACTAAACAGGCACTTACTGACACATGCTGTTAAAAAACCCAACGATTGTGAGATTTGCAACAAAAGTTTCATTAGGCTAACACAGCTACAAGCTCATAAAATCAAATATCACTCTGAACAAGTTTCATAGGGGTTTTTTATTTTCAGTGTTTTAGACTTGTGGAGTTAACCTGGCAGAGCTCACGTTACACCTTTTTCTATTTAATTCACTATTATTTTATTAATGGTGGCTAAAAATCGTACATAGAAGAGATTAAAAATGGTTATTTTAATTTATGTAAGAAGAGAGTAAAATGTATAAGATAAAAAAGAGACACTTTACTCAGGTGCTACATAATTACAATACCATTTGTTCTACATCTGCCAAACTGTTTAGATCAGTCTTATCTTCCAAATTAATGGCAAGTTAAAGAGCGCAAAACAGGATCCTCAAACGCTTCCAAAGAATATTATTGCCATAAATGCGTAACATTCTTATACAATTATACAAAGACTAATTTTTTATGTTTATAAAATATAAAGTGCTTACTGCACAGATTCTGGACATTTTCCAATGTCCATACTGTGTCTTCCTGTGTACTGTTTGTAAAATGTAGTTACTATTCCCTTTATATTGATATTGTTATCTGAACCAGTAATTAGAGTGCAATATTTTTTTTTATTCAGATGACTGGAAAATTTTAGGGGTTAAGTATTAATCCTACCTTTTAAGTTAAAAACTAAGAGTGTGATAGTATTATAAAGTGCCTTTATCGTAATATTACAATAATAAATAGTGCCTTGTTTAGACTAATGTACATTTACAGCTTAACTTAAGTTTATTTTGTATTAACACTTTTGATATTTTAGCGCTTAGGCATAATTTACTGTTTTCTTGAAATTGTACATAAGCACAGAATTTTGCCGTACACGTACTGTAAATAAATTTTAGTATACTTTTCCAAAATAAAATATTAAATTGATATCTGTAGATCAAGCAGTTACTTTATCTGCAAGACAATACAGTAAACGTTAAACGATGGACAAAATAATCTTTCAATTTAATTTATCTTCAAGTGGCTTATTTTTCCAACTTAGCTATCGGTTATCTAATTAAAAACAAACTAACAATAAATCATAAAAAGCTAGCACGTAGGTATACAGGGTGTCCCGAAATTAGTGGTCAAAACTTTAGCAGTAGATTCTTCTATGAACATAATGAAAAAAAGTCCCTATGAACATATGCCGAAAAATAAGTTCTAAGGGAGCTAAGGCCCCTTAAAGGGGCCACTTTGAAAGTTTTTTTCTAAATATCTTCAAAACGGTTAAAGATAGTAACGTGAAATTTGGTATCTTTACCAAGTTTTTGATGCTGAATTTACTACTGTGGAGAAAATTTTAAAATTTTGATCGTAAGCGTCTCGTACAGGAGGGGCTAACTTTACTCAAACATTTTTGTAAGTAGTTTTTTCTCAATTTGATTCCAGAATCTGAAAATTTGAGCGTTTTTTAAGTAAAAATGGTACTCTTGTTTGACATCGATAGAATGTGCCTTTTCGAAAAAAATGGCTTTTCATTGGTTCAGAGCTCCAAAATTTATGACAGAAGGCATGAAAATATCGTAAACAAATAAAAGTCCTTATGGGTATGGGTCGAAAAATGCTTCCTAAGGGAGCACAAATTTTGGAGCCCTGAACCAATGAAAAGCCATTTTTTTCGAAAAGGGCACATTCTATCGATGTCAAACAAAAGTACCATTTTTACTTAAAATACCTCAAATTTTCAGACTCTGGAATCAAATTTGAGAAAAAACCATCTACAAACATGTTCAAGTAAATTTAGTCCTAAGCCCCTCCTGTACGAGACGCTTATGATCAAAATTTTAAAATTTTCTCCACAGTAGTAAATTCAACATCAAAAACTTAGTAAAAATACCAAATTTCAAGTAGCTATTTTTAACCGTTTTCAAGATATTTAGAAAAAAAACTTTCAAAGTGGCCCCTTTAAGGGGTCTTAGCTCCCATAGAACTTATTTTTCGACATATTATGTTCATAGGGACTTTATTCATATTTTTCATAGAAAAATGTACTGGTAAAGTTTTGACCACTAATTTCGCGACACCCTGCAGTAATAAGAAAATTGCAATATTAATAAATAATTTTTATTTCAAATAATCACAAAGAAAATAGAATAAAAATTAATCAAGTACTATTCAACACATCACAACGAATTTTAACAAGAATGTACCCCTATATACATTCCATACCGTAAGTCCGTACAGTGAAGGAAATTATTTACAACATACATGGTTTAATCACTTCAGTCAATTTTTACCGTCGAGTATATTTTCCTAACAAATACACTTGTACCCACGTACCCCACTGTCCCGCACATAATACCCAATGCTCCACTGAATAGAGCCATGTACCCAAAATAGAACGCTGTTTGGAACAATCCATACATCCTGTAACATATTAAAATATATCGTATATTAAAAAACAAGTTTCATAAGGCCAATTATTATCGCACCAGGATGTTTGGACAACGAGGGCGAAAAGCCCGAGTTTTACAAAATCCGGGTGCGATAAGAGCCTTATGAAACACGTTTTTTATACAATTTTTTCTATTTCGGATACCCAACTTGTTAATATTTTCAAGAGAAATTCAGATTGCCATTTTCCAAGACAGGCTTGGCAGGTAATTCGATTGTTAAACACATTAGTGTCTAGGTTACGATGTCAACAAAAGCCGTGCTCTAATAGAGCACATTAGAGAACGCGTTTGGGTGCTATAAAGTGCTCATTATATAGGAAACCGAAATAGAAAAAGTATAGTTACACATTTTGAGTTACTCACTTCGTTTTGAAGAAGAAATAATATATGGCGTAGACATACACGTAGGCTGATGTGGACCCTGCAGCTAAAAAGGACGTCCATTGCCAGCGGTAATCTTCCGCGTTAAGTAAGAAGTATGTACAAACAATTGTGACGCATACAGTTACGATCATCAGAATTATAAAGACTAGAAGCATAAAGCCGTAGACGTAGTAAATCTTGTAAGCCCAAAACGACGTAAAAATGAAATACCTGAAAAGCGAGAATTATAGGTTTTTATAGTTTTACGAAAGTAACTTGCATTTCGATAAATATGCTGGCAAAGGGCAGTATGCCTCCAATTAGAATTATGACTCCTGGTTCCATAAACCACTTCTTTTCGGGGATTGGTCGTGGAACGGCATTAATGCGGCACGGGTAATCAGGTTGTCCCGCTAGGTTGCGACCTAACACCGTTCCAACCAAAGTTAATGGAAGGATAATGAATATGCAGATGCATGTTACGGCCACCTAAAACACCAAAACGTCGATCTATCTATAGTCTGACTAAAAAAATGTTTGGGATGAATAAGTTTTTAAGCATCTTGTAACACTTTAATAATTTCACCTAAATTATGCCTGTCATGTGGACCATAAAAAATGGCTCATTTTACATTAGGTAATTGCAAAAGTCCTGGATTTCTAAGGCATGCTTAGAGTAAGGTGTGAAAACAATAATCGTCATTTTGCAATCTCCGAAGTCCGCAATAGGTCCTGTAAGCGTGACGTCATGACGCCATGTATGGCCGTATGCGCAGTCATTTTTTGACCGCTGACAGAATTTACTTGAATGTCTACTGTCAGTTATGTGTCATTTATCATCATTGTAGGTTAAAATCGCACGTGGTAAACATGAAAGGTCCCAGATTCTGTTGACAGTAGTGACAGATGACGTATAAATGCACTAGAAATGACACAAGATCAACGCATGCGCATCATACGGGGCCAAGCGCAATAAACCCCCACCAGTGCCTTAAAGGACCTATATTACCAAAAATGCAGAAAACGCGTAATTTCCTTATAGCTTGCACAGAAAAAATATAAAAGGGTTGCGCAAACTTGAGATAACTGTTTCATTTATTTATTTTTTTCAAATTTTAAAGCAGCAGATTATACCAACGTTGCAATAAGTTTCAATCGTTCATAGCCATTTACAAGGCAGCTTTAAGGGATTCCTATCTCTGTTTTAAGTAAAAAGAAAAACGTGTTAGGTACGGTTGACCACAAACCGTTGCAACTTTGTACAGACCTCCAGAGCAATGGTAAAAGCTCTGTCGCCAGTTTGCAATCCTTTTGAATTTTTTTTCAAAGCAAAGAAATTGAAATGTAATGTTGCGGACCTCAGAGGAGGTTGCAAAATGACACTTATTGTTTTCATGCCTTGCCTTAGCATACCCCAAAAATTCAGGACTTTTGCAATTCATGTGAATTGATTTGCCCAAATGACTGGGATATACGTGTCTCTTTTAAAGTGCCAGTTGACGATATGTAGAGAATTATTGTTTTGGGCAGCTAAACGAATATGCACACACGGGGGTTTCAATTTATTGCCCATCGAATAAAAATATTTTCAGCTATGACTCCCGGTTATACCGGAAGTAGCCGCCATCTTTGTTATTTTTAATGGGAAGCCTATGTTTTCACTCTAGATTCGGCCTATCTAACTGTCATAGGTTTTCACACGTCAAAATTTGTGTAAAAAAATTGTTTTTATCCGGTAATAGAAAAATTTGTATCTTCCAGACGGTTGAAGATTAAGAAATCAAATTTGGAGGGTTGAAAGTACAAGGTTTGAGCTTTCGGCTGATGGCTCATTCGTTCATGTTGACATAAGAACATATGGCGGAAATTAATTTTTAAAAATGGCGTAACAAAATTGTCCATAACTCAATTTTTTCAAATGTGAGTACCATAATTTTATGTATCTAAAATATGCAAAATTAAATTCCCAGTAGGCTAGTATTAGCATTCCTTATATCTATGTTCAATATTTTTGAAAATATTTTAAAATAAATGTATTTGTGCTGATTAAAAAAATTGATCACAGCAAGCTTTGGATCAACAATTAGTAACAGTTCATTCTACACCTTCAAAAGTTTATCTTAAAGCTTGCTGTGATCAATTTTTTTAATTTGCACAAATACATTTATTTCAAATATTTTCAAAAATAAGAAAACAGGTATAGGGAATGCTAATACTAGCCTAAAGAGAATTTAATTTTGTACTTTCAACCCTCCAAGTTTGGTTCTTTAATTTTCAACCGTCTGGAAGATACAAATGTTTCTATTGCTGGTTAATAATCAATTTTTTTACATAAATTTTGACGTATGTCAAGAACTATGACAGTTAGGTTGGCAAAGTGGACGTGCAATAAGCTCACAATTAAGAGGCCAATCCGAATCTAGAGTCAAAACATAGGCTTCCCATTTAAAATAACAAAGATGGCGGCCACTTCCGGTATAACCGGAAGTGCGTCAGAGCTGAAAATATTTTCATTCGATGGGCAATAATTTGGAACACCCGTGTGTGAATTTTCGGTTAGCTGCTCAAAACGATTCTCTAAATATCGCTAACTGACACTAGTGTTACAAAATGTTTAAACTTGCATTAATAAAGGATAAAAATACAAGTTTTCTTGGATAAGATAAGGAAAGAACCATAAGCAAAACCTCGGTTGTCGTTACTTTTTTTGACAGAATGTTACATATTGCAAAAACTCTCACTATGGAATTTTTTGTAAGGACTTTGTTGGCTAGTATGAATGAACTTTACACTAAGTTTTGCATATTGTCCTCTATCCTTTTCTTTTGCAAGAAAAACTTATATTTTTATCCTCTTTAAATTCTTGTAACACTTTATTTACTCTATCCATAGTAAGGTATATGTAGTAGGGAGTAAGGACTTGATATAAAAAGTACCGTGAATGTGCACCCGCAACCATATTGACTCTAGTTTAAAAAATAACATAATTGATGGTAATTTAAAATGTTTATAAAAGTCAGGAAAACAATTCGCGATTCTAGCTTTCTAGGT
The DNA here is from genome assembly GCA_963924575.1 of Pycnomerus fuliginosus. NCBI lineage: Eukaryota > Metazoa > Arthropoda > Insecta > Coleoptera > Zopheridae > Pycnomerus > Pycnomerus fuliginosus. The sequence goes on along the minus strand of OZ004618.1, from coordinate 31,245,798 downwards.
ACGATCGTTCACAATTTTTTGCGTTTTATGGATATTTTAGTGGAATTTAGTGGAGCGTTCAAATCTAATGACCGTTAAAGACGACAGTAATCCACTGAATGACAGACATTTTTGGTGACATTAGATCTGACATTTCCAACAAAACTTTACCCCATGTGACATCACAAAAATTAGTTTTTCTACTCATATTTAATAATATTGTTATAGGCTTTTCAAATAATAATGCTACCCATAATTCCCGACAGTGAATTATGGATCCATAATTGACTGCTCGTTTTGGCCAATGAAATTTCAAATGGCCCTCAACATTACTTCTGCGGCGGACATTTGACACGAGTTAACTGAATTGTCAAAATGACAAGTGTTCTAATCAAGAAAAACAAGTTGCAAATATTTATTTAGAGTAGAAAAAGCATAGTATTTACACTCGCGATTATGGCCAATATTCTCTCGGATGACTAACGCCACTAGGCAAGCCTCGTGGGCTCAAACGCCATCCTCGTGAATAATGGCTATCATAATCGTTCGCCAATCCAGTTTTCTCATTGATTTCATTATTTCAAATCAATGTTTTCCTGCATCTAAACATTTTAAGCAAGTGATGGTTGGCATCGCGGTAGTTTCTATTTCCAATGACTTTATAAGTTACTGTAACATCATAGATGACTTTAAAAACAATATAATTGACATTTAATTAACTATTTATTTACTTTTTTTACAACTCCAGAAATTAAATGTCAAAACGAACCTCAAAGCCCATCCACGATGTTACAGTCATTTGTAACAACCCTGTAGTAAGATCAATTAATTAATTACTATGGTTTTCTGAATAATCACAGAAGGAACTATTCTTCCAGCAATGGTATTCTGCCGTGCTAAGCCCAAAAAGCGTATCTACAGTTTCGATGGAAACGAGATTTTGACAATTTTATATCTTAAAACACATAAGACCCAATGCATATTAGCTCAATTCATTCGCGAATTTTGACTAAAATAGTGATTGGATGTCAACAAAAATTCTTGTCATGGTAGTTTAAGACATTCTAAACAAAATTTCGGTGTTAACTCATTTTCCGCCAAAACTGTAGATACGCCTTTTGGGCTTAGCACGGCAGTATTGGTATTAACGATTTGGAAAGGACTTTATCTATGCCCTACTTACCATTGTTCCAAAAGGTATGGCGCGTGAAGCATGGTAATAGATGGCAATAAAATTGATGAAGAAGGCAGTTCCACAAACAAAAGCTGGCAACATAAATGCCGAGATAAGCATTTGCCTTATCCAAACTTTTCCTCCCATTCTTGCATAAAGGGAACCTCCAAAATAGCCATTCACTGGCGAAGTAATTGCATACACAAATATTGCAGTTGATAGAAGAGAACCTCGCCTGAGAAATATATATTTTAAAAAAATACCATTTGGGCAACAAAATTTAAGTGGTATGTCAAGACTGTACTGACACTCGGTCATGGATTAACCTCGATTTAACCTAAACGTAAACGCCAGGCAACAGCCAATCAGAACGCTTAACTGTGGCGTTTAAACCAGGTATAAAGATAACCTCGAATTGTACAACTGGTCCTTGGTCTTGCAAATCATTGTTAGTGACATATAACTATGTGAGTATCAGCAAAGTCTCGACGTGCCTTTAAACTTTCACAGCCCTCTTGAACTCAAATTTTGTTGTTCAAACGGTACGTGTGGCAAGAGTTTCAAAAACTGCTTACTCTGTATAAAGCTCCCCGAGTATTGCAAAAACGATGACACTAAACACGACAGTTGTGAGCTGATGACCAGCACCAATGAGAGCTGAGAAAAACAATGAGTTTGATGCCGGGCGGAACACATCTCCGTGAACTTGCTTCCAGCCATATTCATCACCTAAATCACGTTCCTGCAAAACTACATTAGTATATCCCTTTTTTGCTTTTGACATACAATATCGTCTATGTCTTCATCTTTGCTATATCTGGCATAGTCTTTTCTTAAAGTTCTCATTAGGATCATCGAGACTAAACCTACCAAAAAGATAACCATCATAAAACTGTTGAAAATGCTGAACCAATGAATCTAAAAATGATTAATTAATAGTAAATCATAACATCAACCTATTTACTCTGTGTTGGAAAAAATTGTGATCGAGATATTTATCAAAGCGATCTTCAAATTTCGTTTCAGTTTTCTTCCATGTAACTTCGTAAGTGAATGTTAGCTTAGTTGTAGGTGTTAAAGGAACTTTTTCTTCGGATGTAAGATTGACATCAATAATCTGTTTTCCATTATAGCCAATTTCAAATTTCTTGTGTGTCCAGATATAATATTTATTGTCTTTAACTTCACCCACAACACCCCATATTGGCAAATCATCAATGTACATTTGGTACCAATAATGATTTTTCACTGCATACACAAACACTTTGTATTTTTGCTCATCCAGATCAGCCGCGCAATATTTAGTCTTCTCCACATCACCTATTCAAAAAAGAATGCATAAAAAGCTTCGACCAAGATAATAACGCAATACTTTTAAAGTCGATTTCAAGTCCACTGAATTCCAATTCAACCCCCTGTAAAGCCTCACTGAGCGTCTCATGGTAATGATTAATGTTTTCCTTAGGACCAACACAGAAAGGTAACGAAAAGTAAGCGTAGGTTTCTTGGCGATTGTGATAAGGACCGACAGTATTCATCCATAGTATCACCTCTTCGTTCTTTTCATACTAAAACAATCATTCATTATTTGAACGTTAGTCCAATATACTGCCAATATGAGACACGTTATTTACATGAAACTAATCAGGTACTTACTATGTGATTGTGCTCATCTCCGTACGCCCCAAGTACTACACATAGCGAAAAAAATATTTGTAAAGTATGCATCCTTAGACTAAAGTCAGACTTCCAGTTGTAATACACACGTCCTCACATTAAACAGTCGATCTGATTACGGAAATTTACTAAATATAGTAAAAATGTCTCATTTTTGCGAAAAAACGTAGCCACAAAAATCAACACGAGAACTGACAGCTGACATTTATCTGACAGCAGGGCACTCGATCATTGGTGCTTTCAAGTGGTTCAAGAACCTCTTATTCGGGGCTTTTCTTTGATTAGAAAAAATTCGCACCTCCTTATCTTGATGAAGATGTGTTTGTCGTCTATGAAGCTATCCAAAGCAACTCAGTGAAATTATTTTACATCTCTATAAATATTAATATATTTGACCAATTTGTATTTCCCGCGAAGGCTTCCGAAGCGGATTGGTGGGATATATCGGTGAGTTTGACAGCCTAAACAATAATCAAAATATGGAAATTGTATAGGTGACCCGCAATACCAGCACAGCGAATTTCGGCTGCCTAGCTATGAAAGACCACACCGTCATGTCACCGACAAAATTTTAGCATAGAAAAAAATTGGCAGTCTCGGAGACGGTAGAAACTTCTACTTTTTCACAGAATTTGTAAATGTAGCATTTAACTTTATTTAATCAAGGTCGGGCGTGCGGAACAAATGTTTTTCACTCCTAAAATGGACATTTTTCGAAAAAATGGCACTAAGGTTTTCGATCCAGCAATGCAAGAGCTATCGAATTCGAAAATGATAATATGCCCTTTCGCTAAAAAAAATCTCAAAAAAGAGCCTTCTTGTCCCTAAAATGGAAATTTTCTAAAAAATTGCACTAAGGTTTTTGATCCGGCAATATAACAGCTGTCGAATCCGCATCCGATAGTAAGAATATTTTTTTTTTGTAAAATAAATTAAAACAAGGGCCCTTTTGCCACTAAAATCGCATTTTTCGAAAAAATGGCACTAAGGTTTTCCGGTTGAAAAAAAATCAGCTATCAAATCCGGTAATAAAAATATACAGTTACGCATAGGTTTTTTTTTCACGGCACCATTTTTTGTCCAAAAGGGCACAAGTGTGAATACATTTTTAGAAGCAGAATTCGAAGAGCATTGATATGGCATTCTAATCAGCACCTACAAATCCCCCACTGAATATGTGTGCCAAATTTCATCTCGATACGTTTAGTAGTTTGAGCTGCAGCGTGATCACAGACAGACAGACAGACATTTTTTCAAAAACCACTTTTTTGGGTTCCCAGGACCCTGAAACGTAAAGATTTCATGTTTTTGGCGATTCGATTTTTTTGAATTTTCCGGTCGATTCCAGTAACTGCTTCGCGAGCGTAGAAGTTAAAAACGTCGCGTGCAGATACTTTGATTTTTAACATCTATGCTTCGCGGAGTAAGTTACTAAAATCGAGCGAAAAATCGAATCGCCAAAACATCACCCCGTTCAGCGGAACACTTTCGACGGGAACAGCGCGTTTATTTTCAACCCCCATTCGGGTCTTTGTCAGGCAAGGTTTGCTGCTCGTTTACACGCGTAAACAAATATCGCACGGATTTCAACTTCCATTCCGTCTAACGTGTTTCTGCTGTACTCGCCAAAAACATCAACTCTTTACGTTTTAAGGTTTTGGGAATCCAAAAAAATGCTAAGGGGTCCAAAAAATTCTAAGAAAACGTCCCTATTCCCAGTGACGAAACAACGGCCCAGCTGACCCCGGGGGTGCGGGAGCGCCCCTGGGGGGCCCCTGTTGTCCCCTGCACTTTTAATACTAATTGTTTTTGTCATATATATTATCTAAACCCTTCTACCCTTCTGCAGGGAAACAGTTACATAATTTTATCTCTACAATATTTTTTAATACAGTTTCGGCAGTCTTTCATAACTTCATCCATCACAATTACAAACAGCAGTGGACTGAGCACGCCACCCTGATGGACTCCCTGCGTTGACGAACGGTGACGCGGTGTCTGGTCTGGTGGCTTGAATGAATTCCATATCCATTTATGCGAATTATGGGATGTGGCATAAGCATTGTGCTAATAGTTTTTTAAAATGCAATTTATTAATAAATCAAAAAAAAAACTTTGTGCGTTTATTCATTGGGGGGCGATTCTTTTCTTGCCTCAGTCTTTTTTCGTTTCCTTCCTGATCCTGAGTAGGCAAAGTTGTACGAAAAGGCAATAGTTGTGCGATATGAGACGGCAATCGGTTAAGTGAAAAAGGGTTAGGTTTACATAGTTGTTATTGTTTTGCAAAACGTTTAGGAGAGAGCTAGAAGCCATCAGTACCACAGCATACGTATTTATACAGCAGCGAAACTTGCCCGGCGGCACTTTGATCATTAAGCGTGCATTTTTCGTGACCTCGAAATTCATCGGCACAAGCGCAGTATCGCTTTGTGATCCGGCCACACACGTGTCCGACTATGATTCAGTAGGAAACGCTGGGCCGGATTAAGAAATTTTAGGTCCGTCGCATACATCTAATAATTACACTTAGATAGAATTATTCTATTATTTTGTTCTTATACCTATATAAGTATGTATACTTACCGCTATGTAGTTTTGAGACATTCACGTAAGGAAAGGGAACGCAGAAGATAGTAAATAAATGATTTTATTTTCTTACAGTATTTTATTATTCAATTAAAAATGACAATATTAAACTATTAATTATTTCGCCAAATGATTAATTTTCTGTTTCTATTGGGCGTTTTAAAATTCTTATTTGTATTTTTTAAGGTATAATATAATCTAAGCCTAGCATACAATTTCACAATATAGTTATATGAAAAAGACGGGCAAGGATGTTTAAAATTAACAACATTAAAAATATTCATTCAACTAAAATTACTGTTTTGAGATGTGCGTAAACACAGTTTAGCAGCACACCGACTAACACCCCGGCGGCTTTTGGTCTCCTCCATTTTCCAACAATCACCACATAACAATTTTAACCACAGTAAAAAACTATTTTCCTTAATACACCCCTGTCTCACGCACACTTCGCTGCCTCGAATACGACTGAGCCACAGCTGAGCTCTGCATGCCGAGCCAACGGTCCGATGCCTGCGCGGCATGTTCTGCGCGGTCCCACAAATTTGAATGAGTTTCGCTGCTGTATACATACGTATGCTGTGTCAGTACCATCAAAGAAATGGTAGATCTTTTAATTATACCTGTGATTATACAATATCATGATGCGGCGTCTTCGTTTGGAGATGTCGTATCTTTAATGATGCTGTTTTTAACCTTACCTGTCACCGTAGCTTCTGAAGAACGAACTTTTTCGAAATAGAAAATTGTTAAAAGTTCTGTCAGAAATTGAATGGGGCATCATGTTTAAGCATCATGCTTTCCATTGAGGCAAAAGAAGCTTCCAAAATGGACATTAATCACCTAATTGATAAATTTGCTTCTATCAATAGTATCGTAAAGAGCTTCAGTTAATTTTTCGTTCATATTATTCATATTGCACATTTTTATATTCTATGTTCTATTTATGTTTGAAACTTTGTGTTATTGTGTTGGTGAGTTAATTTGTTTTAATTTTTTTAATAAAAGAGACTTATGCACGATTCCACCGACCTTACTTAACATTAAGAGAGTCTTAAAATGACAATAAAGACATTTATACCATAAGACAAACGTCATCCTTTATTTTTAAGTCTAATAACTTAAGTGATAAGTATGGTCCGTGGGACCGGCCATTAATGCAAGTTGCAAGTCTTCTGAAATTCACGAAATCAATTCTAATGAAAAAGACCCGAAAATACTGAAAACTGCTATGGAGGAGGAGGGTTAAAAAATTACCTCTTCATGCACGCCACTGGTTAAAGAATGCATTGTCAGTAAAGTTGGCTGTCACATTCTGGTGAAAACAGATCGGGAAACAGTAATCCTAAAGGCGTTTTTTCTCGATTTTATGTTTTTCAATAAAATTTCTACTTCGAACTGGAAAATTTCGAATTTGAACACGAAATTTCGACTTTGAACCCGAAATTTCGACTTCGAACTTGAACCTCTCGACTTAAAACTCGAAGTTTCGATTTTGAACTCGAAATTCCGACTTTGAACTCGAAATTTCGACTTCGAACTCGAAATTTTCGAGTTAGGAATAAGTAGGACTTGCGCAATTTTCGAGTTCAAAGTCGAAATTTTGAGTTCAGAGTCTGTATTTCTAGTTCGAAATGGAAATTTTCGAGTTTAAAGTCGAAATTTCGTGTTCAAAGTCGAAATTTTGTGTTTGAAATTTCGAGTTCGAAGTCGAAATTTCGTGTTCAAAGTCGAAATTTCGTGTTTGAAGTCGGAATTTCGAGTTCGAAGGCGAAATTTTCGAGTTCAAAGACGAAAATATGAAATTTTTTTGCATGTGTCCGTTCTACGCCTTCATAGCTTTCCATTTTTTAAAATTTGCATTGAAATATACTGTCACTTACTTTACCGTCACTGTAAAATTTTTCTCGGAAGGACGATTCATATCTGACATTATTTTTAAGGCATTTCAATACAAAACAAGATTTCATATGCCCTCGTATGCAAGTTTGTATGTCAATACATAAAACCGAGAAAAAACGCCTTAAATTTATTCCAACCCTAGCGTAAAATTTAATCAATTAATTTCTGTTATTCAGCTTAATCAACACCCCCAAAACCGAGTTTTGTTCATAGGTGATTTTGATAGTTTGTGTTGACATTTAATTTCTAGTCGTAAATGTGTTAAAACGACACCAGTCAAATGTAACAACCCTGCATTTCATCTTTCATCGCTCAAAAACTGTTAACTATAGGTGCATCGAAATAAAAATTAAAAATCATAAAGGATGACTGCTGCTTTTTGACTCACCCTGTGTAACGAGATCTTCAGTACGAGTTAAAAATTCAGGTAAAATTTTGTACTTATTACACATTAGTTATGTAATATGGGTCGAATTTAGGGTTCCATTAGGAACTTGGCAAAGGGTCATAATTTCTGAACTTCTTATCCTATTATCAGATTAACAGCATGCGCCCGTAATTCCGTACCTGTAATAAATGTTATTATTGTATCTTTCCCACGCACCATATGGCATTCAGTGACATATGGTGAGATATGTCAATATATAGCCACCCATTTCCTTTATCTCATGCACTTGATACCCCTAAACTTGTTAATTTAAGTGGAAAATCAGAAAGTAAACATAAAGAGATAAGCAAATAAATATATAAATGGGTGGATCCGGATGGGAGATCCTATTTTGTATATGGTGATGGAGAAACCTCATTGTGAAAAAAAAGATGTGAAGTCGAGAGTATATAAAGTGAAACTTAGACGCTCAAAAGCCAACGCGAGGGAACGTAACAGAATGCACGGATTAAACGCAGCTTTAGACAGGCTAAGAAAGTAGGAGGATTTTTTTCACACTGTTTTAACTATTTAACATTATTTTTCAGTCACATGCCTATACAACAAACCCATAGCGATTTAAATTCCGCACCTCAAAAACTGTCAAAAATTGAGACATTGCGATTGGCTAGAAATTACATAGCAGCTATGTCGCTGACTTTACAAGAAGGACAGCCTATGGAAATTGGGAGGTTTTCCAAAATTTTAAGTAAAGATTTAAGTCAGACTACGGCAAACTTGTTGACGGGGACTTTAATGGGAAACGGAAATCCTTTTAGGAAGACCTTCATAGCGGAAAACGAGAATTATTCGTACTATCAGGAGCGATATGACAAAAATTTCAACTACCAGAATTACATAGAGGGGTATTACTATAACTCTTACTGGCCAAATTACAGAACTGAATGTGATAACGGTAGAAATAATTTCCGATACTGGGAAAACAACAGTAATTGCGTTTTTAACGACCACTGTCTGTTTAATGTTTACTAAAGATCTGATTCTTTTTTAAGTGAAGTCTAGTCATTTTTGAGAAAATAAAAAATATTTATGACTTACTCGACTTTTATTTGCCACAGCGAAGTGAGGATTTATTTGTGAAGCGATCACTTCATTGAATAAAAGCCTCCGGAAGATGTACATCAATGCGATTTGTGTCCCTGTAGATGTTTATCACGTTAATGTGTATGTAGGGGCGGTTGGTCTTACTAGTGGAATCGGGTGCAGATTTTATCAATCTGCACCTAGTAGTAGTGCCTCCGCAGACGCATAGATGTGTCGAAAAGGCGAAATGTTAAAAAATTGTTGTTACAGAATTAAAAAGTAGAAAATGAACAGAAAAAATTTTGAGGGTTGAAAAGTAAAAAGATTGCAGCTGCGTGCAACCCTTGCGGAGTTACTATATTTTTTGAGGTTTTTATCCCCTAAATTAGCACCCCTTCACCTTCAACAGACTTGAGGGTCGAACGTACATACCAAGTTTCAGAAAGATACGTCCACTAGCTCTCGAGTTATTGCAATTAATAGTTTTTCGGTTTTCCACCCCTAACTCCCACCCCCGTGGTCCGATATGGCCCAAAAGCTATCCCCGCCGAGTAATTAGAGAAACACCACTGCACACCAAGTTTCACCTCGTTATCTCAATCCGTTCTCAAATTATCCGACGGGCAGACTAGACGAGCGAGCGAATAATCAAAGACAAGAGTACTAAAAAAGTGTTATCAAATTCACCACAAAAGCTTCGCATAGAATTAACTTAGTATTTATTCAGTTTTCAGCAATTTTAGATCAGTTCTTTGATGCGATTGTTCCTTGCAAATAAAGAAAATATATAATCTGAATATCTAGTTAACATTAATTATTGTTCTCTATAAAACAAAGCGAGAATATTCATCTAATTAATTTAATAATCATAAATTTAAAGCACCCGTTCAACAGGAAAGAGCTTTTTGTAAACAATAACACGAACAATTTTATAAGAGGAATGTACACTGCAGGCTGCACTATGAAATAAACTGTAAAACCGTACAGAATAGATATAAAAAAAGGTACAATAAATTTTTTAAAACTTTGTAAAAGAAAAGGACTTCACTGTGGCCTGCTTGCAAGAGTTATTGTTCGGGTATACTTGGATTCCTACAAAAGCCACTTAAGCTTTCTTGACGTTCTAAATAAACGATATAGGACAAGAGTACCCCCACGATTAAAACAAGGAAAAGTGTAATGATTTGATACGTTTGGGTTTGTGTGACTGCCTTGTGTAACTGGCCTTGGCACTCGGTTAATTTTCTAATGTTGGCCATAACTTGATTGTAACTGGTGTTATCACCGTCAGAAGATCCGTTTACCACCGCTACGGCATTGCCATTCCTATTATTTTCATTAGGCTGTGCGCATTTTAGGCGATGTTGTTGTATCTTTCTTCCAGTTGTATCCTGGAAGGGAAAAATTAGCAACAGGTGACTTCCATATCCCCACCCCAAATTGGCGATGACAGCTGTCATTTAGCTTCAAAGGATAAATAAACAAAAATAACCCCTCAGGGGACTAATGCAATTTTGTGCCTATTTAGAAGAGTTTTTCTAAAATTGTAGGCGGATTTTAAGTGTTGGAAGTGCTCAGGATCATTCTTTGGCTATTTCCAATTAAATTTATACTAAGTAAATGTTATTTTTATCAGAAATTTAATAGAAAACTGGTTTTTAACCTCCCCAACCCCATCACAATTTTAAAAAAATGGGAGGTTACTGCAATCACTAAAATTTTCGAATTTGAGATAGCACCAGATCTCCACGTTTTGAGGTCTCAGGAACCCAGAAAAGTGGTTTATAAAATGTGTCTGTGTGTATGTTCGTACGTACGTTCGTACGTACGTTTGTAAACACGCCACAGCCAAAACTACTGGGCCGATTTGGCTGCAATTTGGTACGTAGGCATCTCATAACCCAACTTAGATCTGAAAAGCTTTTGGAGCCAATCGTGCAACTGGAAATGCCATTTTGGCACATCAACTTTTAAATTTTAAATGCAAACCCCCATTTTTCACGTCACCATAAGAAAGACCTTCAAATTCTGCTTCTAAAAATGTATTCATTCTTAGTGCCCTTTTGACCAAAAATTTAAAAAAAATTGATTTTTATCAAACTTTAAAATCGCGGTACAGCCCAAGCCCCTGAATCGATTTGGCTGAAATTTTGCACATAGGGATTGTATTACACCTCGAAAAGCTGAACAAATTTTGAATTCCATCGACTCACGGAAAGTGTCCTTTTGGCACACCAATTTCCAAATTTAAAATTATTCAATCATTAAACCATTAAAAACAAGTTTTTGAAAGATTTATTGTCACCATCAGAAGGGTCTTCAAATCTTGGTTTTAAATAGGACAAAATTAATTCGCATTTAGCGCTGTTTGGTTCAAAAAATCGAAATTTTATAATAACAGTAAAAACACATTATAGCCCAAATTACTGAATCGATTTGGCTGAAATTTGGTACATGGAGATTAGGTGACCCGTTGAAGACCTGAAAGGCTTTTGGGAGCAATTGGCCCACGCGAACTGCCATTTAAGCATATCAACTTAAAATTTTAAATACAAGGCCTCTTTTTTATGTCGCCATTAGAAAGACGATCAAATTCTGGTTCTAAAAATGTATTTACAGTTTCTGCCATTTCAGTGGAAAATATTGAAAAAATTCTTTCTCATTAAAAGGGAGCAGGCTGACAGTGGATGACATAAAGTGGCAGTTATTGTCAAAAAGTTGGCAAAAGATTAACCTTAAAAGGAACATATTGTCAAATGTGATGGGTGATGTACGAGGTGATGTCGGTATTTGTCAGAAAATTGCGAAATTAGTCACAGACGTCAGACGATAAGGATTAAAAAAAATCTGTTGAATTGACTACTATCTACACAGAATACAAAGATCCACGCGATGGGGAGGTTCCAGCCGCTTCTCTGCTGCATTTTTTAAGGTGCGATTGATGGCGAATTTCAGTACATATTGATGAATTCCACAAACAAATTCAATAAAACTGCCCAGAAATCGCGATAAGTCGCCAAAAAATTGTTAATAATCTTCATGAAACATGGAATACAAACTTAACTGAAGTCAACTTGGTCCAGGCAACGAAGGGGTTGTAGAGAACATGGAAGGGGGAGAATTTTTCTCTTCGGGAATGTGTTGGGGGTAGTTAGGATGTAAACATACTAAAAGTCCCCGCCCCTACCCCGTCCGCTTCAGGGGGGGAGGGGGGTGGAAAGGTCCCTTTTTTTGTTTTTTCGCTTATAATTCGAAAATGTTGAGATATCCGCTCTCAAAAGACGGCAATTGTCAAAACAAACTTTTGCTTCTAATTCCTCAGTCTTTGGTTTTGAAGAAAAGTCGTCAGGAAGAAAGTTTTAGAGCGTTAAATTTCCTTCAAGAATATACAGGGAGATACAGGGTGGTTCTTTTTTCACTGCTCACCACTGGCATCTTCTAAACGGTAAGAGGTACGAAGTCGGTTAAATTAGAGAAACATTGCACTATTTAAAGGGCCCTAGTCATTAGTGACTGCTTGGGAGAATTTTCTTTTTTTTTGTAGTTTTGGAAAGAGGAATGCTCAATTAATGAATCCTTGAAAAATAAAAGAAGAGTAATTTTTAGTTAAGAAAATATAAATTTTCAAAAATCAGTAATTTTAAGTATATTATCCTATGCAATTTGGTTCAAAACCAAGCTGATTTCTTGCCGTGTAGTACGAACAGATAACTATAATGTGAATTTTCAGATAATTCACATCATGCTATTTCATATATGACACATAACAACCTGATTTAAGCCCATCCTGGATTCCTATTCACATTACATAATTTTGACATCGCCATCTTGAAATGCAGGTTCAATTTAAAGTGTGACTGCTTGGGCCAATTTTTTTGCATTTAGTCTTAATCGATTCAGGAGATTATAATTCATGCCCATAAAAAAAATTAATAAAGAGTAATTTTTCGTTTTCAAGGTAAACAGGTTTTTTTTTAAATCTTTGCTTCTTGAATATCTTCGGACGTAAAAAAGATATTGAAATGAAATAAACGCTGATCAGCTCCGCATGTACAGGGGAATACCTTCGCGCTTGTATTTTTGTAAAAACGATAGCTTCAAAATGAAGGGTCATGAATACGTTGCACATCGGTGTTGGGGCACCCTGTATTGTTACTCTCGACTTATAATATTACTTTAGCAAACATCTGGTCCCACTTACACTAAAAAAAAATAATTTGGTCATTTTCGACTGGGCCGAGAATTCGCCCTTAACGTATAGGGTCCTTTCACTTGGAGCTTTTATATTATTGACAGCTGCCAATTGAATGGCATAGTCAGAAATTTTTTAGGGCTTCTAGATCTTGAGTAACGGTATACCTAATGGAAATGAAACTTTTGTCCTACGTCACAACTGAAATAATTGCTACCGCTAATACAATTAATACCAGCTGTTGCCAGTAAAGGCTATCCGAAAGGTAATTTTTCAAACTATTTTTGTAGGTATTCACATTGAACTCAAAACTCAAAATACGACAACGGGGGAATTTTTTCATCTGTGCGTAAGACAAAAGTTTCATTTCCATTAGGTATAGTCAACTTTTTATTCTCTTATAGTAGCCATATTGTATTTTAACACCATCGGATACACAAAAAATTAGCTTTTCAAAAATGTAATCAAAATGGACTTTTTTGACAGATCGTCAAAATTTGAAAGTTGATATGATGGGTAAGTTGTAAAATGAGCATAAACTTATGAAAAAAATTTCAAGAGTGTACACCAACTTTTTTCATCCTCTGAAGCGGACGGGGTAGTGGCGGGGACTTTTAGTATGTTTACCTCCTAACTACCCCCAACACATTCCCGAAGAGAAAAATTCTCCCCTCTTCCATGTTGTCTACAACCCCTTCGTTGCCCGAACTAAGTTGGACTAAGAAGGATACTTAAGAACATGAGTTGGATGACTAGATAATTCACTTGGACCCTTTTTTTAAATCCAGATTCTATAAATTTGTAATTGTAAAGTGTACAAGAACTAACAGATCAGTTGAGTTATTAATCAACTTGTGTGAACTTGAGATAATAAACTTTGGTTTTAGTTGAGGAATCTTTTTTCTTCATTAATTGTAAAAGATTTATCAGTTTGTGATGATGACAGCATGATTTTTCTGCATGGCTTACTTTAGCAACTAATTTGACCTGATTTGAAAATACTCCAAATGGCAGTAATAATATTCCCCACAATGCTCTCACCGAACAGCTTTTAACAAATTCCTGCAATTAACAACTTCCCAAAAAGGCAAGTAATGCTAAAAGTCACTGAAAATGCCATTAACACCTCCACACAGCTTGAAAATTGCAGCTAAATGTCCAAAAAATCTTATTCACCCATAAGCACTTTGACTTTGTTTATCCTAGGCGATTTTTGGCGATGGAAAAGTTTTAAGTTTGTTAAAACTTTCGACAGTTGTTGACATTTTCGCGATGTCTAGTCTTTAGCTGTCATGTTATAACACAGGTCGCGAGCTACGTTTGCTACGTTGAAACTTGACAGTTGCATGTTTAATTTGACTGTCATTGCTGTCACTTACAGGAATTCACTATTATTAAAGTATTTGTTCTAAAGTAATAGGCGCCATAAACAATCATGAATCAATAAAATTCAATGTGTTTCACAATAGAGAAGAATACACAATATTTACCTCTCCCGCTATAACCTCTATTATTTTGAATGATAAGTAAAACGATGTGATTACAAGTTTTCATTGCATTATTGGCCGGTATGAATAAACGGTAACAAAGCTTTTACTTATAGTTCTATCCTTTTCTCGCGCACGAAAAACTTATATTTACATCCTTTATTAATGCAAGTATGAGCATCTTGCAACACTTTATTCATATGTACCAGCCATTGTCAAGAATATGAGCAGTTTTCCTAATTGATTGAGCTTATGGTTAGTGGGGAACTTTCCAACCTTTTCTTTCCCTTAAAAATACGTTTTCGCGACAAAGGCAATTATGTCAAGTTTATACTTGGGAAACGTCAAACATTCTCTCAAGTTTTAACTTCAGGAAACGTCATGTTTTAACTTTTGCCTTCGCCAAAAATCGGCTATCTGAAGCTAAATGACAGCTGTCATCGCCATCTTGTGATGGGGATATGGAATTCAGGAATTGTAAATAAAATCAAATTATTACCTTCCACAGTTGGGCTAGGTCGCTGCTTATTTCACTGGGCTCCAGAATGGTACTCATAACTAAAAACTTGTCACGTGAGAGGCCCCCTAGCTGAAAGCCCGGTAAGAGGGAGACAAGAACAGTTGCACGGGCACCCGGTGTTAAATAACCAACACTTGGCCTTACACGAAACTTTTCTGGGGATGTGGTTTTTAACTAAAATATTAAATAATTACTGAACAGTGGACGAGGAATTAAATCCGGCTTACCTTGAAGGATATAACATCAGTTTTATCAGTATTCTGTAGTTCCAAGGTACTGACAAGCTCGGATCCTTCTTTAGTAAAGGTAATGAGATTTGATGGTTGCACACTGAGGGCACTTCCATCTACAGAAACACTCTAATTATAACACGAACTGTGCATGAAACAGGGTAATTATAGCCACACATGAAAGCTGTTTTAATTAAGGGTTAAATCCCAGCAGTTAATTTGATAATGGAATTATAATTAAATTACATACCGTGTTCTTTTTCTCCACCCCCTTCTGGTGACTCTGACATTGGAGACCCATCAGCAAAATGAACCTGTCATTACATTTTATTGATTAACATTTCAGCCCACTCTACCAATGCAGTAGCGGTATACAGGGCGCTTTCAATAAATAATGAAACAAAAATTAAAGCGCGGAATTTTCTTTTTCCTAGTTCTGTTTAATATTTTATCATTTGGGGAATTTTTCATAAATGTTAACCACTAATCAACTGGATTGCCATTTCTATTATTCAACAGTTGTGACCAATCACATATACAGGATGGTGAATTTTTTGTTGCCCACCATTGGGAACTCGGAAACCATGAGCTCGAGAGTGGGTTAAATTAGAGAAAAGTTGCGCTTTTTTAAGGCGATCTTGATTCGTTCCCGAGTTATCGCGAATGGACTGAAAATTGCGATTTTAAAGAAAAATTTATATCTCTCTAACGATTGGTGGTATTGAAAAGAAACTTGGACCTTTAATATTTTTGACAGTTGCCAATTCATTGGCACTGACAGAATTTTTTTAAGCCATCCAGATTTTGAGCAATAACGACAGTCAGCTTTTCTTTTTCTTATTGCCGCCATATTGGATTTTAACACCACTGGACGCACGAAAAAATTAGCTTCTCAAAAATGTAATCAATATGGACTTCTTTGAAAAAATAATCTAGAAGGCCTAGAAAATTTCTGTCAATGTTGTTGAGTTGACAGGTGTCAAAAATATAAAAGTTCCAAGTTTCATTTAATTACCACCAGTCGTTAGGAAGATACGAATTTTTCTTTAAAATCGCGATAACTCAGGAACGAATCAAGATAAAGGACAATTCTTTACAGATACTTGATCACCTTGAAAAAACGCAATTTTTTTCTAATTTAAGCTACTCTCCATCTCTTATGTTTTCCGAGTTCCCAATGGTGGGCAACGAAAAATTAACCACCCTGTATTTGTAGAGTAGGTAATCAAGTCGTCTACACTTCAAAGTAAGCGCAAAGGACGCTTGTCTAGGCTGTTCTGTTTCAAAAATTCCTTGAATGGTGTTAGTGTGAAAATTGTGAAAATCAAAAAAAATTTAAGCGGTAGAAAAAGTTCAGTTTTCTATTTGCGTGTAATCGCTGCCACTTGCTGGTATAATATGACCACTCGCCTAAACGGCTCGAGTTGCAACCGATAACATTGAACAACATATACTACCAAAAATATCTGACGTTATACCGGGTGATTCAGTTTGGTATTCGAGCCCCTGTAACTTTTTTATTTTAACAAAAAAATATATAAAACCACATATATTTGTAAATCGCATGACAAACTCTATTAAATGGCGATATTAAATCGTCTCTATGATGACATATGTGAAAATGAAGATATTCTACTTTTTTTTTTCAAATGACAAGCTGTACATTTCTTAGGGGATTCTCATAGACATATTTTTTCTACATTCAATTATGTAAAAAAAGTTGACACTGTCACTAGAAAAATTTCGAAAAAAATAATTCATTTTGGTAGTTTTGTTGTCAATAAACGCAGTTAGCCATGGTAAAAGTTGGTTTGTGGTGTTGACTAATGTCGCTCTCGCTCGAAGTGTCGTTTTTTAAAAATTGTAATTAATTTACCTTTAAAAACGTTGATAAGTAATAATGTTACTGTTATTAAAAAGTATAAGCAAGTGGGGTATTATGTACTGTTATTAATGAATAAAAGGGCCAATAATAATTATTTTTTTGTGAAACTACCGTCCTTATGATGTGACATTAGACTACAAAACAATTTACTTTTTTTCAGGGCTAACTACGTTTATTGACAAGAAATTTTAAAATTGTGTCTAGTCAAATTATTGTTTTTCTCGAATTTTTTCCAGTGAAAATGAAAACTTTTTTTATATAATTGAATGTAGAAAAAGTATGTCTACAAGAATCCGCTAAAAAATGTACAGCTTGTCATTAAAAAAAAAGTTGACAATCGTCATTTTCACATGTCATCGTACAGACGACTCAATGTCGCCATTTAATAGAGCTTGTCAAGCGATCTACAAATATATATGGTTTTATACATTTGCCTCTTCAAATAAAAAAGTTACAAAGGGGCGAATACCAAACTGAATCACCCGGTATAATAGATTTTCATTAAAAAAGTCAATTGCAAGCCGTGCGTCTTTTCCTAATTCTGCGAATTGACAAAATCCCGATGCTATTCAGACTTCCGATCTGTCAAAAAGGGTCACAGGGTGATTTAGAGTGTTTTGTAAGTCAGAAATCAAAAAATCGGATGGTTTTCTAGCTTCACAATCAATTTTCACAAATGACAGTTGTCAACTATCTGTCAGATTAATTTAGAAAAAGCACACGTCTTTTTAGTGCCGTATTTCATTTGTTCAAAACCCGCCTGCTCCAAATGACTTTTTTAATGACAGCCCGTTATCAGCGCTCCTCATTGGCTCATTTCCAACAGTTTCCCATCTGTGACGTCACACACCCGAGGGCCTTCTCAGGCGGAATCGCAAATTACCGCTAAAATTTGAAAATACAAAATATACACTCGGATCGTACCTTACGGTTTAAAGCTTCTGGAATACCTTTCCCAAGCATAAATGAAATTCAATTCTTTACTATTTAACACAACACACAGGTCTAGTGTCGGGAAGATACTAAGAGGATTTTGTGATAATAGACCAGAATCAGCTGAAAACAATAAATATTTACTTTTTGGCCACATCCGTTATTGATTAAGTATAAGTATTGATGTTCCTCGACATTATTTATTTTGAAAGGTCAGAGAAAGTGCACTCTACATCTCCCAAAAAAATCAATATCAAACAAAAACCTAAAATGCCAAAATTACATATGTATTCCCTGAGGACGATAATTAATTGTCATTTAACATCAAAAGGTCTTCCAAAAATAAATCGCCTATACCTATTCAGAAATCAATCAAGTAAATAACTAAAAAAAGAATGAATGCAGCTCACCTTTCTATTAGATGCCGGAGGCGGGGTTGATTGACTATTTTCCTGAGTTTCTGGTAGAAAACTAAATGTATAGTCGTTTGTTCCTCCCCAGCAAATTAGGGCCTCATCAAGGGGAACATACTCCTTGATGTCCTTCTTACTTAGAAATTTAATTTTCTGGACAGCCTTTTCCGGTAACCATCCCTTTATTATCTTGAAGGCAGCTATAACATTACGAGCACTGTGACAGTCATATAATAAAAGGAAATAACCACCTATAAAATTACTATGTAAAAATGATTAACGTGCATTTTTATGGTGATTAAAAACATTTAATTTGCAAATGTTCGCATTATCCTCGTGTACGATTAGTACATTAACATGGGTTAACGGCCCCATTTGATCGTATTAAGGTGATATTAGACGTTGCGAATCTTTTTTACAAATTTTAAGAAAGTTACATGATGATCCAGGTGATTGTCAATGACACGGCGGCATTTATTAGGAATTGTGTTTTCAGCAAATGATTTGTAAAGAAAATTCCAACGTCTAATATCACCTTTAAAGTATGTATAGCAAATAGGAATAATGTACTTAGACCAGATAAGTCGTTTGCACCGACGCTGCTTAATGCCAAGCGATACTTAAAATGACAGGAATGACATTTTTCCTACTGTTTAAACGTCATTCTTGTCATTTTAGTGTAGCTTAAAGCTAAGCAACGTCGGTGCAAAAAAACAAAATGGTATAAAATAATTTTCTAACGAACGTAGGGGTTGTGTAAGTCAGGCTTATTTTCTATTATCTTGTTAAACTGGCTTTTAGTTTATATCAGTGTAAATAAACAAATCAGTAATAATGAAGGTTGGAAGGGATCATTGTGATAAATTGTTGTTCATTGTTTCTGCTTTTTAACACTGAAATTTTACAGGAATTTTGACTGAACTAAAATCTCGTTAAACAAAATAACAGAAAAAAGTCTCTCACACAACCCCTGCGTTCGTTAGAAAATGATTTAATAGTATACAGGGTGTCCCAGAACTCCGTATAATCCGGTAATGGTAGATTCCTGGACTCAATCTAAGACGATTTTTCCTTTGCAAAAATTGCAAGGGTCCAATAGTTTTCAAATGGGAAGCAATTGAAGTCCGACAATCAGAATGAATCTCTGAATTAGAAAGTAATGTAAAATAAAGATGTGCAAGATCACGCTGAGATACACAAAAAATAGTAATGGCACAAAGAAAAAGGTATCATAACAACTTTTTGTGAATTTGAACTGCTTATTCCCATTTGAAAACTATTGGACCCTCACAATTTTTGCGAAGGAAAATTCCTCTTAGATTGATTCCAAGAATCTACCATCACCGGCTTATACAGGAGCTCTGAGACACCCTTCACCCTATACATGTACCATATTGTATTTTGTTGCATACGTTTCCATGCAAGATATCATCATGGCATATCTTACTACAAACTGGTTATGTAATAGATCAAAATATTGATAGCATTATAAAAATAACATAAAACAGTAACCTTTAGACTTCAGTTCATTATCTGCTTTTTGCATGCCATCTCTATTGTTATATTAAAATTGTGCTGTACTTATATTTTCATGCAATAATAAGTTTTACATAACTGGATACAAGTCAAAAAATTTCTTTAGACACCTTTTTCAAGGAAAGGTAAGCAGCTGTCCCGAACAATACAAATTACAATTAGTATTAGCATTTTCCACATGCCTACATACTCATTGTTATCTAAACTGATTACATTTTTAAGATAAATCACCTTGTAAATACTTTCCTACCATTGCAGATAGTTGGTTTCATTTCCAAGCCATTTTTAAGCAAATTTAATTGAATAAATTGAAATTAATAAAATACTGATAGCACTCACCATTTAATATCCAAGGCATCTCAAATATAAGAATGTAATTAAGGAAAAATGGATAATATTGTTTGAAAAGTCCTATTAAATACTTGGTAAAATCCAAATCCATATTTGACAATCCACAACCTTCCATATCAAAAAACAAGGTAATAGGTTTACCCTTATCTTGCCTTAAAAACATTAATTACAACAATAATTAAGCCATTTGCTGTAATACCTTTCCAATCGCTCAAACCAGTACACTACACACCTTTTTAAATCATCGATATTATTAGTACCTTTAACATATTTTTTAGACTTAAAAACAAACAAGGAACACCCATCCTTATCATGGCCATGTGGGAAAAACCCTCCCCCGGCCAAGATATCATTTTTTACAGTATCACTTATTTCTACAAGAAATTAATTTGCAAAATGCATGAAGAATAACTTTTACCATTAGCGCCAAATTCTTTCCTCCAAGTAACTGTTTCCCACATCATCCCTAAGGCCAATTTCTTATCACCCTCATGGTGCATCAAAAACCTTTTTAACCAGTTGTCATCCGTTTTTATTCGTTCCAAATCCTTGGGGTGTATCACTGGAAAATTAACGTTTGGATTTTTCAAAACGCGCTCAATAATTACCATTTTCTTCTTTTGCTGAAAGTTCTTCCAGGAATGTATTTCTTAATTCGGAAATCTGACTTTCGTATTCATTGTTGTTTGCCATGGTGTCTGAAATACAACTAAGTAAAGGTTTTTTTACCAACAAAAACTACTCACAAGGTCGGTTTTTAATTTAATTATTTGTAGATAATACTTTAGGTTCCTAATTTTGTCATGAAACAAAGTTCAAATACATGAAAATGATACTTCAGCCAGCGCTGCTTAACACTCGCGCGCGGAAGCAAGAGTGAGACAAGATAATAACATGGCCTTACAACTAATAAACATGATAGCAGAGGCAAAATTAGAGATAACAATGGATAACATAGGTCAAGAAGTTAAATTATCACTTTACACCTTTCACAACTTTGCACCTGTCAAGTTGACAAGCCAGAGACCACCCAGAGACAAACATCAAACAGCAGCCAACCAAAATTTATAATTATTTGACACGCAGCCGGCAAGGCAGTTTTTATTTAATTTTTTGTATGAACCGCTCAGCACCTAGTAATTCCATAATTAGTAATAGTTTCTCGTATGCATCTGGTATACATAAATATCTATGTTTCCAAATTTTTGTTATTAAAAATGTAATTCACTGACTTTTTGACGGAGCCCCGTACATCAAATGTCAATGTCGAGACCACGTGACCTAACAATTAGGGATTAGGGATTTTCGTGTCGTTGTTTAGGGCAGGTTTAGGGAAATTTTAAATTAACGAAAACCGGCAACTGTGTGAACCGGTAATGGCGCCTCGCCTTTAACCTACAAAATTGTCTCTAAGTAAATTTTCATATATTTTTCATTTTAATTAATTATATGTGAACTGTCGAAGCAGAACTTCTTACAATGGCTGAAGGTAAATCGGTTGTTTTCCTTTTTTAATATGATTTTCAATGTTTTGGTTACAGTTGTAAATAAATCGGAGGATTTGTGGAGCTCTTACAAAACGCTAAAAAAGGTCATTTGGAAGTATTTAAGCCAGGATTCGATCGAATTGCCTGGACCAGAGTTTGAAAGTATTCTGAGAAAACACAAACAGAACTTCTTCTCGCTTTTGCATAATCAGGTACCTATGATTTTTTTGTCATATCCGTATTCCGTATAGTAAGTCTCATTGCAGTACAATCACAACTATGATTGGTTCAGATTGCGTGAGCAATAATCTAGTGAGGCTAAGGCAAATTTTCTGGATTTTGTGGTTCAAACCACAAATGCTTAGCTGCTATTGGTTCATTTACCAAATTTCCTAGAAAGTTGTTTGATAAAATAGTCAAAGTACTGTCAGTTTCAAACCCTCCTCCGTATGTAAGGTTTGAAACAGGCAGAATTATGACGCTGTCATTAGGCAAGAGTCTCGATAATAGATGAAAACATTAATAAGAGTTAAGTATTTGTGGTCCAAACTATAAAATCGCAAAAATTTACCTAAAATAGATCCTGATCAAATCATGTCAAAAAATTGTCAAATGTCAAAAAATTATAGTTACATATTTCTTCATTCTCATAAAAGTACGGGGAACTTAGTATTCATGTCTCAATATTAATGTCCACCCCAAAAATTACCATTTTGAAGCTATCCTTCTGAAATTTTTACACAATTGAATCCAAATCTAAAGGGTGGGCCAAAAAAAAGAAGGTCGCTTTAATTTTCCCTGTATCTTTGTTAGTTTTTGAGCAATATTTTTCAATCTTATACAAAACCACAAACCACCGATTTGATTTTCATAATGTCTAGAGTAACGTTAGACGTTATCCGCCGGAGTACCGTCGGATACGTCACAATAAATAATAGTTATACAGGGTGAGTCTGAAATCATAGTAGTTACAAAAATAGCAGGAAAAGTTCCGATGGAACATAGGTCCGGAAATGCTTCTTAAGGGACCTACGCCCCTCAATAGGTCGATTTTCTTAAAATTACAAGGAAAGTATAAACGCAAGAGTTTTGATATTTAGAGGAAAGGTTAGTGGTATAAAAGGTATTCTCTTAAATTTTTTACAGATTTTAATTTTAATAGGAAGGGTGTGTTTCTGAAAGGTTAGTGCGCATTCTTTTTCTATTTAAATCTTATGGCCAATGGCACGGGAATTTTAAAGAGGTCCTTAAAGATAATTGACGTTTAAATTTCGTAGACACGTTTGTCGAAGCAGTTATTGGAATCGATAAAAAAAATCGAATCGCCAAAAACATCAAATCTTTACGTTTTAACGCTTGTGAATATGTTTTCTTGAAAAATTTTTGGTAGGCACATAATGAAGGTTTTCAAACTTCTAAATCTCTCTCTATTTCGTGACGTGATATGGAGGCAAAATTTGACAATGACAGACTTTTGCATTGCTTTTGCGTACCGGGCTTTGTCAAATTTTGCCTCCATATTGTCAATGGATCAAAAACCAAATTAAATTCGCCTATTTCTTGAGTGACGTCATGCGCATGCGACAGCCATTTAGAAGTTCAATATATATTTTCCCCTCTCCCGCCCATTAAAAAAGGAATATTGGTCTCTGTCGGTCGCCTCCAAGTGCGCGCGAATCGTATTGACATCCTTTTTTAACGCGTTCAGGTTTCAGCATAATGTGTATTCTTTTCACTCAAGAAATACCTCCATTGTTACAAAAATACTACAAAATGGCTTTGGTCTCGATTTTTTTAGCGTCGACTTTAACCTCAAATGATAGTGTACTTTTTTATTTCAAATGGCAACCTATATATTTTTTTTAGTCACATCAGATAGATTGTTTTGTGAATTCAACAATATCTAACACAATTTCAAATTTTTTACGAAAATGCACTTTGATCTTGCAATTCGAATCACAAAATTTTCAAGTGTTCTTTGAATAACAGTCTAGCAGTATTTTTTGAGCAGTTTCGTTTGGTTTTTGATTTTTTCCAATCGGACAATAAATAAAATGGCCTAAACTTTTTTATTTCGATAAAATTACAAGATCAAAGTACATTTCCGTAAAAAATCAGAGTTTTTTTTTACATCAAAACCAACTTGTTAGATATTGTTGAATTTAGAAAAGAATCTTCTACCTGATGTGACTAAGAAAATATACATTGACATTTTGAGGTTAAAATCAATGCTAAAAGAAATCTAAACCTAAGCCGTTTTGTAGTATTTTTGTAACTGTTTCATCTGGTTTTTGATTCATTCCAATCGGTCAATAAACAACAAAGTTATGTCTCAGGGCGTTTTTCGCGTGACACCCTGTATAAAAAATGAGTAATATCTTTTAAATGACCTCATAATGCTTTTTTTTGGCATGTATGGTAGAAGGAAACAAAACTTTGTTCATACATCATAGGTTTTTCTTCTACAAAGACAATGATATTTCAATTAAAATATGCAACCACAATTAAGATATGTAATGACATTTCGTTAATGAAATCGTATGTATGCGATCAAATATTCGCTATTCGTATTCGTCAAGCATTCATTATCTCTTGATCTGTTGTTATCTTCGTTTCAGCCAAAGAATGCAAAAAGCCGCGAAGAACTCAAAAAGGGCATGGTGGATGGCCTTGTAATAAAAGGTTTAGGCCACCAAATTCTCTCCAAAGAATTATATCAAGAAGTCGTAATTCTATCGGATATGTACGACATGAATGAGTTCATAGCCTTAGATCTTCTGTGTACTGCTCAGATCCAAATGTCCTACTACCCCGGTTTACCGCGTGGATTAGTAGCGATTCTTTTGTACTACGACGGTCGAAAATCGCTAGTTTCGAGCTTGCGTTACCTCGTGCAGGCCCGTACCGGAGTACAGTGGAGCCTCAACGTGAGATCAGACGTTGAAAAATTTATCACAACGTACACCGACCAACTGATGGACGGTGGATTATTCAACCGAATCTTCGAACTACTCCATTCGCTTGATTTGACAAACGAATTGGAGAAATTGCAGGAAAATCTCGCACTGGGTGGTCCGCGTCACAGGAGACAAGTTATAGATTTATTTCAAGATATTAGAGTTATACTGGCGGATATTGTTTTCACGTGGGCCTCGCAATCTGGACTACCAAAGACTCCCACTTTAGGCCTGATAAATTACTTGAGACAGGCCCAAATCGAGGAAGAAGCATCTGGAATGCTCGATACCGTAAATTTGTACTTACAAATGGCACTTTTGGCCTCCCTCGATCTCAGCATTCTCCATTCGAGAGAAGAGGGTGAGGAGGCAATTCAAAACCTCCCGATTTTATCGGATCCTGAATTCGTTAACACCATAATAAATGAATTTCTACCAACGAAACCTAAATGGAAATGTGAAGGTTTACAAGCTTTGTCAACGTTTGGACTCGCTATTTGTATCGCATCTCTACGACTGATACCACAAAACCAGCAGTTTCAAGAAGCCATAAAAAAAGAAGAGGCTTTCGTTGACTCTGCCATAGAAATGAACGTTTTCGAGTTCGTGCATGGTACGGTTCTGGAAAACGACGTACTTTACAAAGAAACGTTTCTATACCAAAGGTTTCACAATTTAATAACTGACTTCATCGATTACATGTACCCGAAAGTGAAAGAATTGCGCATCAAAGCCGACGAAATCGCGCGCACGGTGCAAATCTACGCCAGAGAAGGTTTAGACGCACCCCCGAATCTGCCGAGGTATTTCGAATATCTTTTGTTAACCGTTGCAAAGTTTTATTCCAAAGATGTTTTGGAGACTGATTACGTCCTGAGTTACTGGAGTCCAGCGGAAGTTAATTCAACGCAAAATTCACAACGCACGTCTCGAGCTGTGTCTCTGTTTAAATTTATTCGCTTAGCTGGAGATATGCTGCCACCTACGCTTTTCGTGCCATATTTGACGATGCTCAGCAGTTTGTCTTCCAGTACTCAAGCTGCACGTCATTGCTTCAACATGTTGAAACAAGTGGGTCCTCAACTTACCTCGATGCTGTCTTGGGATCATTTTTTCTCGTCTTTTGCCCAGTACTACAACAACTTGCGACAAGAACTGCCTCCAATCACAGATACTGTCTATAGAAGTGTTTATCTTAAGGGTGTTTCACCCCAAGAACTGGAAGGTTTACACGCCGTTTTGTTGCTGGTTCGTAGCATAGCCGACAACGACGAGTTTTCACGACTAGCCTTAAGTGAACATCCCGGCTGGGCACCCTTAAGCATACTCCTAGGGCTAGTCAGTTGCTCAGTACCTATCCCACTAAAAGCCGACTTACTACTAACACTAGCGTCTTTGTCGAAATCTCAAGAAACCGCTACTCAGATGTGGGAGAATCTCGAAGCCTCCCAAATTCTAGTAACCATTCCCACGACTTCCAGCTACACTCCCAGGGGAATCCAAACTGAGTTGGACGAGATAGAAGCAAGACTGGAAGAGTATCCATTGACGAAAGCTTTACTGAAGATGTTGGACGTCCTAACGGATTTCGGGATTCCCAGGACTCTAGGAGCTGGTCCACGAAAACCCGGCTTCGATCCCTACCTATCGTTCATAGTCAACTCAGTGTTCCTGAAATACCACACGCGATCCTACAGGAACGGTTCGGAAAAGTGGGAGATCGCCAATCTTTGCTTGAAATTATTCGAGAAGTTCTTGAACCAGTACGATCCACAAATAACCGATTTTCCCAAAAAGAACTCTGTGGCCGAGTTTAACTCCCCACCAGGGTACCATCTAATGGTGCAGTTGAACTACAAGACGGAGCTTTTGAGTGTCATTCTCGATATTGTCGACGAGGGGAATAAACTTTTCGACCCTTACGTTACTTTCACCGGGCAAAACTTGGTGGAAGAGTGCACTCTGCGTTGTTTGAACATTCTCCATTCCGCTTTGACGCTACAATCAAAGTTTATCAACGTTCTGACCGCTTCTTCGGCTTCCCTGCTTTTCACAAGTCTCAGTAAACTTTTGCTGACAATCAACCGGAGGAGTGGCAAACCTGATCACTGTGTAAACATCGCCAAGTACATAAGTTACCAACCGTTTCTCTTCAAACACAGTCTGGTGGTTGTCAAAATCTTGGAACACATAACAGCAACTCCCCTACTGCACAACCAATTCATCAGCATATTTTTGTCGTCTGAAGTCAAAGACGACATCAAACATGGATTCGTCTTGTGTTTAGACAACGAGAGTGAAGAGGAAGACCAGCAGTACATTGCGAGAACAAAACTGGAAATTCTGAGAATCATCAAGCAGTGTCTGCCGCATACTGCACCCAACTTCAGTCATTTCCTGCTGGGATTCGATCTGAGGAGAGATATTTCCCAAACGGAATTCCAACATTCCGGGGTTTTGGACCTTCCCAGGTCTTGTTTGCATTCAATTATTTCGTTGATGGAGTCGGAAGTGTTGAAACCTACAGTTACTGACTCGGCACTGCTGGAGTCAGCTTATGAGGTAATATTTTCGCTGGCGTCCAATGGAAAAGCGCACGCACCTGTCTTGCGGTTCATTAGATTGAACAAGAATTTTTACACGCATCATCTGACGATTTGTTTTCATAGGCTTGACAAGGGGTTGCACGCGATGAATCAGTTTTCGTGGTTGCTTAAAATCCTCGCTGTTGAGTTGAAAATATGCGGGCGAGGTAAACAAGTCAGCTATTTACGGCAACTTTGTAGCTTTCTCGTAAGTCTGCCCCAGATTAACACAAACACCAATCAGGACCCGTTTAGTTCAGCGTACAAAGAGGAGGTGGCGCAAGAAAGTAACTACATGTTCTTGGAACGAATCAGCAATAATTTTATGATCAATTTAATGCCGTACTTTGAATTCGTCGATCAGGTTGTGGAGCAGCCGGAATGGCAATTCTTTGACGGTAAAGTCCTCACGGCTTTATTGGAAAGTTGTGTTGTGGAAGGATCGAAGTTGATTGATCTGAAAAAATTGCACCAAAGACTGTACGAAGAAATAAAATCGCTGCAAGGAACCGCCGTGATGGCCCAAATTCAAGCTGTGTCGCAAGAAATACCAAAAATTTTGAAATACGCTCTTGAGCTGAACAAAAATAAGGAAAGGGACTCATCCGTGGTGGGATTTGTTGATTCTTGGAGGCAACTCGTTGAAGTCATAATGCTGTTCATGCCGAGAGAGATCTTGTCAGCTCAAGAATCGCAAATGGTCGGCATTTGCTTTGTGTTGAACCTTTTGAAAAGAGCGACAAAGATGGAGTTATTGCCGGAAGCTGCCCAGTTGCTCTCGGGGGTGGTTTTGGTAGTTTTTGATAGTTTGCGCAAGTGTCATCTGGATGAAAAGAAGCAACAGATGGTATCAGATGGTGACAACTCCACCAGCATCCTTCAAATGCATCTGGGATCGTTGAAGGAGATCATGGAGTGCTTGGTGGAGTGGATTATGGTGTCCAACGTAACTGATGAGAGGTTGAGGATTAATTTGTACGCGGCCCTTCTAACGTTTCTAGAATTGGCCGATCTGGAAAAACCCGAGCGAATGATGATCGACAACAGCATGTACGTCAGCAGACTGGACAGTTCTAAAATCAGCGTGGAACATGGAGGACAACACTTGAAAATGTCTACAGACACTTTGGCAAAGTTTGGTGAAAGATTAGTGGAAGCGATGTGCCAAGACTGCATCGGAGGTTACGAAGTTTCGAAAATGTTGGCCTTGTCCAGCTTCGGAGTTTTAATAACTCTCTCTGGAAATGTCAACTGGATTGTGTACATGTCGGCAAGGGGTTACCTCAAATACATCATTGAATCACTTTTGGAGAGTAACAGAGAGTTGGAGAGGTTGTTAGAATCAGGACCTGTTTCGTTAAAGCCTTTGTACGTCTACATGTCGAAGTTGTTGTTTCTGGGGCGCCTTGCCGGAACCAGAGTTGGAGCAGAATTACTCCTGGAACAAAAACTGTTCTCCTGCTTTAGCAACATGAACGTTTTCACCTACCATCCGGAAGTTTCCAAAGCTATCCGCAATCAGGATGTCTTTTCCACCCTTGTTCCACCCCCAGAAGACTTATACTTGCAAATGTGGCTACCAAGCTTAGAAATTTGCAACGCTATACTGACAACGTTGGGCACGGAGAACCAGTCGTCTGTTGTACAAATCATGTACTTTATTTTAAGCCATTTGGATGTTGTGGAATCGATCTTACGTGCCGGAAGTCCCACAGTCTCTGGATTATTCCTCAAGGAATTGTCTTTGTTGACTTCCGTTATAGCTAGAACAGCAAACAACAACCTGGTTAACGTCCTGGAGAATCCAGAAATTGTCCACAACTCCAGAGCGCAACTGTTTAGGATTCAAAAGCTAACTTTGGGGCTATTACCCAAATTTATTTTGTCAGTTGACGTTGTGAAAGATTTGGTGAATAAACCCGTGGAGCAACTTCACACGTTTCAAACTTCAGAGAGACTGTTGTACGCCATGCAAGTCATGTCAAATTTGTTGTGTTATGCAAGGAATGTCGTTGCAAATAATGACGTGGAACATGGTGCTGTTGGGATTATCTTCCAGCCGACCTTGAAAGACCCTGCCTTACACACCGTGGATTTGAAGACTAGCATGAATGAGCAGACCCCATCTCTAGGGGTTGTTGTCCAACAGTTGATTAGCACCGTCACTTACCACAACCAAGAGAAATTCACCTATAAACTGCTCACTAGAAAAATAAAAGAAATACCATGGATGGATAGTGGTGATTTGGAGGATTACCTCGATGAAGATTGTAGTTTACTAGACGTTCAAACGAAGAGAGAACACGTTTATGATCTACTTTCAAACAGAGTGCAGAAGAAAAGGAAAGAAGTCGAGTATTGCACTTTTATTATAGAGAATGCAGTTTATTTGATTTGGGTCCATTTGGACTACTACATGTTGAAAGCTATTCCAAAAGTAAAGAACTTTGGATCTTACAGCATGAGCTCACCTCTAACTCCCAGTAAGTTTTCTGCTATTCTTGTTGAATTTTTAATGTTTTTGTGTTCTTAAGATAAATTGGCGTCTTCATCTGAGGCCACCTGGAAGGTGTCTACAGATGATATAAGCAACTTGAAGCATGGCCTGGTGTCAATATTCAATGATACTTTTACGAAACAGCTGCTAGAAACCGTTCAGGTAAGACAAATTTTGTATCTTAACGTTTCATGCATTTCATTTTTAGGATCAATCTGATTTGGATAAGGGATTTGTGGAAACACTCTTGAAAAAAATAATCCGGTTGATACAGTTTGTTCCAGTTAAGTAGTTGTAAGGCATATTTTTTAAAAATATAATTGTAATAATTTTGTAAGAAGATGTTTTTGTCACCAATGCGCAACTTTATCGGTTTCAAAATAGTTATTTGTGTATCGGGAATATGATTTTTTCTCTTGGAGCAGTCTGTCTTGCTTTATTATGGCTGACTGAGAAGTAGAGACCGGATTATTATGTCGTAAAAAATTCGAAATAGGTGCCTTAAACAGGTCGTTAAAACGTGTCAAGTTAGTAGGTTACAAAAACACAATTTTGGGATGCTTAATTTTGAACTAGGTCATTAATTAGGTACTTATAGCTATTACATTTCATTGAAAACTAAAAATAAGGTATATTTTTTCAAATTATCCAAAAAATATGTATAAATGATGGGATGAAACAAAAGTTAGTGTTATTATAGGGCCTTTCTTTCAATTTTTTTGGTTGTCGGTGACGGTGATAACGAGAGTTTTCATTTTTTGAGCGAGGTTTGCGTCAATAGATGATTTTAATAAAAAGACATCGAATCAACGTGATTAAACGAAAATAACGATCGTCAGTCTAAGGATTGCCAATTTTGGTGCTTAATGCACTAGATCTGGTGTTTTTAGGCGCTTTCATCTCATGACATTTTGTGACAGATTAGTTATTTGTTAGTCGTTGTCATTCTTGTGTCACAGCAATCGCAAGACTGGCAGAGCCAATAATACAGCCGGATTGTTTTACCTACCCTTCATGCACTGAAATTATTGAAGTCAATAGAGGCAAAAAATGCAAAAGACCTATTTTAGGTACCTAAAATTGATCGATTAGTCCGATTATAGTCGTATAATATTAAAATAGGCATTTTAGGCAATAACAAATAGGTGTCAAATGGCTTCATTAAAGATTTTCTCGTGTTTAATGAGAATACGAATACGATCAACGAAAACATATTGAACGAACTCATGTGTTAATCGGCGATTAATAATCTCGATTATTAATCGTTCGTCAAATAATACCTAAACTATTTTTGAGTTCAAGTTCAATTACGGTTTGCATTTGCAAAACCGTTTTCGCGAACAAAGTAGCTTAACTGCCATTCCGAACGTGGTCGGTGGTTATACCTAAAACTAGCCGCCGATAAAATAACAACGCCAAAATTGCACACGTCTATGCGCCCCGTTTTACGGTGCGCACTGGTTACCGCTCCAGTGGTGCCGCCATTGCAAAACAGGTACCTACTTATGAAGTGCCCCTCCTAAAATTCAATTAGATTTATAGGTCTATCTAAATTACGATTTAACATATTATTCAAATTGATTTTCACTCATTTTTGACGTTGTGCCCATCATGATACATTGTATAGTGCTTTTCAAAAGTGAGGAATTCAAGAATTTTTTCGAGAGGAATATTTCGGAAATATCCTCGGACAGGTGTAGGGACTGATATTTTTTTGCACTTCCGGTTTAACCGGAAATGATCCCAATTTAAATTTTTCAAACGGAATCATAGTTTTTTTTCAACGAATTCGGAATTACGATTATTTCTGAGTTACAAGCATGTGTCATACCTGACCGGAAGTTGAGTCGCGGTCACCCAAAATTTTCATAAACATATCGAAGAAATCGGTGAAAAATTGAGATTTTTCAAAAATTTTTGACGCCAGTTCGTATGCTCAATTAATTTTTTTAAATTTTGGATTGGAAATAAATAAAAAGATTTGTATTTTTGTCAATAACTGCAACTTTACGTCATCCACTGTCAGCCCGCTCCTTTTTAAAGAGAATGAATTTTTTTTCTATATTCCGCTAATGGCGACATAAAGAATAGACCTTGTATTTAAAGTTTTAAGGTTGTTATGCCAAAAGGGCAGTTCCTGTGGACCAATTGCTTCTAAAAGTTTTTCAGTGGATCACATAGGTACTCTCCATGTAGGTACCTAAGTTCAGCCAAATCGATCTAGCTGTTTGGGCTACAGTGTGTTCCAGGAACTGCTAAGTTAAAAAGCAAAGTTGATGTGTTTTTGCGTTTTATAAAAATCTCAATTTTTCACCG
Source organism: Pycnomerus fuliginosus (assembly GCA_963924575.1). Lineage (NCBI taxonomy): Eukaryota > Metazoa > Arthropoda > Insecta > Coleoptera > Zopheridae > Pycnomerus > Pycnomerus fuliginosus. The sequence continues at coordinate 31,213,620 of OZ004618.1, read as the reverse complement.
ATTTCTTCGATGTTTTTGGAAATCTAGGGTGACCGTGACTCCACTTCCGGTCAGGTACGACACATGTCCCTAACTTTGAAAAATAAGTTAGGCCACTCCTGGATGCACTTCCAAAAAAAAGACAGCAGAGAAGCGGCTGGAACCTCCCCATCGTGTGAGTCTTTGATTTCCGTGTCTTGTGCTCAAAATTTTAAAGTTGATATGCCTAAATGGCACTTCCCATGATCAATTGCTCCTAATAGCCTTTCAGCACGTCAACGGGTCACCTAAATCTCCATGTACCAAATTTCAGCCAAATCAATCCAATAGTGTGGGCTATAACGTGCTTAAAATCAGAATTTGAAGACCTTTCTGATGGTGACAATAAATCTTTCAAAAACTTGTTTTTGATGGTTAAATGAGAGAATAATTTGAAATTGGGAAATTGGTGTGCCAAAACGGCACTTTCCGTGGGCCGATTGAATTCAAAATTTGTTCAGCTCTTCGACGTGTAATACAATCCCCATGTGCAAAATTTCAGCCAAATCGGTTCAGGGGCTTGGGCTGTACCGCGATGTTAAAAGTCCGGAAAAAATCTTGGTTTTTTTAATTTTTGGTCAAAATAAGGGCATTGAGAGTGAATACATTTTTAGAAACAGAATTTGAAGGCCTTTCCTATGGAGACGTGAAAAATGGGGGTTTGCATTTAAAATTTTAAAGTTGATGTACCAAAATGGCATTACCAGTTGCACGATTGGCTCAAAAAGCTTTTCAGATCTAAGTTAGGTTAGTAGGTGCCCACATACCAAATTTCCAAATCGTACCAAATCGGTCTGGTAGTTTTCGCTGTGGCGTGGTTACAAAAGTACGAACGTACGTACGTACACACAGACACATTTTTAAAATCACTTTTTTGGGTTCCTGAGACCTCAAAACGTGAAGATCTGGTGTTATCTCAAATTCGAAAATTTTAGTGACTGATTGCAGCAACCTACCTTTTTTTTAAGTGGTGAAGTGGAGTGGGGAGGTTAAAAAATAAGATTGACCTGTCCGAGGATATTTCCGAAATATTCCTCTCGAAAAAGTTCTTGAACTTATTCCTTATTTTTGAAAATCACTGTGTATGATGTGATATAGTTGTTGAAGTTACTTATGTCAGAGAATGTACAAACTACATAGAATTAGTGACCATGCTAATTCTTTTTACTGCTTAGGCCGTAAAAGCGTCAGTAAAATGAGCTTTTAATGAGAATCGCCGAAAATAACTATTGTCAAAATAATTATGCAACCGTCTGTAACTGTAGCACGGCTCGGTAGTAACTTCCTTAGCGGTTAATGCTATCAAATCAGCATTATTATAATTCCCATAGATTTTCTTATTGAGCGTCCAGTTTCCCATAAATCTATAATTACTTATTTCGTCGGTAGTCATTAAAAGTGCATTTTTATTGCCAGTAAAATTCGATTTTTACTGCGTGCGGCAGTAAAAATGCACTTTTTTGATGACTTCAGCCGCGGCAGTAAATCTGCAATTTTTTTGCCTTCGTTAAACAAATAACTATTGTTAAGAACACACCTTGTTCCTGGTCAAACTTCCTTCTGCGTCCGTCCATTTCACATTCTTAGTTGAATTAAAACAACCGAGTATAAATCAATTAAGTAGTGGTTTTATTACAGTATAGACAAAAATTATTGAAATACATTAAAAATACACGTGTACAAATCTGGTAGAACACAAACAATTGATGACATAATTCATCTTAAACGTGTTTCAGTGACTCAGTTTTCATCGCCTTATAAAAATATTAAATCGAACTGCCGGTGATTAAATTTTGAAGATATTATCCCATACAAAAACTTTCATCAACATCTGTATAAAACTTTACTCGGATTAACAACTATCTAACTGCTTCAATCTCTTAAACATTAGGCATAATAACGGACAAAATCAGTCATTCTTCGAAGTCGAGGGTGTACTTTCAAATTCTTTGGTTACACCAGATTCTGATGGAGATGCATCATCTGCGTGAGTTGGTAAACCTTTCGTATCAGTTTGGGCGGGGGCAACACTACCCTCCGATGAGGCCAAGGAACAAGAAAGAGGTGATGATCTTTGACTACTTAGAGCGATCGCTCCACTGATCTTATCGCTGGACACTTGAACTTCCTGGCAACTGCTGGTATCAGGCGAACGTATTGGCTTTCTAATTGACAGCTCGAGTTGCTTTCGCAATTCGAAAATTTTCTCCTCCAAAGTTCGACAGATTGTCAGTTGAGTTTGATATTTAACTTCAAGTGCCTTTAGTTTTTCATCCGTTTCCTCGTTAATGCTGTTCAAAAGACGCTTTTGAGAAGCAATCGTTTCTTCATTGTGTAATATCATTTGCTCCAACTCACAGATTTTCTGGGTACATGCTTCTAGCTTCAAACATTTGTCTCTCAAACGCTGCTGAAACGCTGCAAAAAGGCATTTAGTTTGGAAAAATAAAAACAGACAATTACTCTTCATCTCATTGGTGTAGGAGTCTTTAAGTAAAATTAATTCATGATCAGATCTTCTAAGTGAAGTCAGATCTTCCAGTCTTTCTTTGTACTTTAATTGGAGTTCTCCAATCAAGAGAAGTTGTTTATTCACAAATTCCAGTTCTGCTCTTCCCTTATCCCCCGCTAACGCCTGTTCTTTTGCAAACTAAACAAAACTACGGTAATTCAGTTCTTTAGATTTTTAAGTAATTACCTCGACTTCCATTAACGCATTCAATAAGGAAGCTTCAGTTTTTTGTTTATCAAACGACAACGTCAAGCACTTACTTTTACTACCTTCGACTTCTTTTTTCATTTCGTTGTCAGCCTCTTTCAAACCTTTATTATGGTCTTCTAAATTCTTACACTGCAAAAAAATTGTGGTCAATGGTGGCAAATATCACGCACAAACTCATCCTCGGCCGGCTTTGGAACTGAAAGTCATGTCGCTGATTCTGTCAGACAATAAATGGGTACGTTAATCAGAAACGTAAGGATGTAATTCTAAGTCAGTTTATGTCACGTGATGACATAAGTCTAGTTAGGTGCACAACTCAGCAGGGGTCATTACTTGCAAATTTTTGCAGATTTCTGCAATATTACATCTCACTGGCAACTATTTTCGTCCTATAACCATATACAGTGTGTCTCATTTTAACTGGAACCACCCAAATATTTCGGTTAATATTGAGCAAATCAACTCGCTCTTTTTTGCACATGTAGAGCTCCAGAATCTGCATCTGCGTCTTCACCTTTTTATTATCCCGAAATCTCAGCCCACTGCGATTAATTAAAGAGGCCAAAAATAGCGAAATCATGTTAGGCATTTTTTTACCGAAAAAGTTTATCAAGAAAAGTTGCTCAGGATGACTCCAAATGGGTAAATCCGAACTTTCAGGTCAAAATAAAAATGTTGAAATTCTGAAGGAAAGAATCAAAAATATCGCAGTGGTCTATAATTTCGGGATGAAAAAAAGGTGACGCATTACACAGATGCAAATTTTGAAGCTCTACATGTAGAAAAAAAAGCGAATAAATTTGCTTAATATTAACCGAAATATTTGGGTGGTTCCAGTTAAAATGAGACACACTGTATACACGCAGGTTCCTCGACAGATCGTGTGAGATTATATTTATATGGTTATAAGATGAAAATAATTGCCAGTAAGATGTAATATTGCAAAAATTTGCAAGCAACGACCTCTGCTGAGTTGTGCACCTAACTAGATGGGATGCGAGCTCGAGCCACCATCATGGCAAAGAGGTACGTTTTTTGTTAACTTTGCAAATATCTCATGAAATATTGTTTCTATCGAAAAAATAGTGATATAACAAATTGAAGAGCGTAAAGTTCTCTAGAAAAAAGTTCATATACATTTTTTGCTGACACCAAAATTTTATCGCTAAATCGACGGCTAAAGCAGTCTATTGATCCAACGGTGTCGTGCTCCTGAATTTGGGCAGGTTTATGCCAAAACCGAAATTAAGAAGATATTAATATTTAGTGAAGTAGTGACTAATTAAATTAAAAAAAATCTACAACAAAACTATAAAGTGTTAACCAAAAGTAGGGAACGGGTAGTTTATTTGACAAACTATTGACATTATCGAAAAACGGTTCCTATAAAACTTGAATACGACTGTCAGGTGCATCTTTTGACGCTTATGGTTTTTTTTTACTTTACGTCACGGAGTGATCTGATTTCATCGACAGTTTTTTTAATAACGAAATAGTTCTAGTTTGGTGTCATTGGAAAGGGAATTTTTTCTTTATGATGCGCAAAATATTGGAGACTTTTTTAACTGATAATAACTTTTTTCTGTTTTTGCATATATTTCGTAAAATAGTGGCTTTATCAAAAAAGCCGTTAAGTAATGAATTGAAGAGTATAAAATTCTCTATTCTCCGACACCAATATTTACATACCGGGTGTCCCCCCCTTTTTTCCGCACTTATTAAAATACTTCAATGAAATTTGGCAAACAAATAAACTGCACCCTTTGACATTTCGAGGCATTTTGAATAACTTCCGGTTCCAGCGGAAATGGGCCTACCATTGATTTTTTATGAAAAACATTTTTTTCAAACTGTCCCTGTTTTTAAATCTTCACCTAGAATGTTATCTACGACCCTTCAAAAACTAATCTACGTTCTAAAGCCATCAAACATCTCATCAAAATTTATTTTAGGCTTCTGTTTCTATCTGTCACTTATCCTGATTCGCTTAAAAGCATGAAACGCAGTTTTTTCCAAATTATAAATTGTTTTAATGGATCGAGGGGGACACATGGTTTTCTGGAAATAAAATGGTATAGGATTCGAATGGTTAAAATGAAACGTGTAATCAAGGGATAAAGAATGAAATTCTTGTTTTTTGAATTAACCACTAGGCATAAATCGTAGTAGGCCATTGTAAAATAAAAACAATTTCCATTCAATTTGGTTCTGTTTTGACCCACAGGTCCTTGGTCCGTTCGAAAAAAAAACGGTAATTTGTAAATTTTTGTTATTAGTATGAGATGACATAGCACTCTTCTAGATAAACAAATAAAAAATCAAGTTTTTATAAAACAGGAAATAGAAACTTTGAAAACAAATAGTGTCATATTCAGAATTTAATACAGAACCCGAAAATTTGCAGATATACAGGTGTCCCATTTAAAAATTCAATGGTGAAGTGATTCAAAACGCATCTAAATGTCAAAGGGTAAAGTTTATCGTATAATATTAGTTTGCCAAATTTCATTGAAGTATTTTAATAAGTGAGGAAAAAAGGGGGTTGAGCCTTGTTTCGTTGGGACCCGGTATATAAATATTGGTGTTAGGGAGAAAAATGAATAAACCATCTTTTATAGAGAATTTTATACTCTTCAATTCATTACTTAACGGCTTTCTTGATAAAGTCATTATTTTACGAAATATACAGTGAGGTTCAAAAGTTGCTTCCCCCCTTTCGAACTCTATCGTGGAGGAGCACTTCGGAAAAAGCTCTGGGGCACATAACATTTATTTATTTAGTGCTGTCTGAGGGTGCTGTCAAAATTTTTTTTCACTTCCGGTTTAGCCGGAAATAACCCTAAAATTGTTTCTTTAAATTGAAACCCACATTTTTCTCAACTAATTTGGAATCTACGAATTTTTCTAGGTTAAAAACACGTACCACACTTGACCGGAGATTAAGTCACGGCCACCTTAGATTTTCAAAAACATCGAACAAATCGGTGAAATACGAACATTTTTGAAAATTGCAAAAACACGTCAACCTTATTTTTTTGATGCGAATTCGATTGCCCGATTACATTTTTCTAATTTCTTTTTGTATAAATCACCAATCGTAAAAAATCAGAGAATTTGAAAAATTCAAAACGAAGTAAAGAAGAAATTTAACTGCCGAGTTGAATTTGTATCAAAAAAATAAGGTTGACGTGTTTTTACAATTTGCAAGAATCTTCGTTTTTCACCGATTTCTTCGATGTTTTTGAAAATCTGGGCCCTGGGGTGGCCGTGACTTGATTACCGGTCAAGTGCGACACGTGTTTTCGACATACAAGAATTCGTAGATTCCGAATTAGTTGAAAAAAATGTGGGTATCAATTTAAAAAACCAATTTCAGGGTAATTTCCGGCTAAACCGGAAGTGGAAAAAAATATTTGACAGCACCCTCAGACTGCATGAAATTAATAAAGGTTATGTGCCCCAGAGTTTTTCCGAACTGCCCCTCCACTATAGAGTTCGAAAGGGGGGAAGCAACTTTTGAACCTCACTGTATGCAAAAAAAGAAAGTTATTTTTAGTTAAAAAAATCTCCGATATTTTGCGCATCATAGAGAAAAAAATCATCCCCTTCCAATGACACCAAAACTAGAACTATTTCGTTACTATCACTCCGTGACGTAATAGTCCGGGAGGCAGTGAACATTTTTGGTATGTCATTTCAGCGAACTTGATTTAGGAATTTTCTAGTTATTTTCATGCTGTAGATTACTAAAACAGAAGTCTGCCATAAGCCTTGCTGGACAGGGGCTAATGGCAGCCATTTTAATTTCTCAAAAATTGACAACTCGGATACCGTAAAAGATACGAAATTTTACTAAATCAGAAAAAACTTGTATTTTTCAGTGTAGATTAAGAATCTGGAAAGAAATTGAATATATCTGGTTTGGTTCCTGAAATATACTGAAAAAATTAAAAATGTCATTTTAATCTAGAAGGCTTAGAAAAGTTTTCGTCACCTCATCTTATTCTTCGTGCAAGGTAATGTAATTGAAGTAAATTTCATAATGATCTGCCGATTAGTAACCAAGTTATAACATGTTGTCAATTTTCAATTTTTTCAGTAACCAAACTAGATATCTTAGATTTCTTTTCAGATTCTTAGTCTACAGTCTACACTGAAAAATACAACTTTTTTCTAATGTAATAAAATTCGTATCTGTTACCGTTTTCGAGATGTCAATTTTTGAAAAATTAAAATGGCCGCCATTAGCCCTTGTCCCACAAGATTTATGGCAGACTTCCGTTTTAGTAATCTCCAGCATGAAAATAACTATAAATAAGTGCTAAACCAAACTCGCTGAAATGACATACCAAAAATGTTCACTGCCTCCCGGACTAAAATAAAGTGAAAAAAAAATCATTAACGTCAAAAGATGCGCCTGGCAGTCGTATTCAAGTTTCATAGGAACCGTTTTTCGATAATGTCAAATAAACTACCGGTTCCTTACTTTTGGTTAACACTGTATAGTTTTGTTGTAGAGGTTTTTTAAATTTTTTTAAAATTTAATTAGTCACTACTCGACCAAATATTAATATATTTTTAATTTCGGTTTTGGCATAAACCTGCCCAAATTCAGGGTGGCGACATCGTTGGACCAATAGACTGCTTTAGCCGCCGATTTAGAGATTAAATTTTATTGTCAGCAAAAAATGCATATAAACTTTTTCTAGAGAATTTTACGCTCTTCAATTTGTTACATCACTATTTTTTCGATAGAATCAATATTTCATGAAATATTTGCAAAGTTAACAAAAACCGTACCTTTTCGCCATGATGGTGACTCGAGCTCACATTCCATCTTTGGGGACTTTTAGTATGTTCAATAGAATGGTTCAAGCTACAACTTCCGCCAATTTTCAGAACTGGAGTATTTTTTTTTGACTGGGCTATATGTAAATAGAGCGGTGGGATTCGATGCGCAAGGAAAAAGAAACAATTAAAGATGCGAGTTTCAATTCCAAAGCTCTGAGATTGTCTTGGATTGTTTCATAAAGTATACTTTACCTACCCTATTTTCTAATGTTGTAATTGTGTTAATTAGTCTTCTTACTTCCACTGCTTTATCATTCTCAAAATCCTTCAGCTGACCTTTTAAATTATCTATATCCGTTTGCTGAAGCTGGACTTGATCTCTCTTCAATAAAACACATCGTCAACAAACAGAAAAAGAAATCAGTTTCTTACCAAGGCCGAATTGTGCTCCTCCAAGACTTGAGTGCTCTTGGCATCGGCTAAAAACCGCCGATTTTTGAAAGCATGTATTTCTCTCCTATGGCGCTCGAACAACAGCTGTTGGTGAATTAGTTTTAGTTGGTTCCTAAGGTTTCGAATCGTGTCCTTCTCGTTATCTTGCACCGCCGTTTCGACATACCTGAAAAAATTGCTTTGCAGCCTTTTTGTAGATATTTTCAACCCACCTATCTAAAACCTCATAAACTGAGGGAGGAGTGTATTTCTCTTGAGATCCCGTTGCAGACAGAGTGCCTGGACTGGATTTTATGTCCACGCCCATAGTCGGAAAGATGGCCAAAAACAGATGTTCATAGGGCATTGGCCAAAAATTATCGGTCTGCGTATCACACGTCTTCGTGGATTTTTCTCCACCGTCCAAGACCGCATCTATTCCATTGGACATACCACTTTCAGCTCTTTCAATATTCGTGTCTTCGTCAGTCTCATCTAGCGTTTTGTTACTCACATTGTCCTTGATGCTAGAAACTGGACTCTTCTTCATTTCTGGGCAGGAGTGTGCGCGACGAACTTTTGTACTTTCAGTGGTCATTTCGGGACTACTACCCCCCAAGATTTCGAGGGGTTCCGGTTCAGGATTGCACTGGCTGTGGTGCCTCAGGCGTTGCACTCTTTTAGCGAAAACTTTTATTGTCTTTGGATTGGGCATGTGTAAGCCTCCGACATCGCAGGGTGAATTGCGGTCCTCGTCCATATTTTCACTAGTGGCTGCAATTTGTTAGTCATGACAATGAAAGGCCCCCGCACTTTTCTTATGGAAATTGGGTTTGGGTCACATTTTTTTCAAAAAAATCTATGTTATAGAGCACGTCTCCCTGAGGGTTGAAGATGAGAGGGTGGTAATGCATAGAATTAAAACGAATGTGAAGGCCGGTGCATTAGCCATGGTCAACGCTACATATTGTCGTAACATTAAGCGGGGCATCATTTATAACTCATTGAAGATTGCCATTGTTGGTATTTCTTCAGTATATTCAATGCTATTTTAACACCTTCTGGATAGTCGTTAATTTGGGTCAGATTTCTTTTATTTTTTGATACAGGGTGTCCGGAAATAACGATGATATATTTCTGGGGGTGATTCTGCAGCTCAAAATACGCAAAAAAGTTCCTATAAACATGTATCCGGAAATCGTTCCTAAGGGGGCTACGGCCTTCTGAAAGGGGCGCCTCAAATTCTGTTTTTATTGAATAAATCAGGAACCGCTTAAGATACAGTGACGACTTTTTGCATATTATCTAACATCAGTAAGGGCCATCAGATTATGGTATCTACCAAAAGCAGATTCAACCAGGGGCGTGGAAAATAGGGGGGGCTTCAGCTTTCCCCACCCAAATTTTTTTACGTGTATTTTTTAGACAATTTCTCACCGGAATATGGTTTCCTGACTAAAATTACATAAAAAAGCCTCTCTTGATATAACACCAAAAGATCAACCGTTTTCGAAAAAATTAGATTTAAAGATCCATTTGCATTTCCTAGGCTTATCAAACGATTTTTATTAAATTACAAAACTGAACGGATTTTAAAAATTAGTATCTAAAGTAATCTAATGTTGCTTATTCATGTCAGATAGTATGCAAAAACTTAATAATTGACAAAATCAAAATCGAATTTTGAGCGCCCCCTTCAGAGGGCCCTAGCCCCCTTAGGAGCGATTTCCGGACCCATGTTTATAGGAATTTTTTTTCATATTTTGAGCTGCAGAATCACCCCCCGAAATATTTCATCGTTATTTCCGGACACCCTGTATACAGGGTGTCCCGTAATTAGGCTGCAATATTTTACCAGTGCGTTTCTACGATCAAAATTAGGACTAAAAGTTTAGTAAACATTTTTTGAAAAATCCATCCTAAGGGAGCTAGGGCCCCTCAAAGGGGGTAAAAAAAATAGTTATTTCTTCAATTTCTGAGGAACGGCTTACGATAGGGTCACGAAATTTTGAACTTTGTCGTAGATTTTTGTGCTGAACAAAACTAATGTAATGGTTTTTGGCAAAAGCTTCAAGAACGTGCATGAGTGGAGGGGTCAGGTCAGGTCAGGTTTTTCTTACGTAAAAAAGGTGCTCTAGTTGAACCTCGATAGCTCAAGCCATTTTCGGGGAAAATCGATTTGAAAGTTCAATTTCGTGGTATAAAAGTGGGTAGCTGTGGCACTCAAAATAACTAAAATTATCAGATGCTGCGTGATCAGCAAGAAATAAACAAGGTTAACCTACTTGCATCTCATATGCTTGAAATTCCAAAGAAAATCACAAGAAAATGAATTTTCCATACTCTATCCCATAAATTTTGCACATTTTCGGCGTGGAAAAAGAACTTCAAATCGATTTTCCTCAAAAACGACCTGAGCTATCGAGCACCTTTTTTATGTAAAAATGTACAAGGAATCCAAATTTGTGTTCATAATTGACCCAAGATATCATACAAAAAAGTTCGATAAAAAAATGTCCGCGGCCCCTCCAGTTACGCACGTCCCTGAAACTTTGGCCAAAAACCATTACATCAGTCTTGTTCAGCACAAAAATCTAAGACAAAGTTCAAAATTTCGTGACTCTATCGTAATCTGTTCCCCAGAAATTGAAGAAATAACTATTTTTTTTACTGCCTTTGAGGGGCCCTAGCTCCCTTAGGATGGATTTTTCGAAAAATGTTTACTAAACTTTTAGTCCTAATTTTGATAATTTTGGTAAAATATTGCAGCCTAATTACGGGACACCCTGTATCATGTCTATATACATCTAGTTTCTCGAGAATTTTTCAAAAGTTTTGACGTCCTTACCTCTTCCAGTAATTAGGGTGTAGAGTGAAGGTGTGAAATACACACAAAGTGTGGGATTTTTTTTTCGTGGTATGCGAATTGAGTTTAAGAAAGGAAATATTTTTGAAATTGATATAATATATTACGTCCAAGCATAGAAGTGTTTGAAAACGGTGAAACTTTGCTCTTAGTTGGACATTTTCTCCAGGCACAACAAATGTAGAATTTGCGCCCTACTCCTTCGAACAGGTAAGGACGAAGTAACTTTTGAAAAATCATCGAGAGACTACGTGCATTTAGGTGTCATATATTAAAAAATAAAAGAAATTGACCCAAATTAACGACTGTCCAGAAGATGTTAAAATGGCATTGAATATACCGAAGAAATAACAAGGATGACGATTTTCAATGACTTTCAAAAGGTTATTGTTCTGACAATATGCAGCGTTGACCACGGCGAAAACAGCGGATTTCACATTCGTTTTAACTCTATGCCTTACCACCCTCTCACCTTCAACCCTCCATATCTAAGAAACGGTGAGGTCCACAAAGTTGGCTCAATGGTAACAATTACTCACGGATATATATTTTTTTCGAAAAAATCTGACCCAAACCCAATTTCCATAAGAAAAGTGCGGGGTCCTTTCTTAAAGGCACAGTAAACTAAAAAACTCATGAATTTTTGATCGCATAAAAGAACAGAAGATTACTGGAAACGAGCGCTAACATGCCCCCAAAAAGAAAATTATTTTATTTTCAACTCCAAACAGCGCCGCATGACGTCATCTGTGATAAACCGCGTGTGCTTGCACTTGGAAAGCATTGTCGCTGAATCAAGGATTTCCTAATTTCAAGCGGCAACCCCTCACTTGCAATACATCATTTGAAAGCTAATTTCAGTACCAATCCAATGTTGTAAATATTTTTAATATCGATCAACAGTAAAATTTTAAATTACATTTGGACCTTTTGTGATACATCATTTTAAAGTGTACGAAATCCTCTGTAAACCAATGCAACAATTTTGAAATCCATCCACTCGTTCAAAAGTTACAGAAGAAACAATAATTATTGCTACGGCGAGAGATCCGTAAGATCAAGATCACTGCAGGCTGGCAAGCACGAGCGGGCAACTGTATCACAGATGACGTCACGCGCCTCACTCAAACCGATCCTCTAGCAACGAATTGAAGTTCTTTGGGGCAATTTTATTTACGGCAACATTTACTAAATACTTAATCTATCAATTAAACTAATTTTTGAAAAATTAATATTTTAGAGTCTACTGTTCCTTTAAATCGACTTACAGTCCTCGCTTTCATGTAAGACACTATCGCTTTGCTTGAGCGCAGGTTGACTAGATTGGTCACATTTTCTATCACACATCAGTTCTTCCAGATCTGTCGAGGAGCCACTGCTTTTGGTTGGGCTCTTCTTTACGTCCTCTGTCCTGATTTTTAGGGGGCTTGTTGTCGGTTTGTACGAACCAATCTAACAAAAACTTTCAATATAGGGAGAAAATGTTAAAGCGAAATACGTACAGGTGGTTTTTCTGTTTGTGAACCAGAAGGAAATAGAAAAGGGGAGTTTTCTTTGCGTATTGGCGACTGAGGTTGGTTTGGAGCTGTTAGAGATTTAATTTGAGATCCTGCATATGTGGCTTCCTGCGAATCAAACAAACAAAACTTTTAGATGTCGCCGGAAGCTGGTATAACTTTCAGGGGGTGTGGCCACAATTTGAAAAACTGAGAGCTGCGGTTTTGGCGCTAGCCTTATTTTTTTTACTTACTTGGAACATATCCGCAGGCCATTTTCTGACAATTATACAGGGTATCGCGCAAAAAACGCCCCAAGCCGTAACTATTTTATTTATTGTCCGACTTGGATCTCAAAAACCAGATAAAACTGTTTAAAAAATACTGCAAAATACTAGTGCACTTTTCTGTTTCAAATGGCAACCTTATGTTTTTCTGATCACGTCAGACAGAAATTTTTTTTAATGAATTGAACAATATCTAAAAAGTTGGTTTTGCTGCAGAAAAATTTTCTACGAAAATGCGCTTATTTTATCTTGCAATTCTATCGAATCACAAAATTTTCAAGTTTTCCGTAGTCTTTTTGAGCAGTCTTATTTGGTTTTTTCTAATAGGACAATAAGTAAAATGGCCTCAACTCTTTTATTTCGATAAAATTGCAAGATCAAAGAACATTTTCTGCAAAACCAACATTGGATATTGTTGAATTCAGAAAAAAATCTTCTACTTGATGTGGCTAAAAAAAAATTGGCGGTCTCGGAGACGATTTAAACTTCTACTTTTTCACAGAATTTGTAAACGTACAGATCGTGAACCAACCATATGATTAGGTTATCGCTAAAGGTATAGGTTCTATTGATTGAAAGCGCCAATTTATCGCAACAGACAAGGTCAATGAAGCTTACCGCCATTAAAATAATATTTTTCGAAAAAATGGTATCTACACCTAAGGTTTTCGACCCTATTATTGACCTTATCGCCATTATTACAAAGAAATTAAATCGCTTTAATTTTTAGTCACTTTTTGCCACGACTGTATACGTCCGAAACTTCCTCACGTCTTACCCTCTCTTTTGGCCTCGAGCCTCAGACTCACTCAGTCAGACCTCTTGACTACACAAGACGAGAACAGTGTTTTGTCACGTTTGTGTCTTAAAGTTTAAAGCGAAGAGAAAACTATATTTCAAAGATTATCACCGCAGCAAAATCTCGTGGAACGCTGTTTAAATAAAAAGTATGGAGCTTAGTTAGCTCGAACTAAGTGTGTGCCTTATTTTTTGGGGTGAAATAACACTTGGAACATATCCTAAAGCCATTTTCTGACAATTATACAGGGTGTCACGCAAAAAAACGCCCCAAGCCCTAACTACTTTATTTATTGTCCGATTTGAATGTATCAAAAACCAGATAAAACTGTTCAAAAAATACCAATACTACACTTTTTTATTTTAAATGGCCACCTTATGTTTTTTTCTAGGGGCCCACCGATGGTGTATTAGGGTGGAATGGGCCTATTTCTTGAGTGACGTCACGCGACCACCATTTGGAGGCTCAAAATATATTTCTCCCTCTCCCGCCCATTAAAGAATATCGGTCTCTGTCGATCGCCTCCAATTGCGCGCGAATCATGTTGTCATCCTTTTTTAACGCATTCAGATTTGAGCATAATATGTACTCTTTTCTCTCAAGCAATACCTGGATTAGAATGTATTACAGCGGAATTAGAGCACTCTAGATAGGCAACCAAATGTACACAAATAATAGTTGACAACTGTCTCTCTCTAACTGTTACATACATAAATGTTTTGTTATAATATCTGCCTTAACGAAGAATGTCATCAGATAAGAGGTGAGCACTTGTTGATGCCTTTACTATAGGGTGTCCCAAAACAAGCTGGTCAAAATATTTTAGGGAATAAGTCAGCGATTTCTTAACCTGGTCTTGAATTAAGGCCAAAGAATCAGACTTTCGATCTGAGTATGAAACTAGGAGAGATGACGCTGCAGTAGTAGCCCTATTGATACTTGTTTTGAAAGGTTATTTTAGGTGCATGAGGATTGGTCAGACAACATCCAATCGTTATAATACCCAAATTGTCCTCAAGATCGTTCTTTTTCCTTTAAAAATCCTTCTCAGATGTCAATTTCGTTCCAGCGTTAATTTTCTGCGATTTTTTATGACTTATCACTTAAGTAGGTACCTATGTTTAAAGCTAGTAATACGCAAACAGAATGGTTAAGCCAAACTGACATCTGAAATAGGATTTTTAAGCAAAAAAGAACGATCTTTTCTTTAAAAATCCTTTTTCAGACGACAATTTCGTTCCAGCATTAATTTGTTTTTTTTTGACGCCTTTACCTATATGACTTATGATTTAAGTAGGTATGTTTAAAGCTAGTTAATACGGAAATAGAATGGTTCAACTAAATTAACAACTGAAAAAGGATTTTTAAGCCAAAAAGAACGATCTTGAAGGCTATTTGTGGCTCAGAACAATTTTTGATATAAATTCAACTGCGTGATTGCATTTTTTTTAAATTCTTTTTGCTGTTTTGTCAGATTGTGAAAATTGAAAAAAGTTAAAAAAGCAAAGACAAATAAAAGGAAATATAATTCCGCAGCTGAATTTGTATTGTGTATTTGTGATTTTCCAAAATCTTGATTTTTGACCGATTTCTTCGATGTTTCTAGAATCTAGGGTGGCCGACTGCACTTCTGGTCAAGTATGACAAGTTTTTAACTGAAAAACTGAAAAATTTCAAGTTGGACCCTACTTCCGGTATAACCGGAAGTGCCCCATAGTCGCCAATAATTTTAATAGATTAAGTTTCTGTTAACTGTCAAATCTTATAACTGTACTTTGCTTAAGTGCAGAAATATCACTACTGTTCCATATTCGTTAAGACCCTGTATATTGTTTTCAGTTTTAAGGAGGATTACTTGACGCAGTTTTGGATAATTTCTACAAGATGTCGGAAAAATATGGAAGGAATGCAGGGTTAGTCAAAATTATGGAACAAAATTTTTTCTGGTTTCAATTAATTAGTATGACTAACCTCTTTCAGCACAGGTGTAGTCTCTGGTGTAGCCTCTATGGCAGCTTCTGGAGGACTTGACCCTGCTTGTGGCACTATATTTGCATCGTGTGTAAATTCCTGTTACACAAGCAATTTTTACTAAATATTTAAAGAAACGAAAATATAAAATGTAAAAAATTAAACCAAGTGACATACCGGTTGAATAAGATAGGCGGAAATTTGGCTAAAAACCATACTTGGAGTAAAATATTCGCCTCTTTCATTTCCAGTCATTGAAGCAGCTAAGGTTTTTAGAGATTGAAAGTATGAAGGTTCTGAAATTTGTAATTAAGTATCACGCGACTTGTTTTTATTGTTATTACCAAGCGCGGAATTTGTGGTTCCAGATCTTGATCGAAAGCCGGAAGCCAACTGGCAGGAATCATGGGCACAAAACGTATCTGAAACATCCAACGAATACCGCTCACACTCCACTATTATATCATGGACGGCCATTTTTTTCCATCTAAATAATAAGTTACAATAAATTGTTCACTGCAACTTAATTACCTTTCACTAGTCGTTTCATTATCCTTTGAAGTAGTAACTAGAGATGGGTTCATCCTGACACTTTCCAGCATAGGCTGTGACAAGCTTTTATTGTAAAATTAATATAAAAAAGTATATTTACCTTAACTGTATGTATAAATACTGGTCTATTTTTATCTTTGTACTGAGTTCTTAAGTAAGATAAAAAATTGCAAGGAAACATTCCATATAGCCGCAAAAACAACGAATACAGAGCTACTTGCATATGAATGACTTGATCTTCTACCAGTCTGCCGGGATTGCAATTCCATGAGGCTAGGCGGCTGAATATTTCAAATACATCATTTAAAACTTCACCCATTGAATGTGGTACCATTGGAATTAACACAATTAAAAGAAGTAGTGCACTTATTAAGGGTAAAATTTCAACTTCCACCTGAAAATGTTTTAATAAAATAATTTTTTTATCAACATGACTTACCTTAAGGAGTCTTAATATAACTTTTAAAAGACTATGTTCAGGTAATCTGAACAACCACGTAGGCTGATTCCGAACTATATGACCTAAAAGAGTGAGAGCCTGAACCTTAACATCAACAGTTGAACTTTTTCCAATGGATTCGCTAAGTCTCTCAAAAAGGTAGGAATGATGGGGCTCTCTAATATACACCATAATTTCAATAACATTAGCTGAATTTGTACTTAAATAATAATCGTATAATCCATTTAAGAGCCACGAGTCTTTTACTATAACAAAAAATTCAGTAATATCAAGGACTAATTTTAAAATGAGTGCTCACCAATTCCAAACTGTTCAATTATCTTCTGTTTAGCTGCTTTAACCTCTTCCTTGCTGTGGGACTCAAGTTGTTGAAAAAATTCTGACATTTTGAACAATTTTGCAGAAGTCTTGTCAAGGTTAGAATAATAATTAGTTTATGTTAGGAAAAGAATTTGACGGGAAATTTGTGTTTTCTATTGTGCGTGTAGCACATATTTAGTAACGATAGTGAAACTGAAAAAATACCGTAGAAGAAATGTTGAAAGCGTAAAAAAAGAACTGCTGTCAAACTGACCACTTCAAGTAGTGGTTTATTGATCAGCTTCAAGTGATTTAAGTGAGGGCTTACCTGGGGCTCATCGTTAGCTGTTAAACTGTTCACTTTTACATCGAAGTATTGTGATATAATTGAATGAAATATAAAACAAAAATTGAATTCTAAAGATCTTGCCTTTAGTCTGGTCCTGACACTGGCAGCTAAACGTCACTGTCACTGTCAAAACAAGTTGACTTGACACACCTCTGTCAAATGTCGAATTCCTCTTCATCCTGTCAGAGAATTGGCGCGAAATTTGTTTTCTCGGTTACTGTTTGGTTGGCTGCCTAAAGACCGCGATTTCTGCTATAGGCACATACTTAAACGTAGTCTTGATTAAGAGCTTATTCGCAACCACTTTACTTACGTAACGTAACAAACTTTAACAATGGTTCATGACAGCTTCTGACTTTCCTAGTAATTGTTGACGATTGTTAAACTTTGTTGTCACGTATGTAAAGTCTCGTCGCATATTAACGTAAGCGGGGGTTGTGTGTGTATACCCTCGAGTATATCAAAACCGTTATGATAAAAAACATAGGATGTTTAAGGAGCACAATTTTTCTTGATGGTAATTTCTATTCATTTTACGGAATTTCGAAATTTCCGTAAATTTCCATCAATATTACAGTAATAAGGATATTACCACACGAAACCATCAGAATAAAAAAGACGTCCACCAAATTTCCAAAGACTACCACCTAATCTACAAAAAATTTCAATGTCTTTCTTGTGGATTCATATATAAGGAATCTTGATGGTCATTTGCAACAGGGCAGTGGGCACTTTTTTACAAAAATTACGATATAACAAGCAGCACATCTATATTATTGTGGTCCCGATCAAATCAGTTCATAAATAATGTTATGCAGAAAATAATGTATGACTTTAAAGGCCTTCCGGTACCAAAAAAAAAAATAGAATGCCACAGGCACCGGGACTTTTGACATGTCATTCAGGACCGTCAGTAGAGCAAATGTACCAATTTTCAGCCGTACCTTATTGTTGTGCGGGTTAAAACCTTAAACTTCTGGGCTAAAAGCTTCGTAATTTAGTCAAATCAAATTGCAGTGTTTTTTGATGGATTTTGATGGTATTCACAGTAATTTTGGTGGACTCTTGTGGGAATTCTCGCATTTCCGTAAATAAATTTGATGCTTTTTGATAGTAATTACCAATTTAGATTTTTGATGATCTGAGGTGGTAATTTCCCGGAAACCCTATGGACCATCAAAAATCTGAATAATTTTTAATGGTTTTTGGTGGTGATTTTTAACAGAGATTGTGTCTAAAGTCATTCGCTGTACTTATACTCGTTTATTCTGATCACGAAGGTACCTACCGATGTTACCAAATTTTTGGTTACTAGATATAGTGCTTTCCATTTACACATTTATGTAATGAGGAACCTCAGTTGATCTCAGCAATTTGATTGGTCAATATGCAAATGAACTAATCAAATTGCCGAGATTAACTGAGGCTCCTCATATAAATGTGTAAATGGAAGTGCCTATAATGAAGGACGTGAACCACACATTAGGCGCATTCCTTTTACACATTTAGGTATCTGAGGAGTCTAAGTTAATCTCAGCAATTTGATTGGTCAACATTCAAATGCTCCAATCAAATGGCTGATGATGAATGTGTAAATGGAAAGTGACTGTCTGTGGGAAATGGTGCGATGGTGTGGTTGAACCTTTTTATGTTTATTTTCGTTATTTCAATTGAAAATTAAAGTGATTTAGCATGCAGTTTCTGTAAGCAATCAAATAATAAAAATTTAGTAAATAATTGACAATATTAATCTTCTCAGTAGATGAGACGTTTATCACTTTATCTTTTTTAAGAGTAAAAGAACAATATACACCTACCAGCACATACACCAACAGCACATCAACGGTTCCTGTCGTTTGTCAAATAAGTGACGTCATCATAATATGTGCCAAAGTTTTAAGCATCTGTAAGCTAAAGGGAAATTGCCTTATGTTATAGGGGCTGGTTCTGAGTGGATTTATGTCATCTTAAGTATACTTACTAATACACTTACACAAGTCATGAGATTGCGCCAGCAACAAAATTTCTGCAGCATTAAAATAATTGCATCTCTCAGTATTTAACAAATTCATGCCGAAACGTAGTGACCTCGGTAGAGCGCACCGAGGACACTTCGTTTCAGCATAAGTCCTCGATAATGAGATGCATTGCTGCAGAGATGACTACAGAAATCTGCAAAAGCGAAGTGCTAGCGCCATGATTTGTGCAGCTAAGCAGTAATAACATCAGACTTATGGCGTGACGCGATGACATAAATCCACTAATGTACGATTCCACCGACCTTACTTAACTTTAGGAGTCTTAAAATGTCAATAATGACATTTATACCATCAGACAAACGTCATTCTTGATTTTTAAGTCTAACTTAAGTGATAAGTATGCTCCGTGGGACCGGCCATAAGAATCCGCTCCTACATAGCATAGATCGTCTAAGTCTGACTTAAAAAGTTGAGAATGGCATCTGTCTTATAGGACAAACGTCATTGTTGCCATTTGTGGCTTGGCTTATAGTTAAGCACGGTCGGTCGGTTACGTCACGACGTAAGTCTGTTTAGGTACACAATTCATGAGTTGGCGCTTCCAGTAAGATTTTACAGCTTTCTCCAGCCATCTGCAGCATTGCATCTCATTTGTGTGCATATCTCATTGTGTGAGATGCATTTACTCTGCATTGTTGCAATAAAACCTTGCAGCTAGCGCCATCTCATGAATTGTGTACCTACCTAAGCAGACTTGTGTCATGACGTCATCATATAAATCCACGAATCAGCCCCATAGAGACAGACATCAGAGGCAAACAAGGATCGGCCGCCGTTAACGTTTACCCTGAATTTCTGGTTTCCGGTCAACAAAAACATCTGTAGCCCGGAAGTTTTAGTCAAAAAATAGCTTGAAGCTACACCACAGAAAACCTACACATAAATAAGGTAGGGCTGAAAGTTGGTAGATTTGCTTTCTACATCATAAAGAAAACCTTTTTTGAAATCAAAAACTGTAACCGATTAGAAAACTGAACGAAACATAAATTATGTCGCAGAATCCAGGTCAAGACTTTATTGAGAATTTAATTTAGGTTTCACTGTCTAATTCAGAATTTGCTTCAAAATTCGTTTCCGCAAAGACAAGGATCTTGATCAGAAGCTGCATCCGACGCATCGCCAATGCCCGGTGCAGGTGCGCTATTATAGGACTCCTTCATGTAGTTAACATGGCCTTGCAAGTTTCTGATTCTCATTTGAGCGTCCTCAAAGTTCTCGTGTAGATTATTTATTTGAGATTGCATCTTTTGTCTAATCTCGTCTCTGTCTTTTTGAGCTGTCCTTGCCTGCGCCCGACTTTGCGCCAGCTGCCTCTCCAAATCGGAAATTTGGTTTTGCATCGACCTTCGAACAGTTTCACATCTTTCCTTATTTCTCGAAACCTGTCTAGCGGACTCTTCTCGGACTGATTCGAGCTGAGCATTCAACTGTGCGATTTCGTGCAGCTTCTCTTGGGCCTTTCTCTCATTCTCCTCCGCAATTTCTTCCGTCTTCTGCAGTTCGTCACGAAGTTGATCGTTTTCTTCCTGTAGTTCGACCACCCTTGCCTCCAACTGTTCAAGTCGCTGAGTCAATGTCGCCTTTTCGTCTTGTCCCAATTGCTGGTCGCTGCGAACTTCATTCATTTGATTGTTGATCTCGGCAATTTTGTCCTTGTAAATTTGAAGGTCCCTAGCCAAGGCTTCATTGTTACGTTCGGCCAGAAGATGCATCTGTTGGGCCTCCTGAAGTTTCAGTTGCGTTGTTTTCAGCATATCGGGAAGGGGCAGTAGTTCTTGCAACTTTTCTTGAAACTGACTCTTTACTCTTTGAATCTCAAGATTAACCTGTTCGTTGACTCTGTTCGAATCCATTTCAAGCAGATCAATTTGACGCCTCTGCTCTTCTACGGTTTGTTGAGCTTCCAAATACTGAAAGACAAAGGTTCGGTAAATTAGCTATATCTAATAGATTCAAATTGACCATATCTTAGCTGAAAAGGAAGATAGATGGTCTATAAATGACGTACGAACTTACAGAGGGGCAAATATTGATTTAGACCATTTTCTAGTAATAGCCAAGTGCAAGATTAAAGTACAAGGAAAATTAAAGAGAAAGACAAATAGAAAGTGGAATTTAGTGAAATTGGAAGAAGATTCACAAGAAAAATTTAGACAAGAAGAAATTGGTAAAGGAATGCAGTTTGAAGGTAATGGTATCGACGAAAATTGAAGGAAAATAAAGGAAGAAATAATCAAAGCCGCAGAGACAGAAGTAGGGTTTACAGGAAATTTAAGGAAAAATGAATGGTTTGATAGGGAATGTGAGCAAGCAGTAGAAAGTAAGAACACGCGAGAGTGAGATGGCTAAAAACAGAAAAGTGACAGGGAAAGGAAAAAAGAAGCAAGAAAACTGTGCAAGAAAAAAAAGAAGCAAGGACTGGATAGAATTATGGATGCCATTGAAGCAGAAAACAAACATAATAATACAAGACTGGGCAAAAGAAGAAAAATTCAGGAAGATGACTGGAAGTCGCACTTTACAGAATTATGCGCAGAACCAGATATAGCGAATCAACAAATGGAAATAGCGTGGGCAACAGAAGGTGAAGAAGAGTACGAAGGGCTGAAATACGAAGAAGTGGTAAAAAGTATAAAACAGTTAAAGAATAGAAAAGCAGCAGGTAGCGATAGCATATGTGAAGAATTAATAAGATTTGGTGGAGAGGCGTTGTACGAAAAGATGTATGAATTACTATTGAATATTAGGAGGGAAGAAGCAATGCCGGAAGAATGGAAGACAGGAATAGTAGTGCCAATACCAAAACAAGGAGACCAGTCGTTATGTAAAAACTACCGAGCCATAACGTTATTAAATGTGGCATATAAAGTAATGACTAGAATAATAAAAGAGCGACTAACACAACATACCGAAAAAATTATAGGAAATTACCAATATGGATTTAGGAAGGAAAAGTCAACAATAGACGCCATACACGTACTAAGGCAAATAATGGAAAAAACGTACGAATTATTGACTTTAAACAAGCCTTTGATACATTGAGAAAATTTTTGAGAGAAGGATAGTTAGAAGTATTGTAGGACCGAAGGTTGAAAATGGGAATGAAATAAGGGGCTGGATGAACCGTGAAGTAGAAAAATGGATGAAGAACGATAACATAGTGAGAGCAATAAAAACCCCCGCAGAGCCCAGAGCACGAGGAAGGCCGGAAATAAGGACGGAAAGAACAAGTTGAAAATGATATAAGAGCGATGAAAATAGAAAACTGGGGAGAGAAAATAGAAGACAGAAAAGTTTGGAGGAGAATAGTGGAAATAGCTAAAACGCACCAAAAGTTATAGAAGGAAGAGGCACAAACAGAAAATATGGACTGATCCGCCATGTGATAGGATTTAAAAAGTGTAAAAACGCTGTAAACTTCTTCGGGAGTGTAAAGCTTTATAATAATAATATAATAATAGATTCTTACCTGGTTACGGTAATTGTCCATTTGTCCTTGTTGATCTTGAATAAACGCTCTTAACTCTTCAAGTTCATCTTGAGCTTCTCTAAATCTTTGCTTCGCAACCAACAGTTGCTGTTCTTGTTCAACTAGTTGTTCCTTCGATCCAGCAAACTAAAAAATTGAATTAAGAAAGATATTTGTTGTGGGGGTAGTGAGTTGAGTTACTTGACTTCTCTCCGCTTTTAGTGTCTTTATCGTCCTCTCGCATTCTCTGATTCTATCTTCCATAGCTCTTTTAAGTTCGTCGACGTCTTTAGCCGCCGTTTTGAGTTTCTCATTTTCTGTTCTAAGTCCAGCCACTTCTGTAACTTTACCCTTGAAGTCATCCTGAAGACGACAATATTGTTCTTGAAGATCGCGAAGCTGCTGAGCTGAGGCTGTGGAGCCACTCTGAGATGAATTAAAGTAGAGTTTTGGACAATTTATTAATATTGTTTTACCTGCGACATATTGCAAGGATGAGGACAAGGGGATGGGGGGCAGGGTGGGGGACAAGGGGAACCGCATGGCGGCGGTGTACATGGCGGATAACATGGTGGCGGTACACATACTGGAGCAGGGCAAATCAAAATCTTTCTATGTTGCTCCATATGCTCTCTTTCAGCCTGGACAGCGACCAATTCGCATTGCATATTTTTGACTTCGTTTTCCATGTCGCCCAATTGTTTCTCCTGAAAAATCATTTAATCTTTCAAAGTTGAAGATTTTTTTTTACCAATGTTTTGGTGGT
Organism: Pycnomerus fuliginosus; assembly: GCA_963924575.1. Classification (NCBI taxonomy): domain Eukaryota; kingdom Metazoa; phylum Arthropoda; class Insecta; order Coleoptera; family Zopheridae; genus Pycnomerus; species Pycnomerus fuliginosus. Next base: position 31,190,303 of record OZ004618.1, on the reverse strand, counting down.
TTCCTGATACTCGTTGAGGCGAGATTCTATGTCTGCCGAGCAGGGTCCCTTACCTTTACCACACGGCATTTTTTTACCCTTAACGTCTTGTTTTCGTCCACAAATCTACAACGAGTACAATAAACTGGTTTACTTAAATATAACGCATTTAGTTACTTCTTGAATTCTGTCGTTTAGTACTGAATTCTCGTTACAGAGCATTCGCATTTCACACTGGATACTTCCGAGTTTTCTCTGGAGGTACTCGATGGTCTGATCCTTGTTCAGCAAGTCTGATTGTAGTTTATACCTGGAATTTGGGAAATTTTTTAAGTTTTTTCATTTTAACGTTCTGCCATTTTGACGGCAAATTTTGACTATTCTAATTGTTTCCAAGCAACTACAACACAACGAACCTCATCCCCTCCAAATCTGCATTCTCTGCTGCAAGTTTTTCTTGCATGCAATAACTGTCGTTGAGTCTCTTGGCGAATTTCGGTACGACCGACTGAAAAAAATTATGGTAATTATTAGATACCTATAGCTCCATCTTCTCAATTATTAATTTTTCGAAGAAATTGTTATGCAATCGTGTGAAATGAGTTAAACTAAGCAAGAATTTAACGTCGGAGGATCAGTCTTATTTCGATTTTTTGTATAATTCGTTGATTTTTTTTGTTGGTGCTATATCTAACAATTAGGAGGGAGTAACAGTTAGCCCCATCTTTTCAATTATTAATTTTTCAAAGAAATTGTTATGCAATCGTGTTAAATGAGTTAAACTAAGCAAGAATTTAACGTCGGAGCACCAGTTTTATTTCGATTTATTGTATAATTCTTTGATTTTTTCGTTGGGTTTATCTTTAGCATAGTAAATCCCTTTGAATTATACAAAAGAAGAGAACGGTTTCGCATCTTATATTATATCAAGCAACTTTTTTTAATTGCAAAATAAAATGGTGGTACCCTTCTGTTTTAACGCTATGTTTTTCAACAATCAGTAGTTTTCCCACTTTTTCATTCACGTCCCAAAAAGTCAGGTAAGGTCTCTCTCTCTAATAATAAATGTTTCTCAACTATTTACCCCCCTCAAGGATATTTTCTAGCAGAATCTTTCGTTTTCTCACTTTTCCATTCACCCTCCTCCTCAAGTATTTTTTCAGGTCAGGTCTTTTTCTTTTAAAACAATGCGAAAAGGCGTATCTGCGTGTACCGGGTGGCCCATTTTTTGTATCAACGGCGAGAGAACCAATAGTGACCTATCCAAACAAAGCTAATAACGATTAAACTCGCTAGAAATCTAATCAGCCACATTTTAGTCCACATATCAACAGATTTTTCATCGAGTTTTTTAAAACTTTCCACGGAATTCTAATTTCAGTAAATTCGAATACAGTACATTTTTGTCTCTAACATGAAAACGGTTCGCTAAATTCTCAAACTACTTAGAACAGTGAATACCATTTTTCAGGAGCTTTCATTTGATGTATGACTCGAGGTATGTTGCCATTTAAAATTTTGATGTTGATTGGGGTGGGGGTGAAATGTGCAAACTGAACAAGGTCAAAGCTATGGTGAAACATGTCCCCCTCAATGGCAAGGAATTTGTCGAAAACCGCAAGTCGATATCTTATTCCGTTCAAAAGTTATTACGACTGGGTCGTCTTGAATGGGCCACCCGGTATTTAAATGACGGTTCAGGTTTTTGTCAGGTAAGGTCTGATTTTTAGATATAGATATGTCTAACCCTTCTGTTTTTGTTTATTTCATAGGGATTTACTATGTTAAAAATAAATCCAACAAAAAAATCATGAATCATACAATAAATCCAAATAAAACTGGTCCACCGACGATAAATTCTTGCTTAGTTTAACTCATTTAACACGATTGCATAACAATTTCTGCGAAAAATTTACAATTGAGAAAATGGGCCTATATCTAACTGTTACTCCCTCCTAATTGTTAGATATAGCCCCAACAGAAAAATCAACGAATTATACAAAAAATTGAAATAAAACTGGTCCTGCGACGATAAATGCTTGCTTAGTTTAACTCATTTAACACGATTTCATAACAATTTATGGGAAAAATTGCTAATTGAGAAGATGGGGCTATATCTAACTGTTACCGAAATTATGAACAATTCTGAATTAACGTGAAACTACGAAAGCGTCCTGGTGTCATGAAAATATTTTTTTTTCGTAATTACGAAACTTTTTCGTAATTACGAAATTTATAAGATACACAGACTTCCAGTCCCAGGCCTGAAGAACAGCTTCTAGAGGCAAAATACCACCTGGAGCGGTCGGTCCAGAATTAATCAATTGGTTCACCCTCAGCGCCCTTTTGCCACCTTAGCCCAGTCAAATTAGACAAATCGAGTGAAAAAAATCCCGGAGTTTTGAAATTTGGCATGGTTGTTCGCTAGTATCTACAAAACATCGTACTAAAAGTACCGCTGGGTGGGGGGTGAGCGCGAGGGTGGGGAGCTGGTTGAATGTGCGTTTCCTGCGTTTTTCGTATATATCTCCGTAACTACCAATCCTAGCGAAAATTGTTTTATATACAAAATTAAAGCAGACTAAATTTCCTATCAAAACGGTTCTATTCATTTTTGTCGTAGGATTCATACTTTAAATGTTATAAGCTTAACAAGTTCTCATATTTACTTGGGATGGCTTCAGCCAAGGAGTTTAAGGTTTTGACCCGCACAAACTAAAGTAGTGCTGAAAATTGGTACTTATGCTCTATCGGCAGTCCTGAATGACGTGTCAAAAGTTCCGGAGCCTGCGGTGCCGGCGCGGCGTCCTATTTTTTGGTACCGGAAGGCTTTAAGTGATAGTCATACATTATTTTCCACATAACATGATTATTTATGAACCGATTTGATCGGGATTTATCTCAAAATGACCACAACGACCTAATCAATACTGATACTACTGATAGACTCCTGACATTTTGAGATGAAACATCCTTTTTAACCTCCCCACTCCACTTCACCATTTAAAAAAAAAGGGAGGTTACTGCAATCACTAAAATTTTCGAATTCGAGATAAGACCGGATCTGTACGTTTTGAGGTCTCAGGAACCCAAAAAAGTGGTTTTTAAAATGTGTCTGTATGTATGTACGTACGTTCGTTTGTTCGTACGTACGTTCGTTCGTTCGTTCGTTCGTTCGTTCGTTCGTAAACACGCCACAGCCCAAACTACTCGACCGATTTGGCTGAAATTTGGTACGTGTGCATGTGATAACCCAACTTAGATCTGAAAAGCTTTTGGAGCCAATCGTGCAACCAGAAATGCCGTTTTGGCACATCAACTTTTAAATTTTAAATGTAAACCCCCATTTTTCACGTCACAATAAGAAAGGCCTTCAGATTCTGCTTCCAAAGATGTACTCACTGTCAGTGCCCTTTTGACCAAAAACTAAAAATATCGAGATTTTTATCGGACTTTAAAATCGCGGTACAGCCCAAGCCCCTGAACCGATTTGGCTAAAATTTTGCACATGGGGATTGTATTACACGTCGAAGAGCTGAACAAATGTTGGATTCAATCGACCCACGGAAAGTGCCGTTTTGGCACACCAATTTCCAAATTTAAAGTATTCTCTCATTTACCCATCCAAAACAAATTTTTGAGAGATTTATTGCCAGCATTAGAAGGGTCTTCGAATTCTGGTTTTAAATGAGATAAAATTTATTCGCATTTATTACCCTTTGGGTAGAAAAATCGAAATTTTGAAATAACACTGAAACCACGTTATAGCCCAAACTAATGGAAGGATTTGTCTGAAATTTGGTACATGGAGGTCAGGTGACCCGTTGAAGAGCTGAAAGGCTTTTGGGAGCAATTGGTTAACGGGAAGTGCCGTTTAGGCATATTAACTTTAAAATCTTAAACACAAGTCACGGAAATCAAAGACCCACGCGTTGGGGAGGTTCCAGCCGCTTCTCTGCTGCCTTTTTTTTTTTTCTTGGAGACATCGTGCTCCAGAATCGGCTTCGTGTTGCTTTTTTGCGATTATTTCTCCAACGGCTTGTCGGACGACAAGAATGTATAGGATCTTTTCGTTGCAAATTTTATCCTGAACATTTCAGTTCCTACACATTTTTGTCGTTAGATAAACCATTGAAGAGATAATCGGAAAAAAGCAGCGCGAAGTCGGTACTGAAGTACGATTTCTCCGAAAAAGGACTTCGCGCTGCTTTTTGCCGATTATCTCCTCAATGGTTTATCTAACGACAAAAATGTGTAGGAACTGAAATGTTCAGGATAAAATTTGCAACGAAGAGATCCTATACATTTTTGTCGTCCGATAAGCCGTTGGAGAAATAATTGCAAAAAAGTACCACGAAGCCGATTCTGGAGCACGATTTCTCCAAGAAAAAAAAAGGATGTTTCATCTCAAAATTTCAAGAGTCTATAAGTAGTATCAGTATTGACTAGGCCGTTGTGGTCATTTTGAGACCAATCCCGATCAAATCGGTTCATAAATTATCATGTTACACGGAAAATAATGTATGACTATCACTTAAGGCCTTCCGGTACCAAAAAAATAGGACGCCGCACCGCAGGCTCCGGAACTTTTGACACGTCATTCAGGACTGCCAGTAGAGCATAAGTGCCAATTTTCAGCACTATTTTATTTTTGTGCGGGTCAAAACCTTAAACTCCTTGGCTGGAGCCATCCCAAGTAAATATGAGAACTTGTCAAGCTTATAACATTTAAAGTATGAATCGGACGACAAAAATCAATAGGACCGTTTTGATAGGAAATTAAGTCTGCTTTAATTTTGTATATAAAATAGTTTTCGCTAGGATTGGTAGTTACGGAGATATATACGAGAAACGCAGAAAACGCACATTCAATCAGCTCCCCCCCCCTCGCGCTCACCCCCCACCCTCGGGTACTTTTAGTATGATGTTCTGTAGATACTAGCGAACAACCATGCCAAATTTCAAAACTCCGGGATTTTTTTCACTCGATCGCCACTTTTTTGTCTAATTTGACTGGGCTACCTAGAGGGTGGCAATTCCCGATTAACGGACTTGTCAGAACACAGCGCACGTTCAGAATATTTCGTAATTACGAAAAAAAGTTTCGTACTTAGTTACGAAATTTTTCAGACACGACCACTTCCAATTCCAGATCAAAGGAAGAGCATCTAGAGGCAAAATACCAACTGGAGCGGTCAATTGGTTCATTTTCGATAGCTCCAAGTGGTATTTTGCCTCTAGAAGCTCTTCCTGGGGTCTGGGATTGGAAGTGGGCGAGTCTTCAACTTTTTTTTGTAATTACGTACGTTTCTGAACGCGCGCTGTGTTCAGACAAGTCCGTTAATCGGGAATTACCCCATCTAGGTGGCAAAAGGGCGTTGAGGGTGAACCAATTGATTAATTCTGGTCTATGATTGGAAGTGGGCGTGTCTTAAAAATTTCGTAATTACGAAAAAATATTTTCGTGACCCCAGGACGCTTTCGTATGTAACCCACCATTGGAATGTTTATATCTTTTCCATCCTTTCCAGATGAGCACGTCGTCGCACAACTGCTAGTCCTACTCTTTTTCTTTTTATCATCACAGAGAATCAGTTTCGGTATATTGTGTTCTGTCACGCCACAAACTATCACTTTCGGCAGCTGGTCCTCTTTATGGACAGGCTGTAAAGTTGGTTTTGGTTGAATCATATTTTCGAAAAGATTAGTTTGAGCTATCAGAAACTGAATCCTTTTAGTTTTCTCTTCAAACAACAACATTTGCGCTTTCAATTCCTTATTCTTCTCTTCCAGTTCTCTGGCCTCGGCTTCAGTGGTCGTATCTTTCTTCAAAAGTTCAGTCACGCGAGTTTTTAGTTCGTAAATAATTTTGGCGGTTTCTTTGGCTTGACGTTCGGCATCCTCGAGTTCCCTCAGCACGGCGGAGTCAATCGCTGGATCAAATTTAAAAACTGATCCATCGCCTCCAGCTGGTGATGTCAGTGGTTCCACCATTTCCTCACCTTCACCCTCACCCTCATCTTCCTGCAATTACATTATTATGAAGACCTATAAAAAATTTAATTACTCCGCCTCCGCGACCACCAAATATTTCCTGGTTTTCCTCAGCCACTTGTTCCAGCTCAGCTGAAGCTTGTTGAATTATCCTTTCAACTTCTTTCATTTCATCATCCTGTTATGAAAAATTACAAATCAATTTAATTATTTTTATAGTATTTACTTCTTCCGCTTCGGTTTCTGCAGCAGGTGCTATTTCAGTCTCCTCTACGTCAGGGATGAATTCTTCATCAAATCCCTCTTCCGCCATTTTCGTACGATCAGTTTCTTCCTCCTCCTCGTCTTCTACTTCAGGTTCTCGTGTCACGTATTCAAGACAAGCCTCTGATTCTAGGGAACTCTGAGACCCTCTTTTTCTTAAAGTGTGTGTAGAAGTTTTAATGGAATCGCTGCCGGGAGAATAGAAGATGTCAAGATCAGCTTCTTCAACCTCTTTGACTATTATAGCCTTATCGAATTTCGGTACAGATTTCCGTCTATTAACAGTGGGTTGAAAGTCTAACGCGAATGGTCTTTTTACTTTTGGAACGTTCGGGCGACCCTGTCTTTCCTTCCTGGAGGATAATAAACGAGTCGAAGCAACGGACTTTACAGACGCTTTCTAAAGGATGTCGCAAAGAATGTTAAAGCTCTCTGGAAGATAAACTCACCTTGTTTAAGCTTTCTAAGGATTTTGTGCTTTTTACTGATTTTTTCGGGGCGGCGAAAGCTCTAACGTCAAGGTGTTCGTTGTAGCCTCTTAGAGAATGCTTGAAATAATTATCGGCGTCTCCGCAACTGTACAAAGGTTTGTTAAATAGTTTTGTGTGTAACTGCAAAAACTCTAAATTTTTATTCAGCGCGGTAGTGGAAGAATTTCGTTTCTTGGGTAACTTCTGGGAATTTCTCGTTAAATTCGGATCTGATCCTTTGGAAACGGGGATATTTTGCAAAGAAATTTTCTTTCTGCTCTGAAAATCAAAAAAACGTCAAAATAATAATCATAAATCAATTGTTATTATTTACTTTCATTCTGAAGCAGAAGTTGGGGAGTCTAACGAAATTCTCTGGTTGCAATCGTTTTGCAGAATATACCACTGAATTACGCCACTATCAGACAACAAACAGCACAGAAAAGATAGGGTAAAAAGGAATTATTGACGGAAATTCCAACAAAAAACGTGGGACTTGTGTGTCAATGTCATTAGCATTGCTGTCTCGATTATAACATTAGGATGTTGTCTTCAATTCTGCAGATGATTTGGCACCATACAATTTGACGATAAGTAACATGGAATCGCATTCTAACGGTAACGGACACCGAGGCCGTGTGAATGTTCTGTTAAAATATGTTTTCAGTATGTGAAATTTCTGTCAAAGCGTCAATAAACAGTACCAATAGAAGTGGGTGAGGTCATTGTCGTCGATTATTTTTGGTTTTTGACACCTTTAAGAAAACAACGGAAAGAAGACTGATTCACACTGCCCCTTTGTCCGTTAGAAAATGATAAAACTTTGATTATTTGTTACCTATACCTATCAATTATTATCATCAAGACTTCGACAGGTTTGGCCTTCATTTGGGAAGAACCCAGGCCAAATTCCTTCTTTCCCCAAATATTCCGGACCTAGTCGTAAAAAAAGGAAAAGAGAAATAAGAGAACACGAAAGATACAGGCTATCCCGAAATTAGACTGCAATATTTTACGTGGGTTCTACAAATAATAGGAATTTAAAGATAGGATTATTTTGGTAGCGAGAATAAGTGTTGGAAGCTGTAACTTCTGCTACATACAATAATACAGGGTGATCAAATAAAAAACGATCAAGGGTGGCTATAGAAGTTTAAAAAATTGTCATTAATCACCCCAAAGCCAAAACACTTTTCTTTGTTTTCGTTGGTGTCCATCCCCTCGTGAATGTAAGGGTTGACTGACAGCGGACAGAACTCAGAAAACTCTAGTAATATTTATAATAATAATAATAATAACGTGTTTATTCCATTAGAAAAAATATTTCCAATAGGAAAGTGATGAAATTCAGCTGTCGCTATTCTTACACTTAACCACTTGACACAATTAAACTAGACTCTAATATCAGGTCTCCCAAAAAAAACCGGACAAAATATTCTTTGAAATAAGTCAGCCATTTCTTAACCGATTTGGATAGACTTGCTCTTAAATTAAAGGTAAAGAATCAGGCTTTCGAACTTTGTAAGAAACGTCGACAGATGGCACTGCTGTAGTAGCCTTATTGATACTTGTCTTTAAGGCTTATTTTAGGGACGTGGGGATTGGTCGGGCAACATCCAATGGTTGTGAGACCCAAATAGCCTTGAAGATCTTTCTTTTTTCTTAAAAAATCTTTTTACAGAAGTCCATTTGACGCAAGCATTTATTTTCTGTGATTTTTCTAAAAAAAGTGTTTTTGCGTATTTTCATGCTTCTATAACCACTGTTTTCACCATATTCGTTCATTTATAACTGAAAATTAAGATTTATACTCATTACTGTTCTTTGGCCATGACCATTAATGCATGAAAATACTCAAAAACACATTTTTTAAAAAAATTACAGAAAATTAATGCTTACGCCAAATCGACTTCGGAAAAAGGATTTTTGAACAAGAAAGAAAGATCTTCAATCAAGGCTATTCGAGTGTCATACCGATTGGTCGTTGACTGACCAATTCCCATGCAGCTAAAATAAACCTTTAAAGCAAGTATCAATAGGACTACTACGGCAGCTCCATCTGCCGTAGTTTCTCATACAGTCGAAAGCCTGATTCTCTTTGGCTTTATTAAATTAAAGCCAAAGAGTCTTAAATGACCACGCTCATTCAAATCGGTTAAGAAATGACAGACTTGTTCCCAAAAATATTTTGGCCGATTTTTTTTGGATACCCGATACAAATGTACCTAGATAGAAATTAACAAAAGATTATAATAGGACTGCAACAGAGGATGACCAAAAATTGATCGTTTTTTTATTTGATCTCTCCGTATGAGAGACGTCGTTGGCTGGGGTAGCGCGGAATTAAAAATCTACCTCAACTTTATTGTGTAATATTTTCTTGCAATTGTTGTATTGTAAGATTAAACTTTGAACTTTACTACGTAAAAATAATATTCACTGCGGTAAGAGTCACCATTTTCGAACTAATTTAACTTGAAACTTAGGTACCCTATTCTACTGTACCTACCCTAAATGGAATCTTGGACGAAAGTTACTATTTGTCAAAATAGCGGTAAATTCTTGGTAGGTAATATTTTCGCAACTTATTTATACAAGAAAACAGTCAAAGTTTCAAGTTTTTTAGGCCATAGCAATGATCATAACTGGGCAACAAAAAAAAAATTTATCGCTGCCAAATTTTATTTTTAACGTGTGTGTCACTTTTATTTTCCCTCTATATTTGTGAGTTTTTGTGCGATATTTTTCAGTCTTATTCAGGACGTAGCTTAATGTACGGGCTCTCGATACCAACCATTAGATTTTAGATCGCACCTTCCGTGTCTTGCTGAAGAACTTTTTATTTAACACCATTATTTAGGCCAATGGGGTTTCGTTACTTATTGACATATGACGATAACGTTTAGACAGGATTGAAGTCCGTCTTGTTCTCTTTCCAAAATGGCTTTCAGAACCTCATTTTTTTTGTGAATTTTCTTCCATCATAAATCGCATAATTTGCAACTAAATGTATAGACATGATGGAAAATCAAGGTCTGATTTTAGTTGTAAATTAAGCAGTTAAATAACTTAGATGGCCTAATTTACAAATTAAACAAAAATACCGGTTAAGTTTCCATCGTCTCTCTGCTTTTAGCCGTAAATAATGCGATTTATGGTGTCGGAAGAAAATTCACAAAAACATGAGTGATGAATGAATTTTGAAACTGAAAGAAATTTTGAAAAGAGAAAAAGGCTGACTTCAACCCTGTCTAAACGCCATTGTAAGTAGCGAAACCCCCCATTGGCCTTAATAATGGTATGTATTAATATTAAATAAAAAGTTCTTCAGAAAGACACGGGTGGTGCTATCTAAAATCCGATGGGTGGTATCGAGAAATCCAACATTCAGCTACGTCCTGTATAAGACTGAAAAATACGGCACAAAAACAGACAAAGATACAGGGAAAAGAAAAGTGACCGGTTTTTTTTGGTCCACCCGTTATTTCAATAGTTTTCGGGTCTCTGGGGCTGTCAAATCAAAATATTTCTTTGGGATTTTGAAGCCTCGCGGAATTTAAATTTTTCCTGATGTAACCGTTATTTCTCAACGCCAAAACCGATATACAGTGAAAGCGCCCGCATCTGAGCATGTATTCAATTGGATGAACCATAAAAAAGCCAAAATTGAAAATAATAGTGGCAATAATAATTTATAAAAGGTCGGAAACCTTAGTATAAAACCTTTTATAATTCAGAAATATATTAGGTAGGTATGTAACAGACAGATTTGGGTTATAGGTTTCCTCTGTATGATACTGAAACCCTTTCCAAACGATTTGTATTTATACTGCTGTCCAATCATTACATTTAACTCATTTCTGTTTCCCTAAAGAGGCATCTATGCCTGATCAAAAACCAGTGTCAATTTAACAAAATATTTTTCAGCCCATGTTTATTGAAAATATTAGTCCTATTTTTAATCGTTGACTGGACTGGTAAAATATTGCAACCTTTCGGAACACTAATGGGGAACGAAATTTTAGAGTGAAACACAACTTATTAAAATTATATTACAACGCATCTTACAAAAGTAACAAATTAATTCAAAATATACACAGTATATACTTTAATTTATTTACAACATTTCTTTATCAACGAATTATTCAGCAGGATAGCGACGATTTGAGCCACTGTAAACAACACATTACAAATTGAAAGCACATACAGAGATTAATCGCCTTACCTCTGTCAATGTTAGTTTAATATTGCCATTTTGTAGGGGATCCTTAGTTTTGAAGACGTCTACAATCATAAATTAATCGTCAATAGCTAACTTTGCGTACTTACTAAAAGCAACAGTTAAATGTAATATGGCAGAAACGAAATCTCCAAATCGCAGGGTTCCATCTTTTCTCATATATCGCAGGATGAGGGTGGATAAAACATCACTGCTTAGCTGAAATCCCACAGCCAGCAGCGCATCTCTAAACCTCTCAGCCTTCAAAATACCAGTTTTCTCCTTCGTGTGGTTTTTGAAAGCTGTCTGCCAGAATTTTAAACTGCACATAAGATCCTTAAAATCACTGAATTTCAATCGCCCGATCCCAGTTGACTGAAAATATGTTGTACAATATCGAAAAAGAGATATGATAGAATCATCTAACGAACGCAGATGTCGTGAGTCAGGCGCTTTTTCTGTTGTGGTGTAAATACTGTTAAACGCGCCAGGGAAGGATTAAACAATAGTGAGGCCCAGGGGCTGATCAATATGAGGGCACCCCTTGATTGTGGGCCAGCTAGGGTGTGGTGCATATTTAGTACGGTCAGGAGACTCTAAAAAGACTAACTGCCATTAATTTTTCACGTGAAAAACCGCAAATGCCAATTTCAGCAAGAGGTATACACTGGAAGGTGATTTTTTTTTAAACCGTTAGCGACCTAAAGTGTGACCCATCTTGCTTCCTGAAATTTGAGGGAGAATCAGTTGGCCTAAACTTCGAACTTCTAAGAGCCACCCACTTCGAGAAAAGTAGATTTTCATTGGTTTAAAACTTCAAAATTCAATAAAATCAATAAATCATGGAAAGTTTTAATGAAAACCGGATTTTGTATTATCAGAGATGCTAGTAAAACCATTGCCACCAGTTTTTCTAAGAAAAAAACTTAAAACGCCAAAATTCAGTAGAAACTACACATTTTTACATTTTCTAAAAGTCTTTTGCGACGGCAAGTGTGACCCATCTTATTTCCTCAAGTTTGAAGGAGAATCGATTGGTGCAAATTTCCAACTTCGAGGACTCACACACTTCGAGAAAAATAGGTTTTCTTTCATTTAAGATTCCAAAAGCAAATAAAAATCGCATTTTGTATTATCAAAGGCTCTAGTGAAACCAATTTCCAGCAATTTTTCTGATAAAAACTTTAAAACGTGAAATTCACTAGAAAGCGTACCTACATTTTGTAAGTTTTTTGCGACCGCAAGTGTGACCCATCTTATTTCCTCAAATTTGAAGGAGAATCGATTGGTGCAAATTTCAAACTTCTAGGACTCACGCACTTCGAGAAAAGTAGGTTTTCTGTTATTTAAAATTCCAAAATAGAATAAAACAAATGAAAATCGCATTTTGTATTATCAAAGGCTCTAGTGAAACCAATTTCCAGCTATTTTTCTGATAAAAACTTTAAAACGTGAAATTCACTAGAAAGCATAATTTTGTAAAAGTTTTTTGCGACCGCAAGTGTGACCTGTCTTATTTCCTCAAATTTGAAGGAGAATCTATCGGTGCGAATTTAAAACTTCTAAGGCTCACACACTTCGCGAAAAGTAGCTTTTCTTTGATTTAAAGTCCCAAAATGTAATAAAACTAATAAATATCGGCTAGTTTTTATCAAAACCACATTTTGAATTATCGAAGACTCTAGTGAAACTAATTGCCAGTAATTTTTCTGATAAGACTTTAAAACGCGAAATTCACTAGGAAGCGTACATTTTCTAAAAGTTTTTTGCGACCGCAAGTGTGACCTATCTTATTTCCTCAAATTTGAAAGAGAATCCATCGGTGCAAATTTAAAACTTCTAGGGCTCACACACTTCGCGCGAAAAGTAGCTTTTCTTTAATTTAAAGTACCAAAATGTAAAAAAATTAATAAATATGGGCAAGTTTTAATCAAAACTACATTTTGTATTATCAAAGACTCTAGTGAAACCAATTGCCAGTATAATTTTCCTGATAAAACTTTAAAACGCGAAATTCACTAGAAAGCGTACATTTTGTAAAAGTGTTTTGCGACCGCAAGTGTGACCTATCTTATTATTTCCTCAAATTTGAAGGAGAATCTATCGGGGCAAATTTAAAACTTCTAAGGCTCACACACTTCGCGAAAAGCAGCTTTTCTTTAATTCAAAGTACCAAAATGTAATAAAACTAATAAATATCGACAAGTCTTACTCAAAACTAAATTTTGTAGTTTTGTAGTGAAACCAATTGCCAGTAATTTTCCTAATAAAGCTTTAAAACGCGAAACTAGAAAGCATAAATTTTGTCAAAGTTGTTTGCGACCGCAAGTGTGACCAATCTTATTTCCTCAAATTTGAAGGAGAATCGTTTCTTGCAAATTTCAGATTTCTAGGACTCGAAACATTTTGAGAAAAGGCGGTAGCGGTATAATAGCGTAATGCATCATAATACACAACAGTAAGTACTTATAGTCATTTTGTTGTTAGGAATATTTTTTGCAATAATTACTGAATTACAAAATTGCGGAGCTCCGACTAATCGGGGGCCGGAGGCTGCAGCCCCCCTCTTAATCCGGACCTGAAACGGGCTTCTAGTTTCGTCAAAATTCCTGTCAGTGTCAATAAACATCAGAAATGTGAGAATCATTGTTATCCATTGCTTCTGGTTATTGTCACTGACAGGAATTTTCAAGAAACTGAAATCGCTTTTAATACCACAACAGAAAAAACTTCTGTACCTACTATCCTTGCGTCCGCTAAAATATGAATCTATTTTAGTTAATTTCTTACATCGAATGTCATGATGACTTGTCTGCAGACTTCTATAGAAGCGCAGCTTTTGATATAGTCGTTTGGAAGGCACGCGTCTAAAAGTTCTTGAAGTTCAAATGCGTTGACTGTACGATGCTCATCAGCTAGTTGTAGAAAAACTGCCTCATATTGACTAAAACTTTTTCCGTCTAATAACGGCGGTGCTTTGATTATTGCTGATTTGACTAACAAAGGCACAGTATCCAGAAGTTTTAATTTCAACAATTTGCTAGAATACACTCTCAGCGTGAAACCAGACTCTTGTCCAGGCTCAAAAATTGTTGGAATTATCATAAAACCTCCCTGCTCAAGATAACATCTATAACTAACTTGTCTACTGTTCGTATACTGGGAATTAAAAAGCGACTTGTTGCCTTTAAAATAAGCTTTTCCAATAGTTTCCGTGTTGTTTTTTGGTATCGAATATGCAGAAAATCCAACCACTTTTGGTTCCATTATACTATGTTGATTGAGCGAGACAACAACTTCATCAGTTTCACTTAGAAGCAAATGAAGTTGAGGATTTATGTGAAATGTTTCGGGGTTGTTTCGACAACCCCCAGCCGAGACTCCTTTTAACCAATTGCCTTGATAGAGCCTCATCTGCCAAGTACTTTTATTATGCAAACTGGGTTCATCTCTACTCGTATCACTATCCAAGTGAATAATTTCTAAATGCGTAAAAGTTTTGATGAAATCAGAGTAAGACATCCAAAATTCTCCCTCTGCTAGTTTCGTTTGTAGTCTTTCTAGAGAATTCGGCGATATTTCTGACCATTCCTGTGAATCTATTGACCAGGGTCCGACGTATTCCGAGCTAGGCCCCAGGGCATTTCTCAACTTAATTAACTGTACAGCTTCGCCACTAAAAGTCTCAACCTGAAAAAAACGAATGTATAGTCATTTCAACAAAACTTTCGTTGCACGTCATCAATAAACGTCTACGATTTGAATTGTATATTATCAGCAATTTGATGCCTCAAAATTTAAATGAATCAATAGAACGGATTAAGTGAGGTTCCTCATAGTCCAGGCGGTGGATAATTTTGAATGGAAAAAATTCAACCAATAACTTTTTTTGTTGGAATGGTTAGATTTCAGGGTCACGAAAAACATACTAAAAACTCGCCCTCCGCCCCAGCCTGGAACCCCCTAAAATCAGCAAATTATGCGCAAGTGCATGTTTTAGCCCCATAACTCGCTTTTCCTTCATCGCACAAAAAATATACACGTATACAATATTGAAAACTAATAAATTCTCTACAGGAAAGTTTCTATGCACTTTTCACCTGAGAGCAACGGTTTTGCCGCAGGAGTTGCTCAAAATTGAGCAAATTTTTCGAAACGCGACCAAAATCCAAGAGGTTACCAAAACAATACTACAAGTAGTTTTTTATCAAATTTGATTCCAGAATCTGAAAATTAAAGTTTTTTAAGTAAAAATGGTACTCTTGTTTGACATAGAATGTGCCCTTTTCGAAAAAAATGACTTTTCATTGGTTCAGGGTTCTAAAATTAGTTTTTGCACATAATGTGAAAAATTTGGGGGTATTCCAGGTTCGGGCGGAGGGCGAGTTTTTAGTGTGTTTTTCATGGCCCTGAAATCTAACCACTCCAACAAAAAAAGTTCTTGGTTGCTTCTTTTCCATTTCTCTATCGATTTTTCGACCCACCGCGTGGACTATCAGATAAATGTGAAAAAATCGAAAATTTTATTGATGACGTGCAACGGAAGCTTTGTTGAAAATACTATAAAAAATATTTGTACAAGGCTATACTTACTCTCTCAACAAAATAAATTCGGTAATTAGTGCCTAATTGTATTCCGTTTGGTAATTTTTCCATGCTAGATCTCATCTGAAGATTCGGAGGCTGAACGGTACAAGTTATGATTGATGTCATGTCTAATAACTTATGTAATAGTCTTGTACACGCAGAGGCGTCCTGTTTGATCGGAATACTTTCGGTGATTCCTCCAGTTAGATCCGCCAATCCGTCCAACAGAGAGCCATATTTTAATGCCTCGTACGATCCGTGCAACCTGCAAAAAATTATTTGCTCAATAGGAAACAGGTTCACTGACTGCATAATTTTTTATGTCTGCCAGATTACACAAGTTGAAGTGTAGTAACAGTTCCAATGTTCCAGCTCATTTGATGCTATCGTGATAAATGAATAAAATCCGTAGTGATCGAACGCAATGGATTAAAACAAAGAACTGATGGAATTTTCTCAAGCATAGATTCAATGCGAACAGTTTTTTTTACAACCATAGACCTTCGTGGGGTATGACCACAAAGATCATTAGAGTTCCGTTAAATAAAACGCTGGGTTGTTATTTCGTGCGAGAAGCACCCACTCTCCTAAAATTACGAAATTAGTTTCGGTCATTCAATTATTTAAATAGTTTTGGGGCAGCATTGATACTTCAAAGTAGAAGGCAAACTTGTTTGCGTACTGGCATAGTTTGCCTTTTTAAAGTTTTTAAGTGCAATTTAGCCCCTATCTCTCCGGTGCACTACTTCATCGGTGGGGGCATATATTATAACGTCCGCTCCGTGTGAGGGTGCGTTATCGATTAATCATCCTTTTATTCGTTATCATAAAAATATTACTATCAGTGCAGATGTAATATGCACTACACCGAACACAAAGTACATTAAATGAGGCAATGAAATAAGGTTCTATTAAAATAAAAAGTCAATCAAAATTGACTGTATCTGAAAACATCAGCCCATACCGCAGTATTTTCAATAAGTGATCCTAATTGGCCGGCACTATCTCACGGCAATAACATGAGAAGCAGCAACCTGACACCTCTATTTGTTAACATGACATCTCGCATGACACTTTCCAACTTCACAAATAGTAATTATTGCACAATTTAATAATGTCGATTTAATGGTAATTTAATTTGTGCGTGAGTTGAGTTTCATACAAGATTTCTCTACAACCGCTTTGTAATTAACTAAATTCGCTAATTATGACTGATGTACTCAAGTAAAGTCAGAGTTTGACTCGATTATTCTCAAGGAAACTAGTTGATAAAAACTTTGCGGGCTAGCGCGAAAAAGTTACCGTTTGCAACCCCTTTGGATAACGCAAAAGGCAACTTTCTGTCGAAATTGTCGAAAAAGATAGATAATTACCGTATTCCCTCTTGTAAAAGCAACAAAGTCAATCCATAGACTGTGATTTTTTATTGTCAAGTTTTTGGCTTATGATTGCGAAATTATTGTCCATGAGGCAGTGAACATTTTTGGTATGTCATTTCAGCGAGTTTGGCTTAACACTTTTATATTTATTTTCATGATGGAAATTACTAAAACGAAAGTCTGCCATAAATCTTGTGGGACAGGGGCTAATGGCGGCCATTTTAAAATTTC
This sequence comes from Pycnomerus fuliginosus, assembly GCA_963924575.1. Taxonomy (NCBI): domain Eukaryota; kingdom Metazoa; phylum Arthropoda; class Insecta; order Coleoptera; family Zopheridae; genus Pycnomerus; species Pycnomerus fuliginosus. Next base: position 31,173,180 of record OZ004618.1, on the reverse strand, counting down.
AAAAATTGACATCTCGAAAACGGTAACAAATACGAAATTTTATTAAATTAGAAAAAAGTTGTATTTTTCAATGTAGATTAAGAATCTGAAATGAAATCTAAGATATCTAGATTGGTTACTGAAATATACTAAAAAGACTGAAAATTGACAACGTGTTATGACTTCGTTACTAATCGGCAGATCATTATGAAATTTGCTTCAATTACATTACCTTGCACGAAGAATAAAATGAGGGGACGAAAACTTTTCTAAGCCTTCTAGATTAAAATATGACATTTTTCAGTTTTTTCAGTATATTTCAGGAACCAAACCAGATATCTTCAATTTCTTTCCTGATTCTTAATCTACACTAAAAAACACAACTTTTTTCTAATTTAATAAAATATCGTAACTTTTACGGTATCCGAGTTGTCAATTTTTGAGAAATTAAAATAATGGCTGGCATCCGGCAAGATTTATGGCAGACTTCTGTTTTAGTAATCCACAGCATGAAAATAACTAGACAATTGCTAAATCAAGTTCGTTGAAATGACTACCGAAATAAAATGTTCACTGCCCAATTAAGCAAAAAACAGTGAGATCTGGAATTTTCAATAATTCGGATGAAAGTGAACATGATTTATTAGCAAACTATAGGTATCCCAAATCCCTAACCCTCTTTATTTATTTTTGTTTGTTCCTGTCCTGAGGTGCGTTCAGAAACGTAGCTATGGTTTACCGTAGAGTACATTAGAAAAGAAAAATGGGCAGCTACGGAAGCGGCTGGAACCTCCCCACTTCGTGAATGATCCAATATCTTATCACCAATATCAAGTACATTTTACTATTTACTATACCTAAGTTTTACTCCACCAAACCTAAGATTTTTCTAAATTTTACGATATTTTGCCAAAAGGGCACTACGATTGAATACAATTTTGAAAACAAAATTTTAAGACTTTTCATGTGCTGATAGAGTAAATAGGAGTTTGTTATTCAAATTTCAAAGTTGATATGCCAAAATGGCACTTGCCGTTTGCCGATTGCCAACAAAATTAAATCAGCTCTTCGGCGGGTAACGATATCTCTACATACCAAATTTCAGCCAAATCGATCCAGCAATTTGGGCTGTATCGTGTTATTTAATGTTTCCTCGAAACTTCGAATTTTTCGATTTAATGCCAAAAAGGCGCTAAGTGTGAGTACACTTTCAGATACAGAATTTCAAGGCCTTTCATGTGCTGATAAGAAAAATTAGTGTTCATCAGTCAAATTTCATAGTTTACATGCCAAAAAGGCACTTGGCATCTGCGGATTCGCAACAAAATTAACTGGGCTCACCGGAAGGCCAACGCTAACCTGCATACCAAATTTCATTAAAATCCGTTCGGTAGTTTCCGAGAAATCGTGCTCACATACGTTCGTACGTACGTACGTACATACACAGACATTTTTTAAAAACCACTTTTTTGTTATCCTGGTGTTATCTCAATTTCGAATTTTAGAGTGATTGCAGTAACCTCCCATTTTTATATGGTTGTGGGGAGGTTAATAGAAGACACCCTCTCTAAAGGTAAAACGAAGACAAAAGTCGTTAGGTGACATTTCTGAACGTGCTCCTGGTGTATTATCAACGTAACGGGTGTCCCAAAAAAACCGAACGATTTATTTACTCATAACTTTATTATTATTTAACCGATTCTCCCAAATTTTGCACAGGGCGTAGCCAAAAGATTAGGCTTTTAGAATTAGCAATAATTTTCCAGATGGCGCCACTAATAAATTTTTTTGATTGGGTGGAGTTCAATCATTTGTGTACCGATCCAAATGAAATTTGTGTAGGATGAAAGCTAATGCTTTCCTCTTCCAAAAGAACTTTACTTTACACGGATTTTTTAAAGTCTATTTTTTATGTTGCTACCAATTTTGGAAAAAAGTTATTTTCAATACTTCGTAACTACAGCACTTGAGTTAACTACCTGTAAAGCAACGTTATTTTGTGAAAGATTTAGGGCCGGTTGTATAAAAAATAATCCTGGGGATAATCGCGTTTTATACAACGGTTTCTATGTCTGAGCGTGGTCTGAGCCAATCAGAAGACTCGTTGCCTAGCGACTAACCCCGGTATTAAATTTAATACTGGGATTATTTTTTATGCAATCGGCCCTTATAGTATCACTAAAGATCCGGAAAAAGCCAAGATCGAGAGAGAAATAAAATTTTGTAAAGTTGCTTTGAAAGAGAAAAGCATCAGCTTTAACCTTACACAATTTTTATTCTGAACGGTTCACAGATGGGCTTCAACTCCAGCCAATCAAAAAATGGCCTGTTAATAAATACCAACAAAAAATATATTGGTGGCGTCATCTGGAAAATTACGGTTGACTCCAAAAGCTTCTTCTTTTGACTACGTTCGATACAAAATTGGGCAAAATCGGTTCAATAATAATAAAGCTATAGCCAAAAATAAATCGTTCGGTTTTTTCTGGTATTAGCAAATATCAGTTACGTATTTGCGCAACACTAACGTCAAAGCTTGACAAAAAGTACAAAAAGTACACGAGAGAATAGGGTAATACAGTCCCGACACTTTCTAACGAACGCGGGGCCTTTGTAAACGGGCTTTTGGATCTGTCAGTGTCAATCTGCGAGTAACAATAAAGAGGTTGGAAAGGATCATTGTTGTTAATTACTCTCTATTGTTTCTACTCTTTGACACTAACTCCATTGACAGTAATTTTGACGGAACTGAAAACCCGTTTACAAACCAACATAAAAAGAGCCTGACTCACACAACCCAAGCGTTCGTTATAGAAAGTGTTTTATTCTCGGTTTTATTCTACATATACATAGTGTTTCAGAATCAAAAACGTGTACAGATTCCTAAAAAACAAGTCAAAAACCTCCTAATATGAACGTGGGTCCGATTTTGCCTTCTGGGCACTAGGTAGTCAGATTAAAGGCAGTCTGGTAAAGGGAGGTCAAAAACATGTTTTTTATGCATGAGGAGTTCACATTTTTATTGATTATACAAAATGGATTGATTATTTTCGAAATTTCGCAAAAGCAATAACATTTTGTTTAAGAAATTCTACATCTAAAATGAATAAGTTACATTTTCATGGATGATCTAAATTTTGCATTGAAAATACCGCATCATGCACACGTCGGTAATTGAATGTTCTTTATCAAATTCAACGAAATTCCGCATATAAACCACACTTTAAAAAAAGGCAGCAGAGAAGCGGCTGCAACCTACCCATCACGTGGGTCTTTGATTAATGTGTTGGTAGCGGCCAGTTGAACACGAAAAATTTCTTGCATTTAAAATTTGCCTAAATGGCATAATGTGGTTTTAGTCTTATTACAAAATTTCGATTTTTCTCCCCAAAGTGTACTAAATGCGAATACATTTTCTTATTTAAAACCAGAATTTGAAGACCTTTCTGATGGTGACAATAAATCTTTCAAAAACTTGTTTTGGATAGTTAAATGAGAGAATAATTTTAAATTTGGAAATTGGTGTGCCAAAACGGCACTTTCCATGGGTTGATTGAATCCAAAAAAACTTCAGCTCTTCGACGTGTAATACAATCAACATGTGCAAAATTTCAGCTAAATCGGTTCAGGGGCTTGGGCTGTAAAGATAAAAATCTCGAATTTTTTAGTTTTTGGTCAAAAGGGCACAGAAAGTGAATACATTTTTGGAAGCAGAATTTGAAGTTAAGCGGTTTTCAACCTTAAAAAACAGGTTTTCGACCTTCCCTTATAGACGGCCTAGTTCCCTTAGGAGGCAAAATCTGACCTACGTTCATAGGAACTTTTTGACGTGTTTTTATTGGGGGTAGGACACATGTTTCTGAAACACCCTGTATTCTTGGAGCATCTTTCCAAATAGTACGCCAGGGAACAATTTATTCTCTTGTTAAACAAATTGTCCGTTTAATGCAAATAATTTCCAAAATGACAGCTGGTACCCACAGATATGTGAAAGTTAACTCACTTTATTCCTTAGGGAACATTTCAAACCATTACTTCCAACCGGTAATAATATTCAACACTGCGAAAAAATGAGGTTAAAAAGTTTGATTTTACTCCCGGTGGTTAATATATTCATTTTTTATTGTAAACATAAATAATTGGATTTAGAACTTAAAACGTCAAAACTTTCATTCATCATCCACTGGTTTAATTATTGATATATTCTCTACTTATGTTATAAGTAAGGAAAAGTTATGTCGTTTTCTACGATTTCATTAAAAGTTTGAAAGAAATAAATAACTGCATAGGCTATCTGTTCAAGACCCTCATTTACATGAATATAATTTCATAAATGCTCCAGTTTTATAAGTAAAGTAGGTGCCATAAATAACGCTACAAATGCAATCATAGATTGTATAAGAATTGGGCCCGTCGCCATCGTCATCGGCAGCAGGTGATTTAGAAAGTTCGCTAACAGAAAACCATAGCAGTATAATCTTTTACGAAAAGAAATGGTTATTTGGAAAGCTAAGATGACTGATTGAGTAGTTTACTTGCACTCAATACCTAATTAGTAATTACTATTTACTAATGTATCAGATAATATGAAAAAAAATTAAACCATATATTATGGGACTAATCTATAACAATAGTAGTTAATGACAACGGTCTTTTCACTTTTGCAGTGAATGATAAACTAAACAAAGTACTTAATGTATACTTAATAGTATGCCGTAAAGTCCGTAGTATGTATAGGTACCTACATTCCGTAGATAATCGATTGAGATAATTTCCAACACGAGGAATAAAATCTCTTCGAATAACAATGGCACACATTTTTGTTAATTTGCCGTTTTGGAAGAGGGTTTTGGGGGTCATCAAGATTTTTCACGTGGATTCAGACAATTATGTCTGCACTCGTGCACCAAATACTGGCAGTTATGACATTTTCGTCGCGTTCAATTACAGTGATGACATAATTACGATTACGATTAAAGAAAGCAACCACAAGTGAATAACGGATGGATATTCTGGAACATTTTTATGAGGATGTTCCAGTTTTCTCTCATCATATTCGAGATACAGTTAAAGCCCGTTATGGAATAAAGCGTACCATGTGCATAAGTACTCGGATTTTAATGTGAGATACTGGAACAAACCTCATAAGTTTTTGCTAAACAGTTAGGTAATCTTGCAGTTACACAAATAACTAGCAGAATACCTTCTCATTATTTACTAATGACTACTGTTTTGTTTAGTAAACTTTTACTTTTTCCGCTTGATTCACCAAACATATGATTTAGGTATACCTATTAACAGAATTATGCAACTTTAGAGCCGATTTTATTAAAAATAAGTCCGAATTAACAGGTCTTCAGACGTTAAAAAGTTCAATGTTCTTTTTTTGCTTGTGGGTTACTTACTTGGCATATGCCTTTTCAAGCAATCCTGGCCAAAAATAGTCGGAGTGTTGAGACTGCAGGAACGCAAGCCGCCCATGTACGGTTGGCAGGCGGTCATCGACAAGAACTTCCGTCCACTCCCCACACCACCAAAGGCGGAATCGAAATACTCCAGCGTACTGATCCCCAGTGAACGACTGATCTGCAGGAACTACCCGATAGAAGAGGCCCTTATTCAAGTAAAGAACTCCTAAGCAGGAGACCAACCATTTGTCACCTAGAAATAAACCACATTGTTACCATTTATATTGTCGTTACCATTTTCAATTATAATTCGCAAAGTGTAAAGTGTAATTCAGATTAGTTAAATGTATTTCAGAAACGGTAATAAAATGATTTTCAGAAATCGTTATTTGTAATTCAGATTAGTAAAGTGTATTTCAGAAAGCGTAATTTGTGATTCAGAAAAATAAAATGACTCCTAAGCAGGAGACCAACCATTTGTCACCTAGAAAAAAACCACATCGTTACGATTTATATTGTCGTTGACTACACCATTTTCAATTGTAATTCGAAAAGTGTAAAGTGTAATTCAGATTAGTTAAATGTATTTCAGAAACGGTAATTTGTAATTCAAAATAATAAATCGTTATTTGTAATTTCGATTAGTAAAGTGTAATTCAGAAAGCGTAATTTGTGATTCAGAAAAATAAAATGACTCCCAAGCAGGAGACCAACCATTTGTCACCTAGAAATAAACCACATCGTTACGATTTATATTGTCGTTGACTACACCATTTTCAATTGTAATTCGAAAAGTGTAAAGTGTAATTCAGATTAGTTAAATGTATTTCAGGAACGGTAATTTGTAATTCAGAATAATAAAACGATTTTCAGAAATCGTTATTTGTAATTCAGATTGGTAAAGTGTACTTCAGAAAGCGTAATTTGTGATTCAGAAAAATAAAATGACTCCTAAGCAGGAGACCAACCATTTGTCACCTAGAAAAAAACCACATCGTTACGATTTATATTGTCGTTGACTACACCATTTTCAATTGTAATTCGAAAAGTATAAAGTGTAATTCAGATTAGTTAAATGTATTTCAGAAACGGTAATTTGTAATTCAAAAAAATGCAGCAGAGAAGCGGCTGGAACCTCCCCATCGCGTGGATCTTTATATTCTGTGTAGATAGTAGTCAGTTGAACAGAAAATTCAACAAAAAATTTTATCTTATTTAGAACAAGTATTTGAAGACCTTCCTGATTCTGACAATAAATTTTTAAAAAAGTTGTTTTGAGAGTATATTTAAAATTGAAAATTGATGTGCCAAAACGGCACTTTCCGTGGGTCGATTGCCTCCAAAATTTTTTAGCTCTTCGGCGTATAATACAGTCTCCATGTACAAAATTTCAGCCAAATCGGTTCAGAGGTTTCGGCTGTATCGTATTTTTAAAGTACGTTAACAATCCCGAATATTTCAATTTTTGTCAAAAAGGCACTAAGAGTGAATACATTATTAGAAGCAGAATTTGAAGGCCTTTCTTATGGCGACGTGAAAAATGGGGGTTTGCATTTAAAATTTAAAAGTTGATGTGCCAAAATGGCATTTCCGGTTGCACGATTGGCTCCAAAAGCTTTTCAGATCTAAGTTGGGTTATGAGATGCATATGTACCAAATTTCAGCCAAATCGGTCTAGCACTTTTGGCTGTGGCGTGTTTACAAACGTACGTACGAACGTACGAACGTACGTACGAACATACACACAGACACATTTTAAAAACCACTTTTTTGGGTTCCTGAGACCTCAAAACGTATAGATCCGGTCTTATCTCGAATTCGAAAATTTTAGTGATTGCAGTAACCTCCCATTTTTTTAAAATTGTGATGGGGTTGGGGAGGTTAATAATAAAATGATTTTCAGAAATCGTTATTTGTAATTTCGATTAGTAAAGTGTAATTCAGAAAGCGTAATTTGTGATTCAGAAAAATAAAATGACTCCCAAGCAGGAGACGAACCATTTGTCACCTAGAAAAAACCACATCGTTACGATTTATATTGTCGTTGACTACACCATTTTCAATTGTAATTCTAAAAGTGTAAAGTGTAATTCAGATTAGTTAAATGTATTTCAGAAACGGTAACTTGTAATTCCGAATAATAAAATGATTTTCAGAAATCGTTATTTTTAATTCAGATTGGTAAAGTGTATTTCAGAAACCGTAATTTGTAATTCAGAAAAATAAACTGACTCCTAAGCAAGAGACCAACCATTTATCACCTAGAAAAAAAACACATAGTTACGATTTATATTGTCGTTGACTACACCATTTTCAATTGTAATTCGGAATGTGTAAAGTGTAATTCAAATTAGTTAAATGTATTTCAGAAACGGTAATTTGTAATTCAGAATAATGCACTATCACTAGAAACACCCCACTACACCGAAACACTTGATTTACACTGCTGACGCGTTTCGAACACAATGTGCGCTTCGAAGCTTCGGCTTTGATAATGAGCACATTGTGTTCGAAACGCGTCAGCAGTGTAAATCAAGTGTTTCGGTGTAGTGGGGTGTTTCTAGTGATAGTGCATTTTTCCACCGAAGTTGTCCAGTGTTTCCATAGTATTCAGAATAATAAAATGATTTTCAGAAATCGTTATTTGTAATTCAGATTAGTAAAGTGTATTTCAGAAAGCGCAATTTGTGATTCAGAAAAATAAAATGATTTTCAGAAATAATAAATTGTAATTCAGAAAACATCATTTGTAATTTCGAAAGCATCATTTGAAATTCAGAAAACATTACATGAATTACAATTTAAGACAACGGAGAATCAAATTATGCTTTCTGAATTACATTTGACGGTTTCTGATTAACAATTTACTATTCCGAAGTAGCAATTTCTGAAATTCAATTTACAATTCTAATTTACAATTTAATAATGTTTATTATTCCATGGACTATTACAATATAGCATCGGAACTTGTCAAAAGAAACATTTACGTTTTCTGAATATCAACTCGCTATTCCCAATTACATTCTACGTTTTAGTGCCGTAGCAGAATGCGGAGGTACTCTTGTCTTTGATTATTCGCTTGCTCACTCGCTCGCTCGTCTAGTTTGTTCGTCGGGTAACTTGAGAACGGATTGAGATAATGAGCTGAAACTTGGTGTGCAGTTGTGTTTCCCTAAATACTGGGCGGGGATTGCTTTTGGGGCCAAGAGGGTGGGAGTTATTAGGGGTGAAAACCGAAAAATTATTAATTGCAATAACTCGAGAACTAGTAAAGGTATCTTGCTGAAACTTGGTACGCACGTTCGACCCTCGAGTCTTTTGAAGGTGAAGGGGTGCTAACTTCGGGGGATGAAAACCACAAAAGGGTTGCACGCAACTATTTCCAACTCAAATAGGGAGTTGGACTTTAGGGGTTGAAACGTCCATTAAGCCCTGTAATTTGTCACAGAGAAGCAACATCTTCTGCAAAATTGTGAGATCTTACCCACTGTATTTTTGAGAAAGGAAGAGTGAATTTTAAGAGAAATTTATTGAAGGCGGGATGAAAGTTTGGGGTGGAAACTCGAATTTTCACTGAATAATGTAGCTCTCTATTGATGGTACAGTCGAAAAACTAAATAATGCACTTTATGCCAAATTCTTTAGCGAATAATTCTTAACTGGCATACAGTCCTAGGTTTTTTGACCCAGCAATACAACCCCCAACTGGTGCCGGTTCTAATGACATGGAAATGCACCACTATCGAAGGCTGGTTTTCCAAATTCTGAGCGTAACGCTTAAGAGTTGGGTGCATGACTTACTTTCTCGACTGTACAAAACCCCCCAACATGCCGAAACACAAAAATGCGAGAACTCAAAAACTGCTCAACGTATCAAGGCTGGATTTGATGTGGTAATTTACAGCGCCACTGTACGGATGAGCAAATTTTCATTATGATCTAACAAGGAGGATGAAATTTAAGGGTTAAAACTGGAAATTTTTTCATGTAAGTGGTGGAATAAAATTATGGGGTTCGATAGATTTCGGTCAACCATTGAAAAAAGTCTTATGAGTTATGAGTCTTCCAACCTAAAACCAACCCCTACGCTACTAACAACCCCTAAGCCCTAGCAAGCGGAGTAAATACATTTTATTTATTTTTTTGTTCTTCTGATTTTTCGATAATTCAAAGTCACTATTCATTAATTTTTAACCCCTTCACAATTTTTCAACCCCTTTCATGATATGCGAACCCTCAAAAAGCAAAATTTACCCAGACCGCTTCTTTTTCGTGTGATTTTCGCTAGTTCTACTTAACTGCAGTTCATTTTCACGCCTCTTGATTTTTCATCCCCCTTAACAATTTTTCAGCCCCCCGAGCGTTAATTTTGTAAAATTCGCGCAGTTTTGCCTTTTTCGGTAATACAATTTTACTCATATGGATTGTTCTAGTCTTTCTCACTTTTTCGACCCCCTTCGCAATATTTCAACCTATAATTCTGTTTAATCACGATTAATTTTCATCCCTTTTGGCTTTTTTTCATCCCCTTACGATTTTTCAATCCCCTAAGTGCTAATTTGTCAAAAATGGCGTAATTTCGTTTTTTCACTACTAGCTGTAAAACGTACCATTATTGACGCTAGTAAGTGAAAAAAATACTATATTCACCACGGTAGAGAACACCATTTTAGCCCTCGCGTCTTGTAACCCTCAGTGCTTCGCACTCGGGGTTACAATCTTGCCGCTTGGGCTAAAATAATTCTTCTCTTTTTTTTTACCTTGGTCAATAATGTACTATTTTCTTCGGTAATAAATTGAACTCATTTGGATGGATGTTTACAGTTTTCACTTTTTTCATCCCCCTTCGCAATACTTTAATTCTTCAAGCGCTAGTTTTACATAATTGAGTTATTTTGGTGTTATTTTCCGTAATTTTACTTAACCACGGTTGATCCTCATACCTTTTGACTTTTCATCCACCTTTACGATTTTTCAACCCCCTGTTTATCTTTTACAATTTTCCAGTTTCCTTCGCAATAGGTAGGTATAAGTATGTATTTCAACCCCCACAAAAGTTTTAATCGCATAATTTGGTTATTTTCGTGTTATACATATTTCGTTATTCTACTTAATCACATTTAATTTTCATTCCTCTTGATTTTTCATCCTCTTTAGCAATTTTTCAGCCAAATTTTTTTTTAATTCCGGCATTTCTTTTGATTTACTCATTTCGTTTATATTGTCATTCTTTTTACTTTTCAACCCTCAATATTTTTGTGTTTTTTTCTGTTCATTTTCTACTTTTTAATTCCATAACAACATTTTTTAACACATTTTTTGACACATCTGTGCGTCTGCGGAGGCACTACTACTAGGTGCAGATTGACAAAACCTGCACCCGATTCTACCAGTAAGACCAGCCGCCCCTACATACACATTAACGTGATAAACATCTGCAGGGATACACATCGCATTGATATACAATACATCTTCCGGGGGCTTTCTTATAACATTGAGAGAACATGTTAATAAGATAGACCGCACTGTTTTACACATTTGGTGGAGGCGCCGGGTCTGATCCTTTGGGATTGTCTTTAACCTCTATTCCAACAGGAAATAATTTCGATAGTTTACAAAGTATATATCGCTCACAAACTGTGTTCTTGCTGTATTCCAACTCCGAGTATGGCAATATAATCGTGCAACGAGAAAAACAGGATTTCTGTTGTTAAAGTTATTTCTTGACCGATTGACTTTCAATTCTAGTCGTTTTATTTGGGTTAGAAAAAGTCTGCCTCCAAGTCTGCTTGGTCCGGTTATGTGTGGTTTCCAGAAATTTAAGATTCTCGGACCACACGCAAGATTTATGTAGAAATAAACGCAATTTTGTGCTGATAAACATAAACAAAAAAAATGACAACAATGCATAATTCCGGTTACGGTCACCAACAAAACACTTTCGCTACTTGCCATAGTCTCATATCTAAGTTCCTTCAAGCGTAATCTCAATTGATTCAAATTACGTCCGTTCCGTTCTATAAAACCGACATAAAACCAAATTTTACGATTAAATGTGTTGCAAACCCAATCAAAAAGTTGTATGCTAAACATCAGGTTCATGGACAATAAAATAAAATAATAGATGAGTCGATTTTCTGAACGCAAATGGACGATACGTTTTATTATTAGTGCAGAAATCCAAGATATATGGTTAGCACACCCAGTAGGAGATCGAAACGAATGCACTGTATAAGTTTAATGGATAAATAAAAGCAAATAATAAAGGCAATGGCGCATGAATGATAGGGTAACCTTCTAGGAAACTAGCTTGTTCTTATACCGACAATTTAAGATGGATACCCTGTTTAATTATACATTTTTCCTTATCTCCATATATGTTCGAGATATGCTGTTATAATTCTCCACGTCTTTTTCTCATTTTAATTCCCAGAAGCAAATGCATCTTGTTACCACAGCCTATTATTGGCAAAAAATCATCCACATCATGATTGAACTTGATATTTTCATATAATAAACTCTGATCTTCCACAAGGCCATTTAATCAACATTTTTCTCACTTGAGGCTGCACGTGTAAATTGTTGAGAAGAATTCGCTTCTGGCAATAAAACGCCAACAAATAAGGTCAAATATTGTCGGATTTTCTACAATAAGGCGAATATGTGGCCTAGATTGGTTGAGTAAAATTTGGTCCACCAGATAAAAGGCATTATTTGCTCAAAGACCATCTGAACATAAATAACAGCTAGTAAAGGTTGAGTCTGAACAGTGGGTTTAAACTTTGATAAATTGCTGGTTTAAATGAGAACGTGATCAAACAAGCGTGAATAATTTCACTTCAACAGCATAAAGCTTAAAAATTTGAAATCATTAGAATAGAGCCTAGATTACTTTCTCTTGAAACAAAATGTCCTAGAACCTAGACATAAGAGAATGATGAAGTAAGAGAGAAATGGTTGATAAACTATTAAGAGTCATGTCGTTTTATACAAAAGCTAACTATAATTATGCATTAATATTCTATGCGTTTCAAATTGCCGGATATATGTGTTATATTTGGGTTCGCCATGAATATTTTTACACCTTAACAATCAATAAATTATAAGTAATAGTTTGTGAGGCTTATGATCCTTGTGGGGCTCAATCGCCCAATTACAAAAAAAATCGACAAACTACAAACTTAAAATCAGAAGCTAGAAAAGTCAGTAGGACTTATACAGGGTGGTGAATTTTTCGTTGCCCACCATTGGGAACTCGGAAACTATAAGAGATCGAGAGTAGGTTAAATTAGAGAAAAGTTGCGCTTTCTCAAAATGAATAAGAATCTTGATGCGTTCTTTAGTTATCGCGACTAAATATCACTATTTTAAACTAAGACTATTTTAAAGAAAAATTTATATCTTTCTAGCGATTCAATTGAAACTTGGAACTTTCATATTTTTGACAGCTGTCAATTGAATGGCATTGATAGAAATTTTCTTTTTCTAGGGGGCATATTAGATTTTATTACCGTTGAATTCAATTATTTTCACGCCTTACGAGATTTAAAAAATCGGTGTACATTTTTGCAATTGTTTTTTTTGTTTATGCCGAGGTTTATGCTAATTTTGCAAATTATTCAAATCAGTTTTAAAATTTTATTAATCTGTCAAAAAAGTCAATGTTGGGCTACATTTTTGAAAGCCTATTTTTCTGTGTATCCATCAATGGTGTTAAAATTCAATATGGCGGCCATAAGAAAAAGAAAAGTTGATTGTCGTTGCTCAAAATCTAGAAAGCCTAGAAAATTTCGGTTTACGGAACGTTTGCCCCCAACATTTCACCCCCGATATATCGGCCCCGACATTTCGCCCTCGGGACTTTTCGCCCCCAACATTTCGCCCCCGGACATTTTGCCATTCGTTTTTTATTAGAGAGAGACCTTACCTGACCTTTTGAGACCTGAATGGAAAAGTAAGAGAACGACTGACTTTGCTAACACCTACATACTGGGTGACAGGACCATGTACGCTCCAATAACTTTTTAAATTATTGTGACAAAAATCTGAAAAAATCACGAAACGTCATCTTTTGGCTTAGGTACATTAGAATTTTCACTTCCAGTTACGCCGGAAATGGCTTTAATTTTCAATTTTTAAATGGGACACTTGGTACATTTTTATATTTTTGGAATCTAGGAGTCATCCTGAGTATTAATTGTACTGTCATTTTATTACGTCTTTTCTTTTGTTTTGGGAAATTTGGTTATGGATTTAGCGAGGATTTAGAAGGCGGTGGTACTTATTTTTTGTAGACAAAAATGTCAAGTTGGTTGGATAATTACACGCAGAAAAAAATATCTGTTTTCATGGATTCCGTGTACCGGCATGGTACCATTTGAAAAAATTTAGTTATCCGCGAAACACTTTTTTCCATATGTTGACGTCATCAGAATAAGGCTTAAATGAGCCGAAACGAAATATTATTAATTTTATTAGAATATTGTATCCATAAAAGACAAAAAAACCGTATCGCGGCACCCTCGATCCACACCAAAATTTCGCCAAAACAAGAAAAAACTCATGAAAGTGACACTACAATACTCAGAATGACCCCTAGATTACAAAAATATAAAAATATACAGGGTATCTCAATTAAAAATAAAAAAAGCCATTTCCGGCGTAACTGGAAGTGATAAAAAGTTGTAATCAATGCCAAAAAATGACGTTTCATGAGCATGTTTACTGCGATTTTTTTCAGATTTTTATCTTGATAATTGAAAAAGTTATTGGGCCGTACATAGTCACCCGGTATACAGGGTCATTCACGAAGAGCGTCCGTTAGACGTATCCCGAGAAGTCTTGGCATCATAGTAGCGAAAATTTGTATACGGGGGCTTCAATGGATTCTGAATTGAAGGGAAATATTTTCAAGATGGCCGCACTTCCGGCTATACCGGAAGTCGACATCAACTTCTTTATTTTAAATGGGACATCCATATTTTCATAGCACATTCAGATTCTACATCAAATTATCAGAATTTTGGTGTAACATTACCCTATAGCTAAATATGACAGTTTCCGAGAAAAAAAATATCTCTCATTTTTGGAGACGAAAATCTCGTAATACTTAAAAAATAATATCTGTGCCAAAAAAAAGAGATACAGTATTGAAATTTCTTTGTGACAACGGACTGTGGCTTAAAAAGCAGAAAATTCCTGCAGGGAGGGTCTACAAAAAGTGGCGTTCGTCAATTTCGCAAAGGCAAAACTCAAATTTTTCAAATAGAATGCCTGGTTTTCTATGATCCCAGTGGATAGAAAATTTAATTCGCTATCAATCCATGCAAATATTCCTATACCTATCTTCATTAGTTTTGGAGTTACCTATTAATTTATGACCGTTTGCACCGACGTTGCTTAACGTTAAGTGGCACTTAAATTAATTTGAGTTCCGCTAAAGTTAAATAGTTAAATATGAGAAATAGCTTAACTAAAAAAAACTTTACCTGACACAGACAGTTGAAAATAAAAGAAATTAACAAATATTGACAGAATTTATGAAATAAATCAAAATAATCCTCCCCGGGGATGAAAAGTACGAGGGCGAAATGTTCGAGAGCGAAAAATCCCGGGGGTTAAAAGTCGCGGGGCGAAACGTCAGGGGGTGAAAAGTGCCGGGGGAGAAATTTTTCTTTTAAAATCGCGATTTTCTGTTTTTTCAGGGTAACTCAGGAACGAATAAAGATAAAGGAGAATTCTTTACAGATTCTAAATCACCTTGAAAAAGCGCAACTTTTTATAATTGTTGTGGACAACGAAAAATTCACCACTCTGTATAGTTAGGTAGGTATACTTCAAAAACGCTAGCTACTGGGCACTGGCCGCAGCAATTTAGCAGAAATGGTTGAGTTCAAGTTCAACCCAAAGCACACAGACATTCCCGACTAAATAAACAATATCTTCTGGTTCTTAATAATTCATTTACTCAACCTTGAATTTCTTGAATTGCTTTTTAATGGCCAGACTTTATTTATTATCATTTATGCTGGGGACAACAAAATCTTATAATTAAAGCGTATAAAACCCATGATCTTATCTCCGCGATATTAATTAAACATCGCATTAAGCAAAGCAATTAGCATGACTTTCTCGTGCCAGCAAAACAAAACATATAAATACGTATCTCCAGTTTAATGAAAGTTATATGGATCAACCGACCAACTAATTTCCACGTTCGTTTTTGCAAACCGCGATACCACGTCTAATCATATAAACTTTCGTTCTTAATTTCCAATGTTCCGAAGAAGAACTAAACGCCTGTTTGAACTGCTAAAGAGTTTGGTAAATAGGACATTTACAGAACGAATTTGAAAGACTTTCACTGGAAAACAAGGCGAGGTAACATTGAACTTAATTTTATGTTTTCGTTTTAAAAAAACTTACCCATCTTTCCGGGGATGATGTCGAATTGGACAGGGCCATCCTGCACAAATCCCGGCCTCGCACACAAGTCCTAAAAAAATCAACAGAATTAATGTTTTAAGCTTCTTTGAGCACGTTTAAAAGCTTGCCGCTCCAACGAAATGCTCTTAGGCATTCGAAGATAATTGTATTCCAAATGTGTTGCACCCACAGTCAGTGAAGTTACGTGGGGCATACAGAAAATTCAACATTCTTCGTCGAGATCGTGAGCACGTTGATAAGAATTTTGCGGGAGCATTTAGTTACGGAGATTTCGATAGCCGATCAGAACGGTAACCTTATTTCAAGGCAGTTGTTAATCGTAGCTACTGATTGATCAAAATATTAAATTCGCGCAAGCACCAAAAACTTAGTTCTTAATATTATTGAAACTTGTCGACAATGAGAGTAATAATAATTGTGGTCCTTACGATGCCATTCATCAGATCAGAGTTACAATAAAAGACCTTCTGTAAAAGTTTAAGTTTTTATTATCCTGTTAAAAGTGAACGTCCGATCTTGCCCACGCTTGAAAACCCACGATATCTACTCGCGCAATACAAATCTAACACAATCCTATAGAAAACTCACCACAAATATCGAAACTAGTTTTAATTCATTTATGATGCAGGTATCAAAAGGGAAATTGAACTGTTTAAGCAGAATTCTTATGTAATTACGGCATTACCGGCATTTGCATAGAAAGTGTTAAAAATTGCATTCATTGCCAGTGACAAAAAAGACAAGGTTGCAATCTAAATAGTGAGAAAATGGAGATATCGTCAGGGTTTCAATTCCAGCGACTGATCCTATAATTGTGATCTTCGCAGGATTGTAAAAAAACGAACTAGCGGCATTATTATCAACTGACACTGCAAATAACTTCAAACGAGAAGGCAAAGAAAAAGAAGAGTAAAAATTCACTTCCATTCCAACGCTCTTAAACTTGCTTGCTGATGTTTGCCGTTGTAATAGTCAAGTCATAGACCGGGGGCTTCCGCCGTCTTTGCATTTCTTCACAGTTTTAGTTAGAATTTCGATAAAAGTTTTAATAATAACGAGTCACTTAACTTTATTAGTAGTAAAGTAGGTGGTGCATGAAATTATAATTTACAAGAAACAGCAGCTACGTTTTTGCTCCTGGAAATATAAAGAATTTGATAACAAAAACCTTCGCCTTAACAAGGCTTACAATGTAGTGAGAGTAGATACGAGTACGTATTAAAGAGGAATTGTGATGTAGATAAACTTAACTACTTCGAAAGCCTCTATCTTAACGCTCCACACGAATAAATTGGTTTTGATTAGCTGCCTCGGGCGTGTTCACATTCCACTTATTTCGCATGATATACAAATTTAATTACAAAATATATATCTTCGGAAATATATCAATTTCGTACACCCATTTGAAATTACAGAGCGGGATTTACCTTAGAAGATAACGGATAAATTCTAATTCAGTCTGTGGGAGATCAACAGATGTTGTAAAATTCTATGCAAATTTTAATACTCCCATGTTCTTTTTGCAAATATTTCACTTCTTCAGCATTGGTGGGTATTTTTACCCGCCTGTCAGCCTTCGATTATTAAAATTTTATTCTAAGTTGTAAATAATGGCAATGAAAAAACTTTAGAATGAAATGCGTGATAAGTTTATGGCGTTTGCTATACCTAAGATATGAGGCGTGCATTCGATTTTGTTTACTGCGAATTACACACGTCCTCGCCTTAAGCTGTTTACAGATTGAATGATTAACACCAATAGCAACTGTAACAACGGCAAACATTGAATGTCAAACATCTGTCATGAATGTTACGCTATTAAATATTTTTATACTCAACCGTTACTGTAATGAGAGATCGAGAGCAAGTTGGTTAAGTATAGCTAACTAGGTGCCTACTTTTTCTAATTTCACTCCTAAATACCTGTAGAATGGTTATTAAAAATTTTATTAGTCTCTCGTGTCTATGCAGGAACATTACGCAAAGAATGCATTCTTAAACGAGAAATAAAGGAAATAATTATTATGTACCTACATCAGAGAATTCATGCATGAAAACTTTCGGTGTTACCTACTAAGGTATAGTAGTTCAAATCAGTATGTTGTTGCGTTGACGACCTATTTTCAATTTGTCAAATTAATTGGCAGAAATTGCAAGAAATTTACATTGCTATTGTTTCTTGCAACAGTAGCACTTCATCAAGTCTTGATGTTAGAATAATAATAATTGAATTGTATAGTCAGAACAGAAGCCAAAGTTTGAGCATCCTCAGATAGCCGAAGTTGTCGCTATAGACACTATATTTTACTAACTGCATCTCCTTATTTGGATAGAAATTAATTGTAAGCATGTCGTATTCCAGAGTTATGGATTTGTTCAATTATCTATAATAACTATTAGGCAGAGAAGTATTTTCACGAATGAAAGACGCCTGCATTTTATTCGAAATTGAGATAACACCATATCTTTACGTCTCAAGGTTCCAAAAGATCACAAAAAAGTGGTTTTTAGAGGGTGTACGGAAATAACATTGACATATTTCGTGGGTGATTCTACAGCTCAAAATGTGAGAGAAAGTACTTACAAATATTTTTTATTGAATAAATCAGAAACCGTTTAAGCTACAGCGACGAATTTTATCGAACATCAATAAAGGCCATTAAATTATGTTATCTATCAAAAGCAGATGCAACCATGGGCGCGGGGTATAGGGGGGACTTCAGCTTTCTCCACCTAAAATTTTTTATTTGCTCTTTTTCTCTCATTTTCTCACCCGAATATGGTCCTTTGACTAAAATTGCATAAAAAAGCAGCTATTGTTGTAACGTGGTGGGACCAACCGTTTTAGCAGTGATGGGCAATTGCAATTTATGTAGACAAATGTAGACAATAGTAGACAATTCTTTTTGAGGTTATGTTTAGGTTAGAATCATTGCCGGTCGCAGTCTTTCGAATGTCTTTACACACGAATCACACGATAAAGCAAAATAATGACATCTCGGGGTGGTCCACGCAACAAAAGCTTTTCCTTAGGTTGCGATTTGAAGAAAAAAAAAAGAAAATTAAGTGTGGGTTGTGATCTGATCAGTGATGGGCGCGTAGACAATTAAAATGTAGACAATTGTAGACAAATCTTGCGTAGACAATTCGAATTGTAATTGTCTACATTTTAATTGGTTACGCGTCCATCACTGCGTTTTCGAGAAAATTTGACTTAAGGTGGGCGTCTCCTAGCTCAAAGGTATAGACAAAGTTCAATACAATTCTAAGCAAAAGCAACGCGCGATTGTCACGAATAATATCTCCAAACACCTGAAAATATCCCAACCAAAAAAAAAAAAATGCAGCAGAGAAGCGGCTGGAACCTCCCCATCACGTGGATCTTTGTATTCTGTGTAGATAGTAGTCAATTCAACAGAATTTTTTTAATCCTTGACTAATTTCGCAATTTTCTGACAAATACCGACATCACCTCGGACATCACCCATCACATTTGACAATATGTTCCTTTTAAGGTTAATCTTTTGTCACCTTTTTGACAATAACTGCCACTTTATGTCATCCACTGTCAGCCCGCTCCCTTTTATTGAGAAAGAATTTTTTCTCTATTTTCTACTGAAATGGCCGAAACTGTGAACACATTTTTAGAACCAGAATTTGATCGCCTTTCTGATGGCGACATAAAAAATGAGGTCTTGTATTTAAAATTTTAAGTTGATATGTTTAAATGGGACTTCCCGTGGGCCAATTGCTTTCAATAGCCTTTCAGGTCTTCAACGGGTCACCCGATCTCCATGCACCAAATTTCAGCCAAATCGATTCAGTAATTTGGGCTATAATGTATTTTTACTGTTATTATAAAATTTCGCTTTTTTGAGCCAAACAGCGCTAAATGCGAATTAATTTTGTCCTATTTAAAACCAGAATTTGAAGACCTTTCTGATAGTGACAATAAATCTTTCAAAAACTTGTTTTTAATGGTCAAATGAAAAAATAATTTTAAATTTGGAAATTGGTGTGCCAAAACGGCACTTTCCGTGAGTCGATTGAATTCAAAATTTGTTCAGCTCTTGGACGTGTAATGCAATCCCCATGTGCAAAATTTCAGCCAAATCGGTTCAGGGGCTTGGGCTGTACCGCGATTTTAAAGTCCGATAAAAATCAATTTTTTTTTTATTTTTGGTCAAAAGGGCACTAAGAATGAATACACTTTTAGAAGCAGAATTTGAAGGTCTTCCTTATGGTGAAGTGAAAAATGGGGGTTTGCATTTAAAATTTAAAAGTTGATGTGCCAAAATGGCATTTCCGGTTGCACGATTGGCTCCAAAAGCTTTTCAGATCTAAGTTAGGTTACGAGATGCCTATGTTCCAAATTTCAACTAAATCGGTCTAGTAGTTTTGGCTGTGGCGTGATTACAAACGAACGTACGAACGTACGTACGTACATATACACAGACACATTTTAAAAACCCCTTTTTTGGGTTCCTGAGACCTCAAAACGTGAAGATCTGGTGCTATCTCAAATTCGAAAATTTTAGTGATTGCAGTAACCTCCCATTTTTTTAAAATTGTGATGGGGTTGGGGAGGTTAATATTTAGAAAGCTAAAAGTTCTCTGCAGGGTACTGGATAGTTTAAAATTCATTTAGAAGTTCCCCCTTTTCACAAAAAAAATCTTAAAGTCACTGATATTTTCAAGAACGTTGATCAGACATATGGGAGCGTGAAAAAATCCCAAACTATTGGATCGATTGGATGAAATTTGGTACATGGAGATTAGGTGACCCGTTGACGTGCTGAAAGGTTTTTAGAAGCAATTCGCCCACGGGAAGTGCCATTTAGGCATATCAACTTTAACATAATTTTAATCACAAGACACGGAATCACGGCAATCAAAGACCCACGCGATGGAGAGTTCCCAGCCGCTTTTCTGCTGCCAATTTTAAGTTACAAAACTGAACGGATTTAAAAAAATAGTACCTAAAGTAATCCAATTATGCTAATCGATGTCAGATAGTCTGTGAAAACTTCTTAATTTGCTAAATTAAAATCAAATTTTAAGAGGATCAATTTTCGGTTTATACAAACTTTTTTCATGTTTTTCGATGTAGAATCACCTCCAGAAATATTTCAATGTTATTTTCGGACACCCTCCATGTATGTACGTGAGCAAGATTTCTCGAAAACTACTGAACGGATTTTAATGAAATTTGGAATAGGGGTTAGTGTTGCCCTACTAACTGGTGGGCCCAGTGAATTTTCCTGCCAATCCGCAAATGTCAAGTGCCTTTAGCCACATCAACTATGAAATTTGGCTGATGAACACCAATTTTTCTTATCAGATCATGAAAGGTCTTCAAATTCTGTATCTGGAAATGTATTCACACTTAGCGCCTTTTTGGCGCAAAATTAAAAAATTCGAAATTTCAAACATTAAATGACACGCTGCAGCCCAAACTACTGGATCGATTTAGCTGGAATTACCAGCCAAAGAGCTGATTTAAGTTTTGTGGCAATCGGCGAACGGCAAGTTCCATTCGAGGTGCCATTTTGAAATTTGAATAACAAACTCCCATTTTCTTTATCAGTACATGAAATGCCTTCAAATGTTGTTTCCAAAAATGTCCTCAAACTTAGTGCCCTTTTGATCCCAGAACACGCTTTAAAGCTGGCGGAGGTGTAACAAGTACGAAAATTTACTTAATTTTGGTGGCAAGTATCCACCACCACCATGCAACCATAATGACTTTTTGGCATGTTTGAAATATGACCACAAGAAAGGTCTTCATTTTTTGTTTCCAAAAATGCAATTAAACTAGTGCCCTTTTGGCAATAAATAAGTACCTATTGAAAATTTTGAAAAACTTAGCACTGATAGCTGCCCATTTTCTTTACATGCATTTTCTCCATAAACCGTATTAAGTATACCTACTCGTTTATGAGCGAAAAATCTTTAAGCATGAATAATAGATATAAACTCGAGATCAATATAAAAACTTGTTTGCTATACAGTAGCAAAATGAAATACAAATCCGCATCGCGTAAATAAATTGCACATTTTCCAGTTAATTTAGTTCCAGTTCCCTTGCATATTGTAACGCCATATTTTTGAGTTCCGCCATACGTCGGCTAAAATACTCACTTTAGGTCTTTTCCACGTAAATTGAAATGGTGGCGTCTGATGGTAAAAAACCGAAGCTTGAGTAGCAGGAAAATCTGGATCCTCCCAGAGCTCCCCACATTTCAAACAGGCTCTCCGTATCCGTTCGTATTCGCTCATTCCCTGAAAAAGAAAAGCAATTTTTACATCATCACTTAATACAATGAGATAATTTTCCCAAAGTGTGGCTAATGATGGGCATTCTAGTCGTGGAAGGAATTTCAGAACTTTCACAACTTATTGTTGTGGATTAGACATAGAAGGTTCCGATAAAAATCTAGCAGCGGGGAACGAGTATTTCTTATTTTATTATTGGTTGCCATCCTTACACTTATAAAGGTATTAGTTACACGTTTAATGGATAAATTAATTACAGGTACGCAAATGTGCACTCATGCAGTGTGAGTGTATACAGGCATGATGCCACTTCAGGGAGAAAAACTAAGGACGATGACCTAGGAAATTACAGAATGTTCACACTTTACAGGGCTTGATTTATTACACTTAATTAACTTGTACTAGTCGTTTAAAGATACGGTCCAGAGAAGTCATGATTGATCTACGGGGCAATTCGAGGAATTGAATTCGAATTGAAATTGAATCGGAATCATCGATGGAAAATTTATAGTCACGACTTTTCCTGTTTTTCAGCGAATGTTACTAGGTCTATGGCACACAGATTTCAAAGCGTCACAAGAGGTTTAAAGGTCAAGAAATATTTATTCCACTAGCGCGTACAATGAAATAACAGTTAGTCGTAACAATTATGAATATAATAATCTGGGAGAATTCCTGAAGTATGTACGTAATTTTGCCGAATGCTTGTGAATCTATGAATGAGTTGCTTTAAAATAATGAAAGTAAAAATTAATTGCAGTCACGAAACAGGCAACCTAATGAACTCGATCAAGACGTGGAATAAGGTCGCTCATTGAAGCTCTGGCATTTTTGGAGCATTTATCTATTTCAAGTAATTAGACTGGGAAAGGTTCTTTCTAAGTTTACCTATATTCTTGGCAGTTTTAGTCCAGGCGGTGGATAATTTTGAATGGAAAAATTCAACCAAGAACTTTTCTGTTGGAATGGTTACATTTCAGGGCCACGAAAAACATACTAAAAATTCGCCCTCCGCCCCTAAAATCTGCAAATTATGCGCAAGGCGCTAGTTTTTGCTTCATAACTCGCTTTTCCTTCATCGTACAAAAATATACTCGTATACAATATTGAAAACTAATAAATTCTCTACAAGAAAGTTTCTATACACTTTTCACCTGAGGGCAATGGTTTGGCCGCAGGAGTCGCTTAAAATTGAGCGAATTTTTCGAAACGCGACCATAATCCAAGAGCTCACCGTTTTCGAATAAAACGTCTCTGATTTGTTTGGAGCGCGAAAATTTTTGACGAAAGATTTTATTTTATCCTCTTAATTATTGAAAATAAGTACATAGAACGATTCCTTGCATCATTCTAAGAAGAAAAGTTCATACGGACATGTGGCGAAAAATGCTTCCTAAGAGAATTGTCGCACCTAAAAAAAAATGTTTTTCTGGGCCTCAGTGAAAGGGCTATCTTTATTAAACCCAAGGGAAATTTCTAGTCGGTCCCCATCTCAAATTGTTCTCTATGGTTCACACTATCATCTTGCAAAGCGATAATCCGGAATCAAAATTTGTAGTATTGTTTTGGCGAGGGGGTTGCCACTCGAGGAATTTGTTGTCCCTCACAGAGGAATTTTTTGGAATTTACAAAGGAATTTGAATGTCTTTTTGAGGAAATTGAGGAATTTGCAAGTTAATGTGAGGAATTTAGGGAAATTTATGAGGACTTTAATGTTTAATGGAATTTGTGAGGAATTTGTGTGGAATTTGCGAGTTATTTGCAACCACGCTCTGATTGACAGGATCGAGAAGCCAAACAAAAATTTAAAAATTGGTAAGCCTCTTTTGTTCTCGCGTGTTTGTTAACCTTTTTTATGTTCGCGTTATTTGTTTGTTATTTTTAAGAGTTGTTCTTTTTCTAATAATATAAATTCTTATAATACCTATATTGTTATTAAATATCTTTAGAAATAAATATAAAATATTGAAATGTTATAAACGCTTCAGTCCTGTACGGCGGGGGACACTTGTGCGTGTATTTAGGTGATTTTATTCACTTCCGGTTTCATCGGATGTGACCCTAATTTTTGTTTTTCAAATGGGATTATACTTTTTTCTCAACGGATTCTGGATCTGCGATTTTTTCCGAGTTAGAAACATGTATTATACTTAACCTACCCTTACACCCTCAGGGTATAAAGGGTTTTTGATAATATATATATATATATATTATACTTAACCGGAAGTACAGTCACGGCCACCCTAGATTTTCAAAAACATCCAAGAAATCGGTGAAAAATTAAGATTGGTGAAAATCACAAAAACAGGTCTACTTTATTTTTTAAAGATGTAGGTATCTGATGCTGATGGTAGTCTGATATTTGTTCTCGGCTTCCGTTTTAACCGGAAATTAAAGCCTCCGATAGGTCTATCGTTTCTTATAATTTAATGAAATAAGCACATAAAAGAATATGTAATTGCACAGTAGGTACGTGTTTTTGCGTTTTTTTTAAATCTCAAATTTTCAACGATTTCTTCGTTTGTAACTCAGAAAAAATCGTAGATTAAGAATTCGTTGAGAGAAAAGTATAATCCCATTTGAAAAAACAAAATTAGGGTCATTTCCGGTTTGTGAAAAAAATTACCTGAATACACGCGCAAGTGTCCCTCCCCCTCAGGACTGACCAGCGTTTATTTCATTTCAATATCTTTTTTACGTCTGAAGATATTTAAGGTCGGAAGTTATAAAAATAACACCATGTATATGTAAAAAGTAATGTACATACTTACATAATATCTAATACATAATAAATGTTTCGAAATATGGACCTCTAAGCACAAGGTTTTTTGTTTATGAGGAATTTCAAGGCATTTCTGAGGAATTTTGTGGTATTTTCGAGGAATTTTTTCGGCATTTTCGAGGAATTTTTTGGCATTTTTGGGGATTTTTTCGTGGAATTTTGGCATTTTGTGGCAATTGAGAGGAATTTTTTGGAAATAAAAGGCATTTTTGTGGCATTTTTGTATTGGAGGAATTTTTTTGTCCCTCAATTTTGAGCGACTCCTGCTGCCAAACCATTGCCCTCAGGTAAAAAGTGATTTTAGGGGGGTTCCAGGTTGGGGCGGAGAGCGAGTTTTTAGTATGTTTTTCGTGGCCCTGAAATCTAACCATTCCAACAAAAAAGTTATTTTCCATTTCTCTATCGATTTTTCGACCCACCGCCTGAACTATTTATAGCTTGCTTGCTGAAATTCAAAACGAATTTTACGCCTTCGTTTCTTTTACACCTCCAGGCACTCTTCCCGCTTACCTTAATGTACTTAATTCCCGTCATTACTTTATATGGCCACTAAAAATAACACAAATAATGATTTTGCAGGAAAGCATAAAACCTCTTTGCGAAGAAATGATTGTTGTCTTTAAATTTTGAGCTGTTTTTAGGTAAATAAGTACCTAATACTTTAAATCAATTTTCTTCCAAAGAAATCTAATCCTAACGATACTATTCGCTTCCTAAAAAATATTTCCAATCTCTGAAAATGTTTCGGAAGAAATGTATTGCTTGACGGGCTACATTATTCTGTCAGTATCAAGTTTATCCATTGAAATAGGGCATCGAGGTACAATAAAGACTTCAGCAATTATCCAGTATGTCAGGATATCTACCTACGTACTAGAACCATAAAGATTAAAGAATTTGTTTAATTGACTTGACGTTTCAGTCCTAGTTTTTGAGGTCTTCCTCATCAGGACCCAGAGATACCACTTTTTCATTGAGTAATAAGTCAATATGAACCCTGAGTTTCTACCTACCCATATGTTCCTGGTACCTGCCTAATAAAGTTAAGTGCTGATTGTAAAGGTTAAATCAGGTTTGTTGTTGCAACAACAATGACAATTAGAAGAATGTAATTAGAGCGAAAGTGGTTAGGTGCTTTAATGAGACACCAAAGACAGTAGTATTACTAACAATGGAATAAAATAGCTAGGTACGTTCGTAATTTAACAATAATTTATCTCGTGTTGCAATTCTTGTTTTGTTACCATTGTGACATTTCCAAAACCGTTCGAGTTGTGAAAACAGTTTTTTTACACGTCCTTTCTTTTACAAAATCCGATGCAAATTACAGCAAGCGAAATAAGAATAAGTGGGCGGCAAATCAGTAGGATTTGTGGCCATTGATTTTAATGCATGCAGAAGGGTGATAATTATATGAAGAAATCTGATGAATATTTATTAACCGCTCATTAAAACCTTTATGGCATAAATTAATTTGTAAGATGCAATAAAATGACAAAACAAACTTGTAAAATAAAGACCAAAACATCGTGTTTCTTATGTTTAATACTCGAGATAGGATTGTTAAGAACAAAAATACTCCTCTGCAAATCTGGACCGGTTATATGGGTAACTTTGTTCTCAAAATTAAATCATCTCGTTGGTTTAAGTAAAGTTGTCTGACTGTAAATGGCAAACATTCGTGGTGTTTTTGCAGTTTTATACCTACTCGTTGCAAGGTATATGAATTAGTGTTTTGATGGCAGCTTCAACCTGTAGAAGTATGCTTTTCACAGTTACTTTATGTTTTAAATTTTTGCAAGGCTTTAAAACAGACCACATTTTTCACGTTCGCTCCATTCCGTGCACGTTTCATGACATATTTAACTGTTAATTTCCTCGATCGATTTCTTCATGAGGAAGCTCATTGAATATTTCTGACACGAGAGAAATACTAATTGCCTGGTTCTTTATTTGGGGCTTGCACAATTATTTGACGGCTCACGCCCATATACCCATCATCATCTTGATGGAAAACTAAACATAGGTTGGTACCTATGATGTAAATCGAGGACTTTTGCTTGCTCCAAGAGAGGAAAATTATTAAATAGTTTAGGTCAAGGCCTCAGCACGATTTCTGAAGGGATTTTTGATTGCTTAATGGTTCGATTTGCACAATACCTTCTCGAGCAAATATGTAGTTTTTCTTGGCCATCAGGTTATTTTGAATGACCTCATCTATTTACACCGCCTCTGAAGAATTATTAATTATGAATGCTTAGAATTATATTTGACAAAAATAGGCAATCAACATTCTTATGTTTTGAATTCCTCGCGCGATTAAATACCTAACTTTCAAATTTAATTTATCCATTCAACATTGAACTTTATGATTTAGTAATAATAGGTAAGTACCTATATCCAGAACAATTATTTATTTTTCACCTAAAACTTAGAATACTTACTATTTCTTGAATGTTGACAAAAAAATCCAAGAAATCACATCCTAGATTCCAATACGCACTCACAGTACCGCACTTTTTTTGCTACTTGTTTACGGTGTAAGTTTCATATAAAATTACCTATGCGTGGCTGAAGCACGTGTACCGTTTGAATTGAATAAAACGTAACAAATTCGTCCGCGCCACTTTGTAGCTCTTCAGCGACTGCCGCGAGTACCTCGACCAAGAATTACACTGTCCAAGTCTGACCCCGTTCATTGTTGCCCCCAGCACTTTTAGTTATAAGGCGAAATTCTTCTACTTACGTATCAACTTTCTTTTATCAGTCACAGATTATTAATAATTGGACGTGAAGTTGGGCATTTTCTGCATGGAACGAGAAAAAATCACCCGAGGTCTTTAGAGGCTTCAAAACTTCATTGTTTAAAGGAAGGAAAGCTATTGCTGTTAGTGAAACTATTTGGTATTAGGGTTATCAGGCGTTACCTAGGCAGGTTCCTATACTTTAAGTACCTATACCCAAACCCAAATTTGAAATCATTGATAAGTACATACCTGCTTATACAGTGTGTCTCATTTTAACTGGAACCACCCAAATAAATATTTCGGTTAATATTGAGCAAATCAACTCGCTCTTTTTTTGCACATATAGAGCTCCAGAATCTGCATCTGCGTAATACTTCACCTTTTTGTTATCCCGAAATCTCAGCCCGCTGCGATTAATTAAAGAGGCCAAAAATAGCGAAATCGTATTAGGCATTTTTTTACCGAAAAAGTTTATTAAGAAAAGTTGCTCAGCATGACTCCAAATGGATAAATCCGAACTTTCAGGCCAAAATAAAAATGTTGGAATGAAATGTTGGAAGAAAGAATCAAAAATATCGAAAATTTCAACATTGTTGCAGCAAAAGGGCTGCTGTGAAATAAAAAAACAATAGGTTTGTTTGACATTTGTTGTTAGCTATAATAGCTTGGCAAAATTTAACAATCGCAGAAAAAGTTGAAATTATAAGCTAATAAATAATAATCTTAATAATTCCAACTTTTTCTGCGATTGTTAAATTTTGCCCAGCCATAGCTAAGAGCAACTGTCAAACACTCATTTCAATTGTGTTTAATTACACAGCAACCCTTTTGTTGTAAAAATAATGAAATTTTCAATATTTTTAATTTTCTTCTACAGAAATTCAACATTTTTATTTTGGTCTGAAACTCCGCACTTACCCATTTGGGGTCATCCTGAGCAACTTTTCTTAATAAAATTTTTCGATAAAAAAATGCCTAATACGATTTCGCTGTTTTTGTCCTCTTTAATTAATCGCAGTGGGCTAAGGTTTCGGGATAAAAAAAAGGTGAAGCATCACACAGATGCAAATTTTGAAGCTTTACATGTACAAAAAAAAGCGAATTAATTTGCTCAATATTAATCGAAATATTTGGGTGGTTCCAGTTAAAATGAGACACACTGTACCTTCTTTTGTTGTTAAAATTTTCGTGTCTTACACAGAAAGCATTGGTGCTTGGAAAAAGGCAATTTTCGAAATACCTAAACGGCAGAATCGTCAAAAAATAGAGGATTTATGACCTATATCGACCTGTACTGTTTTTATTAACTGAATAATTATGTTGAAATCCAAAGCGAAGGCGGATGATGGGATGGTGTAGGTAGGTATTCAGATTTTTTAATTAAATTTCAATTCGATTTCAAATGATGGTTTTAGTAGGGTGGCCAAACAAAAGTTGTACGAGGTTTATACCTACATATGCATTTAGCAAAGGCCGCGTTGATATCCATTTATCTTTTTTTAAATAATTATCTTGATGTTTCCTTTCACGGAATAATAATCTGCAACTGATATACATGTAGGTGGATACGTAAAAAGCCAAAAGCTATAACAACTACTTCTACTACCTACGGAGAATCAGGGACTACAGTTTATTACTTTGGAAAAGTTATTGATAGGCACAAAAGATTGGGGGCTGATCACTCAAAAAAATTGTTTCCAATAATTCCAGTTTAATTCCATTAATTCCATTCTAATTCCATTAATTCCGTCAATTCCAGATCAATTCCAGATTAATTCCACCACTTCCCGATTAATTCCATCAATTCCCGATTCATTCCATCAATTCCGGATTAACTCCATCAATTCCATATTTTTCATTACTAATTCCATTAGCTAATTTAATTCTTTTCCAATACAGGGTGGTTCCTTTTTCACTGCTCACCATTGGCATCTCCTAAACGTAAGAGGTAGGAGGTCGGTTAAATTAGAAACAATTTGCATTATTTTTGTCGATTAAGAATCTGAGGAGAATTTCCCGATATCTTGATTCGTTCTTGAGTTATTCCGAAAAAACTGGGGAAAAAACTGAAAAATGCGACTTTCAAGAAAAGTTCATATCCTTCTTACGATTGATGTTATTTAATTGAAACTGAACCTTTATATTTTTAACAGATTTTTCGGGATAATTCAGGAACGAATCAAGATACCGGAGAATTTTCTTCAGATTCTTAATCGCCAAGAAATAGTGCAACTTTTCTCTAATTTAACCGACTCCGAATCTTTTACCGTTTAGGAGATCCCAATGGCGAGCGGTGAAAAAAAGAACTACCCTGTATATTTCCATTAATTTAGTGCCAAATTAACTCTTCATCCTGTAGACTTCCATTATTTAGTGCAAAATTAATTCTTTCTTGTAATACTAGACATAGAAATACCCAGGTCTTCAATTTTCAGGCATTGGTGTCAGGGGTCATTAGGTGCTTTATACAAAACAAAACTTTCAAAACGGAAACATTTTAATTATTATTAAGTTAAGAACAATTAATTAATATATCGCCGAAGTCGAATCTGTAGATGGTCTTCCTGGTTTTTTTCGTAAGAGCCAAACACCAAGGTACTTTTCTTAATTTTCACGACTTGGTATCTTAACGCTTGACCTGGCGCGCAACAGACGTTAGTAGAAAATTTTGTCCTCGATTTTGTCTTATTTCGTTTGAAAATAAAATATTGTATTTTATTCGGAGTTTAAGCGAGATTATGTGACTCGTATGGATTTAAAACTTCCATACTCCGTCACATAATGTCGTACTGAAACTGCTAATAGAATAAATATCTATTATTTTCAAACGAAAAAAGACATAATTTTCCAAACCTTTCGTGTTAACCAGTTGTGCCATGCACTTCACATGTATATTTGGGCGCATATTCAATACTTATATTGGGTATAATGTTGTACTTAAAATTAATTCCAATAAATTCCGCGTCAATTCCATATTAATTCCAAACAATTCCAGCTAATTCCTTTAATTCCTTTTAAATGATGTACTTATCAATTCCAAATAATTCCATATCAATTCCAAATAATTCCAGTTAATTCCAACTAATTCCAACTAATTCCGGCTAATTCCAACTAATTCCAATAATTCCTTCTAATTCCACCAATTCCAGAATAATTCCGTAATAATTCCATAATTCCGGAACTAATTCCACTAGTTATCAGCCCCCCAGAAAAGATGGGTACCAAATTCAGGTGCATAAGATTTAATGTTATAAAAATTCTCAGTAATTACTAATTCTATTGTTTCATTGGAATTTTGTAGAGATGGGTCGACGAAAATTATCAATTTTGGAAAGTTTCCAAAATGGGAATATTTCCGGGAAGAAATAAACGAGGTTCAGGCAATCTTTCCCAGGAAATATTCCCTGAAACTTTTCGGGAACTTTCCTAAAATATTCTCCAGTTTATGAATTCGACTCCAAATTTAGCGGTTTTTTAACCTAAAAAGTGTCCTGCATGCCGTAAGTAGGTAACCAAAATCGGAAAAACCTTGTTAATTCTTGTTGTGACCAGCACGTGAGCAGCAGTTAACGCTCTTGTCAAAATATTCTGTCCAAATTTTTCAGGGTCTTACTGTATTTAATTTACTTTATTTACACATTTTTGTCGAAAGAAATATGATGTGTTTGGTATTTTTGAGAAGGTAACTCCGCATAGAATTCATTTAAAGCAAAATGGAAAACCGGAAATCCACAATGGAAACTTTCCGGGAATTTTCAATGGCTTAAATTGGTGAGGCTCTTCAATATACCGGGTGATTATTCAGTTTAGTATTCGCCAACCCTGTAACTTTTTTATTTCAAAAGAAAGATAAAGGTACCTAAGTAGGTAGGTTCAAAAGCAATAAACCCAAATACGTAAATACATATGTTTGTAAATCGCATTTCAAACTCTATTAAGTGACGCCATTAAATAGTCTATATATGATATATGCAGGGGTAGGTAACTGCTTTGGCATCTCCAAAGCGGTAAAAGATACGGATTTTGTAATCATACGGAGTTAAATTTGCGAAAAGTTGCGCTAGGGAGTCTGAGACTAAAATTAAAATAAAATCAGTGCCCCATACCTACCTGTACAGTTGTACACTTTGTCATTAGAAAGATTCCGAGAAAAAAATTACATATAAGCACAAATTGAAATTTTATTACCTACAAAACTAGTTAGCCATGAAAAAAATTGAATTATGACAGGGCCGGGCTTTCAAAATTATACTTTCATTTTAGACAATTTTACATTTTAATCGTTACTGGTATAATAATATACAGGGGTTTCCTTTAAAACAAAACACCCTAGATAACTCCTGAAGCGGTGATTTTAGGGAAGAATGTTCAAACAAGTCGATTTATATTTGGAGGAGGCCACTTCCATTCTAGGCGAAATTTTCCAACGCACCTCCTACCCCCCCACCAACCTCCACTTCAAAATTTCAAATGAGAAACCCATTGTGATACATTATCTGAAAGCTAAATTTTTTTCTAAATTGAATTCGCAATAAAGTTAGCTTTCAGATAATGTATCACAAATGGGGGATTGCTATTTGAAATTTTGAAGTGGGGTCTGTGGGAAGTAGGGGGTGCGTTGGAAAATTTCACCAAGCACGGATTTAGGTGTCCTCCTCCAAATAAAAATCTTATGGGTTCCGGAAGAGCTGAAAAGATTTTCGGCTAAATCGGCCCACAGGAAGTGCCATTTTGGCACATCAACTTTAAAAATTTAAATGCAAACCCCTATTTTTCACTTACCCATATGAAAGCTCTTCCAATTCTGCTTCTAAAAATATATTCCCGTTTGGTGCCATTTTGGCCAAAAATCGGTGCTGTGAAAAAAACCTATGTATAACTTATATTTTTATCACCGGATTTGACAGCTGATTTTTTTTTAAGCTGAAAATTTTAATGCCATTTTTTCGACTAAACAACTCAAGAATTTTAAACCAATCAAACGTCAGAATTTATAGACAGTCGACCAATCACCATGGTTTTGAACTGAAAAACACCACGAGTGAAAAGCAGGACGGTTTTCCAGCGAAAAAATTTCTGTCAAATGAAATGTCATGGCAACGAGCATGGCAACCCTATTATTGTTTCCATTGAAATTTCTTTTATTGTTTAATCATCCGAATATAATTCGTGGTCTGATTTTTTCTGCAAAATTTGCTTACAAATACATTCGTAGCTTTTGCTTTTGGAAAATCGCCACTCGCGCTAAAGCGCTCGTGACGATTTTCTACTCATTTATTTGTAACGCATACGAAAAAGGGCAGCAGAGAAGCGGCTGGAACCTCCCCAACGCGTGGGTCTTTGATTTCAGGGACTTCTGTTTAAGATTCTAAAGTTGATATGCCTAAATGGCACTTCCCGTTGACCAATTGCTCCCAAAAGCCTTTCAGCTCTTCAACGGGTCACCTCACCTCCATTTACCAAATTTCGGGCAAATCGATCCACTAGTTTGGGCTATAAAGTGGTTTCAGTATTATTACAAAATTTCGATTTTTCTACCCAAAGGGTTCTAAATGCGAATCAATTTTGTCTCATTTAAAACCAGAAATTGAAGACCTTTCTGATGGTGACCTCGATAGTGACAATAAATCTTTCAAAAACTTGTTTTGGATGGGTAAATTAGAGAATAATTTTAAATTTCGAAATTGGTGTGCCAAAACGGCACTTTCCGTGGGCCGATTGAATCCAAAATTTGTTCACCTCTTCGACGTGTAATACAATCCCCTTGTGCAAAATTTCAGCCAAATCGGTTCAGGGGCTTGGGCTGTACCGCGATTTTAAAGTCCGATAAAAATCAATTTTTTTTTCATTTTTGGTCAAAAAGGCACTAAGAATGAATGCATTTTTAGAAGCAGAATTTGAAGGCCTTTCCTATCGTGACGTGAAAAATGGGGGTTTGCATTTAAAATTTAAAAGTTGATGTGCCAAAATGGCATTTCTGGTTGCACGATTGGCTCCAAAAGCTTTTCAGATCTAAGTTGGGTTATCACATGCACACGTACCAAATTTCAGCTAAATCTGTCGAGTAGTTTGGGCTGTGGCGTGGTTACGAACGTACGTACGTACGAACGTACGTACATACATACAGACACATTTTAAAAACCACTTTTTTGGGCTCCTGAGACCTCAAAACGTATAGATCCGGTCTTATCTCGAATTCGAAAATTTTAGTGATTGCAGTAACCTCCCTTTTTTTTAAATGGTGGAGTGGAGTGGGGAGGTTAAAATGTATGATTTTAGCAAAAGGGTCCTTTTAACCTCCCCACTCCACTTCACCATTTAAAAAAAAGGGAGGTTACTGCAATCACTAAAATTTTCGAATTCGAGATAAGACCGGATCTATACGTTTTGAGGTCTCAGGAACCGAAAAAAGTGGTTTTTAAAATGTGTCTGTATGTATGTACGTACGTTCGTACGTTCGTAAACACGCCACAGCCCAAACTACTCGACCGATTTGGCTGAAATTTGGTACGTGTGCATGTGATAACCCAACTTAGATCTGAAAAGCTTTTGGAGCCAATCGTGCAACCAGAAGTGCCATTTTGGCACATCAACTTTTAAATTTTAAATGTAAACCCCCATTTTTCACGTCACCATAAGAAAGACCTTCAAATTCTGCGTCTAAAAATGTATTCATTCTTAGTGCCCTTTTGACCAAAAATTAAAAAAAAATTGATTTTTTTCGGACTTTAAAATCGCGGTACAGCCCAAGCCCCTCAACCGATTGGTCTGAAATTTTGCACATGGGGATTGTATTAAACGTCGAAGAGTTGAACAAATTTTGGATTCAATCGGCCCACGGAAAGTGCCGTTTTGGCACACCAATTTCGAAACTTAAAATTATTCTCTCATTCACCCATCAAAAACAACTTTTTGAAAGATTTATTGTTATCATCAGAAAGGTCTTCAAATTCTGGTTTTAAATGAGATAAAATTTATTCGCATTTAGTACCCTTTGGGTAGAAAAATCGAAATTTTGTAATAACACTGAAACCACGTTATAGCCCAAACTACTGGATCGATTTGTCCGAAATTTGGTACATGGAGGTTAGGTAACCCATTGAAGAGCTGAAAGGCTTTTGGGAGCAATTGGTCCACGGGAAGTGCCATTTAGGCATATCAACTTTAAAATCTTAAACACAAGTCACGGAAATCAAAGACCCATGCGTTGGGGAGGTTCCAGCCGCTTCTCTGCTGCCTTTTTTGAATTTATTTTACAAAAAAGTTTATTTTTAGGAGTGAAATACATTTGTATTTTAAATTTTAGTAAATGAACGCCGGGCGCAATGCGCACGACAGCATCAGTGATCGACACCCAGCACACGGTTCACCCAGCCGACGCGCTTGACTCACCGATTCTGACTTGATTAAAGTTAATTGCTACATTTACAAATGGAAAAGTAGAGGTGCCGCATGTGCGGCAGTACAAGTCGAAATTTGCTGCCGCAAAAGAGGCAGTAAAAATGCACTTTTAATGACTACCAGCAAAAACACACATTTTCAAGATCGATTAATGCCGCCTTATTCATGCTGCTGCACGCTCTCATTTACATTTGTAAAGCATCTTAGGTAAGAGACCAATCAGTTTTCGTCCATTATATTGCATGAGTCCGAATTTAATATGATTCTAATCAATATTTATGTATGTAGGAATGTAGGTAAACAATTTTCTAATAAAGATGATAGTTTGTCAAGTAAATGGTCGTGGGTGCTATATTTTGGGTTCACACTGTATATTCTTCTTGGCGGGTATCGGGCATCACTAGAGTAAATCATAGTAAATTAAAGTACGGCCCTGTGCTAATGCTTGAATGGCAAGGTCATGGTCATTACACTTCGTATGAAATCGTTTTCAGCGGTCTAGCCTCGATCTCTTCCGCCGTCATCTATTCTTTTATGCCTACCTGTGCCGTGCCTACCTGTACCGAGCTAACAACCACGCCGCATAAACGATCATTTTGAAACTTTAGTATTTTTGGAGAAGCTTTTTTTGTAAATGTTTTATAATATAGCTACTAACACTTAATTCAGCAGTTTTATTTTAACAATAATATTATTCAAAGTATCGTGACCTTGCACAGTAGGATCAGACGGCATCTTTTAAACATGTACGCAAAATAAAACTTTGAATATCAGATTGACCTACCTACATATTCCTTATTTAGTCGAGGTTTTTATTTTCTCTAATATGCTGCGTGTTGCAAAAAAAATTTCAATCAGAAATAATCATTCACAAGTAAATGCAATCCGTGATCTACCTACATTAAAATCATATCCTGTGATTGGACACTCGTATCTATTTCTTCCTGGTGGTAAGTTTTTTCAAAAATTCTCCAATAAGTTCTATTTTTTCTAGGCAAATACAAATCAGATCGTTTAACAGAAGCTTTTGTGGACATTAGCGGCGCTTTGGGTCCGATTTTCAAACTGAATTTGGCGGGTAAAGACATGGTCGTAAGTTTGGATGCAGATCACGCTAGAATCCTCTTTAGAAGTGAAGGACCACTTCCCGTCAGGCCACCATTCCCTGCCCTCCTACATTATAGGAAAAAAATATTCCACAGTTCAGGGGTAGTTCCTGGGAATGGACAAGAGTGGAGCAAATTTAGAAAAGGGGTGAATATTTTGCTCACAAAACCTACGATTGAGGCATATAAACCCCAACAAAAAGAAATAGCAAAGACTTTCATAGAATATATAAAGGAAAAACGAGACGATAACTTTATAATGAAAAATATGTACGCGGAACTAATGAAGTTCACAATTGAAGGTAAAATTGAGAAATTGAGGAAGAGTGAATAATAATTTTTTGCAGCGATCTCGGTAGTTTCTCCTGGACATCGTTTTCAAGCTATTTTCAATAAGACCGATGAAGTTAACTACATTATTAAGGCTAATATTGATTTTATGGATGGGCTTTATAGAACCTTTTCTGAACCTCCAGTGTGGCGCTTCTGGAAAACGGCAGGATATAAGAAGTTGGAATCTTCACATAACACAATTTATCAGTACCTAATAAATGCAAGACATATTTTAAATGTAAATAACAAAAAATTTCAGCATTTTAAGGAAACACTTGGACAAAGCCAAAGAAGAATATCAAAATAATAGTAAAAATATGAAGGAGAATAACCCATACATGCATTCTCTGTTTAGCAACGAAACGTATTCATGGGATGACATTAACATGTTAGCTATGGAAGTATTCCTCGGTGGAATTGACGCAACAGCCACCACAATCGCTTTTACACTGCACTATTTTGCGCACAATCCAAACATCCAGGAACTTGCCAGAAAAAATATAAATGACTGGGAATTTTTAAGAAGTTGCATTAAGGAAACATTGAGATTGTCTCCAACTGCTGGCGGGAATGCCAGAGTTTTGGCTGCTGATGCGAAAATGTCCAACTATTTATTACCAAAAGGGGTAAAAATGTTTCTTGCAACATGAAATTTTAATATTGTTTCAGACCTTGATACTGTCGTGCAACTCCGCCATTTCTCAGGATTGTAAATATTTTGAAAAGTGTAAAGATTATTACCCTCAAAGGTGGATGCGGGCGACTAGGGAGCAGCATCACAGATTTGCGTCTTTGCCGTTCGGGCTAGGGCCTAGGATGTGTCCTGGAAAAAGAATTGCCGAAAGCGAAATTATTTTTCTTCTTCAGGAAGTAAGTTTTCAAAATCTAATGACAGGGTTGGTCTATACATCTTTGGTACAGTCACCCACAACAATAATACTTGGGCGGGTCAAATGAACATAGGTATAGTATCAAGCGATCAAAAACAAACTCATGCACAGTGGGCTTTGGAAATGAAAGTCAAATTGTTGATTTTGTCAGAATTACATTGTTTGGCAAAATTATTGACGCAATGTTCATTTTCTATAGCAGAACAAACATTTTTCTGGAACTGTACAACCCTAATTTGTAAGGGCGTGTACTTTTGACAATTGGATCGAAATTTAGCGGGAAACCAAAAACATTACATAACCCAAATCTTCTAGGGTTTATTTTTATTGTTAGTACATAGCAGTGTCACAGATAAACGTACCTGAGGCTTTTTCGTGAATATTTTCTTTGCACTTTACTCAAAACTGCTACCAACTCACTTATTAGTAAAATTCCTTGCAAAATTTCCTCATACCAACCTAAAATTCTAATTTTGACGTTCTGTCACTTCAATAGAAAATTAATGGAGGGTACCTACCTGAGGCTTTTTCGTGAATGTTTTTCTTTGCACTTTACTCAAAACTGCACGCACACAAAGGCTATCTTGGGTCAATTCAGAACAATTGCAAAATTTTGACATTTGTTATGTTTTCTGACGTATCGTATTGAAATCGCTTCTACCAACTCACCTGTCAGTAAAATTCCTTGCAAAATTTCTTCATACCAACCCAAAATTCAAATTTTGACGTTCTGTCACTTCAACAGAAAATGAATGGGAAGTAGGTTACTTTTAAGCTCTAGTCCATTAAATTTTCATGACGTGAGATGAAATAAGGGCCGTATAAGAGAAACTTATTTAACAATTAAGCAACAAAAAGCTTCGTATTATACAGGGTGGCCCACTGAAAAGGGGTCATCCAAGTTGTCTCCCCTCTGACTCAATTGAAAAAAAATTCCTCGAACAGGGTCGATTTTTATTTCGAAGGGGACACTTAAATTCGTGCTTGGTCAAATTTTACAAAGCACCCCCTAAGCCCCGCAAAAATTTCAAATGGCAACCCCCCACTTATGATGCATCATTCGAAAGCTAATTTTATTACCAATGCTGTAAACATTTTTTATATTCTTTCACCTACTAGCACCCGCTGTGGCCAAATTTAAAATGGCATTAAGGCCCTTTGTGGCACAACGTTTTGAAGGAAATGAAATCCTCTGAAAGCTGATGCAAGAATTTTTGAAATTCATCCATAACTTCAAAAGTTACAGCAAAAAAATATTATTTCTTGGCTGGGAACCAATGCATGTTCTTCAGTGTAACTTTTGAACGAGTGGATGGATTTGAAATTTTCTGAACCAGTTTTTAGAGGATTTCATACTCTTCAAAACAGTGTAACACAACGGGCTTTAATATGATTTAAAATTTGCCCATAGAACTCGCTATGAAAAAATATTTTCAGCACTGGATTGGTAATAAAATTAGCTTCCAAAAGCTTCCAAAAGCTTCCATTTAAGGGGTGCGTTGTAAAATTTCACCAAGCAGTGATTTAAGTGTCCCCCTACAAATAAAAATCGAGTCAGAGAGGAGAAAATCAAGATGGCCCCTTTTCAGTGGGCCATCCTGTAGATAGACAAAATTTTTTTAGCCCATCTTCATCAGTTTGAAAGTACTACTAGTACTATTAGTATCCATGGTACGTATACAGGGTGGTAAATGTTTCGTTGCCCATACCATTGGAAACTCGGAAACCATAAGAAAAGGAGAATAGCTTAAATTAGAAAAAAGTTGCGTTTTTTCAAGGTGATTAAGAATCTGTAAAGAATTCTCCTTTATCTTGATTCGTTCCTGAGTTATCCTGAAAAAATTGAAAATCACTATTTTAAAGAAAAATTAGTGGTAATTAAATAAAACTTGGAACTTTTATATTTTTGACAGCTGTCGATTCAACAGTCTTGACAGAAATTTTTTAGGTCTTCTAGATTTTGAGCAATGATAGTCAACTTTTCTTTTTCTTATGGCCGCCATATTAGACTTTACCACCAATAAATGCACCAAAAATTATCTTTTCAAAAATGTAGCCAACAAGGACTTTTTTGACAGATCGCCAAATTTTGAAAATTCCTGAATTGTTTGTAAAGCTTAGATGAAAAACAATTGCAAAATAGTACACCGATTTTTTAAATTTCTTATGTATAATATGTGAAAACAATTGAATTCATAAGTATGTACGGTAATAAAATGCGCCATGGCATGCTGTGACTCAAACTTTGACATATTTTTTAAAAAAAGTCCTTATTGATTACATTTTCGAAAAGCTGATTTTTTTGTGCATCCGGTGGTGTTAAAATCCAATATGGCGACCACAAGAAAAAGATAAGTTGACTGTCGTTGCTCAAAATCTGGATGGCCTAGAAAATTTCTGTCAATGCCATTGAATTGACAGCTGTCAAGAATATAAAAGTTCCAAGTTTCATTTGAATACCACCAATCTTTAGAAAGATCTAAATGTTTCTTTAAAATCGCCATTTTCAGTTTTTCGCGATAACTCGGGAACGAATCAAGATATCGAGAAATTCTTTACAGCTTCTTAATTAACTTAAAAAAGATGAACTTTTCTCTGTGACCCTCTCGATCTCTTAGGGTTTCCGAGTTCCTAATGGTGGGCAACGAAAAATTCACCACCCTGTATGGTGTAGTTAAGGCTCTTTCTGTGTATAGGATCTTACGAAAACTGCATTTTCATTTACGAGCCCTAAAAATTGCCAATTCATCGAAATCTTCTGCCGGTAATTTCTTGTTTTAGAACAGAAACAGTGTTTTCTTTTATCCAGCACTTCCTAATAGCCTTTAAAACGTCTGAAACGCAATTTGTTAGTAGAAAATGTCAAATTTATTTAATAATCACCTTGTTTCAACTTACCGTTTTTATGTTATAGATCCTGAAAAACTTTTCCTTGGAAGCTGTTGGCTCACGAAACGTCGGGATGGTGTACCGCATGAATCGAGTGCCGGATCAACCAATAAATATAAAATTCGTGGATAGAAATCACTAAATATTTATTATTTCATTGTACAACAATACATGTTTTTTTCAAAATTACACTAGTTATAATTTCCATTTACATTTTCATATTTACATTGCTTTAAATGTATAATTTTGATATTGTTTTAATAAGTTTTGTACAATAAAAATCTGATTAAAGCCTATATATGACGTTGGGAACATCATATATTCACGTTTTAGTTTGATATTTTTAGTGATAATTTTTTCAATTTCCTATTGTCGATGTTTTAATTTACATTGGTTTAATTTTTCGTTAATAAGGCAAACATCTAGACAACGGAAATCGTACAAATTCTAACCGATAAATAGTATTTCAAAAATAACCACGTGCACTGTGTATCTTTGTAGTACTACACATAATGTATAAAAAGATAAATTAGGATTGATAATTTGAATAATAGATTGACGATTACTTTCTATTATGAAGCTTAATCTATATAAGTAGTATCTTGCACGTAATCTGGGAATGTTGCGGATAACTGACTGATAGAAATATGGATAATTTCACCCAAACTGAATTCAAATTTTGAACGGAACAACAACCCTATAAATAGTATAAATTTAACGTCGCATATAAAAAATTTGAGGTAAAATAATGGTCATGTCTAATAGGTAATAGCTATGACGACAAACATCAAGAGTGCAGAGTTTTTGAGTTGGCAATAAAATTTCTGGTATAATTCAAATATCCTAAGACTTCCGGACTCTCATTAACAGACGCCGAGACACACGTTTCATTTCCGTCGCGCTCTATGCCACAGCCATACCTATAACAACGTAGCTCGTAGTATTATTCATGTATGTTTGCCTTCGTTTAATCCAACGTATAAGAAAGAAAGCGAGAATGGCAGTGGGCGGTGCTCTTTGCACCGTTGGGCAGAGATACATGAATAATACTACGAGCTACGTTGTTATACGTTCAAGGCCGGGCGGCTGTGGCATAGAGCGCGACGGAAAATGAAACGTGTCTTGACGTCTGTTAATAAGAGTTGGGAGTCTTAGGATAATTCGCTGTTAAAGAAGAAAACTTGTCAACTTAAAAACGCAAAGAATTCAAACAAAAAACAAAACATTATGCTAACACGAAAATAAAATCACAGTTTTACACGCACTGACAATAGAAAACAAATAGCGAAGTGTCTTTATAAAATTTAAATTATCTTCTTTCTTTTATACTTAAATGTAATAAAATTAATGTACATTCTCAACAAACACAACTAAAAGTGTCTTTGGCAAACTAGAAATAATCACTAAAAATAACATAACCGTTGATTAAATCCACGGTGGTCTAGTCATGGAATCGTAAGGTTGTCTCATACTTAGCGCAGGGTGGTACCCAGGGGGATACGCCCCCGGGGGCCCCAACACTTGATTAAGCACCCCAGCCTGCAAATAGTGCTGATAAAGCGGCGAACTAGCGTCCATTAATTGCGCTTGCGCAGAAGGCATAAAAGGCCCCCCTAGGGGATAACTTGGTGGTCGGGCTTGTGGGGCTCCGATGAAGGAATAATTGGGACCCTGTGCAGTTGATGATTGATGGGCGACCCTGGTCTGCTTGTCGGCGGCTTCGGGGGTGGACCTGTGATGGGCGGCGGCCGCCGCCGCCATGTAATAGTTAGGCGCCGCTCGGAAATCTTCGAGGAAATTCGGATATGCATCTTTGTCACTGTATAAGCCGGAGCCTATGCTCAATCCTGTGGGTGTTGGTCCGAAATTGAACGCACTTCCGGGCACTACGCTTGCGGTCTTTAGGGATATTGCACTGGGTTCCATGGAGTTGCCTGTTTTTAGACCAGCGTATGACTGGAAGCCCTGAGGGTTGGATGGGGGGGTGGACTCGGCTGGATTTACCACTTGTGCTAAAAAGACACCACGTCGTAGAATTTTAAAAGATTTTTGAAAGATAATATGGAAGACGTATTCAAATTCAAATGTTCGTTCCCAAGAAAGAAAGAACCAAAGATAGACAATTTTGGTAAGTCAGGGAAACCCGACACGTCACATTGGGCACCTTAACATGGCCGAAAACTTATTGGAACCTAATTGACATTTAAATATTGCTGATCTTTTTTTCTGGTCACCTTAATGCCCGCTTTGTAGAAGAAGTTGTGAAGGTGCAGATGCTAGATGCGATGGAAAGAATCGTCATTTATAAGTTTTTCTGAAAGGTAGGGTTGTAGAGCTTCGGCTTCGATAATGAGCACATTGCGTTCGAAATGCGTCAGCAGTGAAAATCAAGTGTTTCGGTGTAGTGGGGTGTTTCTAGTGTAAGTTCCAGAACTGCTTCTAGAAAGTGGGCATTGTCGTGCATTCGATATAATAGTTGTTCCCTAAACTTTAGGGTGCAGGTTCTTCGCCCTATTCACTTCCTATGGATATGTCCTATAGTGATGCAAGTCCTACAAGATACAAGGTGTGAAAATTTCCAAAAATATATTATTTTTATGTAAATTTTCCAAAAACAGTTTTATTTTCCACCACTTCCACCCGAGGTCTATGTCATTTCACGAAAACCCATTCAATAAAATGCAGAATTTTTATTCAAAGGTGGAAAAAAGTGGAGCAATAAAAAAAAGGCACTTCATTTAGATATTTTGTTGAAACTTAGCATATGTTGTCAAGCAACAGCTAATCAGAAGCGCTTAACTTTGACATTTAAACCGAGTTTACAGACAATCTCGGACTGAACAACCTGTTTTAATTATTAGTCGGAGGCAGTGAACATTTTTGGTATGTCATTTCAGCGAGTTTGGTTTAGCACTTTTATAGTTATTTTCATGCTGGAAATTACTAAAACCGAAGTCTGCCATAAATCTTGTGGGACAAGGGCTAATGCCGGCCATTTTAATTTTTCAAAAATTGACATTTCGAAATCGGTAACAGATATACGAAATTTTGTTAAATTAGAAAAAAGTAGTATTTTTCAGTGTAGATTAAGAATCTGAAAAGAAATCTAAGATATCTAGATTGGTTACTGAAATATACTGA
This sequence comes from Pycnomerus fuliginosus, assembly GCA_963924575.1. Taxonomy (NCBI): domain Eukaryota; kingdom Metazoa; phylum Arthropoda; class Insecta; order Coleoptera; family Zopheridae; genus Pycnomerus; species Pycnomerus fuliginosus. Next base: position 31,129,782 of record OZ004618.1, on the reverse strand, counting down.
AAAAACTGAAACTTGACAACGGGGTTATAACTTGGTGACTAATCGGTATAGATGAATATGACATTTGCTTCAATTACATTACTTTGCACGAAGAATAAAATGAGGCGACGAAAACTTTTGTAAGCCTTCTACATAGATTAAATTATGACATTTTTCAATTTTTTCAGTATATTTCAAGAACCAAACCAGATATTTTCAATTTCTTTCCAGATTCTTAATCTACACTGAAAAACACAACTTTTTTTCAATTTAATAAAATATCGTATCTTTTACGGTATCCGAGTTATCAATTTTTGAGAAATTAAAATAGCTTCCATTAGCCCCTGTCCCGCAAGATTTACGGCAGACTTCTGTTTTTCGAAATCTACAGCATGAAAATAACTAGAAAATTGCTAAATCAAGTTCGCTGAAATGACATACCAAAAATGTTTACTGCCTCGCCGGACTATAACTGCCAAAGTTAAGTGTTTGGATTGGCTGTTGCCTGGCAACCAAACCAAATTTAGCTTAATCCGAGGATAATCCTTATTTTTGGAGTAGGCGTAGCTAAGTAACCAGCTGAGTTCTTTTTCCAGTATAAGAAACGCCACTGCTTTTAAGGCAGATATGAGTCATATTACTAGTAGTTAAAACTACACAAAATCGTCATTTGTCTCCTTTATAATGCCGTTTTTTAAAAAGATGCACGTAAATTCGAAAAAAATAATTAAGTAACAATACTTTAAATCCACATTTTATGAATGAATTGAATGAATTGTTCAATACGCTGAAAACTTTAAATTAGTTTGTAGAAATAACAAAATAAAAGTTCGCGATTATTTGGAGACTTGCACATCCGGTATCTTGAAAACTATGCACTTTGAAACGTATTATGCCCATAGGAAGTTTTCGTCTTAGAATAAAGCGGAAGTGCTGCAAAGTTTATTTTCTCTAAGATCTCGTTCTAGTCCAGTATTACTATACAGAATGGTTCTTATTTAATTGTTCACCGTTATAATATATTTCACATGGACACGACACACTAAAGGTGGTCTGGTGGAAACGATATTGAATTTTTATGTGAAAAAGTCTCGTTAACAGAGAAAACATATTTCTTTTCGTTTTGTTTAACATTGAAGTGACGTGCAGTTGACCTACGTTATTTCTCAGGGTCGGTTAACCAACAGTTATCCTATTTTCATTGGAGGGCAGCGTACATAAAAATCATTTTCTAAAGTATTTCAAAATTTTCTTTGTGCCTTCGAAGATTTTCCCAATCCATCCCTGTTTCTTTCTCAGAACAATCACATTGCGGTTCTACCCTAGCCTCGTCGTGTCTAGTCTCGTTCCCGATCTTATATCTCCGAAACTACCTATACGTAATATACCATTATAATTCAGAATACCTATCAGGTGTATCACCGGACCGCGACCATAGGCAAATAACATTGCAAAATTAATTATATTTATTTTCTTTCCTGCTCCCCAGAATTTACTGCATAAGTTTTAGCGGGTGTGGAGGGTAGTATGGACTAGTCTGTACCTCTTGATTTTTTTTGCTCATCCGCTTAGGACTTAACAATTAATTTTTGAAAATTGAATTTTAAACAGAGCGAGGCTGTAAATTTTTCTGATACAATCGACACGATACGGCAGTTTTTGACTCCAGGATAAAACCAATTTTCTTTCGTTTTGACATTTGTTCGATAATTAATCTTAAAATTCGAAAGAATCCAGATTTCTTCGGTAGGAAACGTCACATACAGCATCAATCAATCAATTTTCAAAAAATCATTGTTAAGTACTTAAGAGGAGCTGATGAACAAAAACAATCATAAGAGGTACAGGCTAGTCCACGACACACGCTAAAACATTTGGAGTAAATTCTCGGGAGCAAGGAAAAAAAAGTAATTTTTCATGTTATTTGCCTATGGTCGCGTGTCGATGATACACCTGGTATGTATCAGACATTGTGTAAATAAATTAATATTCTAAAGCATCACCTATTTCTATTTGGATAGATTTGGGTTATTAGGTTTCCTCTGTATGATACTGAAGCCCTTTTCAAATGATTCATGAAAAAAGCGTTCGAGTATGGTTGGCCGTAAAAGCAGTGTAACAGTACATTGAAGCCTTCGTTAACCTCGGTCTGGACGAGGCGTTTAATTTTCATGGCCCAGCTAAAGTCAGATTTCAATTCTGATTTTGTATTCACATGAATTTTTTTTCGCTCTTTATTTTTTACTGTTTATACAGGGTGTCTCAGAACGCTCGCACCAAATTCTAATGGAGTATTCAGGAGTAAATTCTGAGTCGATCCGTGTTTTTGAAAATTTCCAGGGACCAATAGCTCTCGAGTCATAAGAGATTTAAGAGGACCAATCAGATTTCAGCTTTGAATTGCTCCATAAGGTACTTTAACGTTAGATGCAGTATTTCCTAGGTAACAAGATACTATCAATGAAAATTTATATTGTTGTATTTTGTTACCTAGGAAATAGTGCATCTAACATTAAATTACCTTGTAAAGCAATTAAGAACTGAAATCTGATTGGTCCTCTTAAACCTCTTATAACTCTGGAACTACTGAACCCTGGAAATTTTCAAAAACACGGATCGACTCAGAATTTAATCCTAAATACTCCATTAGAATTTAGTGCGAGCGTTCTGAGACACCCTGTACTTTATTTGTCATAAAAAATATCCACCAAAGACGAAAACGCTATTTTCGTCCAAGAAATCATATGAAGCGGATTCCTAATCTATCTTTTGTCAAATCTTCGAAAGTACGAGGCTCCTCAAAACCTCGAGTCAACGCAGCGACCGGCAAGGAAAAGAACTCTTACTTAACTTTACAGTTTAAACTCTTTAATTTAAAGTAATGGAACGGTGTATTGTATGTACATTGATATCTCGCAGTTACCTAACTTCAAAAATCCCACTTTGTTTATGCTGTTTTCGATCTGTCTTACATTTAAATTCTTAATCAATAACAAAGTTTAACCGATTCCGTATCTTACTATATCAATATTTAGCAACCAAATAAGCACCATCCTGAATATTTCGACTTCTTTTTTGATATAAATTGATATGCCATTTCACATTTCCCTTGGGACAAAAGATTCCGCAAGTGTGATTTGGTTGGTGATATTAACTTGACATTACCGAAAGTTTATTATTCTCCTGCCGAGTCTATAGACGATATTCACAAGATCAACGCCATCTATGATCTGTAATGTTAAGTGTAAATTGTATTCCGCATACAGTTCATTTCAAGGGTTTAGTCCGGTCAGTCCGGTTCAGGTACAACGCTCTAGGTTAGCTCCGTCTTTTTCTACACAACGTCTGGCAATTCACCCACGTTGTAACGTACAGTCCTAAGAGTGTCTACTATCGCGTCTCTGTTTAACACATATAAATGGAAGAGACGGATATATCACCCGTTAAAGTATTCTCTAGGACTCGATCGGGGCGCGAAACTATTCCACCACTCATAAACTCATTGATCATATAATATTATATTATAATATAATTTATACTAATATAAATAAATAAAATATAATATAGGTATAATATATATTTACGATAATTAGGCAGAAAATAAATATAACTATATACTATTCATCTCTATCATAATAGTCTTCATCTTCGCTCATCTCGGAGTCACTTTCAGTATTTATTGAAATAATCATTGGTCTCACGTTACTTTGATCCATCACTTTTTCACTTTCCCATCTTTGTAATATATTGTTCTCCACTTTTGTTACAACGCTATGCCATATTTCCGGAGTAATGGTTCCCAGTGCTTCACGCCACATATTAACGACGTTTTCATCGGAGTACCCATCACGACCAATGTGACGATCATAATAGTTTTTGCAAATACCCCATACCATTTCAATGGGGTTAAATTCGCAATGGTAAGGTGGTAGTCGAAGCACTAAATGTCCATGATCCTCGATAATTTTGTCGATCTCGAACCGTTTGGGTTCCTTATTATTTTTGGCTAATTGTAACAGTTCCGCTTTGAAAGAGCAGTTGCACTAAATTCGATGCGACGATCACCCAGCCAAGTTTTAATGTCTTCTTTCTTCCACGCCCCTGTTGGTTGCGGATTTAAAACAGTAGAATGGTAAGGTGCATTGTCAATTACAACAATCGACGGCTCCGCTAAATTTGGCAAAAATTGGGTCGTTAACCAATGTTTATAATTGTCAAAATTCATGTTGTCGTGATAATCGGCTGATTTGCTCTTGCCACAAAATATCACATCAGCGCCTTCCACAAATCCATTTTTGGTTCCCGCATGCAGAATCACAAAACGTTTTCCCTCGCCTTTTGTATTTTTCACTGTTTTGTCCGTCTCATCTTGCCAACTACGTTTCTGCGCTCCCCGACCGAATATCCAAGTTTCGTCCGAAAAGGAAAATTGGAATACACCTTCTCTCAAATAGTTGACAAACTTCCTTAAAAACTGCACTCGAAGAGCCACCACATGTGATTGCTCACATAATGCCCTCCTGTTGTTGTCCTTTTTGTAACGGAAGCCCATCAATTTTAAGAGTCGCCACAAACTTGTTTTGCTGTAACTATACAGCTCCTTCTTTTGGAGAACTTTGTATAATTCGTCCAATGTTATATGCTGTTTTTTTGCATAGGTACATATCATATATGACTTGCCGAATTTCCTGTTTATTTTCAGCAGGCACATCTCTTGTCGCAAATCTTCTCGGTTTCGTGGGGGTTAGAACATTTTCCTTGTTTTCTTCACTATTTCGGTGCACAACTCTGGACACAGTTCTTGTGCTAATTTGCAGAGCACTAGCCACCCTTTCTTGAACTTTATCCACTGATAAAAGCGGCCCGCCATTCTCCTTTTCCTTCGTGAAATAATTGACCAAATTGGGAATTAAATCGTCGACTTCCAAAGATCTGCGAGGCATTTTGACACACAACACGTTGAACGATTTTTCAGAAACTGAACAACACATTTTGAATTCTAATATGTATTTATACCCTTGCACCCCTAATTACAAAGTAGGATAATTCAATATACCTGGAAAAGCTCATTTATAAACCACAAGTCATTATTGGGGCAATTCGAGGAAATATGAAGAAATTGCAAATAGTTTGCAGAGGATTTATAATTTTCTAATTATATTCCCGTAGAGAAATAATTCGTTTGCGCAATTCTGAGAAATCAATGGTTCGAAAGTGCAAATAGTCTGAAGCGAGTAAATAGTAAATAAACAATAAAATAATTCTAATTATATTTCCGTAGAAACACAATTCTTTTTAAAAGTAGGTACTTTGTGTTGACTGTGGTGGAATAACCAGGTTTCACTGTTACTTACGACGGTCAGGTCGAGGATGAGCGGAACTCATTTGCATTTTACGATCTAACGGACTAAACCCTTGAAATGAACTGTAGTCTTGGGTTGGCCTAACTGATTGTGAACTGTCACCTGTCAAATGTCACTTTTGCATCACGTGTTTACACGTTTTGTGGGTCAGTTCTCAGTGCAGCGCTATCGCACCAAACCAAAAGGCACTAAGGCACTCAAAACATAAGAGAGGGGCACTTCATACCACCTGATCGTTAAAAAGATAACCTAAAGGTTAGTAGTATGTGGTAGTACTCAGGGAAATGTGAGTTTATTGATTGGTATTATTTGCCATCGCAATACAAGTCTCAAAATGGCTCGCGCACGCCCATAACTGACGTTGAATATTGTCTATTGTGGGTACGAAATCATAACACTAAGCCACTCACCCGTCTTGCTGCTCTTCCTCTTCTTCGACTTCTTCTCCACCGGCTGCAGTTGCACTGGAGGACTGTTCTTCGATTCGTTATTCACAACGCTGTTCTGCATTTCTGTCAACTGTCGATTGTACATCGCGGTTGACGTCACCTGCATATTTTGGTTGTAGGACTGCATCCCAATGTTGGCTTGATTGAAAATAGGCAACCCCGCAGACGTCGTCGCGATCGGTTTACTAAAAATGTGGCCTCCCAACCCCTTATCACTGTAATACTGACTCGCCGACGTTTGTAAACTCGTCAACATCCTCTCGTCGTTACTATAACGGTCGACAATATGCGACAAATTCGTTATGTTGCCCCTCAGACCCAGGGCTTGGTCCATTTCTAAATGAGTATTATACGTAGGTCTAGGTATAGTAACGTCGCTCGATTTGTAGCCGCTTTGAGTATCCAGTGGTTGTGGCATTCTATTGGTATTTGAGTGTAAAGATGTGTTCGTGTAGTTAGTATGCGCTTGTTGGGGTTGCGCCTCCGACATTTCCATCCCTTTATAAGCCATGTGGGCGTTGGTATACCTGAGTGCACTTTCCACAGCCTGCTGTTGCTGACCACTACAAATCTGAGGCTGGTTATTAGCCGGCGGTCTAGCGTAATTATATTGTTGCATTTGTCGAGAAAAATTAACATCAGGGCCAGTATACCCCATATTGGTGTACTTGGACATGTCGATTTTCTGCCCCGATGACAGATTTCTAGCTGTCGGTACGTTAAGAGGGTAGTTTGAATCATTGGGGTAACTATTAGGGTATGGCGTTGAATAATTTATATTCCCTGGGCCTAGTTGTTGACTTGGTGAGATCATCCCTGAATTTTTGCTGTACGCCTCAGAATTTGTCTGTACCGAGAGAGGTTTTGGTTCTGTCAAATTCTGATGTAGATATTGTTTAATTTCTTCGGGTTGAGGAGCCTGATTCATTTCCAAATCGTATCTTTGTTCGGCATCGTTATAAGCTCGTTTTTTAACCGGAAACATGGCGTTTTGTGCCAATTTCTCCTTCATCTGGTCTTCCTGTCGGAATGTTTCAGTCGGTGAATGTTGGTGGGGTGAGGTTGTATCGACTGGAGAATTCGCATAGTTCGTGTTTTTAGCTTGGTACTGATCTGTCAACGATTTGTTAGTGTCGTAATACGACGGGGGGTTCATATTCTCGGAATTATAGGGAGGGGTGGGATTGGTATTGGAGTAGTTTGGCGCATGAGAGTAATACGGAGAGTTTGGAAAAGAGTACGGTATGTTTGGTGTTGTGTTTGGCGTATAGACATGTTCGGGGCACTGGACGTACGGTGACTGAGGATTATCTCTCGGGCTGCAAGACTTATCAGGACTGCTTTTGTTTGAAACTGTGTCTTGATAAAACCCAACCCTTATCTGTCCATTAAATGGAGGATAAGGTGCCTTTGGTGAGACTTCGGCACGAGGTGATGCCGTGACGGGGGAAGCCCCCGATGGAGATTTGTGGAGGGGTGAAGGGTAAGGGGCGGGGTATGCCCCCAACCTTTCGTCTATTCCGACTCTTGGAGAATCCATGTCCTGGCTAAACGACGATCGTTCAGAAACGCTACTTCCAGTGCTGATTTTTCTTTGTCGTGGTATAGGCTGACCTTGAGGTGTCAATGGACTGTCAATACTTGGCGACAGATCAGGCGGAGGTACTTTCGAATCATCTTTCTGTTTTACTTCTTCGTCTTTCTCCTTACTGTCAGGTTTGGCGTCCTTCTTTTGGCCAGACTGTACCTTCGGCGCCCCGAAGGCTTTAAACCAGGCACTTAGATTTGGTGTTGCTCCACTCATCATCGACTCCTCCCTACACAAAGAAACCTTGACTTCCTCCTTCAACTTTACATCCGTTTCATCTTTCACTTCACAAGCCACAACGGGATCTTCTTTCATTTTCTTATCTTCCGTTTCTTCAGGTTTCTTATCATCGCTGAATTTGTGTTTACCGAAATTGTTCAAAACGGACCCCAAACTCAACTTGGGTGCGTTATCGTCGGTTTTTACGATAAGCGAATTTTTGGCGTCTTTGTTTTTCGACAATGGTCCCAAGGGAAAGAATTCATCCGACTGCTTGGTACTTTGCACAGTGGCGATGAGATTCCCTTTGCTTTTGCCCGGCTGAAGCCTGTCTATAGTTCGCTGCACCTCCCTCCTTTTGTGGAACTTTGACGGATCTCTATGGAAAGGCCTCCTTTTTAGATCTTTGATTCCATCTTTTCTAATGGGTTTTTCCAGTTTTCTTCTAGGATCATTGGTGTCCACTTTGGGACCACCCAAATCAAAATCGTCTAAGGCACCGTAAGAGGGTGAATTACTCCCCGAGCTGAATTCCGAAAATTTCGGGGTGTCGTCGAGCCATTTGTTTATGTCCTTCAGAGTTTGCTCAGTCGCCAATGTCAAGGCCTCTATAGCTGCGTTTTTAGTACCGGCGTTTTTCGCGGTTTTCTTGTTTTTCTTGTTCTCGTAACTGCTCTCCATGGTGCTGTTGCTGTCCTCGAAATCCAAGTCTTTTTTTGTTTTGGGTTTCTCGGGCTTCTTGGTTTTTGATTTTTCCTCTTTGTCGTGCTTGCGGAGTTTGTTATCCTTTGGACTGTCTAATTCGAGACAAAATTCGTCGTCGTTTAGTTTGTTGGAAATTTCGCTTTTCGCTTTGAGTTTCTCAATGGTTTCGCGCAATTTATTGTGTTTGTCTTTCGGTGTCGTGGGTGGAACGGACGACTTTTCCGCGTGCTTCGTCGACGGGATGTTTTCTGTGTCCTCATTGTAGAATAAATCCTTTCTTTCTTTGTGTTTACCTATAAACGAGAGCATAATTATTTTTTTCAATGACTTGTATACTTAATGCTTATGCTTAAGAAAGTGAAAAACCCTAGAAATTAGGTTTAGCAGGCGATAGTATACAGGGTATCCGTCGACGAGCGTCAGTTAGCCAAATCTGGAGAACTGTTTCTAGCATCGTCTTGAAAATTTGTACACAGGGATTTCAATTAATTTTGAATCGACGTAAAATATTTTCAGCAATGGCGCACTTCCGGTTATACCGGAAATAGGTACTAACTTCCTTATTTTAAATGGAACACCCTGTATATTATGATATTTTTGAATTCTACGTTTCACTCTATGTAAACTTTTGCTAAGAATTGCTATGCCAAAAATCAACCATTTTTGAGGAAATCGAGAATTTCGCTTTTTTATGCCAAGTGCAGGCCTAGCTTCAAAAAGCTGCAACATCCTCACAGTATGAAATGAGAAAACGATATTAATTTAGCACGTTTTAATAACCAAAGTTAGTTGTGATTTTAAGAGCTCTAGAGTTCCTTAAGGCTGCTCGAAAGAAAATTTAATCCTATTTTAATCCTGTTTTAAAATATGAAATTTTGGTCAAATTCCAAATACTTAGAAATATCACAAAACCTGTTTATTTAAATATGACAAACATATAGTCTAAAATGATAGACAATTAAATTCTGCATCGATGTGCCATAAAATAGTTGGGGCATTCCATTTGAAAAAATTGACTTTTTGACCAATGAAGTTGATTATGTTTAAAAATTTGCAGAGAACAGCCTGTATGTATTTGACCCAATTTGAGTCCAGGGGCGGATGCACCCTACATTAGTCTTCATGCCAAATGAATATCGTTTTCTCATTTCATACTGTAAGCATGTTACAGCTTTTTGAACTGAGGCCTGCACTTAGCATAAAAAAGCGAAATTCTTAATTTTCTCAAAAATGGTTGATTTTTGGCATAGCCATTCTTAGTAAAAGTTTACCTAGAATGAAACGTAGAATCCAAAAATATCATAATATACAGGATGTTTTATTTAAAATAAGGAAGTTAGTACCTATTTCCGGTATAACCGGAAGTGCGCCATTACTGAAAATATTTTACGTCGATTCAAAATTAACTGAAACCCCTGTTTACAAATTTTCAAGACGATGCTAGAAACAGTTCTCCAGATACGGCTAACTGACGCTCGTCGAGGGATACCCTGTATAGTTATTTGTTTAAAAAGGAAAAAAAATTTCAAATTTACTGCCGCGGCTGAAGTTTCACAGCCGAGGCTAGGAGTCCAGCCAAGGCAGTAAATCTGTTTTTTGCCGTGTTGAACACATAATTTTTTCGCCAATTGTCATTAAAAAAGTGCATTTTTACTGCCGCCGCAAAATAGGCAGTAAAAATGCACCTTTAATGACTACCGGCGAAAAATATTATTGGTGTTGTTGACAACTAAGGGGTATGAATGAGTGTTGTAATGGCGCGAACTTATTTTTATCAAATGTTGTCTGTAAAAATGATGGCTTACTATTTAGTGTCCTCATTTTTTAAATCTTCAAATAAGTATGAAACGTGAAATTTTTTAAATTACTAACTGCAAATGGCGGTACCCAGGGTGGTTCATGTTGAAACTTAGGCTATGTGAAACAAGTTGACAAATTTTGATTATGATGGGGAGGTTCGGCTATAGAAAATAAACAGCATGTAGCAAATAATTGATTGGTTTAAGGACAATGAATTATAGGCAGATAGGGGAAAACAAAAAAGGAATGAAAAGAAAAAAACAAGAAGATGGCGATGAAAAGGTTATGGATCCCTGGAAAGCGATAAGCAAAGTTAATGAAAATGACGGCAAAGAAAGGACTAGGATAAAGAAGTATGGGACAAAAAAGAAAACAAAAACCATGAAAAAGATAGCGAAGAAATAGACAATAAAAAGGCGAATAATATAGCAGAAACAGGAAAAGAAAAAGGCTCAGGAGGAGAAATGGGGGAAAAAGAACGTAAATTCCTATTGTGGAGCATAGCAGGGATAAAAACTAAAGATGAGGAAACATGGAAGTACATAAAGGAATTCGATATAATAGGGCTGACGGAGACATGGGTAGAGAAGGAGGGCTGGAAGAACACACAAGAGAGATTACTTCCGCAGGACATGGCAATGGCAAGGAGCGACAAGACAAAAAAGAAGAGGGAGGGCGAAGGGAGGAATTCTGATGGGTAAAAAAAAGGGAATCAAAGAAATAAAAAACCAGGAGGCGAGAGAGGAAGAAGGAATAATGGAAAGAAAAGTGTTAATAGACAATGAGAAATGGAGAATAATAACAATATACAGCAGGGACATGAAAGAAACGAGAAGGAAGATAGAAGAGAAGAAGGGAATGGGGAATTCAAATTTATAGGGGGGACTTCAATGCGAGACTGGAGGAGAAGGGAGCAAGAACCTGGACAGAACACAAAGGAAACGCAAGGAAAGAAACAAAAGACAAAGTAGAGAATAAAGAGGGAAGAATCCTAAAGGAATTGATAGAAGAAAAGGGGTGGGATATATTGAATAGAAACAAAGTATGTGGGAGCAAATGGAGAATCGGTAACATATTACGCTATAGTCAATGAAGAGGCCTGGGAAGAAATAGAGAGGTTCAGAATAGGGCAAAGGGTAGAATCAGACCACATGCCACTAGAGGGGGAAATAAAAAGAGAGAAGAAAGAGAAAGGAAATAAGAGGGACACAACAAAGAAAGTAATAAGAAAAGAAACGTGGGATGAAGAGACAATCAAGGATTCCTTGAGATGTTTTTTGGGGTTAGAAAAATGAGTAAATTCGATTTCCGTCGACAGAATTTTTGGTCAATTTTTTGTGTTTATTAGGAATTTCTGGCTTCCAAAAAGGTATTGACACTTTAGTGCCCTTTGGCAAGAAAATCATCAAAGACACGCTACAGCCGAAACTAATGAAGATACTGAGATAAAATGCGATGTTGGGCCAAATCGGTAGATTACACCATATCCAGATTTATAATTTATATGGCGTCTCCAATACATTTACTGCGTTTACATAAGGAGCGCTATCAATAAATCCAGAAAAAAAGTATGCTTCTTTTGCGAACGCAAAGCATTGTGATCCAGCCTTTAAGCACATTGCAGCGATACACAGTCGACCAAATGAATCTTTGGGCATTTTCAAATCCCCTACCGTTGTACCGTACAGTTAACCGTAACAATAACAATAAGAGACAGAAATAGCACTAATAGCAGTTACGACGTATTCTAGTGGACATACTTGTGCACAGCACCTGTGCAGGTAATAATTACAGGTTTAGTATGGATTTGCGTTCGAAACGTCATTATGTAATTATGAAAAAAAAACTGCATTTTGGCATATTCAGAATCAAAGCTAATGTTTCATTAAACTTAAAGGAGGATTCAACTCAAGAAATCGACTTTTGACTTACCGCAGTTTCAGATCAATTTCAGTCTTCTGAATCTAAAGGCCAATTTATAACTCGATCGCAATCCTAATCGTAATTTTAGTCGTAATTTTAAGAAACTTCAAACATACGATTTGCGTGTTAGCATTTATAACTCAATCGCAATCGCATGCCGACCGTATAACTATCGTATACGATTTTAAGAAGATGGCCAACATTCATCTCTTACGATCCGATCCTTAGGATGACCAATGAGCATTGAGGAAAAAGCCGAGTCGGCCGAAGATTGCCGAAGCTTTCCATTGCCAGTGCGTTGTTTCTTAAAATCCTTACGATAAGTTATAAAATAGGACAAACAAATTTCTTACGATAAGATTAGGACTAAAATTGCGATTCCGATTACGATCGAGTTATAAAACGGTCGCATTAAAATTTTTAGAAAACCTCTATTTTTCGAATAATCTGGAAATTAAGAATTTCCAAATTCCAGGCATATAGAGCTTAAAATCGCTTCCCTTATAACATAAATATGCCTCATGTTGGCAATACAGCGTGATGACATTTCTCAAAACGCTGTGCACTGTCAACCAGTTTTGTAGGTTATGTTTAGATTGGTCTATATTTATCGAAAGTTTTTACGCGTAAATTTAAATTAAAGGATGACAATTACTCGGACATGGAGGAAGTCTTTGTTTGCACTCAATACAATGTTGAAATCAAAGTAGGTAAAAGTCAAATTTGTTTTGACGTATTAAATAACGTTTACGACACGACTACCAACATTACAATTTTGTGCGCTAAATTAACTCTAGAAGTATCCTAAAGATGGTTAGTCAATCTTGGAAAGATGACGTCATCTTCCCAGCTATTTTCAAAAGTATCATATTCAAGAGTATCTTCAAAACGGTAAAGAATTTTTAAATTCTGATAACACTAGAATCATCGATTTCTTGAGTTGAATCCTCATTTAAACTAAAACTGGAAAAAGTACTCAAAAATTTACCTCTGCTAACTGAGCGACTCCCCTCCTCTTTGGTATGATAAGTCACTTTCTGCTTTTTGGGGTAGAAATTGAACCTATTGTCGGGGCTTGAAGGTGCACTCGACGGGGGAGGACTACTACTGTACCCCCTCTTCGCCAAACTTCCGCTCAAACTCGCACTCGAACTCCTGGATCTCATAGGGCTCGTCCGTTTTTCCTTTCTATGTTTCTCGGTACTCCTGGAAACCCTTTTCTCTTTACTTTTCTTCGAATCGTCCTTTCCCTTCTTGGAGGTTTTGCTCGATTTCTTGTTATTTTTATTCTCCTTCTGTTTATTCGCAGGCTTGGTTTCGTCAGATGACAGGTTTTCGTCCTTCGAATCGTCAGAAACCGACGCGTCTCGTTTCTTGTCGGTTTTGGCAGCAAGCGTTGGTTTTCGTTTGGAAGAAGTGTACTCGGGTTTCTTTTTTGGCTTCTTGGACTCGGCGTCCGATTCGGGAAATTCCACTGCGATTTCTTCGTCCGAGGAAAAGACTTGGTCGAGGAATTTCTTGGTTGCTCTATCGAAAACGTGCGATAGATTATCGACCATTTCCGTGTATTCTAAAAATGAATTATGGAACTACAGGGTGTTTCACTTTAGGCGTCAACGCCCCTGTATCTTTGTTGTTTTATGGAATATCGTAACAATTTTTTTTTCTTGGATGTAGACGTCAAAAAGTTGTTTTCGGAGTAGTTAACATTTTTTCAAAAATATAACCACAGCCTACTAAGACCAAAAACAAATAAAAAAAATTCGAAAAATCTATTTGGCATTTTTTTATCGAAAAATTTTATTAAGAAAAGTTGCTCAGGATGACCCCAAATGGGCAAGTCCGGAGTTTCAGGCCAAAATAAAAATATTGAATTTCTGAAGGAAAAAGGCAAAGATATCGAAAACTTCAATATTTTTGCAACAAAAGAGATGCTGGGTAATAAAAAACAATTGAAATAGGTTTGTTTGACATTTCTTGTTAGCTATAGCTGGGCAAAATTTAACAATCACAGAAAAAGTTGAAATAAGCTATCACCAAAAATCTTAATAATTTCAACTTTTTCTGCGATTGTTAAATTTTGTCGAGCCATAGCTAATAGCAACTGTCAAAACAAACTCATTTCGATTGTTTTCTATCACGCAGCAACCCTTTTGTTGTAAAAATATTGATATTTTCCATATTTTTCCTACAGAAATTCAATATTATTATTTTGGCCTAAAACTCTGGACTTATTCATTTGGGGTTATCCTGAGTAACTTTTCTTAATAAAATTTTTCGACAAAAAAATGCCTAATAGGTTTTTCGGATTTTTGGTATATGTTTTTGGTCTTAGTAGGCTATGGTTATATTTTTGAAAAAGTGTTAACTACTTCAAAAACACAAATTTCTGAGGTCTACATCCAAGAAAAAAAATTGTTACGATATTCCATAAAACAACAAAGATACAGGGGTGTTGCCGTCTAAAGTGTATATTAGCAACTTCAAAGACATTAAATTACCATTCTCAGGGCCGTTATATAATCTGCAGTTATCAACAATTAGCTGAAAATCCTCGCGGAATTTCGTGAAAGACTTGTAGTACCCTGCATCCAACCTGTCCTCCATTCTTTGAAGGTCCATGGGTTTTCTTATGATGCTGTAATAATTAGGGGCGACATCTTCTTCGACGGGGTCGGAAAAAGGCCATGCATCCTTGTGGTTTTTAACATAGTCTAATATTTTGTGCATGCCCGTAATTAAGTCTTCGTCGGTCTGACGGAAGCTGAAAAATTTCATCTTGATAACTTTAGATAACAAAAAGCGTTTGTGCATTACCATCACGGGAAAGGATCGGGAGGGACAAATAGCATGCAATGAAAACCAAAATCACGAACCCATTTTATTTGCAATCTAAAAAGCAATTTCACAAGTTTTTAATTTTTATTACCAGATTATGTAATATTTCTAACAGCACTAGCAGTTAAGCACGATATCTCGTAACCGAGGTTAGTCGCGTAGCAACGCGAATTTTGATTGGCCGCATCTGAACAACTGACACACAACAATAACATTATCTTTCAAAGTTTTCAGCGCTGCTACAGGCCGCGCATTATATCTTGGCGAGAATTTTATTTTGTTTTGAATCCAAATTATTAAAACCGCTGATTTTAAATGCAACCACCAGTTTGATAGCTGCAATAAATTGCTGATTGGCAACTAAAAGTGGGTGATTGCACTTTCAAATTGGTGTCTTTAACGAAATAAATCCCCATCCGCGTTCAAAATTCTCGCCAAGATATAATGTGCGGCCTATACAGGCTGGCCCGAGATTAGGGGGCCAAACTTTTCCAGTAAGTAGATTCTTCTATGAAAAATATGCAAAAAGTTCCTATGAACATTATGTCGAAAATGCCTCCTAAGGGAGCTAGGGCCCCTAAAAGGGGCCACTTTGAAAGCCTTTTTTTCTAAATATCTTCAAAACGGTTAAAGAGGGCAACGTGAGATTGGGTATCTTTAATAAGTCTTGATGCTGAATTTATTACTGTGGAGCAAATTTTAAAATTTTGATCATAAGCGTCTCGAATAGTGGGGGCTTAGGACTAAATTTACTTAAACATATTTGTACTGCCCGTCCGCTCTAAGCTGAAATAATAAAGTATTTTGTTGTTTTCCCTAGATTATGCTAGTGCCAGTGGCGTGCTGTACAAAACAAAACTATAAATTGTATTTGATAAGACATTTGAAATGTCTTACTGACACACCCCGCCACTGAAATTTCGTGCTCCAGCTTAGAGCGGACGGGCTGTAAGTAGTTTTTCTGAAATCTGGTTCCAGAATCTGAAAATTTTGAGTTTTTTACGTAAAAAAGGTACTCTACACCTTTTCCAGTAGTAGTTCAGAAAGCGTCAATTGAATTTCAGAATAGTCAGTTGAATTTCAGAATCCGTCAATTGTAGTTCAGATTCATCAGTTCAAATTCAGAATGCGTCAGTTGTATTTCAGAATAGTCAAATGAATTTCAGAATACGTCAATTGAATTTCAGAAAGCATCAATTGAAATTCAGAATCCGTCAATTACAATTGCATTTGATGCTTTCTGAAATTCAATTGACGTATTCTGAAATTCATTTGACTATTCTGAAATACAATTGACACTCTCTGAATTTGAATTGACTAATCTGAACTACAACTGACGGATTCTGAAATTCAACTGACTATTCTGAAATTCAACTGACGCTTTCTGAAATTCAATTGACGCTTTCTGAACTACTACTGGAAAAGGTGTAGTTGAACGTCGCTAGAACACACTGTTTTTGAAGAAAATGGTTTTTCATTGATTCAGGGCTCCAAAATTTATGATTGTAGACTTCAAAATACTGTAAACAAGCTCATGGGACGGAAAAATGCTCCCTAAGGGAGCTATGGTCTTTCAAATGGAGTCTTGGAAAGCATGTTGTTTAAAGGACTCTAGCTCCCTTATGAAACATTTTTCGACCCATGCCCATAAGAACTTTTCTTTGTAGAATGAAACTGTTCCATGAACTTGTTTACAGCATTTTGATGTCTTCCATCACAAATTTTCGACCCCTGAACCAATGAAAAGCCATTCTTTTTCGAAAAGGGCGCATTCTTTCGATGTCAAACAAGAGTATCATTTTTACGTAAAAAACCACAGATTTCCAGATTCTGGAATCAAATTTGAGAAAAACCTACTTACAAAAATGTTTGAGCAAATTTAGTCTTAAGCCCCTCCTGTACGAGACGCTTAACAATCTTTAATACTTTTGAAGATTTTTAGAAAAAAATACAGTGGCTCCATTAAGGGGCCTTAACTCCCTTAGGAGGCATTTTTCGACATTATGTTCATAAGAACTTTTTTTATATTTTTCATAGAAGAATCTACCGGTAAAGTGGGGCCACCTAATTCAGGACACCCTTTTGTATTGCGGTAATACAGACAGAATCTAGGGTCGGTTTATCAATGCTCAGGTAGCGGCAAACAGAAAGATAGTAACCATGGCAGTTTGTAACTAATCAGAACGCTAGTTGCTAAGCGATTGGCTTACATTGGCTAAGCACTGATACACCGTCAATTCATACTTAGGTAGTTGTTGCCTGGCAACCAACTAAACAGCGTCCGGATTGGCTGCAATCTGTCAGTTTGAAGTTCTGTCCATTTACGTTCGGTTACCAAATGAAGTGACAAGATAATGCTGAACTAAAGGGCTGTTCCAGAAAAAACCGAACGATTTATTTTTGGCTGTTATAGCTTGGTTATTTTTGAACCGATTTTGCTCAATTTTGTACCGGAAGTAGTCAAAGGATGAGGCTTTTAGTGTCAACCATCATTTTCCAGATGGCGCCACCAACAAATTTTTTGTTGGTATTTATTACAAGGCCATTTTCTGATTGGTTGGAGTTGAAGCATCTGTGAACCGTTCAAAATAAAAATAGTGTAGTGATGCTTTTCTCTTCCAAAGCAACTTTACAAAATTTTATTCTGAACGTTCTTGATTAATTTGCATTTTTCTTTGTGATGCTCTAAAACATCTTGGCAAAATTTTCCGGATCTTTAGTGTTTTTATAAATCTTTCACAAAATAACGTTGCTTTACAGATATTTAACTCAAGTGTTGTAGTTACGAAGTATTAAAAATAACTTTTTTCAAAGATTGGTACCAAAATAGAAAATAAGACCTTAAAAAATCCGTGTTTAACAGTACCGCAAAAAAAATTGTAAAAAATAAAGAACGCCCAGAATAAGATTTTATAAAGTTCTTTTGGAAGAGGAAGGCATTAGTTTTCATCCTAGATAAATTTCATTTTGATTGGTACACAAATGATTGAACTCCAGCCAGTCAAAAAATTGCTTTACAAAAAAACCGCAAAAAAAATCTATTAGTGACGCCATCTGGAAAATGATTAGTCAATTCTTAAAGCCTCATCTTTTGACTACGTCCTGTGGAAAATTTGGATAAATCCGTAAAATAATAATAAAAATTAAGTTATGACAAAACATAATAAATCGTTCAGTTTTTTTTGGGACACCCGTTATAACGGACAAAATTCTTATAGAAAGTGGATTTCGTTGAAATTGTCCGAATTTTTGATATGTTGTAGCTCTTATGATTCTGAACAGAGAGATTAAACAACTCAAGAATTTTAAACCAATCAAACGTCAGAATTTATAGACAGTCGACCAATCACTACAAAGAGTCCCGAAGATAGAATTTTGCCATAAGGTTATACACATTTTTGGGTCCGCCGTTTCCTACTTTTCCAGACATAATATTCAAATACGCTCAAAAGGCTTCCATATACAGCGTGTCCCAATAATGTTTGGCACTATTTTTAACCTGAGATTCCCCATTGAAAATGGTGACGATTGGTGCAAAATTTTGTCGGATCTTAATGAATTTTGGGGACAGTTGGTACTGTCTAGACCTACGTCGACTATGTAAATGTTATCGAATTCTGACAACGCTGTCCTCAGAAACCCGCAATGACCTTGATATTTTTCCTCTTAAACATGGTTCAAGGTCAGGAATATTAAAATCTGGTGGTATTAGTTAGAAAGAGATAATTGAGCTTTTGCGTTAATAAGCACCAGTTGCCCTGTGTAAAATCACTAAAATCTATATCCTATTGGTATCAAATTTAGGAAGCGACTTCGACCTACAAAATTTTGCACCAATCGTCACCATTTTCAATAGGAAATCTCATCAAGTCAAAATGGTGCCAAGTATTATCGGACACCCTGTAGAGGTATGTTAGTAATACCGGGTGGCCCATTCTAGACGATCCAGTCGTAATAACTTTTGAACGGAATAAGATATCGACTTGCGGTCTTCGACAGATTCCTTGGCATTGTGGGGGACATGTTTCGCCATAGCTTTGACCTTGCTCAGTTTGCGCATTTCACCCCCACCCCAACCAACGTCAAAATTTTAAATGTCAACACACCCCGTGTCGTATATCAAATGAAAGCCCTTGGAAAATGCTATTCACTGTTCTAAGTAGTTTGAGAATTTAGCGAACCGTTTCCGTGAAAAGTTTTGAAAAACTCGATGAAAAATCTGTTGATATGTGGACTAAAAATGTGACTGATTAGATGTCTAATGAGTTTTATTTGTTATTAGCTTTTTTGAAGCATTAATTTTAGCATTCCCACACGGATCAACGAGAGAACCAATAGTGACCTATCCAAACAAAGCTAATAACGATTAAACTCGCTAGACATCTAATCAGTCACATTTTTAGTCCACATATCAACAGATTTTTCATCGAGTTTTTCAAAACTTTCCACGGAATTCCAATTTCAGTAAATTCGAATACAGTATATTTTTGTCTCTAACATGAAAACGGTTCGCTAAATTCTAAAACTGCTTAGAACAATGAATAGCATTTTTCAAGAGCTTTCATTTGATGTATGACTCGAGGTATGTTGCCATTTAAAATTTTGATGTTGATTGGGGTGGGGGTGAAATGCGCAATCTGAACAAGGTCAAAGCTATGGTGAAACATGTCCCCCTCAATGCCAAGGAACCTGTCGAAAACCGCAAGTCGATATCTTATTCCGTTCAAAAGTTATTACGACTGGATCGTCTTGAATGGGCCACCCGGTATGTGTAAGAACGGTGTCCCTGGACTTATGTGGAATTATGATGACAAAACGGGTGATGACATTTTCGCTATTATGTAGTTCTTATGAGAAAACTTCTATCTTTGGGATGTTTTGTAGCAAAAACTGTCCGTGTCTGGAGGTTGGCGCAATGATAACTTTTGTTCAGTCAGAATCATGAAAGCTACAGCATATCAAAAATTCAGACAATTTCACCGCAAGTCACTTTCCATAGCAATTGTGGGGGGTCCTTTGACAAGGCAAATCAGGTGTTCATGCTTAGGATCGACGGAAACGTCAGCGTTGCGTAGACAGAACACCAATCTTTAAATCGCGCTTTAGTTGTAAACGCTGTAAATAAATCAAAGGTCGAACGGTTTATCATACAAAATTAGCTCACAGTTGATAGAATTTAAAGATCTAGACTAGACTTAAGGTGATGCAGAATTCACCTTATTAAGAACAGCGTGGAATTCCCTTTTTACCTTTTTTGACAAGGGCTGGTGCTGGTATGAATAAAGTGTTACAAGTGCTCTACTTGCATTAATGAAGGATATAAATAAAAGTTTTTCTTCCAAACAATTCAAGCTGAATTTGACAAAGTGTGTCCCGAGAGAGTCAGAAATAACACAAAGCGGAAGAAGAAAATAAACTGGTACAATGAGAGATTGAGGCAAATGAAAAACTTGCTAGACGCAATTCACACAAAAAGACAAATTAAAAGTGACGTAGACTCGGAAAACGAGTATAAAATCTGTAGACAGTTGTATAAAAAGGAAATATCAAAAACAAAGAGAGAGGCAAACAGCGAATACATATTTACTTCCACGAATCCACAAGCCGCAATGTGGCAAGTAATTAAACAAGAAACGAAGCAGAGCCCAGAACCAATGAAACACAACATAAATGCGGAAGAGTTCAACAAATTTTTTTCAGAAATCGGACTCAAGACGAAATTAAAAATACCACAAACAATGACGGATCCATTAACTTACTTAATGAAACAAGTAGATCGTATCCCCACATCTTTCTTCCTCTATGAAGTCACTGAGGAAGAAATAACTAAAATTGTGAAAAAACTCAAAAACAAAAATTCAAAGGATGTCTATGGCCAGTCAACCTCCTTCATGAAAACTATAATTCCAGCAATTATCCAACCCTTAACCAAGGTCATAAACAGATGCTTCGTAAATGGAATATTTCCAAACTGCATGAAAACTGCCAGAGTGGTATGTACCAATATATAAGAAAGGTGAAAAGTGCAACCCACACAACTATCGTCCTATATCTGTCCTACCGGCAATGTCCAAAATCCTAGAAACGATTTTAAAGAACAGACTCATGAAGTACTTTGAAAAATTTAACCTTTTGTCAAATCGTCAGCACGGCTACAGACATACAAAATCTACAATAACCGCAATGGCAGAAGTGATGGAGAACATCTTGGAAGCAATTGAAAATAGGCAGATTTGTCAAGTAGCTTGCTGCGACTTAAGTAAAGCATTTGACAGTGTTGAACACGACATCCTACTGAAAAAACTCGAGTACTACGGCATTAGAGGAAATTGCCTAAAGATTTTTAGTTCTTATCTGAGTGAGAGGCAACAATATGTCAGCAGCAATGGTGCAAAATCAACGTTACGACAGGTTGAATGCGGTGTCCCGCAAGGATCAGTATTGGGGCCATTACTGTTCTTGATATATATCAATGACCTACCATCAAGTATACAGGATAGTTCTGTATACTTGTTTGCTGATGATACAAGCATAGTTAATATAGACAAGAACAAGGAAGAAGTGTCGGCTAAATTACAATCATCTCTGAAACAGGCGGAAAATTGGTTTGCCGACAACAAATTAATGTTGAACAGTGACAAAACTCAAATAATATCGTTCACGAGTGATACACAAGAAGCCCCCTCAAAGATAAAGTTTCTGGGTGTCACTTTCCAACATAACTTAAAATGGAATCACCATATCAATGAACTTACTAAGAAGCTTTCATCCACTTTATACGCCATTAGACGTCTCGTGATGGTCACGAATCAAAAGGCGACGTTGGCTGCTTATCACGCTAGTTTTCAGAGCCAAATACGGTATGGAATTATTATATGGGGCAGCAGCCCATTTGTACAAGATGTTCTTATACTACAAAAAAGATGCATCAGAACCATATGCGGAGTTGACAATCGCACTAGCTGCAGAGAACTTTTTAGGGAACTCAACATATTGACAGTTACCTCCCTATATATCTTGGAATGCGTTACATACCTACACAAACAGCAAAATAAATTCAAAATAAACGGAGATTTCCATCGGTATGAGACCCGTGGCCGGAACAATGTCTCCATACCACACCATCGTCTAAGCACGACCCAACAAGGGATTAACCACTGGTGCATTAAACTCTACAACAAATTACCGCTTACCATCAAGAAAATGAATAACAACAACTTCACTGCAGCCACTAAACAACTACTACTTAGCAAAAGTATTTATTCACTAAATGAATTTTTTAATATGTAATGTTAACGTACGTTTATATGTATTGTTAGTTGTGTGTCCATTTGTATATACATATATTAATCTTGACGCTGTCCTACTTACTGTTTGTACGGTTCTTGGACTCAATAAATCTGTTCTGTTCTGTTCTGTTCTTGCGTAAGATAAGGATACAACTATGAGCAAAAGCTCGGTTACTTTTTATTACTACCAGTCAAGACCATCAAAAAAGGTAACAATGATCTAACCTATTTGGTTTTCTCTTTTTCTGAGGCACTAGAAGAGTATTTACATGATCATAACTTTGAAATGATCCCTTTAACTTCAGTTAATTTCAGGAGTAGCCATAAGCGCAGCCGTTATCGTTAACGGTTGTATTTTCAATAAGGTGAATTTCGGTCAATCAAGCCATGAAATACTTCACCTTAGGGTAAAGGGCAGGAATACAAAACAAACAAAAAAAATAGAAGAATCACTTACACTTGAGACGTTTTAAGTTTCTTCTTGTGTGGATTAGCGACTGGTTGGATAACAATTTGACCAGTGGCCGCGGCTAAGGAATTGTTTGTCTGACGACCCACCGTCGTCTTACCGGAAGATGTAGAAGATTTGGACACGTCCTCGTCGAGTTTCTTTCTCTTAGCACTTTTAGCTGCTGAAACAGAATCTTTAATCGGATTAGTAAATTCAGTGGCTGAAAATTGTCCTCTTTTACCTTCAGTAGAACTAGTAGAGAGCTTTCGCTGTCTGCCCTTGGACTTCTTTTGTCGTCCTTTTGCTCCGGCCATCTCATGCCGACTTTCAGATCTCTCACTTTGACTATCTTCACTCTGCTCCTTAAGTCTGTTCCTTCTTTCATAGGCTTCTCGCCTCTTGTTTTCCAAATCCGTTCTTCTCTGTTTCTCGTCTTCGCCGGAGGTTGGCGGTTTGGGAGTTTCGGCAGGTGCTTCCTTTTCCGGGTTGTCCTAGTTGAAATTAATGATAAGAATTTTCTTAATTATAAACGATTTTGATTCAACATTTTCTCCTAAACCTTCTGCCATTCTGCCAAAACCGATCGGATCGGTAAGCGTTTCGACCGAAAAGATTCCTGTAATTTGTGCACACAGCGCCACCTCACGATTAAACCCCCAAATCCCATTACGGTAACATTACTGTTTCAAGTTATTGTTAGAATTTGAATTAGCCTCTCGGCTGCCAGGTAAGTAAGTACGTACCTACAAAAAACTATTTAATTGTTGAACGAACACAAATCAGCGACTCAAGCTTTGAAAACAAGAAAATGTATCGTTCGCATTAACACTCTATCTCTTAAGTAATATGTAGGAGTAGGTAAGTCCTAATAATTAAACAGGATAGGAATATGTTTTTTTCATTTTTGATTCACGTGTGACGTCATTTTGACAAAAAGAGTTAAGCTCCATACATTTTGCCGCACCTGATTAAAATAAGTTAATCATACTTGTTTCACTATCCATTATGTATATGTTTTATGACTGTTTACGAAATAAATAAGAATTCTTTACTATGCCGTTCAAGCCTGGTAGATTGTGTGAATGTTGACCTCCTATGGTGGTGCATAGTAAAGAATTCTTATTTATCTCAAAAACAGTCCGAAAATTCCGGGATGTCAAATTATGGATTCATTAAAATAAAGAGTCACGAAGTCCCTTAGATTTCTTCAAACGGATAGTCTCGAGAAAATACATCAAAAAGTAAGTTCAGCAATTATTGATGATTTTAAGATTTAAGGATGTATTGGAGGGAAGCAAAAATGATACCAACTTAATGAAAATTTCACAGATTACTCTTATCTTTGTTCTAAAGCTCTCGTTTAAATTTTGAATTGATCCACTAGCTCGTTTAAAAGTTTCAATCCAAGAAAATTTAACATGCGATCTTATGGAAACTTACCACAATTGACCAAACTAAAAACAGAGGCGGCCTCTGGTGGGCATTCCGTGTAAGGACAGCCATCTTGGAAGTAGCGTTTATTTTGGCGCGAATGAGGGTTTACATGTTATTCTTACGGGAGATGGCGAATTTTTATTTTAAAATTTCGCTGTTAACGGTTGATTTATATAGTGCAGTTCGTGTTTGATGATATTTTAGCTTTATTATTAGTTTACTTTTTTGAGCTGGCTGCTATGGTTTGGGCTTTTTGTTATTTATTCAAATTGACATCGGGTATCACTTATGCAACCAGTAGCACGATTTTATTTGGTGGGTTTACTGTAGAGCCACAATTGCGAACGTCGATTAGTCTCACAAATATAATCATCGCATCGCTAAATAAGACCGGTTCGGGTATGTTCAGCATTTATTTCTATTGTTAGACTGAAATATTCTCAAATGTCATAAAAGAAGGAACCTGTAAAAGATTAACTTCCCATAATTCCGTGCACTTTTCAATATGGTCAATTTCGATTATATTAGCAAAAAAAGTTTAGAAAAAATGGTACCATTGCTTTGTTAATTTTTATGGGTGTAGAATGAATACTGAGGAACACTTTGGTAGAATTTTCATCAAAGGTTACTTAACTCGTTCTCGAGATATTAATTTATTAGTCAATAAATGTTTCGTTTTGTAATTATTCATTGCGAAAACCATAGTAACGATTTAACTATGCAGTGAATTCAAATGATTTTTCACATTAACGTGACAGTAGTTGACAGAATAGCCAACTTAAAATAAGTTAGTGCTGAGGATATCCTTGAAAGTGTCGAAACTTTCTTTGTAAAATTTGAAGCTGCCATCCTGTCTACATCCTTTTGGATCTTTGGGGTTTCTTCTGAAGGAGTAAATAATTTTCAAATGTAAAATTAACTTACTTATAAATGGAAGAAAAATCAAATTGAAGCTTTGATCATTTTGATGCCAGTAACATACAGTGTGTTTCAGTTTGAGTGGAGACACCCAAATATTTCGGTTAATATTAACCGAATCAATCTGCTCTTTTTTTCTGCATGTAGAACTCGAAAAGCCGCACCTATGTGATACTGAACTATAGGCCGAAATCCCGGCCTGCTGCGATTAAATAAAGAAGCCAAAAATCGAGAAATCGTATTAGGCATTTTTTTTATCGAAAAATTTTATAAGAAATAAAAGTTGTTCAGGATGACTCCAAATGGGCAAATCCGAAGTTTCAGGCCAAAATAAAAATGTTAAATTTCTGAAGATCCTAAAGTTCAATATTTTTGCAAATGATGGAATTAGTGACAAACGTTTGCTTGATTAAAGTCAAACCAAAATTCAATTATTTTTTATGCTACAGCACACTTTTTGTTGCATCATGCACTGGAATTATTGAAATCATCAAGGTCAAAAATTAAATAAAATTGCAGCACTTTGACAGTATTTTTGAAGGAAATGACAGTCGTTGCTCAAAATCTAGATGGCCTAGAAAATTTCTGTCAGTGCCATTCAATTGACAGCTGTCAAAAATATAAAAGTTCCAAGTTTCATTTAAATAACATCAATCGTTATGAAGATATTAATTTTTCTTTGGATTGTCAATAGGGGATATTCACGGCATCTTCTGCGCATGACATCCCTATCCTTTTCCTTGTAAATTCGGCGTTTTCAATAAATTATAAAACAATAAGAAAAGCGCCTATGCTCTGAAATTGCTTTTAAAAAAAACTGCAATATTTTTTCTTCAAATGACTAAATGATGGTTATCATTATGCTTCAAGGTAGCTGCCTATGAGTAACACAAATTTTATTCGCAATTTCAATGCGTGATTTTAAAATTACCGCCAATAGTTTAATTTGACGCGTCAAGGTTGACACATGACTTATAAGGCTATCTTTCTCTAACGCATATCAATAAGGGATACGCAAAAATGAGGCGTATTTCGGAAGTCTTTCCAGATTTTTTGTGATAACTCAAGAACGAATCAAAATATCGAAAAATTCTCTTCAGATTCTTAATCGCCAAGAAATAACGCAACTTTTCTCTAATTTAACCGACCCCGGACCTTTTAGAAGATCTCAATGGTGGGAATCGAAAAATTACCCACCCTGTATATCTGTCTCATAAACTGTTTGAAAAGAGCCGTCTATTTACTAGAATCCAGATCTACTCAAATGTTACAAGAGCCACATTTTTAGCTCTGCAACACAGGGTTTTATCCAGATTTAGTCTCTCAATGCCTGTATTATACAGAGTGTCTCAGAACGCTCGCACCAAATTCTAAAGGAGTATTCAGGAGTAAATTCTGAGTAGATCCGTGTTTTGGACAATTTCCAGGTTCCAATAGTTCTCCAGTTATAAGAGATTTATGAGGACCAATCAGATTTCAGCTCTAAATTGCTTCATATAGTTATGTATGGTATGTGTGTCTTATAAAGCATTTTAGACATGCAAGAAAAGTTTAGGCATGAGATTGAAGGTCGAGTTATGTTATGTATTAGAAGAGGTAATTTAATGCTAGATCCACTTTTCCTAGATAAGATCCTATCAATGAAAATTTTAAATTTATATTATTGTATCTTGTTACCTAGGAAACAGTGCATCTTCACATTAAATTACCTTATGAAGCAATTGACAGGTGAAACCTGATTGGTCTTCTTAAATCCCTTATAACTCGAAAACTATTGGACCCTGGAAACTCCTTTAAAAGGAAGTGCGAGCGTTTTGGAACACCCTGTATAATAGTCACACCATAGAACAAGACTTCCAAGTGTTATAAAAATGTCCAACTGTCCAAAAATGGCTACTTACTTTTCGTAACCTTGCTGAAGTTCGCCGAGGCTGATTTTCCAACAGCCTTTTCCTAGCCAACCTCTCCTTTTCACGAAACAACCGTGGCAACTCTGGCAAGAAGTTCTCACTGATAGTGCGATACAACTCCCTCTCGCACTTGACACTGGACTTTTTAAACTTCTTGTTGAGCTGAAACCAGTCCTCTTCGGTAAAACAGATAACTTGCCAAACCGATTTCTTCTTGTTATTTTTAGTCTTGAAATCTTCCCTATAGAGACGAGTACCATAAAAATACCAATACGCAGAGTCGTTGTTATCGTAACCCAAAGGCTCAACTCTTAAGCTGTCTGCTTCGAGATTCTTCAGCTGGTCAAGCACATCATCAGCATCTAAACGAAAATCACAAAGTGCATGTAAGATGTCCACTTTTGTTCGAAGGGGTAATATTTGGAAATTAACATCAGTGTTAAATGGGTTGTATTGATCATGCTCCTGGCATTTCTGACGAAACAGACGTCTTAAGAACATCTGATAATTAAAAGTTGATATTTCATTGCTGGGTAAGCACCCGCTTAACAGACGAACGATTAATTCTTGCAGCCATGAAGATTCTTCCGTGCCATCTGTTAGAAGAGCCTCTTCTAGATCCTGTTGAAGCAAAAATTAGCTTTGGTGTTGGAAATAACAAAAGGGCTTACCTCAATGTCAAAATCCAAAAGGTTAAATGCATTACGAAATAATGAACAAAAATGAGCAATGCTTGGAACCTCCCACCATGACTGAATATCTGAAAATCATTGATGAGTGGACAACATTAATTTAAGAACAGCAATTTTAACAAAATAATAAGGGGCGCTGAGTAAACACACCTAGGATGCTAATGAAAGTTGGAAACATAACCTATAGGATGATCAATACATGTAACGCCTTTAATTCACTGTAATTCCCAAGAACCTCTTGCACATCCATATATTACGAACTTTGAAGACGAGATTCACTTTAAACGATAACATTTACCACTTTACAACCCTCAAATCGTAGAAAAGATTCCCATCTCTTCAACAAGCTTTGATAGGCTTCCCCCAAATCTGCGTACTAGTTCCGTGAATGCAGTTTAGCAGCGTCTATCCTACGTCACTTTACGTCGTCACAAAAGTTTTTAAAATTCGATAAAACCAACCATTTTAATACTATTAAACAACGCCTCACTTTTCAAAACGACATACCAAAACAACGCACCACATATTTCTGACAACTGTCAATCACACTTCAAAATTTAACCTTTTGAAAACCGGAAGTTATTAGAATGTGATGGTGTTACAGCTTCTTATTGTATCGCCTTAGACCAATCAGATGCGAGCATTTTAAAATAGGTGAAAGACCTCTCGTTTGTTGATTGTTTGACAGTTGTTGTGTTGACAGTTTTTGACAGATACGCACTTGACCTACGTAGCCCCACTTGGCCCCACTATACTTTGTTTTGTTTATTTTGGGTCTGTGGGTTTACCTAAAACTTGTTATTGAATGCCTGAGAAAAAAAATTTTTAGCTTTTACAATTTAACAATGTCTGCAAGAAATGAATTTCCTTTAGAAGCTCTAAATATTCATGGACCCAATTATCTGAAACATGCACTTACGAGTTGTACTGATCCCCTGAAGGCTATTGAAGAATTTCAAGTATTTATAATAATTGCATTCCAACCAGGATTATTTGTTAAAATTTTTAGGTAACAAATGGAATATTGCTGCCATCACTCCGCCCAATGCTGCCTTTACTGGATCTCCATGGTATGAGACGGTTGGATTTCCATATGTCTGTTGTAGAGGTAATATTACTATTTGTTGCTACTTATATAAACAAGTAAGTCTCTTTTCATAACATAACCTGAAATATAGTAAGTCAGGTTTGGTGCACCCCTAAAAAAGAAATAGTTGATTCTCAGCTTCACTTAATCTATTCTTGAATACATTTACAATTATTATGGTAAATTGTTATAAAACAATCGAGCACCTAGCTGCCAGGAGTAATAACTTACTGAACTGCATTCTGCATATTTTACTTATCTCTTTAGATAAATACCCCGGTATTTATAGGTATGTAAGGTTGAATCATTTTCTAGCAGACACAGGGGCAGTGTGTGTCAGGCTTTCTACTGTTGCTTTGTTAAGTGGGCTTCATTTTACGTCAACATTCCGGTCAGTGTAAAAAAACGGAAACGAACAAAAATAATCCTATCGATAGTGACAGAAATTTTTACATAAAAAGAAACCCGTTTAACATCACAATAGAAGAAAAACCCTGGTTACTAGTCAACAAATAGTGCACGTGAAGTCATATTCTAACGGACACAGGAACAGTGTGAGTCAAGCTTTTCTATGATCTGATGTAAAATTACGTTTTTGTACGTTGGGTGAGAAAAGGCAGCTTTGGAGACGTCATTTGATGACAGAAAATAAAACGTCAGGGTCAACTACAGGGTGGTCCAAATGTATTAATACAGGGCTCTCACGGCCAAACGGTAAGATAAATCAGTAAAATAAAAAATCCAGGGTAAATTAGAATTAAATACCTTTATTTTGCCGCAATTTGGAACTCCCCATCTTATTGTATAATTTAGCAATAAATAATAAGTACATTTTTTTAAATGGCACCATGCATGTTTCTATTTTTTTTTGGATTCCCTTTGATGCTCTCTTTATTGTGGTGATTTTATTTTTTTGATAAATTGAGCAGTAAAGGTAGAAATTTTTGATGATTCAAATTTCGCGCGGTGATCCGGCAACAATGCGCTTCACCATTACTTCGATGGAACCACCCTCGTCTCACCGTATGTCTCCCACTCCCACTAGTTGTACTGTGTACACAATGAAGTAAACAGGCTATTTATTATTAGGCCCGGTCAGATTCTTCCAGAGGGCGTGTACACAGTATGTACAATTACCCTGTAGTGGGAGACATTCGGTGAGATGAGGGTGGTTTCATTGAAGCGCATTGTTGCCGGATCACCGCGCGAAATTTGAATCAACAAAAATTTCTACGTTCACTGCTCAATTTGTCAAAAAAATAAAATCACTCCCATAAAGAGGGCATCAAAGGGAATCCAAAAAAAAAAATTGAAACATGCATGGTGCCATTTAAGAAAATGTATTCATTGTTTATTGCTAAATTACACAATAAGATGGGACTTCCAAACTGCGACAAAATAAAGGTATTTAATTCTAATTTACCCTGGATTTTTTATTTTACTCATTTATCTTATCGTTTCGCCGTGAGAGCCCTGTATTAATACATTTGGACCACCCTGTATAAAATCGGAAAATCAAAGAAGAAACCGGAAAATCGCACAAATTCGAATTAAATTTACATAAAAGACGGTTTTCTCGACTCTGCGACCCCTCTCTCCATCTCTCACTTGCAACAAATAATCGGTCCTATTCTGGATGATATTGAAAACCTTTCAATATTGAAAACTTTTAAGACATCTGATTGGCTAGTTGTCAATTCTTACAGGTGTTGCCATGGGAAATTGAAAATTAATGTCCAAAATCACGGCAACAGGTAAAATTTGTTGCTTGAGTTTTCAATAAACGTTTTCATTTTTACCTGAGCGGCGCGCGCATGTTGGTTCCCTTGCGTGCTCACTCATTGGCTGGAGATCTGTCACAGCCGATTTTTATCCAATGAGAACTTTTTTACCTGTGTGTTTCGATGGAAACTTGGAAACCAACCTACGCGTGCATTATATTCTTATTCATGTTGGCACATTAGACGCTGTGTTAGCGTCCTCTTTATCTTACAAAAGCAACCGAAAAGATCACCAATCGAATTGATAGCAACTGAAAAGATCACCAATCGGATATGTTAAAAGTTTTCAATATCATCCAGAATAAGACCGAATAATGCAGAGGTAGCTTTTAGAAGAAGAACTGTCTTTTGCGAAAATGCAGCCCCAATTCTAAAAATACCGAATAATTTCTGGCAGGAGCACCAAAATGTAATCTTCTAAAACATTATTGATGAATAATTTAGTTTGGAACGTAATTTTAAAGCAAGGGGAAAAGTATAATGTTTGTGGAATGATGGCAAATTGATAAGGTAGTAATGAATTTTATTATTTTATTATTGTCTCACTTTTAAATTGGAATATCTCCTTTATTACTTGAGATATTCGCCTGAACTAAAAACTGGATAGTAGACCGTACACCCAAGTTTTGTTCTGCACCTTACTTTTAGCTATCACCGTCGGATCTTAAGCGCTGTGGATACAGCTTACTTTTTCTTAAATGGGACACCGGGTATATTTTTGCACGGATAGAGAATTTTGTTCTGATTTCATTGATATAAAGTAGTTGATATCTGGGGTTGATTGTTTTTGCGAAAAAAAATCCTGAACCATACGAGAAATGTCTGAATGAAAATGACAATCATGTTGAAATTTTTAATTTGTAATGCTTCAAGGTGAATAAATAAGTTACTTACTTTGTTACTATTGACAGTTTTAATTTATTTATTCACCTTAAAAACATTACAATTTAAAAATTTCATCAGTTGCCATTTTCATTCGGACATTTCTCGTAGATTAGGATTTTCTTTCTCGAAAACTATCAACCCCAGGTATCGACTACCCTATATCAATGAAATCAGAAAAAAATTCTCTATCGATCCGTGCAAAAATATACCGGGTGTCCCATTTAAAAAAAGGCAAGTTGCATCCACAGCGCTTAAGATCCGACGGTGATCGCTAAAAGTAAGGTTCAGAACAAAACTTGGGAGTACGGTCTACTATCCTATTTTTAGTTCAGGCGAATATCTCAAGTAATAAAGGAGATATTCCAATTTAGAAGTGGGACAATAATAAAAAAGACCCTGTACATCTGAAAATTAAAAGTTGACATTCAAGTTGAAGTTGATAAAAATCAAAAGTACCTTGGGTTTGTAGTGTTTTGTGAGCAATTTTATTTGGTTTTTGGTTCACTAAAATCGGACCACAAATAACAAAGTTATAGCGATGTGGAGTTTTAATCTCGCACCCGTATACATATTACAGGATGTCCTGAAATTTGGCTGCAATATTTTTCCAGTGCCTTTTACGATCAAAAATAAGACTGAAAGTTCCAGAAAGCATTTGTCGAAAAATGCTACAGCTACAGCCCTTCAAAGGGGTACGCAAAAATTCCTTTTTCTTAAAATTACTCGAATGTTGGAAATAGTAGGATTTTGAAATTTGGAGCATAGGTTAGTGATATCAAGGGCTTTCTTTTGATTTTTTTTTCAGATTTTTATTTTAGTCAGAGGCGTGCGTTCTTGGGGAGGTATAACATATTTTTTCTTTATTATTTTGCTGTTAGTGTTTATTTCATGAAATAATAATGAAATCGTAATTTCTGGTCTATTCCTGATAAAAAGCGTCCTCTTGTTGAACGTCGCTAGGACACATCGTTTTCGAAATAAATGGCTTTTCCTTGGTTCAGGGTTCCAACATTTGATGATGGAAGACCTCAAAATACTGAAAACAAGTGCATGGGACGGTTCCTTACTTCATTCTAGAAAGAAAAGTTCATATGGACATGGGTCGAAAAATGCTTCCTAAGGGAGCTACAGAGCCCTTCAAATAACGTGCTTTCCAATACCCCATTTGAAAGACCATAGCTCTCGCCATAGCTCCCTTAGGAAGCATTTTTCGACCCATGTCCATATGAATTTTTCTTTCTAGAATGAAGTAAGGAACCGTCATTTGAACTTGTTTATATTATTTTGACGGCTTCACAAATTTTGGAACCCTGAACCAATGAAAAGCCATTTTTTTCGAAAACGGTGTATTCTAGCGACTTTCAACTAGAGCACCTTTTTTATGAAGAATGGACCAGAGATTATGATTTCATTACTATTTCATGAAATAAACACTAACAGCAAAATAATAAAGAAAAGATATGTGTTATGCCCCCCGAAGAACGCACGTCTCTGACTAAAATAAGAATCGGAAAAAAAACGAAAGAAAGCCCTTGATAACACTAACCTATGATCCAAATTTCAAAATCCTATTTACAATATTCGAGTAATTTTAAGAGAAAAGAATTTTCGAGTACCCCTTTGAAGGGCTGTAGCATTTTTAGACTAATATTTGCAGAAACTTTTAGCGTTATTTTTGATCGTAAAAGGCACTTGTAAAATATTGCAACCTAATTTCAAAACATCCTGTATGTATTTAATTGGGCTCTGGTACCAAATTTCAAAATAGGTAAATATCTACCTTCTCTAGGCACCTGTGTGCAAAAAGCCAAAACATTTCTTCTATTATACATTAGGTATTTGTTACTAACATCAATCAGCAATTTGTAATAACGTGCAAAAATTAACCAAGCCTGAATCAAACTTCCACAAAATTATTATTGCAACTATTTTTAGGAACTCAGGGAAAAATTGATCGCCCACATAAATGAAATTGGAAAACAAGAAGGCAAAGACCGAGACAAAAAACTAAAAGAACTATTACTCAAAAGCTTCCCTGTAGTTAAAGTAAAAGCTTTAAGGCCCATAGTAATGGCGATCTTAAAGAATACACCCCAAATCGACGACAACTACCTAAAAGTACTCGTACGGGACCGAGAGCTATACAGCGACACAAACACGGAAGTCAAAAGACAAATTTGGAAAGACAACCAATCGCTTTTCGGCGATGAAGTCTCGCCGTTGCTGAGTCAATACATCAGCGAAAAGGAAAACATTTTGTTCGACCACACGAACATAAGCACGCAATTTTTCGGACCCTCGCCCAAGGTGCGCAGGCAAGGAGAGGTCGTTCAGAAATTGGCCCACATGATTGGGAGCAGTGTGAAATTATACGACATGGTTCTGCAGTTTTTGCGCACGTTATTTCTGCGAACTCGTAATGTGCACTACTGCACTTTGCGGGCGGAATTATTAATGGCACTCCACGACTTGGAAGTTCAAGATATTATTTCAATTGATCCTTGTCACAAATTTACTTGGTGTCTGGATGCCTGCATTAGGGAGAAAAACGTCGACATTAAACGTTCGCGAGAGCTTCAGGGGTTTTTGGACAATGTTAAGCGAGGGCAAGAACAAGTTCTGGGAGATTTGTCAATGACTCTTTGCGATCCATATGCCATTAACTTTTTGGCAACTTCAGCAATAAAAATATTGCAGCATCTAATACACGTTGAGGGAATGCCAAGGGTAATTACATATAGTCCGGGAGGCAGATTGACTTGACTCATTTCATTAACTTTCTAAAGTCATTTTTCCTATTACGTAAAGTCGTTGTGATTCGAAAAAGTCGAGTCTGCCATGCAAGTAGAGGGAAAACGCTGCCAAAAAACTAGTCTCATTGATGGAAATCATTAACGCTACCATTTTTTATATGAATTACGGACACCTCGAAGTGTCAAGAAAACGATCTGCCACTTCGCCTGCGGGGCAAAATGTGTCTGCCAACCACATTTCCTAGAAATTTGATTAATAAAATGGTCAAACTATATATTGTCATATTTAAATTATCCGTAGCAGGTGTAAAACAGATGGCATAATAGTGTCGTTAGGCAACAATCTGTCTATTCTACACCTCCTACAGTAGATAATTTGAAGCTGGGAGTAGCTTGACAATTTTATTAATCAAATATCTAGGAAATGCGGCTGCCAGACACATTTTGTCCCGCAGGCGAAGTGGCAGACCGGTTTTTTTGGACACTTCGAGGTGTCTGTAATGCATATAAAGGATTTCAGCGTTAATTATTTCACTCTATTTTACCATACTTGAAGCCCCATTGCGGGACCCTGTCCCACAGGTACCCTGGCAGACCGCCAATTTCTGTATTTACGACACGTAAATTAACGAATAATGTGGAAAAGAATGTTAATGAAATCAGCCGAATATTTCTGTCGCTGCCTCCCCGACTAAGGGTGTAATTCCAAGTCAGTTTATGTCAGTCACGTGATGTCATAAGTCTAGTTAGATGCACAACTCAGCAAGGGTCGTTGCTTGCAAATTTTTGCAGATTTCTGCAATATTACATCTCACTGGCAACTATTTTCATCCTATCGGGTGTCCCAAAAAAACTTCACAAAATAGTCTTTGAAATAAGTCAGCCAGTTCTTAACCGATTTGGATAGACTTGGTCTTAAATTAAAGCTAAAGAATCAGGCTTTCGAACTTTGCAAGAAACGTCGACAGATGGCGCTGCTGTAGTAGCCTTATTGATACTTGTCTTTAAGGCTTATTTTAGGTGCGTGGGGGCAACCAATGGTTATGAGACCCAAATAGCCTTGAAGAGCTTTCTTTTTTCTTCAAAAATCTTTTTTCAGAAGTCCATTTGGCGTAAGCACTAATTTTCTGTGATTTT
Organism: Pycnomerus fuliginosus; assembly: GCA_963924575.1. Lineage (NCBI taxonomy): Eukaryota > Metazoa > Arthropoda > Insecta > Coleoptera > Zopheridae > Pycnomerus > Pycnomerus fuliginosus. The sequence goes on along the minus strand of OZ004618.1, from coordinate 31,094,581 downwards.
TCTAAAAAAAGTGTTTTTGCTTATTTTCATGTTTCCATAACCATGACTAAAGTAACATTTTATAGAATAGAATTGATGCACATAGGGCTTAATTTTCAATGATAACTGTTCAGTTGCCACCCACTGGCATCTGCGCCACTGTTTTCACCATATTCCTTCATTTATAACTGAAAATTAAGATTTATTTGCATTACTGTTCTTTGGTCATGGCCATTAATGCGTCAAAATACTCAAAAACACATTTTTTTTTTAAATTACAGAAAATTAATGTTTAAGCCAAATCGACTTCTGAAAAAGGATTTTTGAACAAGAAAGAAAAATCTTCAAGGCTATTCGAGTGTCATACCGATTGGTCGTTGACTGACCAATCCTTATGCAGCTAAAATAAACCTTTAAAGCAAGTATCAATAGGACTACTACGGCAGCGCCATCTGCCGCAGTCGAAAGCCTGATTCTTTGGCCTTAATTTAAGACCACGTTCATCCAAATCGGTTAAGAAATGGCAGACTTATTCCTAAAAATATTTTGTCCGGGTTTTTTTGGGACACCCGATATAACCATATACAGGGTCCTGCAACATTGCGTCGGCCTTCCTTAGCGCCCAAACCATTTCAGTTAGCAATTTCTTTCAAGTGCATTCTTAAACTATAAATGAGAGTGCATTTCAGGAAAATATTTTAAAATGTACAGGATGGCCTAAAAATTGTTGACAGGTAAGAGTTGACTTTTTTTAAATGGAATGCCCCGCATATTTTAGCATATTTGCAATCCCTTTAGGAGCCTTTGTTCATCCCTAAAATATTGCGACTTTTAAATGTGTGGTTTGGGAACAAAGAAATATTTTTGAAAAAATTGGGATTTACATCACTCTACTTAAAAATTCCCCATTTACACGGGTGCAGTTATTAAAAGAAAATAAGATAAGAACCTTGTTGTACAGGCTTTTAGAAAGCTCTGATCTTGTTTTCGTTATTTCCCTATGTACAGGTGTTCAAAATTAGTTTTCAAGATTTGAGAACTTTTAAGTTGTTTTTCTCAACATTTTCAAATGGAACAGCCTGTATATTTTCAACTAGTGTAATGTAGAATTTATAAACGAATATTTTTTGTAATACGAACATGTTAGTTATTTTCATCCTTTTTCGAGTTGTTGGCAAATATTTCTAATTTTCTTGTTTGCAAACAACTTTTAACTTTTAAAATTGTAACATAAGCAATCAGACTAGTACTATGTAGTACTAATAACAATTTAATTTGTTCACGAAAACATTTTCACTGCCCTTCTTTAACAATTCCTTTGAAATGTTGGTATTTTTGTTGTAGGAATAGGCACAATTTTTTATTCTAAATGTTAAAGGTAGTAGAAATGTTTTTGAGGAACCAATTAAATTGTTCATAAACCAAAATAGAGGACATTTTGAACATTTACATCTCAGTTTGGGTGCTTCTTTTATAATTTTATAAGTAATAATATTGTCTGCAAGCAAGAGAATTAGTAATATTTGCCAATGACTCGAAAACGGAAGAAAATAACCAACATGTTTGTATTACAAAAAATGTTCGTTTATTAATTCTACATTGCACTAGCTGAAAATATACAGAGTGTTCCATTTGAAAAAGTTGAGAAAAATTACTTCAAAATTCTCAAATTTAGAAAATCAATTTTGAACATCCTGTACATAGGCAAATAACGAAAACAAGACCAGAGGTTCCTAAAAGCCTGTACAATAAGTTCCTCATCTTATTTTCTTCTAAAAACTACACCCTCGTAAATGGCGAATTTTTAAGTAAGCGATGTAAACTCGTTTTTTTGAAAAATAATTTATCGCTCCCAAACTAAAGATTCAAAGCCGTAATATTTTACGGATGAATAAAGGGTCCTAAAGGGGTTGGACAGTTGCTAAAATATACCGGACGTTTTATTTTAAAAAAGTCAACTTCGACCTGTCAAAATTTTTTAGGCCATCCTGTACATTTTAAAATATTTTCCTGAAATGCATCCTCATTTATAGTTTAAGTATGCACTTGAAAAAAATTGCTAACTGAAATGGTTTAGATGATATACAGGGTGGTCGTTTTATATTGAGACTGGCAAATATCTCGAAAAGGAAGCATTTTAGAAAAAAGTGTTTTGTATAAAAGTTTTATGACTTCAAGGGGGAAAATAGATGGCATCATCGCCATTTTGATTCAAGGTTATTTTCAAGGTCAAATGAAGGTCAACTTGATTTTTTTTAATGGAAACCTATATTTTTTATTACAGATTATTATTCCCCATAAAAGAACAAACAACTCTCACCTAAACTATTTTTGGATCCGATGGATGTAAATTTTAACCTTTTTCGAAATCCCTAGACATTCCCTAGCAACAGCGGCAAGACAAAACAAATGAACAACCGTTGTATCTTAGCAATGATGAATTCTAGATAAATAAACCACAAAAATTGTGGTAGATTTTGTTTTTGCCATTCCGCTGTTGCTAGGGAAGGCAATGGATTTCGAAGAAGATTAAAATTTTCATTTAAATATCTGACAAACTATGCATAGGATCCAAAAATAGTTTAGATGAGAGTTGATTGTTCTTTTACGGGGAATAAGAATCTGTAATAAAAAATTTAGGTTTCCAATTTAAAAAAATTAAGTTGACCTTGATTTGACCTTGAAAATGACCTTGAATCGAAATGGCGTCGATGCCATTTATTTTCCCCCTCGAAGTCATAAAACTTTTATACAAAACATTTTTTTTCTAAAATGCTTCCTTTCTGACATATTTGCCAGTCTCAAGGTAAAGCGACCAGCCTGTAGAAGGCCGACGCACTGTTGCAGGACCCTGTATACACCCAGGTTCCTAAGCAGATCGTGTGAGCTTATGTATATGGTTATAGGATGAAAATAGTTGCCAGTGAGATGTAATATTGCAGAAATCTGCAAAAAGGACCCTATCTGATATGCCCGGTTTTTGGGCCCCTTTTAATTAGCAGCCTTAACTTTTTTCATAAACGAGTGTTTGAAACACTAGTGGGCACATATGAAATAGCCTCATGAATTAATGTAACCATAGTGTTAGGTGAGAATCGCAAAATATATGATGTTTTAAGTTTTGGCATAATTTAAGAAAAATTGTTTTGTAATAAATGGATACGTTAAAGGCTTAAAGAACAATAGTAGCTGGCATGACTGATTCATAAAAGGTGCCTCAACCGAAAGCTTCGTTCTTCCTGAGTTTGTGAGCAAAAAATTAGGAAACAGTCATGCCAGCTACGGCCAGCTACAAGCGGCCCAAATATGGGGCATATCCGATAGGGTCCTTTGCAAGCAACGACCCCTGCTGAGTTGTGCATCTAACTGGACATAAGTCTAGTTAGATCACGTGACTGACATAAACTTACTTGGAATTACACCCTTACACTCTAATTTTGATTGTCTATTAACGCCCAATTTTTAGGATAACACAATTTTAATTCTGCTTTTAAGAATGTTGGCTTTAGGCTTAAGTGCGTGGGTGATGATTGATTCTCAGGATTTTAAAGAGCCTAAATTGGATAGTCAAGTCGTAACAAAATTTCTACCAGCCCTTATGTCACTAATGGTGGATGACCAAGTCAGGCAGTTATCTGCAAAGTTACCACCCGATGAAAGGGAAGCTGCTATCACCGTCATCGAACATTCAGGCCCTCTTCCAGATGCTGTAGAAGCTTACATCCAGGATAGCTCAGTTGCTAGCATTTTAGCAATGTATTATACCTTACACGTGGCAAGACTCAAGGACAGGGTTGCCATATTGAGAATATTGACTGTCCTAGCGAATTGTCGAGATGACAGAGCTTTTGAAGATCCATTTCTTCATTCTCTTGTAAGTGAACAATAGGGGTCGGTGGTTTGAAAATGGCAACGTCGCCATTGCCTGTGGTGTGACCGACATTCGCCATAAGACTACGTGTTAACGTTTTGATCGTTCGTTTGATGTGCCTGCAAGGGGATTAGAGATTTATGAAAGTCACAATTTGAATTTTACCTTTCAAACAATATACAGGGTTCTACAAAAGTGCGACTTCCATAGCGCCTGAACCATCCAAGTCAGGAATTTCTTGCATTTTCATGCTTAAACTAGAAATTAAGGCGCATTTTAGGAAAATATTTTTAGATGTACGGGGTGGTTCGAAAATTTTTGAAATGTCCAAGCAGACTTTTTTTTTAAGGAATACCCGTTATAACTCCTTTAGAAGCCTTAAAATATTGTAGCTCTTGAATCTTTGGTTTGCTAGCAAAAAAAATTCTTTTTGACAGCGTGTTCAAAATTATTTTACAAAGTTTGAGAACTAAAGCAATTTTCTTCCATTTTGGTTATTTTCATCCGTTCTCAAGTTCTTCGCAAATACTACAAACTTTCTTGTTTGCAAACAATTTTTATTTGCAAAATTGTAAAACAAGCACCACAACTAAAATGTAAATGTTCAAATTGTTTTTGTTTTAGTCTATGAACGATTTAATTTGTTTTTGAAAACATATCTACTGCTTTTAAGAGGGCTATCTAGTCAAGTTGTCTTTCTCTCTCTCTGATTTTCGAGAAATGAAAGTCCTAATTTTATAATTCTGAGTTTGTAGCGTTAGAGAATATAAACAGACACGCTTTGTGTAATTTTTTTTCTTCAATATTCTTACATTTAAGGTCATAATCTGAAAAGTTCGACATTTATTTATGATTTCAAACATGATTATGTGAAAATGAAAAAATACATTTGCGTACCTACTGATAACCTCTATGCCGCGATAGAGTTGCATTTCAAATAAAACCATTGATTTTCACGAAATAAAATCATTTCTCGAAAATCAGAGGGAGAAAGACAACCCTCTTAAGTTTTATAATTATCGTATAGGACGATACAGTAAATATTTAAATTGGTCACGTCCGCCATTTTGCAAATTTGACCTCCCATCAAAGATACAGTAAATATTCAAATATTTTTACTTCTTATAGTAATTTCGGGATCCTAAAATCGCTAAAATGAATGTTAACTATGGTACTAGACTAGTGGTACCTGTTCGAAAGCCTTCCACGTTTTTTTAAGAATTTTATGTAATAAATGTGTTCAATATTTCAAATGAAGTGTGGAACCCATAAAACATCTCGCCATTTCTTTATTTTTTTAAATATCTACAATATACCTACAAAAACGCAAATTTGTACACACTTGCAAAGTTATTGTTACTTCAGGTTTCACCGGAAGTGACGTTAACTTTGTTATTTTAAATAGCAAGGTGACGGTTTCTTTACGCAGTTCGAAAGACATTTTAATTCTCTTTACAATCATATCAAAAAATGTTACCATAAGTTTCAAGTGAAGCTGGCTGTGATTTCTGTCATTTTAAGTTAAAGTGACTATTCAATATTATAGTCTGTCCGGGATCCACACGACCGGGATTCACCCTATTTCCATGGTGAATCATTGTTGTCAACAATGAATCGCCATGGAAATCGGGTGAATCTCGGTCGTGTGGATCCCGGACAGATATTAGTACAGGAGTCCTCTAAAATGTGCATATTGTCTAAATAATAGACATTTTCATGAATTTTCTGATGCTAAGTTGTTCGTTTTTTAACTTTGTTAACTCTTTTCGTTCAAAGTAATTTGATCGATTATTTTCGTTGAAACGTTGATTTTCTAAGAGCTGTATGACACGATACATATTTGGTTCTAAATTGTATGCAATTTAGGACCAAATATTTTATTGTGTCATACAGGTCTAACACCCAGTTCCATAATGATATTTAAAGTCGCCTTTATAACAAAAAGGAAGCTTTATAGCAAAAAGGTGTTCCATATTATGATTTTAAAGTTCAAACGTCACCTAAAAGGGCCAATTTCATAATCAAAATTAAAGTGTCTTTTAAATATTTGCTTAGCAACATTTCAAAATGGCTGCTCCCGATCGGTCAAAATTCGCCTTAAAGTCGCCTTTAAAGGGGTTACAAAAACAAAAATTTGGTTATTCCTTTCTTTAAAATACGTCGATCAATAGAATATACCAAACGGGAAGCATTCTTAATTGACAATCTTGAGAACCTCTGAAAATCCGATATTTTTACACTTTTTACAGAAAACGAACAACTTTGCATTAGAAAATTTATGAAAATGTTCATTATTTAGACAATATTTGCGCATTTTAGAGGACGCCTGTACTAATTTGAATAGTCACTTTAACTTCAAATGTCAGAAATCACAGCCAACTTGACTAAAAACATTTCGGCCCTCTGACAGACATCTTTGAAACTTGTGGTAATTAGCATTTTTATAGGTATTTGAACCCATAAAAATATCAAGTTCATATTCGAAAAAATAAAGAAATTGCGAGGTATTACATGGGTTCGTTGACACCGGGGTATAATGATATGAACTCCAATTTCTCTCAAAACTAACTTTTTGCTCATAAACCAAAGATTCAAGAGCAGCAGTATTTTAGAGATAAACAAAGGCTTCTAAAAGGGTTATAAATATGCTAAAAGATACCGGGCATTCTATTAAATAAAAAGTCAACTTAAGGCATTTCAAAATTTCTTGAACGACCCTGTACATGTAAAAGTATTTTCCTGAAATGCGCCTTAAGCATGAACACGAATGAAATTCCTCACTTGGATGGTTGACGCACTATGGAAGCCCGACGAACTGTTGTAGGACCCTGTATAAGTATACAGGGTGTCTCAGAATTATGGGGACGATAGCTAATCACAGCTTCGTTACGTTAAAAAGGACAAACTTCTTCATTGTGAAATTTTTTCAGGTTTTCAGTAACATCAGAGGCGTGCGTTCTTGGGGGGGCTTACACATTTTTTGAATTTTTTTCTGTCTCGTTTTTTTTGACAACGTGATAAGAAGACTATCATCGCCAGACCACACTTCACCAAAAAGTGATGCACCGTTTTCGAGTTAAATGATCTTCATTAATTTACTGCAGGAGAATCTCAAAATAAATCCAACTGAAAACTTTAATTGTTCTACATGGAATCAACTTTAGATAATGTAGCATCCTCTTAAATCTTAAATAAAATCGCATCTTTTTCAACTCCAATTTTTGAATTTGGGGATAATAAATTTTAGCCTCATTTTATCAAACCTAAATGCGATCAAACGTAAGGGTATAAGTGCCGTCATAAAGTCCGACCGAGTGTTTGTTGTATCTAAGGGTTAAACATCCCATTTAAGTTTGATTCCAAGTAAAAAAAATTAAAATTGCAAAAAAATTCTTTTGCCCCAAATTAATGAAGGCCAATTGACTATAAGAACGTGCATTCTAGCGATATTTAGCAAGAGTACTTTTTAGTGTATTGTGGAACGCCGATGACATTGTTATTGTTGCTTTGCAAAAAAAGCGCGCACAGAAAAAGATAATGCAAAAAATGTGTAAGGCCCCACCAAGAATGCACGTCTCTGATGTCACTGAAAACTTGAAAAAAAATCAGAATGAAGAACTTTATGCCGCCAAGTTAAGGTCCAAATTTCAAACTGATATTAGTTATAATTTTTGAGGAAATTCGAAAAAACTGATTTTTAGGGTACCCTTTTGGGGGGGCATAGCTCCCACATAATCCATTTTAGGACAAAAACTTATTCTTACTTTTCGTCTTATTTTCACGTAAAGAACATGTGATTAACCCCCCGCCCCCCGTTGTCTCTATAATTCTGAGACACCCTGTATAAATGTAAGCACAACAAATCACAGCAAAAAATTACTGAAATTGTTTAGAACATCACTGTTTGTCTCACTAGAGAACTGCGACGTTGCCATTTTCAAACAACCGACCCCTACTTACTGTACAATACTTAAAAGTGCCCTTTTTGGTTTAGGTGGCTTTTCTAATCCACAATCCTGAAGAGTTCCAAGCTGAGGATTTCTGCACAGCCCTCTTTGACGAGTTTTTCTTTGCCGGCTTGAGTAGGGACAATGTGATGAGACATGTACTGAAATTACTCTGGTATGTACATTCTCGATTGCCTGCTAGTAGATTACACACGTTGATGAAAGCCCTGCAACCTACTCATCAACACACCGAAAAAGTTCATACCCTGTATGAAATGTTGCAAGCTAAAATTAACTCACAAGAAGAGGCTACTTTACCACCAGAGATGGATATTGATATAAATTCGCCGCTGATGAGTGTCCCAACTCCTGCACCATATCATCAGACGCTGTAATATCGTGTTTACAGCCCAAGGGAGTCAGTTAAGAAGAAAGCAATTTATATTTTAATTTTATTCTCAACAGCTTGTACATTTTGTTGCTGCTTCTTCTACTAAAGGTACAATATATTTTCGAGTTAATTTAATGTTACCCTGTTGGAAACAAGTGAAGTTATTTACATCGACCCGAACTTCTGTTAACAATAGATCAGAGTTGTTTGTCAAAATTCCAAGGAAAACATTATTAAAATTATTAGTTGAATATAAACCAATATCTCTCTTAACGCCATTGCTGGCGTCAATTCCAACTAAAACAACATTTTCACACCCTAATTCTTTTGCAAATGACTGTACAGCCTCAACTGCACCTTCAATTTTCAAGTAACTCGCAACTAGCAGAGGTAGGGCAGGAATTGGAATGTTTTTGACAATTTTGAGATCTCGGTATAAAAGATCTTTTGCTTTTATACCTGAAATGTCGTTGTGGATTTTCCAAAGAAAATCAAAAAGACTCTTCCGAGATTGTTGTGGTTTTAAAATTTTCTCGAGTTCTTCAGCCACTGTAATGTCATCAGCCGTAGTTTTACCACACTGTTGATCCAATCCAATTGTATCATAAATAATTGTTGCTAAAATTGGCAAATTATTTATTGATCGAGGTTTTAGTTTCATACCATATAAAAGTTGAGACAATTCTTGGAATAAAATGCTTGGATTTTTGGATAATATTTCCCTGGCTATTAACGTGCAACAAGAACCTACTGGTTTTATTGTAGTTTTAATGTTGGGATTTTTGCATATTTCTTGTGCATTTCTAGGTCTATGATCAAATATCTCAACAACGGTTTTTTCTAGTATCTTGTCTGCTTTTGACAAGACGTGATGATCCACAAGACTCGTACTAATGGCCCTGTTTTCACATAATTTTTGAAAATCTATGTTGTTTCTGCAAATAATAATTTAACTGAGTGGTAAATCTTATACAGGGTGAGTCTGAAAGACTCCACATCCTTTATACCACAGAATCTACTGTTTAAATGATGGAAGCTTGGTGCAAAAATTATTGGTCAATTGTGATTCCTCTTGATGTTATAAGCCACCAAAGATCTTCATTTTTAAACGTTCTTTTTAAATATCTTTCGAAAGGTGTATTGTAGGATTTTGAATTTTGCACAGCATTGTTACAGACCAAGATGCAACTACTGATGGTACTTAAGACATTATCCAAAAAGCGGATCCCTGTTATACAGGGTGGCCCCGATGTTATTTGCCCTTGAACTTTTTTACGTTTGAAAATATTGCTAATTTGCCTATGCGGCCGTATTCCCCGTTCAATTATAAAACTTTTTTAGCTCTTAAAATTTTTCGAAAAAACTAACCACTCACGAGGAAAATTGAAAAAACCGAAAACATGATCATCCTGATAAACCTACAATTTCAATAAAAATCAAAGTGTACGTTGACACGCATCACATTTCAACTGTTTTTTTGCATTGAAGGTGTTGCCCTACATCTGTGCCCAGAACCATTGCTCACACTTTTTTATGAGGTAGACTCATCATTGGTTTTAAGGTGATTATCTGTATCATGTTTTCGGTTTGTTCAATTTTTCTCGTCAGTTGTTAGTTTTTTCGAAAAATTTTAAGAACCAAAAAAGTTTTAGAATTGAACGAGGAATACGGCCGCATAGGCATCAAATTAGCAATATTTTCAAACATAAAAAATTCAAGGACAAATAACATCGGGGCCACCCTGTATAACAGAGATTCGCTTTTTGGATAATGTCTTAAGTACCATCAGAAGTTGTTTCTTGGTCTGTAACAATGCTGTGCAAAAATTCAAAATCCTACGATACACCTTTTGAAAGATATTTAAAAAGAATGTTTAAAAATGAAGATCTTTGGCGACTTATAACATCAAGAGGAATCACAATTGACCAATAATTTTTGCACCAAGCTTCATCATTTGAACAGAGATCCTGTGGTATAAAGGATGTGGAGTCTTTCAGACTCACCCTGTACATACCCACTTAAAAATAAGTATGTCCAGATCAATTCCATTTTCTTTGAGTAAAAAACAGGTCTCTGTGCGAAGCGGAAAATACTTTTCATCCAGGTTCATTACAGGTAGAATGAGATTGTTAGGTTTTTCATTTTGTTTTTCCAGCTTATATGACAATGCCAGGGCTGCAACTGTGGAGTCCAAGTCACAGGATTCATTGCCTAACACAATTTGTACTGTCTCATATTTATCGAGTTGGTCCTACAGAAAAATCTCAATCTTATATTTCAGATAGAAGAAGAATGAGAATTTACCAATGATTGTTTAGATGATTGTAGATATTTTAAAAAACTATCCATAGCGTTTGAACCACTTGAAACTGCTTTTACTTCTTGTCTTTTGGGTATGGGCACAAGGGGCACAAAATATGAGTTATGAGTTTAAAATTTGTAGGTTAGATTAATTTTTATTTTGACAAGTGATAGCTCACAGACAACACGCGCAAGAGATGTGGCAGATGTGGCTAGAGGACCGAAACGGCACTCGCGATGCCGTCACGTCGTGTAGGTACAGTCAGAGACAAAGGGTGTACCCTTTGTACAGTATGCGTCAGATGATATGTTTTGTTCGACCGTATCTTACGCAACTGAAAACTTCATGGAACGGAGACTCGGGTATGACAATAGTAGCGCACATTTAAGCGGCTGCAGTTACTGCTCATGTGCGAAATTAAAATAGTTCGGATTATCACTGGTCCAACGCCCGGAGCTGGGCCTACGGCGTTATGGATAGATAGAATAGGTGATAAATGCTATTGTTTGCGCAATAAAAAAAAATTTCGGTTTTACCGAAAATGCCTTGGTACCAAAAAAAATATATTTTTGGAATGTAAATAAAATTCTGAATCTAATGGAAATGGTACCATATTTTGACAATATTGGAGAATTTTTTTTAATAATAAATTATTCTCAGGTCCTGCGACCCCCCTCCAGAGTCATTTAATTGATACCATGGAATTTTATAAAAATTATATTTACAATCAGAGCGTTTAACAAGCATAGAAAGACTTATGGTGGGTTTCTGCTCATTTAACACCTAACATTTAACGTTTAAGATTTAATCAAAATCAGTGACGTTTATGTTGAAAATTAAAATGCTAAATGTAACCAATCACCACCTTCTGACATCACATGATTAGGAGAACGAAACGTCGAGCAGTTGACAAGTAAATGACGCTTGACGGATATCACCAGTTTGACGCAAGCGCACGTTATTACACCTAAAATTTAAGACTTTAGATTTAAGAAAGTTCAAGTTAACGATCTTTCAAGGTCATCCCGTAAATGTTAAATACTGTAAGTCTTAAATCATGCGTAAACTTGCAATGAGTACTTCTATGTAATAAGTAATAACCTCACTTTTAACTACATAAATCTTAAGTGGTAGATGTAAATGTTGAATGTTAAATGTTAGGTGAGCAAACACTAATTTTTAACTTCTACGCAGCGCGAAGCAGTTACTGGAATCGATCGGAAATTTCAAAAAAATTTAATCGCCAAAAACATGAAATCTTTACGTTTCAGGGTCCTGGGAACCCAAAAAGTGGTTTTTGAAAAAATGCCTGTCTGTGTGTCTGTCTGGGATCACGCTGCATCGAGATGAAATTTGACTGCCAGCGATATCTTAAAGTTACGCGCCTAACTATTTTACGGTACTGTAAATTTTTACGGCATCAAGGGATTATGGAGAGATTTGTCAGGTATCGGTCAGAAAAAACGGCAGATTCAACCCTCACAGTCCAGGCACAGACCAGTATGAATGAGAAGTATATGATGTGTACTAAAATGTGCACTTTATTAAACAAAATAATATAATCGTTACAATAATTTTTTAATTAATTTTGGGTAAACCAGCAACAATAGAGCTCTCAATGCCACACTGATCTTGCCCACGAAGTATCTTGAAATATCCATTATCGCCCCAATCTGAATTCCACGAGTTAGCAATTAACCAATAAGGTGTACCATTTTCTGTACCCCAACCAAGAATTCTAATTGCGTGTCCTCCCAACAAACTTCCTTTCACATGCTGATATACACCTGTTTAATTATTACTTTAAAAAAAATACTTTGAATAGGGGGGCACTTACCGCTTTTGTAACTCAAGAGATCTTCGTAAACTGAAAAGGCCCCTTCTACTGGACCATTAGTCAATATTTCTTTTTGAATTTGGCTGATATCGCTGGATATGGAATATGCCGATTCTCCAAAGTGTTTGTCTTTGCTATAAGGAATTTTGTAGCCCTTTTCACACGCCTTCTTGCATTTTGGGGTTTTGGACTCTTCTCCGTCACATGAGGGGCGGCTTCCGTTGACGTGATGTTCACAAGGGGATATTTCATAAGGTCTGCATCCCTTAAGCAATAAAAAAATCGTTAAGCACAATAAATTACAATACAGGTGTTCCTAAATTAGTCGTCAAAACTTTACCAGTACATTCTTCTATGAAAAATATGAAAAAAAGTCCCAATGAACTTATGTCGAAAAATAAGTTCGAGTAAATCTCGACAAAATAAGGCTACAAGTATATATAAAATTTTTTCCTCCACTTTGTTTTCGAATATTGCACCTACCTAAGGTTCTTAATGACGGTTGCATACATTGAAACTGATTTTGCTGGAAAACGGCTCATTTTATGGACATCAGACAAGTATCCCTTTTTTATGTAGAAATGTCGACCACTTTCAAAAATTGCCTCAAAAATTGAAAACATTTATTCAGAAATTTTTTATGGGGCTTAGGGCGCCCAGGGGGCTCCATGCTGAGCCCCCTTCAAAGTTACATTGAATTCGATTTCACCATTGGCAAGAGCATCAAAAAAGGCTTAGGAAAATAGTGAAATAATTTTGAAAATAAAAAAGTTATTGGAAAAAAACGAATTTTAAGACTCATCTTCAAGGGTGAATATTTCCACAGAGGCCGCGGAGGAAAAAAAATTATATAAACTTGTGGAGATTTACTCCAATTCTAGAGCTTGCCCACAAATTCTGGGACACTTTGTATTGAAAACGAACAATGTGACTTCTTCTTACGTCTTTTTCTACATTATTTATACTTCTTGGAAAAGATAATGATAACCTTCTTTTACAAGACTTTTCTTATATTCATTTTTATCTGAGTTGAAGTTCAACAACTTATTAAAAGTTTCTATTTCCGAAATAAATAAGCATTAATGAGAACCTGATTTGATCCAAAGCTTCCTCCAGACACCAAACCCTTTCTGACCCAGTACTGCCAGGCAGCCCCTGGGAATCCCCCATTGCATCCTAGTCCACATGTGGCACAGCAGGAAACTAAATCATCTGCTGAGAATCTAAAATTCTGTTCTGTGTTGGAATGGATGCAGACCCTATCAGACATGGCCTCAACAGCCCCAAAGGCCTGGAAAAATACTTCTTGTTTACATTCACTGTTATCAGTGTTTCTAAATAACTTACCCAACATGATCCACATGATCCTTGATCTCTGATCTCTCGAATGGTCGGACATTGGGGCCACTGTTGACGTGAATCAAAACTATCAGGAATTGCCTGGCCATCCAGTTGATGCACTTTCAGTGAAGGCATATGAAATTTACTGTCTGGGAGAACGCCCATGAGACGTTTAATGTAGGAAAGTGGGAGATCCTCAACAAAGTTTCTGCCAGCTTTCCATGTCGTGTTTTCTTCATTTATGGATTGAATAAACTCTTTGGAAAGTGGATGTATGGCGGAACATGCTGAAAATACTACGACAAACGCAGCAAATCCCAACATTTTTGTTGTTTTAACTGCCCAGCTAAAACGAGAATCGAAATGAAAATATTGGAAGAAATAACGTACCTGTGTTTAAATGAAATGCGATAAATCAACAGCACTGCTAATTCATGAATAGCGCACAGCAAGGCCTGATGATGTTTGTGTTTCAATTTATCGATGTTCTTGCTAATATTAGACTATCTGTAAAACCACCACACTGTAAATTAACGGCTACTGATAAATTCAGTCAGTGTGTACACTACTTTATTTTTGATGTCTGTATTTAAAGTTGAGGTTAAGCTTTAGTTCAGTTCAGGGCACTGTGGTTTAGGAATCTTTATTGATTAGTTAGTAAAAATACAGTCTGGTCTTTGTGAACTGCCAGGAGTATTTTTGTGGTTGTACACCCTGGCATTGAAAATGTTTATATTTCGCGCGCTTTTTGCGCTTTTCTTTTTGTAAATGGAACACATTGTATGTGACATTTCCAATGTTATTCCTAAATTCAAGCGTTTTTTCGAAAAATACTGTACTTAGATTCATGTCATGACGCCACGACATAAGTCTGCTTATGTGCAAACATTCCGAGATGGCGCTAGCAGTACGATTTTGCAGATTTCTGCAGCTTTGCATCTGATTATCGGTGGCTCTTTCAAGCTGAAACGGAGTTTCCTCTTCCGAGAATATTCCGTTTCAGCATGAATTTTCTCGATAGTGAGATGAAGTTATTGTAATTTTGCAGACATCTCATCTAGCGCCATCTCATGATTTGTGCACCTAAGCAGACTCATGTCGTGGCAAAATAAAATGGCCTTTAGACTGCTATTAGCAGTCCTATTTTCAAAGATATTAAAAATTAACGCGTTTTAAAGTTTAAACAATTAAGAGCTCTTGATAGAAAAAAATGTTAAAGAAGTCTTTCCCATCTTTCAAAAATTCGGTTTCCATCACTTATTCTGGTAATTTTTAGAAAAGGTAAGTAAGCACCCCTTGGACACCTAATTCTTTCACAGTTGCCGAACGCAACTATCGGGTGTTCCAAAAAAGACCGGACAAAATAGTCTTTGAAATAAGTCAGCCACTTCTTAACCGATTTAAATAGACTTGGTCTTCAATTAAAGCTAAAGAATCAGGCTTTCGAACTTTGCAAGAAATGTCGACAGATGGCGCTGCTGTAGCAGCCTTATTGATACTTGTCTTTAAGGCTTATTTTAGGTGCGTGGGGATTGGTCGGACAACAACCAATGGTTATGAGACACAAAGAGCCTTGAAGATCTTTCTTTTTTCTTCACAAATCATTTTTCAGAAGTCCATTTGGCGTAAGCATTAATTTTCTGTAATTTTTCCAAAAAAAGTGTTTTTGCGTATTTTCATGCTTCCATAACCATGACTAAAGTAACATTGATGCACATATCGGGCTTCATTTTCAATAATAACTGTTCAGTTGCCCTCCACTGGCATCCGCGCCACTGTTTTCACCATATTCGTTCATTTATAACTGAAAATTAAGATTTATATGCATTTATATGCCCCTGACTATTACTTTATTAACGCAAAAATTTTACAAGGTTCTATTCAGCTAGTCTATAAGCCTTTAACTATACTTATAAACAGATGTTTTGTCGATGGGGTATTTCCTGATTGCTTCAAAGTGTCCAAAGTGACACCACTTTTTAAAAAAGGCGACGCAGAAACTTTAGATAACTATCGCCCAATATCCATTGTACCGTTGTTTTCTAAAATCATGGAAATTTTATTAAAGAATAGGCTTGTAGATTATTTTGATAAATTTAAATTATTTAGTGCCGCTCAGTTTGGGTTCAGAACAGGTAGAAGTACAATTAATGCCGTTCTTGATATTGTGAATCATATAGTTGAGGGATTTGACAACCATGAATATTCTATCGTAACCTTATGCGACTTGACAAAAGCATTTGACTGCGTTTCTCATGAAATTTTATTAGACAAACTTTCTTTTTATGGAATTAGGGGTGTTCCTTTGCAGCTACTAAGGTCCTATTTAACAAACAGGCTTCAATGTGTTTCTTTAAACAATGCGGTGTCTTCTGTACGGCCTATGAATTTCGGAGTACCCCAGGGGTCGGTTTTGGGACCGATACTATTTCTCATCTATGTAAATGATCTCATTTCTTATATGTCACCTAGTACAAGATGTGTTATGTTTGCCGACGACACATCTTTTATCAGTAGAAAAGACGATGTAAACATTCTCATGGATAGGGCCCAATCTTCCCTAAATTTGGCAGAAAAATGGTTTACAACAAACAATTTGAAATTGAACAACAAAAAAACTGAACATCTTATTGTAACTAGTAATAACAAGTTGTCTGTTGGCGGATCGTGTAGGATGTTGGGGATAATTCTTGACGACAGATTATGTTGGTCCCCACACATTATTCTAAGGCGGATGAAAGGTTTTTTAAGCCAACATATTTTAATAAATATATACTTTGCACTGTTCCACAGCCACATCTCTTATGGTGTTATTCTGTGGGGCAACGCCGCAAATGCTGTAAAGATTTTTCGCCTCCAGAAAAAAGCAGTAAGACTGTTGGCCGGAGGTGGATACAGAGACCACTGTAGGCCATTCTTTAAATCTCTTGGAATTATGTCACTTCCTTCTCTATTTATTTACTATCAATTGCTGGAAATTCATTCCCAAGATCTAGAAACTCAATCAGATGTACATGGCTACGCGACAAGATCTGCAAATACAATTAGATTGCCCAGGCATAGATTAGCGGTTTCTCAGAAAAATTCATTAAACATGAAATTGTATAATCACCTCCCTTTGAAGGTTAGAGAGCTGTCTGCGGCTGCATTCAAATTGATTGTGAAGAAGCATCTTTTGGCTCATTGTTTTTATTCTATGGGCGAGTTTTTTGAAGTATCTGTTACTGTTTTATAAAATACCCACATACCTATTTGTTTCTGTTGTCAATTAGGCATTTAATGTTTTCTGTTGTCTGTTGCTTTATTTTTATTTTATATAGCTAAGTATATTCTATGTATACGTCTAATATATTTTCTTTCAAATGTTATTTTGACTTGCCACATAAATATATATTCTTTTATGTATATATATGTAAAAAAAGTGGTAAAAAATAAATATCTTATCTTATCTTATCTTATCTTATCTTATCTACTGTTCTTTAGTCATGGCCATTAATGCGTGAAAATACCCAAAAACACATTTTTTTAAAAAATTACAGAAAATTAATGCTTAAGCCAAATCGACTTCTGAAAAAGGATTTTTGAACAAGAAAGAAAGGTCTTCAAGGCTACTCGAGTGTCATACCGATTGGTCGTTGACTGACCAATCCCCATACAGCTAAAATAAACCTTTAAAGCAAGTATCAATAGGACTACTACGCCAGCGCCATCTGCCGTAGTTTCTCATACAGTCGAAAGCCTGATTCTTTGGCTTTAATTTAAGACCACGCTCATCCAAATCGGTTAAGAAATGGCAGACTTAATCCCAAAAATATTTTGTCCGGTTTTTTTTGGGACACCCCATGCAAATAGAAAATCAAAATAATTATAGCTTTATTTTGTCGATCTGTGATTCGACGCCCGTAAATTATTTAACTAATTTAATTTATCAAAATTAGCTGATTTTTGAAGGTGTTACCTACAAATTTTTGAGCCAAGGCCTGCTGGGATTATTTTTTTAAATCGGACAAATTTTATTACAAATATTTTCAAAAAAATTGAAAATATGTACGTATGTCTTACGAATATGGAACAGTATTAACATTAGGGTGGTTCTTAAAATTGAAGATTCGAAATGTTAGTGGGACACCCTGTTATTTTGTTCTCCTATCTAAAAAATGGGCATGTGATTTTTTTTTTAATTTTTGAAGAAGGTTTAGGGGTCGCTACCGGATTTTGAAAATTTAATTATTCGACCGTATTTTTATATCAAAATATAAACAAAAACATAGTACTATCACAAAGTTAACCCTAAAGATACACTATACAGCCCCCGCTTACCGCACTACCGCCGCCGCTAGTCCATCAGTAGTCAGTACTCGCATGGTATTCGCTCGCCTAGTCGCCTACTCAGTGACGAAAACACGTTTGGACCCTGCCCGCATTTGATTTTTTGACTTGGCGTTTTTATTATTCTAGTGTTGTTTCTTCTTACCATTATGGCATCTACCAGTAGTGGCGTAACATTTACAAGGAGTAAAACAGCTTCCATTGATAAAAGATGTTTTAAAATTGTTTTTTTTGCTATAAAAAGTGAGAGAAAAAACAAAACAATAATGCTTCAGCGGATTTTACTACTCGAGACGTCTTGCTTATATGGGGAAAAGCAAGCATACCTACCAGGAAAAAACAACACGCGAAGGAGAAAATACTTAAGTCCCGTCGCATATTAACGAAAGCGGGGGTTGTGTGTCTCAGGCTTTTTTTCTGTTGGTTTGTAAATGGGATTTCACATCCGTCAAAACTCCCGGTCAGTGTCAATAAACAGTAACAATGGAGATTGAAAGGTGTCTTTGTTGTCAATTATTGTCCATGACAGAAATTTTGACAGAACTGAAATCCCGTTTACAAACCATCAGAAAAAAGGCCTGAGAAACACAACCCCCACTTTCGTTAATATGCGACGGGACTTTAAACACTTTAAGCAATGGAAGTCCTTGAAAAAGAATAAAGAAAATAAAGCTAAGCAGACTAAAACAATGCAACAAACAGAGGCAAGATGGCAAATTGAAATCGAAGGACTTCTCGACATAGTTCATGTTAGAGCTTTAGAAATGTTAACAATAGAAGAAGACAAGAATTTTCTGCTAGCGCAAAGACAGAATCGATCAGGGAAAATTGAATGTTTAGATAAAAAACATGAAAAGAAAGTGGCAGAAATAGAGAATACACAGAACAGAAGAGCGATTGAAAATCTTACAACAGCGAAAGGAGGCAAGTGTTGAAAGATTAAACGAAAAATGCATTCTTGAATCTTCTTCGTCGCCTTCAATGAGCAGTAGCAGTGAGGAGAGCTTTCCAGTTTCACCACAGCCAGGTCCTTCTTCTGGATCACCACCATCGAAACGCGACAGAAAAAAATTACACGATTGTTTAGCTGTTAGCCTTGATGTGGCCAAGTTGAGTGATAGAAAAGCAGCTGTCGCTCTAATAATTGCACTCAAAGTGCTGGCTGTGATCCGTCCAAATTTAGCTTAATCTTCTTTGTTATTACTATAAACCTTGTTTTTAATTTCTTACAATACCGAAAGTGGTTATTACATTTGATTATTCGAAATAAAAAAATATTTAACGGTAATTGGATTTTACTTGTTTCTCACCAAAAATTCGGATTTTCTTCAAGTGGTAGCGACTAGAGATGAAACGGATATCCGGTTACTATCCGGTATCCGGCCTATCCGGCCCCTTTTCTACTATCCGGCCGGATACCGGATAGTGACCTGATATCCGGCCGAAGCCGGATACTTACTTCAAAAATAAAGAAGGCTAGAAAATCGAATTTTTGTTTTTAATTTTACAAGTTTAATATTTGAAATTTAATAGTAGCTAATTATGATGGATAAAATTTTTATGATTAAGCGATGCCATTGCACACTTGTACACACTTTTCTGAAGTTTTTAGATAAAATTGTATTGTACACCACCACGCACGACCATTACTCTCTTTATCACCTGTTAGCATTTCCTTTTCAGGGACAACTGATGGGCTGGGATTACCCGTTTAACCCGCTCACCGCACACGATTCACCTGATCGAGTTGCATCGTGTTGTCTCGGGCTGCGCCGGCTGTACTCTACCTACTCATGCTTCGAGTTCACATATTTTTGCGGGGTTAATTCAAACCGTATAGTTGGTCGGATATCCGGCTATCCGGCCAGAGCCTCGGCCGGATATCCGGTATCCGGCCAAAATCACTATCCGTTGCATCTCTAGTAGCGACCCCTAAAAGTTGAACAAAAAATTTGAAAAAAAATCAGTTGTAGTTTTTTATGACTTAGAACATAATGGGGGGGTGTCACCTGAAAAATTCAGATAATTTTTTTTTTTCTACCGGATAAGAACCACCCTAATTAACATGGACTTAAGCAAAGTACAGTTATAAGATTTGGCAGATACAGAAACTGACACATCCAGAATCTTTTAAAATTATCGAGGACTATGATGGGGCACTTTCGGTTATACCGGACCGGAAGTGGAAGTAGGGTCCAACTTAGAAATTTTAAATAGCAAACCCCATTTTTCACTACAGATTTGGATAGAGGAAGAAAAACTAAGCCTAAAACATGTAACTCGCTTACACCAGCCGTCTAGGTTTTATTAACAGTGCTGTGGAAAAGTGGCTATAACTTTTAAGCCACAGGCGATAATGATAAGAATGACACACCATTGTAAAGTAGAAAGACTGTACTACATTATGCTTGCCAAAAAGTCATAAAAACTGATTCAAAGTCGATTTAAAGAAATTGAAATGTTGGAAATTTGAAACCCGAATAACATTTTTTTCTTATGGAAAAAAAGAGAGATTTTAATCGTTTTTTTTACACTTTATGTTCACCGTTGAAAAGACGATACAATTCTGTACCCAGCCATGCAGAAAAACTTGTAGGGTGCCATTTAAGAAAAAAAAATGTTATCCCGGTTTCAAATTTCCATCAGTATTGCTATTTCTATAAATCAATAACTTTGGATCAAGAGGACTTTTTGACATGCTACTTTAGAAGGGTGTGTCATTCCTTTTTTTATTGCCTGTGGTTTAAAAGTTATACTCATTTTTCCACAGCACAGCTTTGCGCATTTTTAACCTCCCCAACCCCATCACAATTTAAAAAAAATGGGAGGTTACTGCAATCACTAAAATTTTCGAATTTGAGATAGCACCAGATCTTCACGTTTTGAGGTCTCAGGAACCCAAAAAAGGGGTTTTTAAAATGTGTCTGTGTGTATGTACGTACGTTCGTACGTACGTAACGTTCGTTTGTAATCACGCCACAGCCAAAACTACTACACCGATTTGGCTGAAATTTGGAACATAGGCATCTCGTAACCTAACTTAGATCTGAAAAGCTTTTGGAGCCAATCGTGCAACCGGAAATGCCATTTTGGCACATCAACTTTTAAATTTTAAATACAAACCCCCATCTTTCACATCACCATAAGGAAGACCTTCAAATTCTGCTTCTAAAAATGTATTCATTCTTAGTGCCCTTTTGACCAAAAATAAAAAAAAAATTGATTTTGATCGGACTTTATAATCGCGGTACAGCTCTAGCCCCTGAACCGATTTGGCTGAAATTTTGCACATGGGGATTGTATTACACGTCGAAGAGCTGAACAAATTTTGGATTCAATCGGCCCACGGAAAGTGCCGTTTTGGCACACCAATTTCCAACTTTAAAATTATTCACTCATTTAACCATCCAAAACAAGTTTTTGAAAGATTTATTGTCACCATCAGAAAGGTCTTCAAATTCTGGTTTTAAATAAGACAAAATTCGTTCGCATTTAGTGCTCTTTGGGTCAAAAAATCCAAAATTTTTAATAACACTAGAAATACATTATAGCCCAAATTAGTGAATCGATTTGGCTGAAATTTGGTACACGGAGATTGGGTGACCCGTTGAAGACCTGAAAGGCTTTTGGAAGCAATTGGTGCACGGGAAGTGCCATTTAAGCATATCAACTTTAAATTTTAAATACAAAGGCCTCCTTTTTTATGTCGCCATTAGAAAGACTATCAAATTCTGGTTCTAAAAATGTATTCACAGTATTTCTGCCATTTCAGTGGAAAATAGAGAATAAATTATTTTTCATTAAAAGGGAGCGGGCTGACAGTGGATGACATAAAGTATCAGTTATTGTCAAAAGGGTGGCAAACTATTAACCTTAAAAGGACCATATTGTCAAATGTGATGGGTGATGTCGGTATTTGTCAGAAAACTGCGAAATTAGTCACAGTCGATAAGCATAAAAAAATTCTGTTGAATTGACTACTATCTACACAGAATACAAAGATCCACGCGATGGGGAGGTTCCAGCCGCTTCTCTGCTGCATTTTTTTTTTCTAAAAATGTTAAGAAAACTCAGGCGGCTGGTGGAAGCGAGTTACATGAGGTGTTTTAGGCTTAATTTTTCTTCCTCTATCCGAAAAATAGGGGTTGCTATTTAAAATTTCAAACTTGGACCCTACTTCCGGTATAACCGGAAGTGTTCCATAGTCGTCAATTCTAAAGGAAATTTAATTTTGCGTCTTTTTGCCACATAAAAATTATGGCATTCTTAGTAAAAAAAAAAAAAAGTTGCGGACAATTTCTCTTTGCCATTTTCCGCCATATTGTTAGATTAACATGATCAAGCGAGACATCAAGAGAAAGCTCTAGTTTCAACCCTCCAAGCACAATGACCTTTCCAAAGTACCTACACGTTTAGGATTTGTAAACTTAAATTTATTATAAGCTGCCAGGTATATACCAAATAACTAATCTGTCACAAAATGTCATGAGATGAAAGCGCCCAAAAGCATCGGATCTAGTGCATTAAGCACCAAAATTGGCAACCCTTCGTTTATTCACGTTGATTCGAGTAAGTATTCATAGATGTGCTTCTTTTATTAAAATCTTCATTGATGATTTCAATTTCCGTCTATACAGTAGGTAAAACAGTCCGGCTGTTTTATCGGCTCTGCCAGTTTTGAGATTGCTGTGGCACAAGAACGGCAAATAACGACCAACAAAAAATAATTAATCTGCCATGAAACTTTAGACACAAGCATTCTCTAACATTATGGAAAAACGTGTGTCTAAAGTCACGTCACTGTACTCGTTTTTTCTGATCACGACGGTACCTAAGTATTAATGCATTCATATGTAATGTCCTTCTTTTATTAAAATAAAATCATCAATATTCGCTTTTGAATATCCGGTAATAACTTAAGTAAATATGTAAAATTTCCTATTGTGACAAAATAATAACGAATTATACATAATAATCTTTCGTTTAATAATACTTAGATTACGAGAAAAATCACGGACATTTCCCACAACACTTATCAAGCTTGTCAGCATCAGGTTTGTGATTTGGGGTCCAAGGGCCTAAACTGGCCGTAGCATAAAAATCCATTGGATAGCTACCCCCATCTTTGTGCCACTCTGCGTCGCCAGTGACCACAGACAATTCATATGGAGTCAAAAAAGGTTTTGAAAATGATAATCCCCAATCAATGGAAAGTCTAGGGCAGGCAATTTGAACAAATGCATCTAAATCACTAAACAAGTCGATTTTTTTGGGAAATATTTCAGAAAGTAGAATTATAACTGCATCTTTGTTCAATTCATCAAGTCGATTCTTTAAATGATTTACTACTTTGGGGCTTCCTTGCCTACCTAAAGTGCCCATTATAACCCCAAATGCCTTGGCGTTTTTAGACTGTGCAATACTTCTTTTTCGTATTTCTTCCATCTGATCATGATCATAGTATTCTCTGGTAAACTTTTTGTCGTAAGGATCATATTGGTATGCTTGAAGTTTTGGATTTGCAATCATTGCGGCTTCTAAATGAAACCGTCCATCCCCTAAGTAAATAATTACATCACAGCATTTTATAACTGGGGCAGTGCAACCCAAAACTTCACCAGGTGAAAGTGGTTTGAATTGGGGAATCGATATTTCATAGCCATCCTCTTTCAATTTTGCAGACACCGCCTGTAAAGTTGTCACAAACTGAATGGTGCTGACTAGCCCGATTTTTGCAGTTTTCTGGAAATTTAGCTTAACAGTTTCTATAAAATGTACAGGATCTATCTTAATATCTACAAATATGTATAGAACTTTAATTCCACTGGTCTGGTCAATTGGAATTAGACAACTGTGGCCATAGTGAATCAATAATTCAACCCCCAACGCCTTTGCAGTGAGATCATCAACACAACATGCACCGTAAGTCACATCGCCCATTATTACAGAGTCTGCTCCAGTAAATTCTTTAATTATATCGGCAATTGTCGTGGCGAAAAGGAGGAGGCCTTCTGGCATTTGAAGTGCAACCATTCTTGCTTCGATTTCACGAATTCGCCATATGGTCTTGGGAACTTCAAAATTGTAGTTCTTAGGCAGTAGCTCGATAGCTTGTTTTAGCTTCGGATCTTCGAGAATTGAATCTGGTATTTTTGTGATTCGTTTAGCCTTGAAGACTTTTCTGAACGGTTTTGCGCGGACCACAACGGCACTTTCTTCGGCCATCTAGAATACACCGATTATTAATGAGTTAATGAACTTTACCTGACCATAATTAACTTACATTCGTTAAAATTGACAAACACCGTACCGACAGTTGACAGTTCACTTCACAGTGTGACTACTGACTATCCGCCTACCACATATATGACCTACCCGGAGGTTTGTTTATTCTTTTAAATTTTAGAGTTATTTATTATACAGGCTGACTTTTTAAAAGTTACAGTTTGACTTTTCTCCGGAACTACAACCGATAAGTATCGGGTGTCCCAAAAAAACCGGACAAAATATTTTTGGGAATAAGTCTACCATTTCTTAACCGATTTGGATGAGCGTGGTCTTAAATTAAAGCCAAAGAATCAGGTTTTCGACGGTATGAGAAACTACGGCAGATGGCGCTGCCGTAGCAGTCCTATTGATACTTGCTTTAAAGGTTTATTTTAGCTGCATGGGGATTGGTCAGTCAACGACCAATCGGTATGACATTCGAATAGCCTTGAAGATCTTTCTTTCTTGTTCAAAAATCCTTTTTCAGAAGTTGATTTGGCTTAAGCATTAATTTTCTGTAATCTTATTAAAAATGTGTTTTTGAGTATATTCACGCATTAATGGCCATGACCAAACAACAGTAATCCATATAAATCTTCATTTTCAGTTATAAATGAACGAATATGGTGAAAACAGTGGCGCGGATGCCAGTGGGGGGCAACTGAACATTAATCATTGAAAATTAAGCCCTATGTGCATCAATGTTACTTTAGTCATGGTTATGGAAGCATGAAAATACGCAAAAACTAGGGGGCATTTCACACCCCAAAAATTTGTACACCACTGCCGAATTTTCAGGGCACTGCTGTAAAAGTACACCACTGCCGACTGTGAAGTGCCCCGACAGCCTAAAAATTCATAGACCACTAGGTACCGAATTTGCTCAATTTTTGCAACCACTGCCTAACATTTCCCACTAACACTGCCGAAATTTTGTACACCACTGCCGATTGTGAAATCCCCCCCCCAGCAAAAACACTTTTTTTAGAAAAATCACAGAAAATTAATACTTACGCCAAATGGACTTCTGAAAAAAGATTTTTGAAGAAAAAAGAAAGATCTTCAAGGCTATTTGGGTCTCATAACCATTGGTTGTTGCCTGACCAATCCCCACGCACCTAAAATAAGCCTTAAAGACAAGTATCAATAAGGCTACTACAGCAGCGCGATCTGTCGACGGTTCTTCCAAAGTTCGAAAGCCTGATTCTTTAGCTTTAATTTAAGACCAAGTTTATCCAAATCGGTTAAGAAATGGCTGACTTACTTCAAAGACTATTTTGTCCGGTTTTTTTGGGACACCCGATACATATAATAAATTACTCAAACAGGTTGATTTTTATTTCGAGGAGACACCTAAATCCGTGCATGATGAAATTTTGACGGATGTGAAATCCCGTTTACAAACCAACAGAAAAAAAGCCTGAGACACACAACCCCGACTTTCGTTAATATGCGACCGGACTTTAGAATTTTTGATATTTGTTAAGGTATTTGTTCAATTCCAGCGCCCTCTATGGGCAAATTTAAAGTTACATTAGGGCCCCCTTCGGCCTTCATGACACGTCATTTGAAAGGGTTTGGAATTCTCTGTAAACTGATGTAAAAATGTTTCTTCAGTGAACTCTTGAAGGAGTGGATGGATTTCAAAAATTTTTACTTCAGTTTACAGAGAATTTCAAAACCTTTCAAATGACATATCACAAAGGGCCATAATGTAACTTAAAATTTGACGATAGAGGGCGCTAGAGTGGAACAAACCAAAAATTCTTGCAACGTTGGATTGGCAATGAAATTTGCTTTCAAATGATGTATCACAAGGGGGGGGTTGCCATTTGAGATTTTGAAGTTGGAGTTGGGGGAGGTTACGGGGGGGTGCGTTAAAAAATTCACCGTGCACGCATATGGGTTCCCCTCGAAATAAAAATCGACCTATTCGAGCAAGTTTTTATATCTTTTATAGTTCCCGAGAAAAGCCAAATTGCAATTTTTAAAAAAGTCAGCCTGTATACCGGGTCGTGGGAGCTATTTCATTGCTCACTATTGGAATCTCGAAAACTATAAGATTGCTCTTTTTGAAGGTGATTAAGAATCTGTAAAGAATTCTTCGATATCTTGATTCGTTCCTGAGTTATCCGAGAAAACGGAAAAATTTTATTCTAAAGAAAAAATCATATCAGCTGATGCTATTTAAATGAAACTTGGAATTTTTATATTTTTGACAGCTGTCAAGTCAATGGCATTCGCAGAAATTTCCTAGGCCTTCTAGATTTTGAGTAACGAAAGTCAACTTTTTTTTTTATGGCCGCCATATTGGATTTTAACACCATAGGGTACACAAAAAAATTTGCTTTTCAAAAATGTTAACAACTTGGACTTTTTTTGACAAATCGTCAAAATTCCTTATGACAGGTGAAATTAATTGGATTCAACGGTAATAAAACACGTCTTGGCATCGTGTGACTCAAGCTTTGAAATGTTTTTTGAAAAAAGCCCCGGTTGGTTACATTTTTGAAAAGCTATTTTTTTTGTGTATCCTTATGGTGTTAAAATCCAATATAGCGGCCACAAGAAAAAGAAAAGTTGACTGTCGTTACTCAAAATCTAGGAAATTTCTGCTAATGCCATTCGGCCTAATTCTGTAATTTGTTGATATTTGTCAACATTGAAATCAATTGAGAGAACTGGATTGGCCAATGTGAATATTGTTTACGCTGTTGTCTTGGAGATATCATTATTTTACAGCAACTTATCAACATTTTAAGCAAGTGGCTCTGTGACTTGCTTGAATTTCAGTTGACTTGTAAAAAATATTGATATAAAAATTTATATGTCCAAAGAAACGACGTAAACAATGCTTCCTCCTCCAATCAATTTTCACAATTGAGTTCAATATTGAGTGGTTATCAACAAGTTACAGAATCAGGCCGAATGACTTGATAGTTTTTCCGTTTTTCGGAATAACTCAGGAACGAATCAAGATATCGCAGAATTCTTTACAGATCCTTAATCATCTTCAAAAAAAGCTACTTTTTTGTAATTTAACTGAACTTCTATCGCTTATAAGTTTCCGAAATGCCAATAGTGAGCATTGAAATAGTTCCCACCAGGTACATCTCGTATGATATTTGAATGAATCTCGTATAATGTTCAATGTGAATGTGAATAAATTGGAAAAAACTAATGAATTATCGGTGGGTATTTTTGAAAAGAAAAAATTAAACAGAAGTTTTTTTGTTGGAGTGGTTAGACTTCAGGATGACGAAAAATATACTAAAAACGCCCTCTGCTCTAGCCTGGAACACCACCAAAGTTATGGAGCAAGAACGTAAGCGTTGCGTATAATGTGCTGAATTTGGGGGTGTTCCAGGCTGTGACGGAGGGCGAGTTTTTAGTATATTTTTCGTGGCCCTGAAATCTAACCATTCCAACAAAAAAACTTCTGTTTAATTTTTTCTACTCAAAAATACCCAACCCCCGATAATTCATTAGTTTTTTCCAAATTATTCACAAAATACAATTGATAGGAACCTGCAATTTACAACATAGTGTCGTAATGTAAAGGGTTTTCTACAATTTTTTTACTTTCACCAGAGGTGTGCATTCTTTGGGAGGGTTTTGCATATTTTCCACCTGAACTTTTCTTTAATCGTTTTCCTCAGTAAATAATATGAAAATCATAATTATCTGGCCATGCTACACAAAAAAGGTGCTCTTGGTCAAAGTCGCTAGAGTTCATCGTTTTCGAATAAAACGTCTCTGATTTGTTTGGAGCGCGAAAATTCTTGACGAAACATTTTATTTTATCCGCTTAATTATTGAAAATAAGTACATAGAACGATTCCTTGCATCATTCTAAGAAGAAAAGTTCATACGGACATGTGGCGAAAAATGCTTCGCAAGGGAATTGTGGCACCTCAAAAAAAATGTTTACTGGGCCTTAGTGAAAGGGCTATCTTTAAACCCAAGGAAAATTTGCAGTCGGTCCCCGTCTCAAATTGTTCTCAAAAAGCGATAATCCGGGATCAAAATTTGTAGTATTATTTTGGTAACCTCTTGAATTATGGTCGCGTTTCGAAAAATTCGCTCAATTTTGAGCGACTCCTGCGGCCAAACCGTTGCTCTCAGGTGAAAAGTGCATAGCAACTTTCTTGTAGATAATTTATAAGCCTTCAATATTGTATACATGTATATGTTTTGTACGATGAAGGAAAAGCGGGTTATGGGGCAGAAACTTCCAGGCTGGGGCGGAGGGTAAGTTTTTAGTATGTTTTCCGTGGCCATTCTAACCATTCCAACAAAAAAAGTTTTTGGTTGAATTTTTTCCATTCTAAATTATCCAACGCCTGGACTGTGAGACGTATATTTAACTATCGTTTGCACAAAGTCACGCTGGACTAACAATTTTGTTTTGAATCGCCTACTTATCCACCCTTACAGATTGTGCCTATAATAACGAATCTTAAGGTTGAAAAAAAGTCGATGAAGACAAAATCACGTTTTAGCCCGATTTAGCCCAAGAGGTGTTCCCGAAATCCAATGTCAATGTCAGACAAGCTAATATCGCCTTAATCGAGCCCTTTCAGCAAACTTATTTGAGTAGGCGCGTGTAACTCAGGGGTGAGTATTGATCTGCGAGGGTGAGCGCTATCGACTTGCGGCCACAGTAGAGTAACTGCAGCAGTGTCGAGCCGAAGCTCACCCGCAGCTATGATCTCGTGACTGGCCCCCTTCACCGAACAATGTCGTCCATATCGGCCCAAGGGGTAGTGGAGCGCGCCTCGGCGGAGCTCTCCAAGAGGATCAACGGCCTGGGCCTTCGCAGCAGCAAGCACCACTCCAACAAGGGCAGCGTCATGGAGCGAGTCACCAACGTCTTCTGCGGCGGAAGCGCCGCGGCGGTGACGGCGCCCGAAAAACCCTCCAGACTGCTTCCTGGCCGGGGGACGTCCAAGGGAAGTGGGGTCGGCGTCCCACTCACCCCCGCGATCAAACGTCAAAGACCTGCTGCGGTTTATCTAACGTGGGATCAACTCATCAATGACGAAAAGTTTTTGACGACGTTCTTCATGTACTTTAGTCCGTGTGAGCGATGTGTTTTGGCACAGATTTGTACGCGTTGGAGGGATGTTTTGTATCGGTCACCGCGGTATTGGACTGGACTTGTGCCGGTTTTGCAATGTCGGGAGATGAAAAGTTCACAAGGAAACGAACGTGCGAGATTCTATGCCTCGTTGTTGAGGAGAGGATTCCACAATTTGTGTCTCATGGGAGCCTCGGATGAAGATGCTCTCGATCTCGTTAATTCGTTTCCTTTAGCTTCGAAACATGTACACACGCTTAATTTAAGATGCTCCAGCATCACCGATCGAGGGCTTGAATCCTTGTTAGATCATCTTCAGGTTAGTACTTTATCAATCTGCAGCTAAATCCTCGTTATTTTTACTAAGTCGCATTTCATTGACGAAATAGTTCATTGGGTCTTGGAAAGGTAAGAGGTTGAAAGGTTGCGATGGTAACCCCGGATTAACTAAATATAGATTTCAAAACTGGTGGCTTTCTTGAATGAGTCCTCTTCCTACGCAAACTGTATTCAAATGTTAGTGACCAATAAGTTTTCGCTTAGGTATAAAAGTAAAAATGGTGGATGCTATGGCATAATCATTCGCGCTTTACTAATTATAAAGCAATCCCAAGTCTACTACATAAATCCTGAATAAAACATATTCGTAGGCAATATTTGTCTCGAAATTTTATTTTCGGCTAATTGTATGAACCAATAATTTTGTGCCCTCACCTTCACCTGACATAGACCTGAACGGAAGTTGAAAATAACGGATTTGAGAACTAGTTTTGGAAGATGTGAATTTGATTGTGACACAATATTGGCGATTCTGGTGTTACTGAATGCATGACATCACAGATAGGAAACGAGTAAATGGGAAGCGCTGAAATGTAATGTAATTTTCTTGATGCGAATAAAACAAGTTTTGGAAAATTTTAATATCACCATTATAAATGTACAGGGTGATTCAACCGTTTTGTCCCACTTTTAAATTGGAATATCTCCGTTGTCTTACAAGTTAGAAGGTTGAATCAAAAAGTGGATTATAGAGTAGACCTTCAAGTTTTGTTTGGTATATAGAAACAAATTTTTCAAGGTCAAACTTCGTCTCTGCGGAAAGAAGTTACTTTTTTTTTGATGGAACACCCGGTATATTTTGCGTTTTTTGGTTTGATCTGATCATTTTAAACAAGTTTTGTATAGCATACTATAGCTTTACTTCTAACCGTTTGGCGGGAATTTTGAAATTTGTAGCGCGAACGTTGGCACTTTGAAGGACTGTGATTTCAAAATGAAATTTACCACATAAATTATCTAAAATACTCTTCATTAACAGGGCATCAATTTTTAAATTTTTTTAGTTTTATTTTTTTTCTCGAGATTTTCAAAATGCCAAAGTTTGACCTTGAAAAATTTGTATCTATATACCAAACAAAACTTGAAGGTCTACTCTATGATCCACTTTTTGATTTAACTTGCTAACTTATAAGACAACGGAGATATTCCAATTTAAAAGTGGGACAAAACGGTTGGATCACCCTGTACATATTCAAGTTCTGGCAATTAGGCAAAAAAATCGGAATTTTATTATAACATTAAAAACTACCAAATCGATTTGGCTGAAATTTGGTACATGGATATTGCGAGACCCACTCAAGAGCTGAAAAGCGTTTGGAGGTAATCGGTCCACGAGAGGTGCCATTCCGGCACATCGACTTTAAAATTTTATGTCGCTATTTATAAGAAAAGTGTAAAATTAGTCAACAAATAGTCTGAATGCGTTGAAAAAGTGGAACAATAAAACCCAATGACAAAATGGTCTCCCGTCTTTTTTTAAACTACCACAGGAAAATCATGGATCCAGGCGATGGTAAGGTTCCAGCCGCTTCTCTGCTGCCCATTTTTTTTGAAATTTGAAACAAAAATTAAATTTTTCAATAAAATTATTAAAACGTAATACCTATAAGGCCTGTGATACGATACAATATTTGGTCCTAATAGTCCGGGAGGCAGTGAACATTTTGCTATGTCATTTCAGCAAACTTTTACCAATTTTCTAGTTATTTTCATGCTGTAGATTAGTAAACCAGAAGTCTGCCGTAAATCCTCCGGGACAGGGGCTAACGGCAGCCATTTTAATTTCTCAAAAATTGACAACTCGGATACAGTAAAAGATACGAAATTTTACTAAATTAGAAAAAACTTGTGTTTTTCACTGTAGATTAAGAATCTGGACAGAATTTGGTTCCTGAAATATACTGAAAAAAACTGAAAAATGTCATATTTTAATCTAGAAGGCTTAGAAAAGTTTTCGTCGCCTCATTTTATTCTTCGTGCAAGGTAAAAAAAAATTAAAACGGCTGCCATTAACCCCTGTCCCGGAAGATTTACGGCAGACTTCTGTTCTAGTAATCTACAGCATGAAAATAATTATAAAAGTGCTAAACGAAACTCGCTGAAATGACATACCAAAAATGTTCACTGCCTCTCGGAATATAAATTGTATAATTGCATAGGCATTGTATGCAATTTAGGACCAAATATTGCATCGTGTCACACAGGCCTAAGTTCTTAAATGACGACCTAATTCAAAATTAAGCATCTTAAGATAGTTTTTGCAACCTATTTGACATGTTTTGAATGACCTATTTTAGGCACCTATTTGGTATTTTTTACGACCTAAATATCCGGTCTCTAGTAATAATTATCAGCCGCCAAATTCTGTTTTCATAAAATTGGCAGTAGAAAAGCGGCTGGAACCTCCCCATCGCGTGGGGCTTTGATTTCCGTGTCTTTGTGTTTAAAATTTTAAAGTTGATATGCCTTTTCCGTATACGAATTGCTCCCAAAAGCCTTTCAGCTCTTCAACGGGTCACTTAATCGACATGTACCAAATTTCAGCCAAATCGATCCAGTAGTTTTAACTACAATGTGGTTTTAGTGTTATCGCAAAATTTCGATTTTTCTACCCAAAGGGTACTAAATGCGAATGAATTTTCTGTTATTTAAAACCAGAATTTGAAGACCTTTCTGACGGTGACAATAAATCTTTGAAAAACTTGTTTTAGATGGTTAAATGACAGAATAATTTTAAATTTAGAAATTGGTGTGCCAAAGCGGCACTTTCCGTGTTTCGATTGAATCCAAAAAAATTTCAGCTCTTCGACATGTAATACAATCCCCATGTGGCAAGATTTCAGATAAATCGGTTCAGGGGCTAGGGCTGAACCGCGATTTTAAAGTCCGATAAAAATCTCGAGTTTTTTCGTTTTTGGAAAAGGGCACTGAGAGTGAATACATTTTTAGAAGCAGAATTTGAAGGTCTTTCTTATGGTGACGTGAAAAATGGGGCTTTGCATTTAAAATTTAAAAGTTGATGTGCCAAAATGGCATTTCCGGTTGCACGATTGGCTCCAAAAGCTTTTCAGATCTAAGTTGGGTTATGAGATGCCTACGTACCAAATTTCAGCCAAATCGACCTGTTTACAAACGTACGTACGAACATACATACAGACACATTTTAAAAACCACTTTTTTGGGTTCCTGAGACCTCAAAACTTATAGATCCGGTCTTATCTCGAATTGAAAATTTTAGTAATTGCTAGAACCTAGCATTTTTCTTTTAATTGTGATGGGATTGGGCAGGTTAATATGTATCTATTGCAGTGTAAGTGGAAAGTATGTACAGTTTAGCAGTCAACTCTATAATTATAATGTAACCGGCCCATTTGGTTCAAAATTTAATTAGCAATGCACACATTGCTTTTTATCTCGACATGTTAAGTAATTTGTATTGCAGCCCATTTTTCAAAGTAGTATATTAAAAAACACATTTCATAAGGCCAACGAGGACAACGAGGGCTAAAAACCAGAGTTTTACAAAATCCGAGTGCGATAAGAGCCTTATGATCCATTTTCAAAGACAGGTCAATGTTCGCTTGACAGTTGACGATTTTTAAAACCCTCAGGTACCTAAGGTACCTAACAATCAAGGATGAAAAACTAAAAAAATAGACTGGTGGTTTATTGGAAATACGAGAGGTAGTATAAGATTAAATTATTTAACAAGTGGGGAGGTTCCAGCCGCTTCAGTAGCTGCCCATTTTTTTAATCTCCAATTTTCAACAATTTCTTCGATGTGCTTGAAAAATTAGGGGGGCCGTGCCCGTGACCTAACTCCCGGACTAGAAAAAAAAATAGAAGATTAAGAATTTTTTTATTTAAAAAAACAAAGTTACGGTAATTTCCGGCTAAATCGGAATTGCAAAATAAACTAGAAAGATATTTTTGATTTATTCCTTACTTTCAACCTCCTTTCAACTGTGCTCACACAGAAATATTTAGGAAATATCTTCGGACAAGTCAACCTTATTTTTCTGATGTGCACCCAGTCAGATATTTTTTTGCACTTCCGGTTTAACCGGAAATGGCCCTAATTTTTATTTTTCAAATGGAATCAACTTTTTTCTCAACGGATTCGTAATCTACGATTTTGACCGAAAGTGTAGTCGCGGCCACCATAGATTTTCGAAAACATCGAAGAAATCGGTTAAAACGCAAAAACACGTCAAGTTGGTTTTTTTGATGCAAAACCTGAGCAATTTCATTTTTTGATTTCTCTTATTTTTATCAAATTTTCTCTTGCCTCACAATCTGTCAAAATCTCAAAAGTAAATAAAAAGAAAATGTCAATGGGCAGATGAATTTGCATCAAAAAAAAAAAGGCGGTCTCGGAGACGGCAGGAACTTCTACGCCGCACTGCATTGGATTAATAACAGCAGCATTTATTAAATATTTAAAATAAGAAAGTTGCTATGCCAAAAGGGCACTTCGGGTTGACTGATCGGCTTCAAAATCTAATCAGCTCCTCTCCCGCACAGACAATAAAATAAATTGCCACTAAAATGACATTTTTCGAAAAAATGGCACTAAGGTTTTCGGCTTGAAAAAAAATCAGTTATCAAATCCGGTAATAAAAATATACATTTATGCATAGTTTTTTTTCACGGCACCATTTTTTGGTCAAAAGGGCCCAAGTGTGAATACATTTTTAGAAGCAGAATTTGAAGAGCATTCATATGGTAATGCGAAAAATGGGGGTTTGCATTTAAATTTTTAAAGTTGATGTGCCAAAAAGGCACTTTCCGTGAGCCGGTGTAGCCCAGATTCTAATCAGCACCTACAAATCTCCCACTGAATATGTGTGCCAAATTTCATCAAAATCAGTTCAGTAGTTTCGGCTGTAGCGTGTCCACAGACATACGGACAGACACACGGACAGACACACCCACAGACACACACACACACATTTTTCAAAAATAGGTTTTTTGGGTTCCTGGGACCCTAGACGTGTTTTTGCGTTTTTCGACTTTGACAGGTTTGAACATGAGTTTAAAAAAAAGTAATTCCAGTTTCATTCATATCGAAAAAATAATGTTGACGTGTTTTTGCATTTTTCAAAAATTTTTCACAATTTCTTCGATGTTTTTGAAAATTTACGGTGGCTGTGACTCCACCTCCGGTCAGGTATGACACATGTTACTAACTCAGAACAAATCGTGGATTCCGAATCGGTTGCGAAAAAGGTATGATCCTATTTCTTGAATTTATTCGTTACTTTTGAAAAGCACTGTATAGTTCCATTAAATCCAGATATAAGTATTCATGTTCCCCATTGGCGCATACCTTTACATAATAATGGCATTGATCACCTGTTTTGCAACCACCAAGTTCATTCAAATCGATTCATAAATAAAAAAGAAAGGGGGGGTGCGTCTGGTTTCATTTGCATCCGGTATACAATACAACTACTTATTTTAGCTACATCAAATTAATGATGCACAACACTAATTTCTCAGCGTTGGAAAAATATGTTTTGTTTCAACTAGGAAAAACACTTAAATACTTTCTGAAATACATTTGACAAATTACTATGAAGCACTCTAATAATAATTACCTATTGCTTCCATGTGTAAATGGAAGCGACTACAAAAAGCTATCTTCGACGAGTTTAAATCTAAGAACGTAATTAATTATCTCCACGACTGTATCGACAGCGCTACTGTTTGCATTAATCACAGTCAACTGCTAACACCCTCACCGCCTCTATGACGTTCCGTCGTGTAAAGTCAGTTATTTTAATAATTATTATTCTCGTTCATTGTTTTGTCTGATTTTTTAGATTGCGAATTATTCACCCCAAAGACCAAAATAGTATATTATTAAACGAGCGGTTGAGTTTAGAACCCGAGCGTAGCGAGGGTTGTAAATAACCGCGTGAATAATGGCCCATAATGTGTGAGTTAAATACGACGTTTTATCCACGATTATTGAAATATATGTATCCAAGATTATTGAAATTCTTAAAAATTTTCATAACTTTATATTTATTGTAAACACAACCAACAAAAACAAAATGTGGACATATAGGAACAGCTTGATGCTTGATCGATTTTGGTACACTTTCGCTTTGTTCATTGGATAGGCAACAAACATTACAGGTGCTGTGAAATAATGTGACAGAAGCGTGACTTATGACCATAAGTCACGCTGTATTATATAAACAGGATTATGTATCCATAGTTACGTACATAACAATGTAATTATTTAATAATCGTGGATAAACAACTTTTTATTGGCTCGTGACGATAATTTCGTCAGCAATGCTGACATCCTCAGGCCTACTGACCAAGCATTATAAGTTAAAATTCATTTAACTAAAACTTAGTTTTGGTGAGTCTTGTCAATAATTTTCAATTTATTATTCGCCAAATGTCTAGTCTTGCTCATGCAAATGCAAGTATTGGTTTTTTAGAAATCTTAGCCAGTGTCTAATATTCTGTCTTTTTCAGGCACTGTATGAACTAGAACTGGCAGGCTGTAACGAAATAACCGAGGCAGGATTGTGGGCCTGCTTGAACCCTAGAGTCGTCTCACTGACATTAACGGACTGCATAAATGTTGCAGACGAGGCCGTAGGCGCTGTAGCACAATTGCTTCCAGCTTTATATGAATTTTCCCTCCAGGCCTACCACGTTACAGATGCCGCTCTAGGATACTTCTCACCAAAACAAAGCAACTCCCTCAACGTTCTCCGACTGCACTCTTGTTGGGAAATAACCAATAATGGAGTAATCAACATTGGTAAACTTGTGTTGTGAAGTAGAATATTATTGATTCAACTTATTGTTTTCAGTACATTCGTTACCAAATTTAACGGTGCTCAGCCTTTCAGGGTGCAGCAAGATAACTGACGACGGCGTAGAATTAATTGCAGAAAATTTGCAAAAGTTGAAATCTTTGGACCTGTCGTGGTGCCCTCGAATCACCGATGCTGCCTTGGAGTACATTGCTTGTGATCTTAATCAATTGGAAGAGCTTACTCTTGATCGGTACGTTGCAATTCCATTGGTTCGATGTTTAAGTTTATTGGAACCACCCTGTACTAATTGATGTCCATAATAATCCAAAGCCCATTTGCGTACCCGACAATTTCTTATTTAATTTTGTACCTATGGTAGATCTATCTTCCATTCACTTTTATTTGAAGCACTATATGGGAATCTGGTGATATTGTAGGTACAGTTGGGGACAAAAAATTTTGGACGACAGATAATTTGAGTGAAAATTCCACTTTCAAAATTTAATCCAATTACTAACGAGGGTTTAAATCTTTACTACGGATTCTGGCAACTCAAGAGAAAATTATATCGGAATTTTTTCTGTTTCCTATAGCAGAACTAAAATTTTTCTGGAACTATACAACCCTAATTTGTAAGGGTGTGTACTTTTGACAATTTCATCGAAATTTAGCGGGAAACCAAAAACATTACATAACCCTATGGAGGCATAACCCAAATCTTCTAGGGTTTATTTTTATTGTCAGCAGCAGTGTCACAGATAAACGTACCTGACGTTTTTCGTGAATATTTTTCTTTGCACTTTACTCAAAACTGCACGCGCACGCAAAGGCCATTCTGTGCCAATTCAAAGCAATTGCAAAATGTTGACATACGTCATGTTTTCTGACGTATCGCATTGAAATCGCTTCTACCAACTCACCTGTTAGTAAAATTCCTTGCCAAATTTCCTCCTACCAACCTAAAATTCAAATTTTGACGTTCTCTCTCTTCCATAGAAAATGAATGGAGAGTAAGTGAACTTTTCTCGCTGAATACCACTCGTGATCTGTCGTAAATTTTGGTGTCACTCGTGGTATTATATACGAAAATTCCACTTTAAAAATTTGATCCAATAGAGTATTGCAGTCGAAGAAAAAAATTTTTGAAACCATAATTTTCGGATAATAGGATAAAAAATAGATAGTTTAACGTTATTAGAGGTATTCACTGTGACTAATTATGGCAAAAAAGTGAAAAACAAGTTTAAAATTTCGCCTTTCCTTGCCTATTTTCTATTGGTGTGACGTCACTACCCGTTATCCATTCCCGGCATCATTCACCATGTGCTTCGTTTTCAAGTGTCAGTTTTTGTCATCAAATTGTCATCCCGCGTTCAGTCATGACATTTTCGATCGAAAAGAACAAATTTTGACGGAATTTCTATCCTGTTTCATATTCCTTCTTTCCTAAAGGGGTCTCTTGTTAATTTCCTTGAAATGTTACTACCGAATGAGCCCCAATTTGACTTTAAACGTGTGTGGTTTAGTGTTTGTACAAAATTCGTCGGGAATCGTTAAGTTCTCTTCACATAAATTGCACTGGAGTTTCTACAGGCTATCGCTACAGGAATTTTTAACTTCCTCGATGTTAGTTTTTTGTGCGAAAATTAGTAAATTGCTTAGAAGAACACTTTTAATGTATGAAGCAAAATAAAAGGTTAGATTTATGTCAAAAATTATTTACTCACATTAAGCGCTTTCCTTTTAGGTGTTTGTTGCTCTAGAGCTACAAGCACTGAAGCAACTCCGAGCTGCCCTAAAAGGAACACGTATTTCAGGGGATTATTCACCGCGTGAGTGACACTTGCGTTGTTTGACAGATAACCTAACCGCATCAGAAGTCAATAGTAAAATAATCGCCCATTTCGCAAGCTGATGCCATAGTGGCGGAGTAGAGATGAAGGCGATGCAAAAATTTTCAAAAGGCACAGGTAAACTGTTGGAGAAAACCACGGAAAACTACTCAGCTCATATCGACAATGACAAACTACGCACTGCGCATGCGGGGGCTTGTTGCACCAGCTCCAGCGTTGGTGCTTGAGGGGAAGGGGGAAGGCAGATCGAGTAACTCTGGGGCAAAATGCACAAGTAAAAGGAACACGGGGCGAATTATTCTTGAACAGTTCGGAGTTGCACCCTGTCCTAAAAGGAAAGCGACTATTGATTCATTATTGGTTCGTCTGGCAACGACCTATTATTGGTCGTTTGGCGGCCAATCATGAATTTTTTCCCTCGGGGTATGACGTCATCTAAAACCAACTTTTTGACCGGAAGTTCACCGTTATTAATTTTTTTCTCAAAAACGGCTCGGAATTTAGCGAAACAAAAAAATACGATCTTTCTCATTTTAAAAGTAGTATCTATTCCAATGTTTTAATTTTTGAGCTGCAATACTCTATTACTAACGAGGATTTAAATCTTTACAACGGACCCTGGCCAATGGAGACAAAATTATATCGGAAATTTTTCTGTCAGGTTCCTACTGTCAGGATTTTGTACTTAAGTGAAATTTTCTCGCTGAATACCACTCGTGGTCCCTAAAATGTTGGTCACTCGTGGTATTCGCTGGTATGAATAAAGTGTTACCAAATGCTCATACTTGTATTATAAAGGATGTAAATATAAGTTTTTTGTGCATGAGAAAAGGATAGAACTATAAGCAAGATCTTTGTCATAGTGACATTAATGCTTGGTTCACATATTTTTTTTTGAATTGACATCAAAATGTCTAAAAATTTTTGTCCCCACTATCGTATTTTCATTATTTTAAATTTTAAGTTGAGTTCATTGTCAAAGTAAAGGATCTTCTTCATTAAAGCAAAAAATTTCACTAATTTCACTTTTTTGGGCAACTTCACACAGCACAAATCATGATGACAACAATAATAACGACGCTGTAGAAATGACAGTTGCAAATTTTGTTGTCATTGTTGCAGTACCCACTACTTACACGACTAGGTACTGCAGAAATAAAAACTAACGCAGGGGTTGTGAGAGTCAGGCTTTTTTTCTGGTAGGGCTTTCAGTTCCGTCAAAATTCTTGTCAGTGTCAATAAACAGTAACAATAATGAAGGTTGGAAGGGATCACTGCTGTTAACTATTGTCAATTGTTTCTGCTTTCTAACATTCACAGGAATTTTAACGTAATTGAAAGCCCAGAAAAAAGCCTAACCCACACAACTCCTGCGTGCGTTAGAAATTGTTCCGACTAAGTTTTTTCTACATAAGCTACAATGACATATCGCGAGATCTAATAAAAACCAATTAGAATTGGCCATGAAATAGTCGGCAACGATGGTTAAACTGACAATATGACAGTAGAAATAATTTCGACCTGTCATTTTTTGACGATGATTGCCTTTTTTACATATGCGTATGTGACACTCGGCTGGTTGCTATGGTCCGTTTTTGGTTCCCGCTTTCAGGTGTTAAAGAATTAATGTGTGTCAACAGTGTCCCTGTCAAGTCAAAAAAAAGGAATAGTTATTTAGAAACAGAGAACTTTATGAAACATAAAATAAATAACATAAAACTGTACGGTTTATCTAATTTTGGCAGAAAGTACTCAAGGTCATCAATCTTTGACAACTGAAAATAAATTACGTTTCATGTTGAGGTAATTCGAATGTTCCTTGTTGCTAAGCGTAAAATTGTAAGGTCACTGGATTTCTCTCTTTGAAAAGGTACGGCAAACGGTATGGAGATATAACAGGAAACATATCTCTTTCTCTTTTATTTGTACGAAAATGACGTTAGATGTCAGAAAAATTACCTAAAGTTGATAGTTGTTTGTAAAATAGCTGCTTAGTGCTTAGAAAGTCTATTTTTGCTTATTTTACAGTATATTTCCCATATTGTTGTTATGGTTTTATAGTGGATCCCTTTATTAACCGTTCCGTGTTCATTTTTTGTGATTTTGAGTTTCCTTGCAACAATTGGTTTCACAAAGACTAAATCAAGTTAATTTCGTTTTATTGCTTAAATACAGCAGCAGTGCAGCAACAACAATATTCTTGAATTTAGCCCGATCTAACTATAAACACTCATCACTGTTTATAATAAAAAATTTCGAAGTTAATACACTTTATCTATTTGAGGTCAAAATGAGTAAGACAAAGTCACCATCGAACTGAGCTTCAGTTCTATTGGAAGACCACTAAGTTTTAAGGGCTGCAAACCGCACGTTTTCTTTCGTCAGACACAGGCAATCAGGCGTACAGGCGTCCTTAATTTCTCTACAGACACTACAAAACACGTACTTATGACAGCCTCGTAACCCATCTAAAAGGTACCTATCTTCTCGGTGATCGACGTTGGCCATTTAGTGGTACTTCGTTTTGCCTTTCCCAATTAATAAAAATACTATTAGGTATTAATAAACGATAAATCAACAAATTTTTGTCCTTAGTGTCGATGACAACGGCAAACTGACAAATAATGCCATTGTCAGTGTCAAAAAATAACAATGGAAGCAAGTCATTTCTCTCTTACTTATTGTAAGGGTATGTTCTCTGTCCTTTTTATATTTGTCCACACTTCCGGTTGATTGCCGTACCTCTCCAAAGAGAGAAATCCAGTGACCTTATAAAATTGGGGACCAAACAAATCGCGTTTTCAGTCCGTATACAAGAAAAGTAAACAAATGGCAATCGACGTTCGTGACAGGAACTAACACTCTTGATGTTGTTTATTGAATCGGTTTAGCCGACTAACTGACTATTCCATGACCCGCTCTAATTACTTTTTTATTAGATCTCACGATATTTATAAAAATCGGTGCTAAGCACATTTTCTTTTCAGGAATTTGAGTTCACTAATTTTTCTTTAAATTCTTGCAGATGCGTTCACATAACAGACATCGGAATTGGCTACATTTCCACAATGTTATCCCTCTCAGCATTGTATTTGCGCTGGTGTTCTCAAATTAGAGATTTCGGTCTTCAACATTTATGTGGGATGCGAAATCTGCAAGTACTGTCATTAGCAGGCAAGTTTCCTATTAAAATTTCGTAGGAATCTAAAATCGAATCATTTTTTAATCCTTCACATGGGCAGTGTGAATCCGGCTTTTCGTTTTTAGGTTTGTTGGCTTTAACTTACATCGAAATTTCTGTCAAAGCCCGTTTAATTCCACAACAAAGGGAAAACGCCTGATTCACACTGCCCCTGTGACCGTTATTTTATTTTCTCTTTCTATAGATATTTGTATTCAAGTATTGTTTTTATTTTCTTCGCAGGGTGTCCACTGCTAACGTGTAGTGGTCTATCAAGTCTGATCCAGTTAAGGCATATGAAAGAATTAGAATTAACAAATTGTCCAGGGGCATCAAAAGAACTCTTCGACTATTTGAGAGAACATCTTCCACGTTGCCTCGTAATAGAATAAAACAAATAACTTGTCCACTTGTTATATTTTATACTAGATTGTGCAATAACCCTTGAGACAGTACTTTTGTAAAAATTCCGTTTATTATCAGCGTTAGTTTAAATGGGTCGGTTTTTTGTATTTCGTCTTATCGTCACTAGTTTTAAAATCGTCTTCGTAGGTAGAGCTTTTTCAAAATAAATAATGAAATTAACATTTAAATTGTAACATTAACGTTAAACGGCAGTTTTATAAAATATAATCGGCTCTACCTATAAATTGTTCTTGACTATGTTCCTGCTTAGGTTCAAACTAATTACTATGTTGTACATAAATAATGTTTCGCCAACAATAAATATTTTATAGAAAATGTGTAGTTCAAGTATCCCACCAAGTTAAAAGTCCTAATCCAGGCTCATTAATACTTCCCTATAACAAACATTTAAAGAATAGTTATTTGTACAACCAGTAAGGAAAAGTATTACTTTTCCATGCACGAGGCGAAGCCGAGCATGGAAAAGAATTTTTTCCACGAGGTGTACACATTATTTTTCCGTGTACTATCCTGAAATGGCCTTAATATTAGAATCAAAAATTATTTATGCAGGATCAAGTACTTTCTGAATCGTCTTTTACATGGTAACGGAAAACAACAAAATAAAAATCAACAAATGTCATTGAAAATGTTTGCTGCCGATGAAAAGAATTATTTAGAAAAGCGTTGCTATGTGGAAAAGTGTTGCTATGTAGAAAAGTTTAACTTTTCTAAATGAAAAAATACTTGGAAATTATAATATTTCAGAATAGTACACGGAAATAGGTATTTTCCGTGTACTATCCTGAAATGGCG
Organism: Pycnomerus fuliginosus; assembly: GCA_963924575.1. NCBI lineage: Eukaryota > Metazoa > Arthropoda > Insecta > Coleoptera > Zopheridae > Pycnomerus > Pycnomerus fuliginosus. The sequence continues at coordinate 31,051,858 of OZ004618.1, read as the reverse complement.
TTAACATTTAGAATCAAAAATTATTTGTGCAGGGTCAAATACTTTCTGAAACTTCATTTACATGGTAACGGAAAACAACAAAATTAAAATTAACAAATAATGTGATTGAAAATGTTTGCTGCCAGATGAACAGAATTATTTAGAAAAGCGTTGTTATGTGGAAAAGTTTAACTTTTCTAAATGAAAAAATGCTCGGAAATTTAATATATTTCAGAATAGTACAGGGAAAAAATATTCTAAGCCTACATACCGTTAAACTGTAAGGTACTTTATTTTCAGATTTTTCCTGTGTCTCCAAAGTTCCCGTAGGGCAAGTTTCATTGAAAAACTCGGCAGTTACACGAAATTTTATCGTTTCGCCTGCATCCATGAATAGATCATGCTTATGTCCATCCCCGGTATCGTATTCCCACACCCAAGCCTGCTCTGTTTCATTGAATGTGGATGGATGTTGCAAAGCACTTGGGGGTATTAAAATATCGTCAAAGAAGCCCAAGGAAACTAGAATTGAAATTTTAAAAAATGTCACTAAAACTAATGAATATGTACCATGAACCCCTTCTGGACTACAACTTCTGATCTTACCCACTAACACTTCTTCGATAAATGGACGAAATACTATGTATCTGAAGCTAACTCGTGTGTGTGATGCCCCGTCGCCAGGAAAAATGTACGATTCTTGGAGGCTAGTAATGTCGTAAAGGGCTATACACAGACCTACATTTAGTACAACCTGAAATTTGTAAAACTGACATTGCAAAAATCGGAGTTAAGGTTTTTAAGTTACAAAACAATCCAATTTTGGCGTAAAAGCAGTAACCATAATGGTCTGCAATTTTGTCAATTTGCACAATTTGGTGGTTCAATATTAACATTACCAAAAGAAAAGATGCACTCTTGCAGTTTTTGAAACTGCGTCCCTTTTCTTAACGTTTTAGTTTTAATTTTGTTATACAATGTTGTCAGCGGTTAGCAAAAATTTAAAACTAGAGATTTATACAGCATATCCCAAGCAATAAAAAGATCACAGAAAACATAGAGAAAACTATAAAAGTTGTTTTTCTGAAATTGGAAGTAGCCTGTGGAAGTAGCCGAGGTAACACATAAACAACGTGTTTTGTGATAAACCACCAGAGACAATAAACAACAACGTAATTTAGTGATCAGTCACAGTGAAATTAGGTACTGATTGTGGTCACATTTGTGCATAACATTTGTGGTACATACTCTGTATTTTCTCTGTATTTTCGTCTGACAAAATTTTGTTCTGATTTTTTTGCGCAAAAATATAGGTAAGCAAAATAATTTCCTGATTTTTCTACTTCCCAACATAGAGTTCCTTTTTTGTAATTTGACATATGGTTTATTCTACCACATTTCACAATATTACCTATTGTATTACCGTAATCCCTCGTATAAAAGCAACAAAGTAAGTAGGCTGTTAAATTTGAACTTTGTAATTCAACTAAAATCCCGTCGCATATTAACGAACGCGGGGTGGTGTGTCTCAGGCTTTTCTTCTGTTGGTTTGTACACGGGATTTCAGTTCTGTCAAAATTCCTGTCATCGTTACTGTTTATTCACACTGACAATGAGTGACGGTAGAGATTACGGATGTGAAATCCCGTTTACAAACCAACAGATAAAAAGCCTGAGACACAACCCCAGCGTTCGTTAATATTCGACGGGACTTTACATTGAGTTATTAAAGGACCCCGCACGATTCTTACGGAAAGTGGTTTTCGGTGAAATTGTCTAAATTTTTTGTATGTTGTAGTTTTCATGATTCTGAACAAAAGTTATCATTTCACCAACCTCCTGATATGGACAGTTTTTGCTACAAAAAATCCCGAAGAATTTTCCCATAAGGTTTATACACATTTTTGGGCCCGCCGTCGTTTCCTACACTTCCCGACATAATATTTAAATACGCTCAAAAGGCCTCCATACAGACGTATGTTAGTAATATGTGTAAGAAAGGTGCCTCTGAACTTATCATGTAGAATTATGATGGCAAAACGGCCGATTCCATTTTCCCTACGTGTATTTCTTATGGGAAAAGTTCTATCTTCGGGATTTTTTGTAGCAAAAACTGTTCATATCAGGAGGTTGGCGCAATGATAACTTTTGTTCAGAATCATGAAAACTACAACATATCAAAAATTTAGACAATTTCACCGAAAGCCACTTTCCATAAGAATCGTGCGGGGTCCTTTGTGAAAAATATGAATTTAAAGAGGATGGCCTTATTTTAATTTTGGAAAGCTGATGGAACATGTAGGCGCAAACTGCAAGATCCATTTGGACGAGGATTTGGCTGAAATTTGCTATGTGGAGATTGTGTAGAGCTGAAAAGCTTTTGGCAGCGATCGGTCCGCGTGCCATTCTGGCACAATTTAAAAACAAGTTCCCCCTTTTTATATCACTATCACCATTAGAAAGGTAAGATTAAATTTTGGTTCTAAAAATGTATCCACAATTTTTACCATTTGAAAAGAAAATAATGCAAATTCTCATTCACATTAAAAATTAGCGGACTGACAGTGAATGACGTAATGTTACTGTTAGTGACCGTATATGTGACAGGATGTTAACCTTAAAAGGAAGATGTTGTCCGATGCGACAGGTGATGTATTTATTTGTAAGAAAAGTTTCAAATTAGTGACAGCGACAAGCGGTCGAGGTTCTCGCCGCTTCCTTGGCTGCTTATTTTTTCCATGCAAAATGGAAGTAGGTATTGGTATTATACAGTTGGCGACAGAGACTTTATAAATCTGGTTGCGGCTGTATGACACTTTTTCAATTTGTTATTGTATTATAATTATTATTAAATTATTAAGTTTAATTTACCCCCCCATGACTTTAATTTACCCGAAATTATCCAAGTAGAAAATACACTAGAAACCAAATGTAAGTATACTATGTAAAACAATGGTAACACCTTTCAAATATAACAAGGTCCTATTTTTAACCCCCCCACTCCACTTCACCACTTAAAAAATCACTAAAATTTTCGAATTTGAGATAACATCAGATCTTCACGTTTAGGGGTCTCAGGAACCCAAAAAAGTGGTTTTAAAAATGCGTCAGTGGTACGTACATACGCCACAACCAAAACTACTAGACCGATTTGGCTGAAATTTGACACTTCCAGCCGCTTCTCTGCTGCCTTTTTCATTCATTCATTTTCTATAGCAGAACTAAAATTTTTCTGGAAATGTACAACCCTAATTTGTAAGGTCCTGTACTTTTCACAATTTGATCGAAATTTAGCGGGAAAGCAAAAACATTACATAACCCAAATCTTCTAGGGATTATTTTTATTGTTAGCAGTAGTGTGACAGATAAACGTACCTAAGGTTTTTTCCTCATACCAACCTAAAATTCAAATTTTGACGTTCTGTCACTTCAATGGAAAATTAATGGAGTTTAGGTTTGTAATAATACAAGCTCCTACCCAGATTTTATTCGCAAATCTGTCAATGTCTGTCATTTTCAAAAAATGAGAGCTCCGTGACCTAATACACAGCTGACAGTTGAGAGGACTTGTAGATCTGGTTTCTACTGTAGATGTATAACACGTCTGCACACGATTTCGATTATTTAAGAAACTGGGTCCCAAAGCCCTTTTGCAAAAGTTATTACAGACTACAATGCAATGTCCGATAATCGACTGTTCTCAACTTAGGTACTAAATACCAAGAAAAAGTTATTAACAATTATTACCACCTCTAATTATTACCTTTAAGGGAGTATTTTACAATATAATCTGCATTCTTACCTTATTTGCCAGTTTTTTGTTTAGTTCACCACCAATGGCGTCGTTTAATTTCAAGTTGAATAATTCTGGAGGAATTCTTGTAACGTTTTTCATTTCAGCCAGAATAAACATGTTCTTTTTTCTGTTACTCTTAAAATATTTTGAGGTGAATGAGGTTATGTCTTCCTTCACGTTCACCTTCCCGATCATTTGAACTACGAGGAGACCACGAATACGAGACGATGGACGACCTGGAGCGCGTTCAGAAATAGTGCTGGATCATTTCTTGGGTGGAATGAATAAACTGTTACAAGATGCTCATACTTCCATTAATAAAGGATGGAAATAGAAGTTTTATGTGCACGAGAAAAGAATAGAATTATGAGCAAAAGCTTTGTTACCGTTTATTCATGCGGGCCATTGTCTTCGTTTTACCTTTAGAGGAAGTATCTTCCATCCTTTTCTAATCTACTGTACGGTTAACCAGACCTACGTTTCTGAACGCACTTCAGAGCGAGTACATTTCATTTTTAGTTCAAATGTTCGACGCTTCTGTGTTTATTTTTTGACGATTTTTGTTAATGACTTTGGTGTAACAAGTGGGTGTAAATACAGATGTAACATAACCCGTTTCACCCGTTTTAAACAATAATTCTAATCACTTTGAGCAGCTTGAGGATTATTCTAAGACATTGCGACCTGTGTGTGACTGCATGTGTTTTCTGTGCATGTTCACGCTTGTACTTGCAACTTGCAGTTGTATGTACCAAGTTGAACATACCGTACTTACTCTTGGCTTGACCACTTTGGCCATTATCAACTTGTCATTTCATATCCTGACCCCGGAGCTGGCGCATATTTCAAGGCATATTGTAAGCACATTTTTGTGAAAAGTCTATAGTTTCTACAATTCATCATTTTTGAGGTAAGCAAATGTTAGCCCAAATACCTCTGTAATCTTACCAATAAAAGTAGGTTCTAGGTACGGGGCTGTTACAAATGATTGCAACATCCGAGGATGATCTTAGGTGGCATTGAAAACAAAGGAATTGACATTTAGAGCATTTATGGTTGTGTGTCAAAACAAAACATCAAAGCCACCTACGATGGTACAGTCATTTGTAAAGACTAAGAAGTACCTAAGGGATTAGGTAATAGCCCCCTGTAATCTGTACTTAACTCACATGTGGGACTACCCCAAGAAATAAAACTACATTTTTGAGTTCTGCACAAAAATTGACACAGTTACAGTTACACTTACCTAATATGTAAGTAAACTCCATTCATTTTCTGTTGACGATCTAAAATTTTTCTGGGACTGTAACTGTACAACCCTAATTTGTAAGAGCCTGTACTTTTGACAATTTGATAGAAATCTAGCGGGAAAGCAAAAACATTGCATAACCCAAATCGTCTAGGGTTTATTTTTATTGTTATAAGCAGTGTCACAGATAAACGTACCTGAGGCTTTTTTGTGAATATTTTTCTTTGTACTTTACTCATAACTGCACGCACACAAAGGCCATTTTGGGCCAATTCAGAGCAATTGCAAAATTTTGACATTTGTCATTTTATTTGAAATCGCTTCTATCAACTCACCTGTTAGTAAAATTCCTTGCAAAATTTCCTCATACCAACATAAAAGTCAAATTTTGACGTTCCGTCGCTTCAATAGAAAATGAATGGAGAGTACCTCAGGTAATACATAAAAACCTATTGTAAAAATAAGTTCCCAGACAATTTTTGGAATAATTCTATGTATTCCCTTTTACATAATTTAAAAAGAATGGATGACAGGTTACTTTCCATTTACACATTTATCCGAGTGGCCTTAGGTTAATCTCGGCAATTTAAATCATTTATAGTCATTTATTTTTTTAGTAGTCAGTTAAAGTCATTTTTTTCACATCTGGGTCATTTATTGTCATTTTTTTTGAGCCACAAATGATAAGTTATTGATGGATCGATCCCACTCTACGCCACTGAAAGAACCTGTCAAAAAGCATTATAAGCCATACTTAGGGTAGGGGGTGTTCAAATTGCTCAGTTGGATCAGTGAAAAAAAGACACTCATGAATTGGAGAAGAAAATTTTAAAAAAAGAGTAACTTAATTGATAATTTTCTGGTTAAGAAACAAACAATTTCTTGGTTTTTAGTTTTAGAAATTGTTTATGTGCAATACCTGCAATAAAATTGTGTTAACTTGTGTTGTTGTCGAATATTGGCCGGTATGAATAAGCGGTAACAAAGCTTTTGCTTATAGTTATATGCTTCTCTCGTGCACTAGAAGGTTGTATTTGTATCCTTTATTAATACAAGTATGAGCATCCTGTAACATTTTATTCATACCAGAGCCAAGTGTTACAAGATGCTCACACTCCCATTAACAAAGGATGCTCTTCGTGCGCGAGGAAAGGATAGAACTATAAGCAAAAGCTTTGTTACCATTTATTCATACCGGCCATTTATGTCAGTTTTCTTTCATTTATTTTTTTTTTGGGTAATTTTTTTGGACTAGTCAGTCATTTTTATCATTTATTTTTGCAAAGTTGGCGCTGGAAGCCCTGCAAAAGGGACATAAAAAAATTGCAAACATATAGTGTGTTTCATTTTAACTGGAACCACTCAAATATTTCGGTTACTTTTAACCGAATCAATGCGTTCTTTTTTTCTGCATATAGAGCTCCAAAACCCCAGCCTACTGCGATTTAATAAAGAGACCAAAAATGACGAAATCGTATTAGGCATTTTTTTATCGAAAAATTTTATAAGGAAAAGTTGCTCAGGATGGCTCCAAATGGCTAAATCCGAAATTTCAGGAAAAAATAAAAATGTTGAATTTCTTGAGGAAGAATCACAAAATAAGGAAAAGTTTAATATTTTTGCAACACAATGGGTGCTGTGAAATAATAAGACAATTGAAATGAATTGATTTGACATTTGCTATCGGCTATGGATGGATAAAACTTAACAATCGCAGATAAAGTTGAAATTATTAAGATAGTGTAAGATTTTCGTTTTTCTTAACAATTTCAAGGGACACCCCAACTAATCTGTTGCAATGTGCCACAAACAGCAATCATATACGCTTCCATTGTTTTTTTATTTCACATCACCTGTTATGTTGCAAAAATATTGACGTTTTCGATATTTTATGATTCTTCCTCAAGAAATTCAACATTTTGATTTTTTCCTGAAACTTCGGATTTAGCCATTTGGAGCGATCCTGAGCAACTTTTCTTTATAACATTTTTCGATAAAAAAATGCCTAATACGATTTCGTCATTTTTGGTCTCTTTATTAAATCGCAGTAGGCGGTTTATAAAAAAAGTTGAGTATTACACAGGTGCAGATTTTGGAGCTCTACATGCAGAAGAAAAGAACGCATTGATGATTGATTGATGATGGTAGTCATGGTTTGACCTTGAGAGAAGTGTTTTAGTGCACTTGGACCACAACTTTATAGTAGATTTCGCAGCCGGCAGAAGATGGAGCAGGATTCCACCCCATCTGCAGCTGGAAATTCAGCAAATCAGGCTCAGAAACCCCCTGAAGACAATTTTTTATGCATAAAACCCAGCTGCGAGTGTGAAAACTGCAAGCACTGGACTAAGAGCATTGACTGGTGTGCACAACCCGACTTTGAATATGAAGCGACTTCCAAAACTGTTAATAAAACCCCCACTGTTCCATTGTTGAGATCAGCAACGGAAATGATGGAACCTGGAAAACGACCTGAAATCCAGACCCTGGATTTCAGCAACAAAACTTTAATGCAACGACAATTAATGGCTAGAGTTCTAGTCCATGGGTATGACTTCAAAACTTTTTATTATTACTATTGTTATCAATCTGATTGTAGAGCTACAATTCCAGAACCGATGGATTCCATTGGTGATGCACCATTTCATAAGACAATCTACGCAAATATGCGAAATTTACACTATACTCATAGTTTACACAACCAAAAATATATATGGCCTGCTATTTTTCACCACCAAGATGTATTTGTAATTGGAGGACCAAAAAGTGGTAAAACCCTTTCATATCTGCCCGTTTTATCATCTTGTGTACTAAACAAAAAAGAAAATTATCCTGAATTGTTTGGTCATAATGGACCTATAGCAGTAATCATGTGTCCAAATAGTGAACAGTGTGAAGAAATATTCGATTTGTTTGAGAAATTGTTTAATAACGCTCCCGAAAAGCCAAGAGTGTCTAATGCAACTTATCCACTGACTAATATTGTATGTATTAAACTGTCCAGTAGTGTGTATCGACAAAACGAATTTTGGAATTTCGTTTCGGAATTGTCGCCAAAATTTACCTTTTACTGTTCTGAGAAAAATGTTTATTTAAGGTTTTGCTATAGTTCAACGTCTTCAACCCTTTACCGCCCCTCAAATATTATGTTATTTTGAAATTTCAAGTTTACAATGAAAAATTTTTTAAATGCAATATTTACAGTTTTCTATAACCAGTAGGCTCGGAGTAGATTTTAAAGATCACTAAGGGGCGTTTTTCATCTCTAGTTAAATTTAGCTACCTACTAAATGGGCATTGCCATATAGTTTCAAAGACAATTAACTCTTAATCAATCAAGTTGCTGATGCATGCATGAAAAAACATATGACAGTACTGGTTGACGTCTAAAGTTCAAACGTTATATTTTTGTTCGTTTATTAGTCTTCGAAAGCGCACTTGAGACTATTTCTAGTGTAAATTGCCTTTAAAAAAAATGCAGCAGAGAAGCGGCTGGAACCTCCCCATCGCGTGGATTTTTGTATTCTGTGTAGATAGTAGTTAATTCGACAGATTTTTTTTATGCTTATTGTCTGTGACTAATTTCGCAATTTTCTGACAAATACCGACATCACCCATCACATTTGACAATATGTTCCTTTTAAGGTTAACAGTTTGCCACCCTTTTGACAATAACTGATACTTTATGTCATCCACTATCAGCCTGCTCCCTTTTAATGAAAAATATTTTTTTCTCTATTTTCCACTGAAATGGCAGAAAATGTGAATACATTTTTAGAACGAGAATTTGATCGTCTTTCTAATGGCGACATAAAAAAGGAGACCTTTGTATTTAAAATTTAAAATTGATTTGCCTAATTGGCACTTCCCGTGGACCAATTGCTTCCAAAAGCCTTTTAGGTCTTCAACGGGTCACGCGATCTCCATGTACCAAATTTCAGCCAAATCGATTCGCTAATTTGGGCTATAATGTATTTTTAGTGTTATTATGAAATTTCGATTTTTTGACCCAAAGAGCACTAAATGCGAACGAATTTTGTCTTACTTAAAAGCAGAATTTGAAAACCTTTCTGATGGTGACAATAAATCTTTCAAAAACTTGTTTTGGATGATTAAATGAGTGAATAATTTTAAAGTTACAAATTGGTGTGCCAAAACGGCAGTTTCCGTGGGCCGATTGAATCCAAAATTTGTTCAGCTCTTCGACGTGCAATACAATCCCCCCGTGTGCAAAATTTCAGCCAAATCGGTTCAGGGGCTTGGGCTGTACCGCGATTTTAAAGTCGGATAAAAATCATTTTTTTTTCAATTTTTGATCAAAAGGGCACTAAAAATGAATACATTTTTAGAAGCAGAATTTAAAGGCCTTTTCTATCGTGAGGTGAAAAATGGGGGTTTGCATTTAAAATTTAAAAGTTGATGTGCCAAAATGGCATTTCTAGTTGCACGATTGGCTCCATAAGCTTTTCAGATCTAAGTTGGGTTATCACATGCACACGTACCAAATTTCAGCTAAATCTGTCGAGTAGTTTGGGCTGTGGCGTGTTTACGAACGTACGTACATACATACAGACACATTTTAAAAACCACTTTTTTGGGCTCCTGAGACCTCAAAACGTATAGATCCGGTCTTATCTCGAATTCGAAAATTTTAGTGATTGCAGTAACCTCCCTTTTTTTTAAATGGTGAAGTGGAGTGGGGAGGTTAAAATTCTTATTAAGACGAACGGGAAGCACAGAAACTCGAATAAAAAACGTTTGAACTTTAGACGTCAACCAGTACTGTCATATGTTCCGTCATGCATGCATCAGCAAATTGATTGATTGAGTTAAGTGGGCGCCACATAGGCTGTGTTATGCTGTGCTATTTTTCGCATAGGAGGTAGTTTGTCATTGCATGGCATGAAAGTGTTCACAATGTTCATGTCCGTAAGGTCGATGCTGTTAGCTGTCAGGGATATTTGACAGCGTACCATAGTTATAGGTTAGCCGAGTTGTTGCGTTTTAAATCCCTTGAGAAGTTGGATATCCGGCAGTACGACATTTTCACTACCTAACCTCAAATCTTGAAGCTGATTGCAGGGTATTTAATGCACTTCTGTCATGAACAGGGTCGACATTGGCACGGAAGTTAAAACCGAACCAACTTCTGTGCGGCTCTGTGCAAAAGTTCAAACATATCAAGGTCATGAAAACACAGCATAGCACGTCTCATGTGCAATGTGATCACTTCTGTTGGAATTGTATGTATAAACTTCTGTGTTTTCCATTGACATAGCACATCACAAGCTATGTGGCGCCCGCTTTAATTGTCACTTATAATCTCATAAGAGCATTAATTCTTTCCGGAAATTTTTGGAGTGCATTCCAACAACGTATTAATCGGCCCGAGTGGAACACGAGGGCCCGATTACGTTGTTGGGATGCACGACTAAAATTTCCAGGAAATGAATGTTGTTGTCCATGACAGGAATTTTGACAGAACTGAAATCTCGTTTACAAACCAACAGAAAAAAAGCCTGAGACACACAACCCCCGCCTTCGTTAATATGCGACGGGACTTTAGATTTGGTAACTTTTTTATTTAAGCTGTGTGACGGATTGTACGGACTTTTGAAGTTAAAACGCACTTACTTTTGAAGTTTCAGAGGTTAACGTTTCTGACAGCCATTTGTGGACCACTCAATTTACAAAATCCGTTTGTTTATACATTTTGGCCATTTCCCCCGTTATTTTCGCAACTACACTAAATATTTCTTGTTTCTTTTCTTTCGTAACGGGTTTTTTAGAGGTTGTTCTGTCCACATTGTCACTTTCTGAATTTTACTTTTATTTTGACATGAGCATTTTTAAAGTTTCCAGAATTAAATTTGCCAGCATATCCACCTCCTCCCAAATTATTGCCAATATAACTATCAAAAAATTACTCTTAGTTAGTCTTATCGAACGTAAACGCAGTATAGATAGCTAAATTTAACTAGAGATGAAAAAAAAGGGCGCTTAGTGATCTTTAAAATCTACTCCGAGCCTACTAGTGATAGAAAAACAATAAATATTGCATTTAAAAAATTATTCGTTGTAAACTTGGAATTTCAAAATAACCAATATTTTTGGGGCGGTAGAGGGCTGAAGATGTTGAACTATCGCAAAACTTTAAATAAACTTTCTTCTTCGAATAGTGAAAGGTAACTTTTGGCCACTATTCCAAAACGAAATTCCAAAATTCGTTTTTTTTGGTACACCCTACAGTGTCCAGTCCTGCCTAATTTTCGTTTTCAGCACAACATGGACGTTTTGATTACAACTCCTCCAGTCTTAATGGAGTGTTTGAGATTGAGAATGTTCACTCTAAAACGCTTGTGCCACTTGGTTCTAGAAAACGCCAGTAGATTATTCAAGAACCACAAGGACGTAGTTGAGAACATAATTCATTCAGTTGACGACATGCTACATCGCAGTCAAAATCGGAAGAAGGTGCAAATGATTGTCGCTTCATCAGAGTGGAGTAAAGACATCGACTGTTTATTGAAACAGCTACATTCGACACCCATGGTGTGCATTGCAAATCACATCGAAGCTGCATTCTATGGAAAAGTTCAGTTTGAGATTAAATTTTTGAACTCTAGTGATAAATTGAAATATCTAGAAGGTGTTTTTCGACAAAATCGATTAAATATTGAAACATTTTTTTCCAGGTTTATTGAAAGACAAGTATCATATGTATAGGACTTTGGTGGTTGCTGATGTGGGCGAACTTTCCGATATTAGCAATTTTCTTAGTGAAAAGGGCATAGATTGTGCTTCACTGACTGATAGTTCCAACAGGGATGACATTCAGGCCACTGAGGAGATGTGGAGGTTTTTGCCATGTGGACAGTGTCAAGGTAAGTTGTCAATTTTTGGTCAAGTGATACGCCAACGCCCTCTAGTGTCATAATTGAATTATACTAAATTTACTTACAGTACAACGTATGACCGGCAGTACTAACAAGAGTGGCTCTGTGTACCTTATTAGAAATACCAGCGACATCTATGTAGTAATAGTGCCATCTTGTTAAAAATGTAAAAAAAGCAACGACAAATTGCAGTTTTCTCCAATTTCATGCTTACGCTGCGAACTTTTTGTTAAATAATCGATGATCAGCATTACACCTTATTAATTACCCTAGCGGCATATGATGGGAGTTTTTGCAATGTTAAGTTTTGGCGAGGGGCAATGCACTTGTAATTAATTGTACAAAAATTTGGAATTTTTCTGGAATTATTGGAATTTTCATGAAATTATTGCTGGAATTTTTTGGAATTATTGGAATTTTTTGGAATTATTGGAATTAATAGTTGGTTTACTGGAAGATCCAGCGGAGGTCCTCCTACCATTTTGAGCATGTCTCAGACTGTTAGCGCCTGCGCAGTTCATTAAAAAGTGACAACTGACTGCGGAGCATCCCTCAGAGTCGGCGCAACGCCCGGAAACGTACCTGAGGCAAGTGAGGTTATGTTTTTTGACTTCTCGGGTTTAATTTATTAATGTTAGATGGAAACTTGGGGATAATTCTTATGATTATTTTCGAGTGAGCTTCCTGATTATTTTGGTTCAAAATATTGTAACAAGTCAGTCGCAGTTTTAAAAAATTAAAAACGAAACAAAATCATATTAAGTAGGTGCCTCGTTGGTGTCACCTCGGTTGTTACCAGCTTACCAGCTTAATTGTCGTAAACATTCGAGTCTGGTACGCATGCGCAAAGGTTTGGAATTATTGGAATTTTTTTGAAATTATTAAAATTTGATTGGCATTATTGGAATTTTTTGGAGTTATTGGAATTTTTGTGGGATTATTTGGAATTTTTTTTGGAACTGTAATTTTATTGTACCAGGAAAGAAGGACTGCATAGCCCCTCGAGTTTTGGTAAAGTAATGCGCCCCTAGTGTCATAATGAATAGTTGAATTTGAAATCCCTGCTACATCTCTAGTGATTTTTTTTCAATATGTCAGATTTTGTCAGTTTTCTCCTAATTCCATGCAGTTTGACGTTTAAGCAGTGACGTGACCTTTTTGTTAAATATTTTATGATCACCATTTCACTTTCTTAAAAATCACAGCGAGATCCCGAGAGTCTTTGCAATATGTTATTTTGCAGCAAAATAGGTAAAAAGAAAACTCTAAAGGTCGATATTCCCATATTTTTATGAAGTTTTTAATGTGGTGAATTGTGACATAACAGTGGGCTTACACAGTAGAAATTCAAAGATCCGTTACTGCAACTCTAATATAAATCCTGGCTTTAAAATATTAAATAAATACTACTCCGAAATTCATTTCGCATTCAAATGGAACCAGCTTGCCACCTCATTTGCCATTGGTTTGACGCCTTTGACGTATGCTCTTCAAACAATTAGCATTAGCTGGGTAAACGGCCTAAGGACGTGATTGGGTCTCGAGTCGTTACGTCACGAATCCCTGCTTCTCGGCGTGTTTGATCAGACTTTTGAGGGTTAATTAAGAAGAATATTCCAAAATTAAAAATTGGGTATCTTTTTTTAATGTAGTTTGATATTGATTAATAAAAAAATCGCTGAATAGGCCCATTCGGTTACGTACTTAAAATCACCATCGAAGATAGTTGAGGAAAGAGATCTAAACTGCTGTTTTTCGAATTACACTGACGTTGTTTCAATTAGCAACATATGCCATCATATTTTCTATGTTGCAATTTAAAATGCGACGCTGACTTATCCTCCGTATAATATGAATGTGTGGATCAACAAAATTTATCATTAAGAAGACCGTGAAAGTTTTGTGGAACGTCGAGACGATCAAGACTTTACCGACGCCATCTGATGCTCACATACTCACTTTATTTATTTACTTTGAATAACTCAACAAATGTCGCTCGAGATTTGTTTCCAATTTTTTACTTTTTTTATGTTAATTTTTTCATATTGGTCAGAATTTAATCACTAATCAGCTTTTGGTGTTCCTATCCGCTTATGTAGTCTATATGGAGAACATCTTTATTTCCCTTCATTTTCATATTTGTAACGGGTGGCCAAAAAAAACTTGTTACTTTTATTTTCCCTGCTAACGAAAGTAGTTTTTGGACGATATCTTTCAGTCTTACTCTGGACGTAACTGAAGGTTGGGGTTCTCGATACCACCAATTCAATTTTAGATATCACCATCCTTGTCTTTGAGAATAAAAACTTTTAACACCATTAATTACTCCATTACACATTACACCATTAAGTACTCACTCACAAATGACGGCGTTGTTTAGATTGGATTGAAATCTGTCTTTTTCTCTTTTCAAAATGTCTTTCAAATTGAGAATTATTCTCCATTAATTTTCTATTGAAGTGACAGAACTTCAAAAATTTGAATTTTAGGTTGGTATGAGGAAATTTTGCAAGGAATTTTACGAACAAGTGAGTTGGTAGAAGCGAGTTCAATGCGATACGTCAGAAAACATGACAAATGTGAAAATTTTGTAATTGCTCTGAATTGGCCCAAAATGACCTTTGTGTGCCTGCAGTTTTGAGTAAAGCGCAGAGAAAAATATTCACGAAAAAGCCTCAGGTAGTTTATCTGTGACACTGCTGCTAACAATAAAAATAAACCCTAGAAGGTTTGGGTTATGTAATGTTTTTGCTTTCCCGCCAAATTTTGATTAAATTGTGAAAAGTGCGCGCCCTTACAAATTAGGGTTGTACAGTTCCAGAAAAATTTTAGTTCTGCTATAGAAAATGAACGGACTTTTTTTTTCAGTCCATTTCTCAATTTTTGTCAAGTCAAAGGCAAAGAAACCATAGAAAATTGGTGGGCATTTTTGTTTAAGATGTAAATTATGCAATCTAAATTGTTAGTGACCGTTTGCACCGACGTTGCTTAACTTTAAGCGAAACTTAAAATGACAAGAATGACTTTTAAACAATAAGAAAAATGACACGAGGTAGTTTCAAAGTCTTGTTCCACAAAATTTTACTTACTGTTTAGGACGCGTTTCGGAGTGTTACTCTATCTTCAGCTATAAAAGAAAGAAATTAACACAAAATACAAAACAGTTGCCTGGAGAACGAAAAAACGTTTGGGTCAAAGAAAATAACAGCTTTTGAGTCGCACTGTAAATTCATCGAAAGACGCTCAAACATTGACGCGTCCTAAACAGTAAGTAACGCATCCTAAACAGTAAGTAAAATTTTCTGAAACAAAACTTTGAAACTACCTCGTGTAATGAAACATCAGTTCCTCTTTGAAAAATGGGCCAAGCTTTCAACCAATAAGAAAAATGTCATTCCTGTCAATTTGAGTGCCGCTTAAAGTTAAGCAACGTCTGTGCAAACGGCCAAAAATTGCTGAAATTACAACTTAAATCAGACCATAGAGAGCATAAGGCATAATTTACAACTTAAACAAAAAATATACACCGATGTTCTCTAAGCATTCAATTGTAAATTATGCGATTTATGATGTTGGAAAAAGATTCGCAAAAAATGAAAATCTAGTTTTCCTTTTTTTATTATTGTTTATTCACCAAAAAAGAAAGATAATACAAAATATAACCCATGAAAGGTAGAAAATTAACAATACTTGGTGAATCTTGAGGACATCTGACATTTTGACATTTTCGAAAGAGAGAAGGATGCGCTTGAATCCCATAGGTATATATGTGAATTTATCAAAATATCAGATTTTTGTGATATTAATTTTGACTCTCTAAAAAATATTATCAGTTGTGTTGTTCGCCACCATTCAATTAATTCTTAATCCTTTTTGTAATTATATTTCCCGTAACCTGTAGGAAATAAACGAATTATTATTATAATGCATTAACGAAACTCCATTGGCCTAAATAATGGGGCAAAGTACAAGGATGTTACTATGTAAAATCTAATTGATGATATCGAGAGCCCCAACCCTCATCTACATCTTGTATAAGACCAAAAAGTATAGTTCTAAAACTAACGAAGATACAGGGAAAATAAAAGTGACCGTTTTTTAGCTCACCCGTTAGTTTGACAATATTTGGAACAAATGGTTCGTTTGAAATCCTTCAAGTTTAGACTGTAACTTTTGAACGAATGGATGGATTAAAAAATTCTTGCATTAGTTTACAGATAATTTCAAACCCTTTCAAATGATGTATCACAAAGGGCCCTAATGTAATTTAAAATTTGACAATAGAGGGCGCTAGGGTTGAACAAATATCAAAAATTGTTGCAGCGTTAGATTGGCAATTAAATTAGCTTTCAAATGATGTATCACAAGTGGGGGGTTGCCATTTAAAATTTTGAAGTGGGGGTTAGGGGGTGAGTTTTGAAATTTTGCCAAGCATGGATTTAAGTGTCCAAATAAAAATCGACCTGTCCGAGCGAATTTTCATATTTTATTTGGTTTACGAAATATTTGAGGTAGCTCCTTTTCATTGGAACACCCTGTATACATTTTGCTAATAATAATTTAAGGAGTGCAGAAGATATTAGCTCGCGTAAGTTATTATTGGTGAGGTGTACGTATGTACCTACTATTTTAACTATCGGTAAAGTCTCGATTGCCACTAAACTTTCACGCCTTTCTTGATGATAAATTTTGTTGATCATCACTTCCTAACAAAATCTAACTCTTACAGTACTGGTCTGTTCCGACTTTGTGTTAGACAAATTTCTAACAATCACTGATGCAGTGTGGCTTATCCACTACTCATTTCCGGAGGGCTGGAAGGATTTTCTCAAGAGATTCAGTTCATTATCAACAAATCTACGAAGTCCTCTTCGAGATAATTCGGTAGTAACATCCCTTAGTATTGCCTATAATGATCGCCATAATTTGCAGCAAGAACCTCCTTGTAAGACATTCATAATGATGGACGAAACTTGCGAGAGACAGAAATCAAAAATTTTCAACCTAACTAAACGCATGAGCAAAACAATGTCTGAGAAGAATCAAAAGTTTATTTCTGACGTTGTTGAGGTGACTATTTTCCATTTGAAGCTTGTGAACAATTTCTATCGAAGAATTTCAGGCGTCCAACAGTGAACAGGAAAAAATAAAAGTGCGAAAGGGATTTGATATTTGCGAAAAACTGAAGCTATTCGGCCGATGTCGAGATCCATTCTGTAAAGGGCGGCATGTGTTTGATAAAGGTTTAGATACCGAACATGACTTGCCTAAAAACGGAAAGATCATTTTTAAAATATTACGAGTTAAAGACGTAACTTGCTATATTGTTCAGCTTTTGCGTCATCAAGATCTTGATGGAAATATTACTGTATTCACTGAACTTGATGCAACGGAAGGACTTAAATATCCCCCTGGTGAATCTGCTATTAAAATGGAAGAAGAACACATCAAAATCGAAAAGTTTTATGCCCATTGCGATTATAGTTACAACTCCAATGAAACTCACTACACTTTATGCAGAGTTGTTAAAATTCAGGAAGAAACTTTCGTTGAAGTACAACTCATGAATACTCTGAAAACTCTGCAGACTTTAAAATCGAAGTTGTATCAATTGCCCTCAAGTATCAAAAGTAAGTACACGTTAAATGAATGCGATTATACGTTACAGTTGTGTTTCAGTTGTCGAAATATACCTTTGCAACTTATTGCCTCCTTTCAAAGACGACAATTTTTCTCACAAATCTCTCTACGTAACACGATCGGATTTACAAAACGTCAGCTACAAGGAAAAGGTATTAACTGGTGATGTCCACCTTCAACTAAATGAGACGTTTTGGGTCAGTAATGTGGTTGAAAAACTGAAGTCTTTAAATGGCGAAGTGATTAAATACAATCTTACGAAAAAGCTACGTGATTTAAAGGTTGTGGAAATGAATACAATGCAAATTAGTTTGCTTTACAAGTTGTGTAAGCAATGCAATATTTCCTTGCCGTGTTACATTAAGCAAAAGCCAGTCGTCAGGCCTAACAGGCAACATGCTTTGAAGTACGAATGGGCGTTTCTGGATGGTGATGGAGTTGATGAGGTTTTTATAAGTTCAGCCATCTCACCAAATGAGTTCTACGTGCGGCTTTCGAAGTTCCAAAAATTGTAAGTTCCACTAGTTATTGTTCTATATAAATACATTTGGATATGCTTCTATGTTGTGACGCAAGAAAACAAAAAACACATCAATTTAACACCGGTCTTCTTCCTTAGACCGTGGAGTATGTTCCGCTTCTCGCTTTAATGAACTGCTTTTCCTGGTCGTAGAAACGCACCGTAATTGCAAAGGACGGACATACGTTCCTTAGCGCTGAGGGATCAGTCGGTAGTCTTTTCTTTTCGATTTTTGAATTGTTGACTTTTATCTCAAGATCTTGACTTTAATCTCAAGATCTTGCCTTTTATCTCAAGATCTTGCCTTTTATCTCAAGATCTTGCCTTTTATCTCAAGATCTTGACTCTTATCTCAAGATCTTGCCGTTTGTCTCAAGATCTTGTCTATTCTGTCCGTTGGATAACTTGAAAACAGATTGATATATCGAGCTTAAACTTGATATACAGTTGTGTTTCTCAAACTACTCGACGGCGACAGGGATTGCTTTTGGGCCATATCGGACCAAGGGGGTAGGAGTAATAGTCGAGCTTATGGGTGAAAAACAGAAAAAATTATTCATTGCAATAACTCGAGAAGTAGTGAAGGTACCCTACTGAAACTTGCTATGCGCCTTTGACATACAAATCTGTTAAAGGCGAATGGATGTCAATGAACATTTTCAGTTTTACCTGAGCGGCGCGTGCATGTTGGTTCCCTTGCGTGCTCGCTCATTGGCTGGAGGTCTGTCACAGCTCTATTACCCAATGAAATCTTTTTTACTTGTGTTTCGATGGAAACGGAAACCAACCTACGCCTGCATTATATTCTTATTCATGTTGACACACTAGATGCTGTGTTAGCGTCCTTTTTATCTTACAAACTGATGAAGCCGTGTATTTTGGGGGATGAAATTTTGGCGTTGAAAATCACAAAAATATAAAAATTTCCCAAGTATGTTGGACGTGGAGGTCTGAAACCCGACACACACACATCATCTTTCGATAATATCTGCAAGATTGGACAGATGAAGTGGAAATTAGCGGTTGAAACTCGAAATTTCAACTGTGTTTTGCTTGAAAACAAGGGGGGGGTAAAGGGGGTAATTACCCCCCCCACTCATGATTCGAAATTATTTTTTTTAGCCATTGTTGTCATCCCCTATTCCCCAAGCGATGACCCGGATGACCCTTGACCCCCGATGGACTTCCGATCACCGTCGCCGTATTCGCCTTGTTGCTTAAAAATTCGTTACTGGAACCATCATTTGTGATTGCATTAATCTCATTAGCGGATGTATTGAGTACAACCCGAGGTACAACCATTTCCTTAAGTAACGTACCTACTGCAAAAGAAATTTTTAGAGAAATTTATAAGGAAGCGATCTCGAAATAATAAGAAATGCGATCTCGATAAAAAATTCGCCTTATGGGGTTAAGTTTTTCAAATAATGTCACCCTTACACTAACATTCTGAAGTGCTTAGAAAATGCGTGACCTTGAAATTTTGTAAAATTTTCGCCTGCGGCGCATTTTCAACTCCCCCCGTACCACTACAAGTCAAATAACACATGTACCTAAATACCTGCATTCATTCAATTTTTTGGAATTACCCCCCCCATTCAAAGGACCTGGATCCGCCCTTGCTTGAAATTCAAGCCATTCGATAACTTTCCATCAAATCAATGGTACAAAAAAATGACTTGGAGGAATTCGAGAAGGAATTTAACCCTTGACCTATCTACAGCTGGAAGATAGGTACTAATTCAACGCAAGAAATGTGATGTAAATGAATTAACATTTACAGACAAGACAAGAAGACTTATTGGTACAAAGCCAATAAAAAGTAAACTGTAAATAATCAATTATGCAATGATTTCAATGAGTCACGCATGCGCAAATTCGAAATTCCTCACATAAAAGTCAAAATCTTGAGATAGAAGGCAAGATCTTGATGTAAAATTCAAGATCTTGAGACAAAAGTGAAGATCTTGAGATAAAAGTCAAGATCTTGAGATATAAGTCAAGGTCTTGAGATAAAAGTCAACATCTTGAGATAAAAGTCAAGAATTCAAAAATCGAAAGAAAAGGCTACCGACTGATCCCTCAGCGCTTCCGTACATACGTATGTTCGTCACGGCCTACACCAAGGATGAAAAATATCATACAGCGTTTGTAAATTATGGAAACAATTCATTTATCACGTGTACGCAAAGGATAGAAAATCTCTGAACCCTTATAATTGTGGTGTTTTTCTTACAATCGGTAGACATAATTATGGCAGATGTTCAGTAGTCCAATAAGCGCGAAGCGGCACACGGTCCATGTCTAAGTCTTTTTTTTTAAGATTATTGCATATCTAAATAGTATCTTATACGTTTTCCAAAGCACCTTATAGTCAAAGGATTCAGATCCAGAAGTGTGAAAGTACCGTTGAAAGTAATGGCTGTATAAACGGTATACAGGGTGGGTAATTTTTCGATGCTCACGATTGGGATCTCCTAAACGGTAAAAGATACGGCGTCGGTTAAATTAGAGAAAAGTTGCGCTATTTCTTGGCGATTAAAAATCTGAAGAGAATTCTCAGATATTTTGATTCGTTCCTGAGTTATCACAAAAAATCTGAAAATTCACAATTGAAAGAAAAATTAATATCTTCCTAACGATTGATGTTATTTCAATGAAACTTGGAACCAGGGATCTGGACCGGAACCCTTTGGAACCCGGAACCGCACCGGAACCCTTTTTATTTTGTGGACCGGAACCGTACCGGAACCCTTTTTGCAATGCGGACAAGGAACCGGAACCCTTTTTGAAATGAAGGCATGGAACCGGAACCGAACCGGAACCCTTTCAATTTTCGGGGTTCCATCAACCACTCTTAACAAAGAATTCACTGTTTGCCGGGTTTGTGACAAGTAGGTACAAGTGGAAGTAGTTTAATTGTACATGACGTGCAGTGGCGTGCCGTGCCCTTAGGGGCGGGGGGGGCGAGGCATTCTTGGGGCGCAAAATATTGGTAATGCAATTTTTTTTAATTATTATTATCTACATTTAGGTACTACACATTTTAATGAACAATTATTACAAAGCCATTCTTCGCATTTTTAATCCTTTAAATCAAATCGGCCTAAAACCGCATTCAGGTCAATATTTTTTACCAAGTCCGCTTCAATTGAATTTTACTAGGATCAATTCTTTTCCTTACCTAACCATCCTTCATCCTTTTTAAATCTTGAGTGACGGACATTATATCTGTAGGTGAGGACTGTCTTCGTGAAATTATGAGTAACTTGGTTTTGTTTAATATGAAATATCAAATAATAGAAAGGTCTGCGATCTGAGGGCGCTGACAATTTATGGAAAAGGTGCTCCAAATCCCCAATACAGGCAAAATCGATACCGCCGAGGTAGCCACGAGCTGCCGTGTTCAAAATTTATTTTTGATTTATTTAGTTTCCTCTCTATTTGGGGCGCCCGCCCCCAAGCAACTGTATCATAGTGTAGCTCTTAAATAGCTACATGCTTCGTAGAGAAATAAACCTTTTCCTTTACCTTCAGTTCTTTATTTCATCAGAATGGCAGAATTCGACCGGCTCTGAGGAACAGCCTTTTTTGCTTGGGCGGAAAGGGCGGCACAGCCTAAAGGGCGGGGGGGGCGGTCGCCCCCCCTAGCCCCCCTGACGGCACGCCGCTGATGACGTGACCGCCGTGAGTGTACTGTCATCTGTCATGCAAGTGACGAGACGTCTGCTGGCAGCTGACAGGCAAGTCGGTTATTTATTGCGAGAATGCCTGCGTGTATTTCTCTTTTGCTATGGAAATTCCTTTGTTGGATTTTACACAGAAGTTTATAAAGGTTTAACAGACTCGCTATGAACTCAAATATCCTAAAAGGGATTTTTGGCCAAAATTTCGTTCGGTTATTGTACAACATACATAATGTGCTTCTGTTTTTAGCAATTTGCCCTTATATACTAAAATCGTAGCTTGTAACTTGTAATGGAAACAATGCAATGCTATACTAGTACAAGTAATTCTAAACTCAATAATCAAGGACATAAAGATCAATGTATCAAAAACGTTTTGAAGGCATGTTCTTGTTTGGTCTTCTGCCCATCATGTGCACATCAGTTTACTGCATACTGGGGCAAACATAATATGGCACTGCAGACCCTTCAAGATGCGGCCAACAATATATTCTAACATTCTAGAACTTGTTACTGGTCGTATATTATACAGAATCAAAAGTTGACTGTCGTTATTCAAAATTTAAATAACATCAACCGTTAGGGAGATATTAATTTTAGTTTAAATTGGCAATTATCAGATTTTTTGTGAAAACTCAGGAACGAATCAAAATATCGGGAAATTCTCTTCAGAATATTAATCACCAAGAACTAGCGCACCTTTTCTCCAATTTAAACTACTCTCCATCTATCATGGTTTCCGAAATACTCGCCCTGTATTATCAATTTATCTACCTGAATTTTTTATTGTTATCGGTTTTATGTTTAAATGAATGCACAGTTGAAAATTAATGACAGCATACCTGAAACACCCTGTTACATGGTGCGTTAGATCGCTAGCACATAATTCAATGGATTATATTCCCCATCCAAATTCTAGGCGACACGTATTTTCCAAAATTTCAACGATTCGACTGTATTAAATCTTAAGTTATAAGAGATTTAAAGGGAGCAATCAGATTTCGGGTAATAAGGTAAATTTTATGTTGTGGACCCTCTCCTTGGTAACAACACGCAGACAACAATGGACGTTTTCAGTTTTACCTGAGCGGCGCGCGCATGTTGGTTCTCTAGCGTGCTCACTCATTGGCTGGATGTCTGTCACAGCTGTGCAGTGTTTTGACTTTGTTTAGAAAATCACAAGATTCCAGAGGATACAGAATGACAATTATTATCGAACTTGAATAAAACGTGATTGTGATTTGTTTTCGAAGACCTAAAATTTATTATAGTGAGATTTTACAGGTAATAAATGTTAATGAACCACACCAAATGTCAATAGTGTCACTTTCAAATTGTGACGAAACAAAATCCCTACTTCAGTTATTTCGGGGAGTTCATTAAACAAATTCGACGCGTGCGCAGTAAAGCTCCTGAATATCGTGGTACTTCATTCTCTTATAACTTGCGAATTGTTTGCACAGTGAAAGTTTTGGAAAATGCTTGTCGTTTCAGATTTTGAAGAGGAATACTCCATTAAAATAAGCCGCGAGCGTTCTGAGTCACCCTGTGTACTATTACTTTTATACAAAACTGTAATCCAGTGTACTTTTGCAGACTTGATAACTTGCAAAAAGAGATCCAAGAAACCGTGACAACTAAATTACTCGATAACCTTGAAAGCGCAGAAGTTGGCAAATGTTACCTTGCCAAGGATCCACAAGGTATAGAGTATAGCCGAGCTTTGGTGTTAAACACAGAAAATGAGAAGGCGCTGTGTTATTACGTCGATTATGGGGATGAGGCCGTTGTTAATATACGCGACATGAAGATACTGCCAAATAAATTGCTGAACAGACTGCCTTTCCAAGCAATTCAATGCACCTTACAAGGTGTGTTGCCAGCTTTTAGGGAGTGGGATGACAATGCCACAGATGTACTCTATAAATACACGGTGGAACCAGAAACTGAAATTTTCAGAACCATGTTTGTAAAAGTTTTCGATAAAGTTAAGACTCGTGATGTGAGAAGCAACTTCACTTATTCGGTGGTTTTGAAAGATGGATTTGAAGTAAAAAGCGGTTCAATCAATCAGCTTCTAGTTGACTGCGGATTTGCTAGGTCGCTGAAAATTGAGGATTTCGAAATAACTGGTCCACAGGTTAGTGCAGATTGGGACGAAAAAATCGATATTTCTAATACTGCTTCAACTTCAAACCAACCAATTGATGTCGACGTATTCAATAGATACTTGAATGTTGGTGATTTTGTTGAGGAAGATTTCGATTTTGAGCTGAATGATGCAGAGGAGTTTCTGAGGGTAATGATTTCGTTGATTTGAATCTAAACTATATTTTATTTTTTAAGGCACTAGATGTATCTTTAAACGAACGATTAACACTTATTCCCCAATTACATAGTAAGAATGCCTCCACCAAGACTGAGAGTGGTAGTAGTCCTTCAAAAGACAAATCTGTGGAGTCGTGTTCTTATAAACCTGATGGAGATCTAACACCTGAGATATTTTGGTCTCAAACGAATAATAATCTGAAACTCAAAATAAAGATTTTTGACGCCCTAGGGTGTAAAGTCCGAGTGGTCAGGAAAAGTATTTTAATTTTTAGGTAAGTTTATAATAATACAGGGTATCCCTCGACGAGCGTCAGTTAGCCGTATCTGGAGAACTGTTTCTAGCATCGTCATGAAAATTTGTACACAGAGGTTTCAATTAATTTTGAACCGACGTACAATATTTTCATCATATTATTAATATATAATTTGCAGCGCTTCGTCGCATAATAAGAATTACAGTATCAAGTATGCCCTGCACAAGACTGCAGAATACGATAGACATGTTGTTGGGGGCCAGGAAGTTCTTGTTTATCTTAAGAAAATTGAAGAAGTTGAATGGCCACAATTGACAAAGACTTCAACTCGTTTGAGAAATGTCCATTATGAAGTCGATGAGCGATTGTTGGAAGAAAAAGAGAAAAGATTTTTGCAACTGGATATTGAAGACGAAGAAAGTGATGATGAAGACGATAATATGATGTACGTAGTAGAATCAGATCTGGACAGCGAGTATGACCAAAGTATTCCTTCAGACTCGGATTAACAGAAGTATTTTTGGGTACAATTTTTATACATTCTTATTATTGACAATTTATTATGTGTTTAGTTTGCTGTTTGCATGAATTTACTTCATAAGATATTTGTTTAATTAATAAAATATTGCTTATTAGTAATGACAACACTTGCTTTTGTCAGTAATGATGAATACTAATCTAGGCAGTCGCGGAAATCGTAGAAACATTTTCTTAGAATTTGTAAATAATAAATACAGGGTGTCCCGAAATTGGTCAAAATTGTACCAGTAGATTCCTCTATGAAAAATATGAAAAAAAGTTCGTATGAACATATGTCGAAAAATAAGTCCTTAAAGGGGCCACTGTGAAAGTGTTTTTTTCTAAATACAGGGTGTCCGGAAATAACGATGAAATATTTCGGGGGGTGGTTCTGCAACTCAAAATATGAAAAAAAGTTCCTATGAACATGGGTCCTGAAGGGGGCGCTCAAAATTCGATTTTGATTTTGTCAATGTCAATCATTAAGTTTTTGCATACTATCTGACATCGATAAGCAACATTAGATTACTTTAGATACTAATTTTTAAAATCCGTTCAGTTTTGTAATTTAATAAAAATCGTTTGATAAGCCTAGGAAATGCAAATGGATCTTTAAATCTAATTTTTGCGAAAACGGTTGATCCCACGGTGTTATAACAAGAGAGGCTTTTTTATGTAATTTTAGTCAGGAAACTATATTCCGGTGAGAAATTGTCTAAAAAATAACACGTAAAAAAATTTGGGTGGGGAAAGCTGAAGCCCCCCTATTTTCCACGCCCCTGGTTGAATCTGCTTTTGGTAGATACCATAATCTGATGGCGTTTACTGATGTTAGATAATGTGCAAAAAGTCGTCACTGTATCTTAAGCGGTTCCTGATTTATTCAATAAAAACCGAATTGGAGGCGCCCCCTTCAGAAGGCCGTAGCCCCCTTAGGAACGATTTCCGGATACATGTTTATAGGAACTTTTTTGCATATTTTGAGCTGCAGAATTATCCCCCGAAATATTTCATCGTTATTTCCGGATACCCTGTAAATTCAAAACGGTTAAAGATGGCAACGTGAAATTTGGTACCTTTACTAAGTCTTTGATGCTGAATTTACTACTGTAGAAAAATTTTTAAAATTTTGATCATAAGCGTCTCGTACAGAAGGGGCATAGGACTAATTTACTCAAACATTTTTGTACGTAGTTTTTTTCTCAAATTTAATTCCAGAATCTGAAAATTTGTCGTTTTTTAAGTAAAAATGGTACTTGTGTTGACAGGTAGATTGCGCCGTTTTCAAAAAAAGGGCTTTTCATTGGTTCAGGGCTCCAAAATTTGTGACAGAGGACATCAAAATATCGTAAACAAGTTCATGGATGGGACGGTTCCTTACTTCATTCTAGAAAGAAAAGTTCTTAAGGGTATGGGTCAAAAATGCTTCCAAATGCACACATTGCATTTTATCTCGACATGTCAATTAATTGATATTGCAACCCAGTTTTCGATTTTTTCAGTGCGTTGAATTTAAAAAATAAAAACATAACCCTTCTAATAAATTCTTTCTATTACTAAATAGTTTATTTGTGAGGCAAATATGTTATTTGGTTTTTATTTAGACAGAAACATAGCCAGTGGCAGATTGTAAGTATCTATGTCTTACAGGTCCTCATTTACAAATTGTCGTACTTTGGAGTCCCGTTCACTCTGGATTCAAAGAACTTCTTGTACGTTTCAGGATCATGATAAATTTCTTTCGCAGCAGGATATTCTTTCAATGCGCTACGCCATTTCTTCAAAAGAGGAATGTGGTTTGGACCAAAAGGCAGTTTCACAATGTATTTTGTTATTAGGGGCGAGCGTTCGGCCCACGGCCAAATCATGTAGTCCACCTAAATTAGAAAAAAGATCGTGCTTATCAGGGAAAGTAGATCCAATCACATTACCATTCCAGGAGTGTCCCCACCGAAATAAAGTGTTCCCCTCTTAGCCAACTCATTCTCAAACACGTTTAAAAGGGGTTCTAATTCCTTTGCCCATTCCTCCGGCGTTTTCTGTTTAGCATCCAACACTAATTTGTAAAAAACACCTGTTAATGGGCTGAATTTTTCAATCAACTCTTTATCGCGTTTTTTTGCCGCTGGATCCTTGGGGTATAGGGGTGGGTTGGGGTACTTTTCGTCTAAATAGTCGCTGATATCTAAACTTTCAATTACCACTTCGCTGCCAGTATCTATAACTGGTACTTTTCCTAAAAAGATAACAAATTAATGCCATGTCACTGTCGCTTCGGTATATTTTATAAATAATAATAATTTCATACTTGAATAAATACCATACCTTCAGAATGTATCTTTAGAAACCACTCAGGTTTAGTAGTCAGATTTATATTGACAGTATCGTGCTTAATTTTCTTTGCATTAAGTACTAGTCTCACTCTTTGGGCGTAGGGGCAATATTCCATGGAATAAAGGCGCAGCAATCCTTTCACCTTTGGTGGCTCTTTAGAACCTGTATTTTAATGAACAACCGATAACTTTAAATTAAGTACAAAAGTATTAATAAAACTTTACCTGCTCCCAAATGCGCTAATGACATTTTCAAGGTGATTTATTAACAACAGATCAGAGTGTATACTGTAACAACTTGCAACTTTTTGTATTTATATACAAAATTTATCTCACGATTAACGAATTTAGTAAGTAAACAACATAATTTATAGATAATAAACTCGAAGCTTCGGCTAAATGCAAAAGGATCCCAGGCGCTTTACTATAGAATTTGGGTTTGTTTTCTTTGAATTTCTGGTATTTTCTAAGAAAGGTGATAGAAGGCCTGTGAATATTATATTAGATATACAGGGTGTCAAAATTGTCTGTATTCGGCCGATAACAGCATTGCTGCGAAAAATTGTTAAATACAAAGTTGCAGAGGGACATTTTAAAAATACAATCCTGTATACAGGCTGTCCCACTAAGGAGTAAGAACACAAACATATTTTTTTAAATGGAACACCCTGTATTTTAATTTTTTATTGGTTTCTATGATGAATTCCAAGCAACATTCATTAATCATGTTTTCATCCGGAGCGAATGGTTTAGAAGATATTGGTAATTTTGTGGGAAAAATTAGTTTTACCTAATTGCGTTTTGAAAAGTTGGATTTTACACAATTAGGTAAAATGTTGTACGGAATGCAGAGGTTAATATTTCGAAATTTTTAAATGGCACCACTATCAGATGTTATAGCCATGAGCTGTAACATTAAATTTGCTTTCGTTTGATACAAAATGTCCCTATATCCAAGTCTCGAATTTTTCGTTTTATTCTGTAAAATATGATTTTTAGGAATTTTTAGCTTACAATAATGTTTTTGAAAAGCTGCTCGGAAACATGTCACAATAGGTGTCACAAATTCTGTCAGCCGGAATCTTGCGTTAATTAACCATAAATTATTGTGATCAAGTTTTTTTAAATATGTTAATTTATGAAACGCAAGAATGTACCTACTCAAAAAAGTTGCAGCATTTTCAGCACTTAGGTACTTACCAAAATGAAATAAATAGATAACAATTGCACTTTTTTAATTACTTACTTACCGACTTAATTTTTTTTAAATTATCTACTGTCATTTAAAAACAACAGGTAGGTACTCTGTTAAAATAAAGTGATTATAATGCCAATGATTTGGCTTTGATGATGAGCAGTTTGTGTTCGAAACATGCTAGCTGTTGAAATAAACCTTTTCGGTATAGTGGGCGTTTCTGGAGATATTTATTATAATAATTAGGTACGCTTTATTTTTACTGACACAGAATTTATTGAAGGTCCTGTTTGTAGCCCAAAGACAATTGACAAATTATAAAACGCAACCTTAAATATTAGATCTATAGAAATTGTAATTCGACTGATAACACATTTGACGTACACTCAGGAGATAAAATAATGGCCCTCTGTACCGCTCACAATGTGGATAGATTCTCACCAACTTTATCAAATAAATTAAAATTGAACGTGAATATCTCTTTATTAAAACAACTCGAGTGGGATATACAAGCCTTCACAAACCTATTTTGAGTGCCTTTTCTAAAAATCTATCGACATTGTTCGCGGTCGAGGGCCAATATTTTATCTCCTGACTGTACACCTACACTGAAATATAGTCAGAGCCAACCGTCTAAAAACATCAGGAAGAGAAAGATGAAAATCGTGTTTTACTGAATAAATCGAAAAATACTAAACTTAGATAGGTATAGGAACATTTTGTATTAAACGAAAGCAAATTAAATTTTACAACCTATGGCTATAACATTATTGCGATAGTGGTGCCATTTAAAAATTTCGAAATATTAACCTCTACATTTTTGAAGGTTCATAATGTTACTGGGGACGAACTTGAGAAGCTAAGACCCTTTTCAAGAGCTTTAAGTATAGCCCAAACCTTCTTTAATGGCATGTTAAATTTCCAAAACCAAAGGTTGAAAATTGGTTTGTGGGGTGATTTTTCAAAATAAGTACCTACTGCAAAAGTAATTTTTCTCGCAAAATTGCCAATATCTTCTAAACCATTCGTTTCAGATGAAAACATGACTTATGAAAGTGTAGATTGTGATCCATGTCACTGTAAGGTGTGGATGATTTGGGAATTGTAGCTGTCTTCCGGACTGGTATAAATAAAATGCGGTGTAATATACCAGAGTCCGAAAGACAGCCACAATTCCCAAATGACTAATGAATGTTACTTGGAATTCATCATCAGGGTGTTCCATTAAAAAAAAACTGCTTGTACTGTTATTTCTTAGTGGGACAGCTTATATACGGGATTGTATCTTTAAAGTGTGCCTTGTTTGACCCTTTGCAACTTTAAATTTAACAATTTTTCGCTATCTCTAATAGTAATGGAAATATCGACTGAATACAGACAATTGGGACACCCTGTATAACTATTGTTACATTCACCTTTTACAGATTGCACACACATTTAAGGCAAAAGAATCAATCGAAAAGTATAATAATACAAACAAAAATGTACCTACAAGTGATTTTCAAAAAAGAATTATTAATCTTCTTTTTGTAAGCTGTTATTTACTGCGACGTGCCACTGTAACTTGAACATCAAAATTGGACTCGATAAAATTTCGTTATCTTACCTTCATAAACAAATACAATTATTGGAAAACGTTTTCTTTGGTAAGAATTATTTTGGACTTTTTAGGCCGCTATCCATCTGATTTTCTTTTCAACAACTCAATTTTGATCATTTGAAAGGTTTTATAGACGTAGAATTTACGTAGTGTTGTCGTGATTGCTGTGCATAGTGCGTATTATTACAAAAGTGATTTTTAAAATTTGAATATCATCCCGCCATTTCCGAGGTGGCTCATTGTTGTACGCATGCGCACTCACGGACAGTTCGCGGATGCGTATTGCGAATTTCCGCGTCGTTTCTGTTTGCCGCCATTATTGTTCCTTCGTCAATGGATTAGAGTGTGTTTTGTTTTTCTCCAGGGCAATAAACATCGGCACGATGTCAGCTTAGTTTTTCCAGAAATTCTTGCACACGCAAGTGTGCCGTACAACTAGATAAAATGGAGTAAGTAGCTTTTAAAACTAAACAATCCTTTCTTTAATAATTTGCCGCAAATTCTGTTTCTGCATCGATTGATACACCTTGCCCTTCTCTGCCATGATTAATTGTTGTCAGTGATGTCATCATCATCCAGATTGCCTGATTTCTATCAATTGAAGAAGCGTAGTAAAATTTCGTTAACTTACGCAGACCTAACTAGGGTTAGGGTTAATTTTAACCCTAAATTATTTTGTTTCATTCATCCACTTGTTACATAAAATACTCAATTCAATATGGTTGTGATACGCGTATGTGATGTGCCATAATATTATGACCTACTTACGTTTGGATCTACCTTGTCTAAAAGGCTGTTTACACTAGGTACATGATTTTCTGTATGACTTGAAATCACCATGACTCCAAATTGTTATCAACAATCATTCGCCATGGTGATTTCAAGTCATGCAGAAAATCATGTAGTGTAAACAGCCTTTAACTTCCGGTTGTACCTGTTTTTTTTACCATCTTGGTTGTTTCTTGGCAAAATCCATATGCACGTTTCTAATTTGGAAGGTTTTCTCCCTGGTGTATGGTGGTACCGAAATCAAAATACCCCCTTTACCCTTAAGGCAATTTTGGTCAGTCTGATTCTGAAACTGGACCAAAGATTGTGTGGACATTAGGACATCGTTATTATTAATTATTTTGCTTTCAAATCTCAAGTTTCTATTTGTCGTTCGTTATCAGCGGAAGCACCTGCAAATTCGATATAATTATTATGAATATATTATACTATGTACTTAGAACGATAAGATAAAGGGGATAACTATTTGCAAGATTATTGAGTAAGATTTAATGCGAAAATTCATTATGGATGTATTGGAGGCAAACAAAAACGGTACATGCCAAGTTGTTGAAAATTTCACAGATTACTCTTGTAATTGTTCTTAGTCCTGATTATGGAGGACTGTATGAAGGAGACAACTCGCCATACACTAAAAACGTCCCCACTTTTACAATCGTAAATCAAGTTCCAAAAGCTACCAGAGGCGCAAGTGGCCGAACAGACTCATATTGGTTCTGGGTGTATAGGAAATAAAAACAGTCAATTCTTAAACAAATTTTATTGATCATTAAATTATTTAATAGTAAATAGGAATAATTTACGAAAGAAGTCGGCACGTATTTAGGTACATACAGGATTAGTTAAATGCATGGATACAGCCGATTATTTCCCAAACTATTGAATTTATCAAAAAATTGTTGAAATAAGAGTTGGTGGATTTAGGCGCACGTTTTGTGTTGGACAATTTTTTTTTTTCACGTTGGAATTACCAAGTAATGACGTCATCGCCATTTTTAACCTCCCCACTCCACTTCACCATTTAAAAAAAAGGGAGGTTTTTAAAATGTGTCTGTATGTATGTACGTTTGTACGTACGTTCGTAAACACGCCACAGCCCAAACTACTAGACAGATTTAGCTGAAATTTGCTACGTGTACATGTGATAACCCAACTTAGATCTGAAAAGCTTTTGGAGCCAATCGTGCAACTAGAAATGCCATTTTGGCACATCAACTTTTAAATTTTAAATGCAAACCCCCATTTTTCACCTCACGATAGAAAAGGCTTTCAAATTCTGCTTCTAAAAATGTATTCATTCTTAGTGCCCTTTTGATCAAAAATTTAAAAAAAAATTATTTTTATCCGACTTTAAAATCGCGGTACAGCCCAAGCCCCTGAACCGATTTGGCTGAAATTTTGCACACGGGGATTGTATTGCACGTCGAAGAGCTGAACAAATTTTGGATTCAATCGGCCCACGGAAACTGCCGTTTTGACACACCAATTTGTAACTTTAAAATATTTCACTCATTTAACCATCCAAAACAAGTTTTTGAAAGATTTATTGTCACCATCAAAAAGGTCTTTAAATTCTGGTTTTAAGTAAGACAAAATTCGTTCGCATTTAGTGCTCTTTGGGTCAGAAAATCGAAATTTCATAATAACACTAAAAATACATTATAGCCCAAATTAGCGAATCGATTTAGCTGAAATTTGGTACATGGAGATTGGGTGACCCGTTGAAGACCTGAAAGGCTTTTGGAAGCAGTTGGTCCACGGGAAGTGCCATTTAGGCATATCAACTTTAAATTTTAAATACAAAGGTCTCCTTTTTATGTCGCCATTAGAAAGACGATCAAATTCTCGTTCTAAAAATGTAGGTATTCACAGTTTCTGCCATTTCAGTGGAAAATAGAGAAAAAATTCTTTCTCATTAAAAGGGAGCGAGCTGACAGTGGATGACATAAAGTGGCAGTTGTTGTCAAAAAGGTGGCAAAAGATTAACCTTAAAAGGAACATATTGTCAAATGTGATGGGTGATGTCCGAGGTGGTGTCGGTATTTGTCAGAAAATTGCAAAATTAGTCACAGTCGATAAGGGTAAAAGATTTCTGTTGAATTGACCACTATCTACACAGAATACAAAGATCCACGCGATGGGGAGGTTCCAGCCGCTTCTCTGCTGCACTTTTTTTTTAAATGACAAGATATGTCGGGTGTAGTATCATTAGAAAGGTGATTTTTTTCTCTTTACAACGGCGTGAAAAAATTATGCTCTTAGGGTGGAATTCTAAGTTAGTTTACGTTATGACTCATAACGTATCTTAGTGCGGATCGTAACTCAGCAGAGGGCGCCACTAGTACAATTTTGCAGAGTTCTTTAATGCCGCCGGTCGCTCGGTCGGGTCGAGGTCGAGTGACAACTGACAAGTGACAATTCAAACACCGGACGCAAAGATGGCTGCTGCATGAAATTTTATGCCTGATTAAGTAGTTGATTTCTTCGAAGAAATTGGTTCTGATTCGAGTGATGAGAACGAGGAAGACGTTGTTTTACCCCCCAGAGTGCCTGGACAATTGATGAGATCCGCGAGCAGCAATGTGTGTTTATTTATGTCCGCAAGACCAAGAGCATCGGTCCATCGCCCGAAAGATTAGCAAAAAACCCGAGACAATGGGAAGGGAGGTATCCACACATTACGTCGATGTTCAAGTTATACGTTGGTCTCGGAATTTTATGCCAGTGGTGGGTTGCAGTACTTTTTGGTACCAGTGGTCAAATCTTAAAACCCGCAGCCTGCAGAGGAATCGATGAAGTAACTCATGCTCTTGTGGATATACCACCACCAGAGTTTATTCGCAGCGCAGATGAATATCCTCAAGTTAAACAGGGCATTCGGAATGACAAAATGCGGAGCTGGATTACAATTAGTTCTTGGAGCGATCGATTGCACACACAGCATTGAGAACCCCCACTGACCTGCCAGAGCACAGTACCTCGATCGACACCTGAACAACTCTATTAACTCCCAATTTGTGGTAGGCTACTCAGATCCTTCCTCCCATTTTGAAACTCACAATACATATTACGAATGATATTACAGCTACAAATAAACTAAATTTTATGTAGACAATTGAATTATTATTAACATTCCCCTTACTAACAGTTCTAAATCTGCCTGACTTCTCTGAACCAATCTGCATTCTGCAACCCCAAGACAGTGGTATGTATGTACCTACTTACCAAAATTAATAAAACTAAAATCAACTCAAGAAATTCTATAATAATATAAAAATTATAACAAATTGCTAATAGTTGGTTGAAAGCTTCGTCCATTCTTCAAAGAGGAACTGATGCTTGATTACCCGAGGTAGTAATCAAATTACTAATAGTTGCATTTATCAAGAAAACAACATATTTTCCCAGATTAGCATGTCCTGAGTTTCCTAAACCACTTGAGGATATTTATCTGCCATGGGAAATCTGGTGGTGGTATATCCACAAGGGCTTGAGTTACTTCATCGATTCCTCTGCAGGCTGCGGGTTGTGAGATTCGACCACTGCCAACTGCTACATACCAACAAGCCATTGCAACCCACGACTAGCATAAAATTGCGAGGCCAGACCACTCATATAACTTGTACATCGGCGTAATGTGTGGATACCTCCCTTCCCTTTGTCTTGGGTTTTTCTTAATCTTTCGGCGATGATGTTCAGGACATAAATAAACATTGGGTTCGTTGAAACAATTCCTGCTCGCTGATCTCGTTAATTGTTCAGGGCACTCCGGGGGGTAATAAAACATCTTCGTTGTTCTCATCGGTCGAATCAGAACTAATTTCTTCGAATAAATCATTTGCGAAATCAAGGATAAAATTTCGTGCAGCAGCCATCTTTGCGACCGGTGTTTCAAATGTCAAATGCCTGATCAAATGTCACGACACGATTGTCACTTCACTTGCTATTCGACCTCGACCGAGCAACCGGCGGCATTAAAGAACTCTGCAAAATTGTACTAGTGGCGCCCACTGCTGAGTTACGATCCGCACTAAGATACGTTATGAGTCATAACGTAAACTAACTTAGAATTCCACCCTTAGACACAATGAAAATTTCGAGTGAATTTCAAATTAATGTGTTCACAAAAATAAAAGTTGAAAGGCAAAATTTGATGCCATTCCTTTTTTTGGCATTTTCTTCACTAGAGTAATGAGGTCATACTCATTTTTTTAATGGCAAGATTATGACGAGTGAAATTGCATCAAAATCATTTCGAAATAATGAAGCTCACAAACTGCATTGGTGGATTTAATAATCTTATCTGCACGATGGCATGTTGCGATTTTTCAACCGCAATTCGTTCTAAAATGTACTTGATTTAATACACCTTAATAAAAAGAGAATTTTATAAAGCTGCTTTTATTACTTTTTGTGGCATGGAATCATTAAATTGAAAATTAAAGCACAAAGTTGAAAAGGTGGATCTAGCAAAAAAAAATTTAGCATCAGTTTTGCCTATTTGACACAATACTGTAGTAGTTTTTCAATCAGCTTACCTTTGGGGCCTTGAACAGACTTTTTCTCACATCGTCTTGTCCTCTTTTTGACCATTTTCAATGGGGATTCTCATGTTAAAATACCGCCAAGCATTTTCGGGACAACCTGTATACTCAAAAGAGGGAAATAAAAAATTGCAGAATAATTGGATATCGCACCCACCAAGACTCCGAACTCGGGACCACCGCATTCTAGACGGCTGCTCTACTTGATTTTTTGGATTAATTAACCAGTTGTGGTATAGGTACACGTGTTAAAACTCTTTCGAATTATACTGGTTTTTATCAGCAGTTTTTTGAAAATCGAACGGATATAGGGTCACTAGATTTCTGCTATTGCATGCGTACGGCATTCGACAAAGATCGGTAGAGATATTCCTTTCTAAAAATTGGAGAAATTGACAGTGTATCTCACTTCCACTCATTGAAATTTATCTCCATCCTTTTCAAATTGTGGATGCCGTTTCCGGTAGGTGTCCTTACCTTCCTAAATAACATCGGGTGTCCCAAAAAAAACTGGACAAAATATTTTTGGGAATAAGTCTGCCATTTCTTAACCAATTAAATTAATTTAAAGTTATCCAAATCGGTTAAGAAATGGCTGACTTATTTCAAAGACTATTGTGTCCGGTTTTTTTTGGGACACCCGATATACAGGGTGTCCGCGAAACATGTAGCAGAACTCCTACCGTAGGTTCCTTACATAAAAATAAGTTGAAAAGTTCCTATGAAGATTTGTCCCGACATCGCCTCCTAAGGGTGCTAGGTCTTCTCGTAGGAGGAGGCTGGGGACCAGTTTATTTTAAATATTTCGGAAACGGCTTAATGTACGATATTGCAATTTGGTACATCGACTTAGGTACTTAAGGGTGTGTCATGTACAAAATTTCATTCAAATTGATGGAGGGGAACATTCAGTTACCGACCCCTGCATTTGGTATTTTCAATGCAAAATTACAATATTATGCATCAATTTTGCGCAATCAATAAAAATATATGCTATTGCATGATGCGGTCCTTGTAATTTTTGGATCAGTTTCACAAAGTCGCCTATGCAAACCAGGGAAACATGTAGCAGAACTCCTACCGTGAGTTCCTTACATAAAAATAAGTTAAAAAGTTCCTATGAACATGTGTCCGATATCGCCTCCTAAGGGCGCTAGGTTTGCATAGGCGACTTTGTGGTCCAAAAATTTCAAGGCGCGCATGATGCAATAGTACACATTTTTGTTGATTGCGCGAAATCGATGGATTATTTTGAAATTTTGCAAGAGCAATAAAAGTTTTCTTGTGAAATTTTACTTCTAAATATCGGTGAATAATACAAAGAAGTAAAATTCCAACATTTTCTCGAAGTGGCTTGGTTAGATAATAAGAATAAAAATTCTCAGTCTTGCCACGTTATGTATTAAAAGTAGTAGTTTTTAACAGCTACATGTTTCAAGAGCAGAGGCTCCCATCTTCAGGCTAGAGAGTAGACTAAATTAAAATTATGAAAATTTACAAATAAAACAGAGTTTACCTGAGGTTAAAGCTCAAAGGTTACATTGAAATTGTTTTTCACAAGATTTTTACATTTAAATGATGAAAGTGGCTGAAATAAAGTGAGATAAAGCAGCAAGTTGACCCTCGGAACACTTACCAAGACAAATTTTATATTAAACGGAGAAAAACTTTAAAAAAACTTTAAAAATTAAAAAGAAGCTTCACATGTTTCTTGGTCGGAGGAACATGACAGCAGGAAACGAAAATTGGGAGCTGACATTAAGCGCTTTCCTTTTAGGTGTTTGTTGCTCTAGAGCTACAAGCACTGAAGCAACTCCGAGCTGCCCTAAAAGGAACACGTATTTCAGGGGATTATTCACCGCGTGAGTGACACTTGCGTTGTTTGACAGATAACCTAACCGCATCAGAAGTCAATAGTAAAATAATCGCCCATTTCGCAAGCTGATGCCATAGTGGCGGAGTAGAGATGAAGGCGATGCAAAAATTTTCAAAAGGCACAGGTAAACTGTTGGAGAAAACCACGGAAAACTACTCAGCTCATATCGACAATGACAAACTACGCACTGCGCATGCGGGGGCTTGTTGCACCAGCTCCAGCGTTGGTGCTTGAGGGGAAGGGGGAAGGCAGATCGAGTAACTCTGGGGCAAAATGCACAAGTAAAAGGAACACGGGGCGAATTATTCTTGAACAGTTCGGAGTTGCACCCTGTCCTAAAAGGAAAGCGACTATTGATGACACTTGAGAGAACTAATAAGTGACGTGACAGATAAAATAACTAGTTAGGGCGGCAATTTTTGAAAAAAGTGCTAAAGGTTTCAATACCAACAAGAGTGGCTCTTTGGTTGTTTAAGAGCTCTGTTTCAGGGTTGTTCAAGTTTCTTGCTAAATGTAAAAATCTTGTGAAAAACAATTTCAATGTAACCTTTGAACTTTAACCTCAGGTAAACTCTGTTTTATTTGTAAATTTTCATAATTTTAATTTAGTCTACTCTCTAGCCTGAAGATGGGAGCCTCTGCTCTTGAAACATGTAGCTGTTAAAAACTACTACTTTTAATACATAACGTGGCAAGACTTTGAGAATTTTTATTCTTATTCGGTGAATAATGTTTCAAGAACTGCTTATGTAGGTTTTGCATTGAAAATACCAATTGCAGGTGTCGGTAACTGAATGTTCCCCTCCATCAATTTTAATGAAATTTTGTACATGACACACCCCTAAGTACCTAAGTCGATGTACCAAATTGCAATATCGTAGATTAAGCCGTTTCCGAAATATTAAAAATAAACTGGTCCCCATCCTCCTCCTACGAGAAGACCTAGCACCCTTAGGAGGCGATATCGGACAAATCTTCATAGGAACTTGTCAACTTCTTTTTATGTAAGGAACCTACGGTAGGAGTTCTGCTACATGTTTCGCGAACACCCTGTATACATCGACTGGCCTTAAACGGATATAAAGGAGCTTTACAACAATTAATTGGTAATGAAATTTGCTTCGTATCACTAGTAGGGGGATGCTATTTGAAATTTTAAAGTGTTGCGGTGTATCGCGAGAAAAGATTTCCAAGCGCTAGTAAACGCGGTTGTCACAGGAGACGTTATCGCGGATCTTTAAAACGCTGTTTGGTCTTGAAAATAATACAGGGTGTCTCAGAACTCCTGTGTAAGCCCGTAATGGTAAATTCCTTGACTCAATCTAAAACGAATTTTCCTTTACAAAAATTTCGAGGGTCGAATAGTTTTCAAATCGGAAGCAACTGAAGTCAGCCAATCAGAATGAATCTCAGAATAGGTCCCGTCGACCGGCGTGACGTTAATTCGCCATGTTTGAGGGTATGCGCGCGCATTCCTGTAGTATCGCTTTGTCCACTTTGACATTGTTGACATTTGGACCATGGCCGTCTCTAGTTCCAGGCCATGTCCTAACCATTTGGCAACGTGGCGAGAGGAGATTTACCGTCAATTTGACAAATTGTCTCTGATTGTCATTTAAGTGAAACTTTTGCCAAAAAAGACGAAAAATATTACAATCTTTACGAATTTCAAATGATTAACGCACTGAAAATGAATATTTTGAAGAAACTATGTAAGATATGTTGTATTTAGTAAATTTATAGCGATAAATTTTGATTACAGACCCATTTTAAATACTATGTGGACAAGAGTGTTTTGTGAAATTGATTTCACCGTGTTTTAATTAAACATTCACTGGAATTGAGCTTTTATCATTAGGAAGTTTAAATAAATAGCAGAAAACCATTTGGACCTGATGGATAAATCGCATTTCAAGGCAAGATTCAATAATGATCTCGAAATTATAAAACGTGGAGGACTCGCAGTGGCTTCGAAGGGAGTTGTTTGAGGTCCAGATGCTTAGAAATCATGCAAGGCTGATTTGAATTTGAATAGAATTTGTAAAAAATCTTTTTCTCTGTCTCTAGAAGCAGAATTTGTTACTTAAAACTTCCTTAATAGGGCACATCTTACAGGCTTTCTTAAAGTATTGAATTTCAATTCGTTAATCATTTGAAATTGAAAAAAATATAATATTTTTTGGTAATTTCTGCAGTGTTTCACTTTAATGACAATCTATGACAATTTGTCAAAATGACGCTAAATCTCCTCCGGCAGCGTTGCCAAATGGTTAAGGACGGGGCCTGGAACTCGAGACGGCTATGTTTGGACACCAAACTTAGGCAACTCTTTATACACCCCCGTGCAAGATGTTGCTGAGATACACAAAAAATAATAATGGCACAAGGAATAAGGCATCAACAATCTTTTCTGTATCCCAGCAACAGCTTGCACATCCTTATTTTACTTTGTACCATTTAATTAAGTTATGCATTCTGGTGAATTTGAGCTGCTTCCCATTAGAAAACACTATTGGACACTCGCAATTTTCGCTAAGGAAAAAAATTCGTCCGGGGTCCAATTCTCGAATCGTACGAACTGTTTCGTATGCGGAATCACTAAGGTACGAGCAATCTGATTGGCCGCTGCCTAGCAACATTGCATACGAAACAGATTCGAACGATTCGAGAATTGGGCCCCAGAAATCAGCTATTACCGGCTTATGCGGAAGTTCTGAGGCACCCTGTATATCTAATTTTCTTTTTGCGGCACGTTAACTGTTTTCCGTTCATTTTCTTTTGAGTTTACTCTGCCTTTAACAGTAAATATCTGTCTATCGTCGTTTATCAACGATTTTTTAAAACGTTTTATTTTTCCAGCGCCAACATGGCACTTCTCTTGCACGCCGCAATTTTCTCGGCAGAAGAAAACTACTTCAACCAACTTTCCCTATTAACTGTGTACAGCGCGCAACACAAGCAACATGAGTTTGGCGCTGTGTGCACCATGGAAGGAAGAACCATTGTCACCCATCACTAGTGATGAGGTGTCATGGCTCTCCGACGACACTTTCTATCAATCTTCATTGGAGCAAGGTGACATAAAGTTTGAAGATGATGCAGTCCCTTGCGAAACTAAGGCAGAAGTTGCTTCTCTTATGCTGGAGAGTCTGGAAAATCTGATCGACCTCGATGAGCTCATCAAAGAAGGTATGAACTTGATACCTACTTACTAATTTTACTTGTGGCACTATGAACTACAGGGTGTCTCAGAACGCTCGCACCAAATTCTAATGGAGTATTCAGGATTAAATTCTGAGTCGATAGGCGTTTTTGAAAATTTCCAGGGTCCAATAGTTCTCAAGTTATAAGAAATTTAAGAGGACCAATCAGATTTCAGCTTTGAGTTGCTTGATAAGGTAATTTAATGCTAGATGCACCATTTCCTAGGTAACAAGATACTATCAATGAAAATTTATACTGTTGTATCTTGTTACCTAGGAAACAGTGCATCTAACATTAAATTACCTTATGAAGCAATTCAGAGCTGAAATCTGATTGGTCCTCTTAAATCTCTTATAACTCGAGAACTATTGGACCCTAGAAATTTTCAAAAACACGAATCGACTCAGAATTTAATCCTGAATATTCCATTAGAATTTGGTGCGAGCGTTCTGAGACACCCTGTATACAAACTATGCAAAGGATGATACGACAATAGTCCTTGTCACAATAAGTTTGCCAGAATGAGCGCTTTTTCAAATTTATATTTTTTCCTTTTATTTCGTAGTTCCAGATTAAAATAATTCTATAGTATTTTCAACAAAACTTCCGTTGCATGTCATCATTAGAATTGTCGATTTGCACATTTATCTGAGGAACCTCACTTAATCTCAGCAGTTTCATTGATTCATTTAAATTTTTAGGCATCAAATTGCTAAGAATAAATGAGGTTCCTCCAAGGGTTCCTCAGAAAAATGTGCAGATCGTAAATCGTAAACGTTTATTGATGACGTGCAACGAAGTTTTGTTGATATGGCTATACAGGGTGTTCCTATATTCATAGTCCTGACTCCGGGACGTTACATCATTCTAGGAAGAAAAGTTCCTATGGACATAACTCCGGAAATGCTTTATAAGGGAGCTGCGCCCCTTTAAAGGGGTACTGAAAAAAAATCAGTTTTCTGAAGATTTCTCGAAAAATATGAACAACAGGATTTTGAAATTTAGAGCAATGGTTAGTGCTATAAAGAGCTTTCTCTTCAATTTTTTCAGATTTTTAATAACATCAGAGGTGTGCGTTCTTGGGGGGTCTTACACATTTTTTTACATTTTCTTTTGTTGTAGTCATTTTTCTCACCAAATAATAAAATCTTAATCGGTGGTCGATTCTACCCAGAAAAGAGGCTCTTGTTGAATGTCGCCAAAGCGCACCCTTTTCGATTAAAGTGACTTTGATTCGTTTAGAGCACGAAAATTTCTGTTGTAAGATTTATTTTATCTACCTAATTAGTGAAAATAAACACAGAATATGATTTCTTACATCATTTTAGAAAGAAAAGTTTATATGGGCTTATGGGCGGTAAATAATTCCTAAGGGGGATATGGTCCTTCGAATAATATGTTTTCCGAGACTCCATTCGAAGGACCATAGCTCTTTAAGGAAATATTTTCTGCCGTATCTTAGTATGAACTTTTCTTCGTAAAATGATGTAAGGAATCATCCTCCATCTTCATTTTCATTAATGAGGTAGATAAAACAAAAGTGCTAATCACAAAATTTCGCCCCCTAAACCAAATGGAATCATTTAATTCGAAAATGGTGCGCCCTAGCTACATTTAATAAGAGCACCTTTTTATGTGCAATAGACCAGAGATTACGAATTTGTTATTATTTGGCAACAAAAAGGCCCACAACAAAAGAAAATGTAAAAAAATATGTAAGACCCCCCAAGAACGCACACGTCTGATGTTATTAAAAATCTGAAAAAAAATTGAAGAGAAAGCTCTTGATAGCACTAACCATTGCTCTGAATTTCAAAATGCTATTGTTCATATTTTTCGAGACATTTTCAGAAAACTGATTTTTTGAGTACCCCTTTAAAGGGGCGCAGTTCCTTTATAAAGCATTTCCAGACATATGTCCATAGGAACTTTTCTTCCTAGAATGATGCAAGGAATAACGTCCCGGAGTTAGGACTACGAATATAGGAACACGCTGTATTTCTCTTTTATTATGCGCCAATGACTAGTTTGAGTCACTCAATCGAAGAAATCACATTATCTATACCACCAATACTGCAAACTTCATCTGAAAAGTTCTATAAAATCACAAATAAACATACAAGTAAAATAAAGATTACCACGTAAGGTGGTTCGTGCTTGTTTCAATATTGATAGTATATTTGGTTGCATATTCTACATAAATCTACGCATTAGTATAGCGTATTAAATATGCGTGTACATATTTCATAATCATATATTTACTCTCACTTCTTTGGAAACATATTTATCGCTCTAGTTCTGACATTATTTATGCTTACTCAAAGGATAGACGTAGTATCCAATATTAGAATCGTTTCAAGTGTTATTTTAGTGCCGTAGCAGAATGTCAATGTAGCAGGGTGTCAATTTCGGGGGTTGAAAACCACAAAAAATTCCGCAAGGGTTGCACGCAGCTTTTTGAAACTCAAAATCGGACAGACGGGGTGGAAATTAGGGGTTGCAACCCGAAATTTCGCTTAATAAGTATTGGTCGAAATTGGTTTCATTCGATAGCGTTATGATTGAAAAAAGATGTAATTCATTATTATTTGCGAAAAATCACCCTTAAAGGCGTTAGAACCTCTGACTTGCAGAAACACAGATTTGGAGTCTTAATTTCCAGTGACACTGTAGGCGGATATACAAATTTTCTATAAGATCTAACAAAGGGGATGAAATTTAAGGGTTTAAACTGGAAATTTCTTCAACTAAATGGTGGTATAAAATTACGGGGTTTCGATAGATTTCGGTAAACTGTTGAAGAAAGCATTAGAGTTTTCAATCTAAAACCAACCACTAACAACCCTTAACGCTTTGCAAGCGGATAAATAGATTTGATTTATTTTTTCTGAAATTGTATTGATTTATTTATGAACAACCGATGTAAGTAAATACGCAAGAAGTTGTAAATCATAAAAGGGTGAATTTTTCAATGAATTGGATTAGGGTGGTGAAATTGAAAATACAACTTTCTTTAGAGCATGTGGAGGTGATGAAATAGGGGGTTGAAATTTAGAGGTTGAAACGTCCATGAAGCTTTGTAATTTTACACAGAGAAGCAATATCTACTGTGAAGCTGTGAGGTCTTACACACTTATTTTCGTGCTATATTTTCTAATTCTACTTAATCGAAGTTAATCTTCACCCTTCTTGACTTTTCATCCCCTTTCGCAATTTAGTTTTTTCTTTCATTCACTTATTTTATTTGGTTTATTTTCACTCTTTTTCACTTTTCAGCCCTCTTTCTGTTTAACTGAGTGCTAATTCCACGAACTTCTCAATTTGTTTTTTTGTTCATTTTCTACTGTTTAATTCTGTAGGAACAAATTTTCAACATTTCGCCTTTTTGACACATCTGTGCGTCTGCGGAGGCACTACTACTAGGTGCAGATTGATAAAGACTGCACCCGATTCCACCTACATACACATTAACAAGATAAACACCTACGGGGATATCCCTTGCATTGATGTACATACATTTTCCGGTGGCTTTTTATAACAGGTGATCAAAATAGTTGCCATAAAAATTTTTGTCTGGTACGTCTCAATAATTTCCTTCAAAAGTTTCAAGGTGCCTCGCAATAGCCATAAGCATGCAACATTTATCAGCAGTCGCAGTAAATTGATAGCGCTGGCATTGCAAATTTTAATAAATGTGAGATAAAATATTTCTATTTTGGTTTCCAATTAAAAGAGATAGACAAAATGGGGGCAAAATTTGACACAGCCCTGTATGCAAAAGCATTGCAAAATCTGTCATTGTCAAATTTTGCCTCCAAATTACGTCACGAAATAGAGACAAGTTCGGAAACCTTCTTTGTTTTCTTATAAATAAAACCAGAGATTCTCATTTGCCCAGAAATGGCAAATGAATTTTGGGAAACAAAACCAGCCGTGAATTTTTTAACCCCATTTGATCATTCGTTTAGAGGTCTTAACTAAAAACGAAAAGCAAGGCCGTGATAATGTATTTTTGAATTCAGTGCAGACTAT
The DNA here is from genome assembly GCA_963924575.1 of Pycnomerus fuliginosus. NCBI lineage: Eukaryota > Metazoa > Arthropoda > Insecta > Coleoptera > Zopheridae > Pycnomerus > Pycnomerus fuliginosus. The sequence continues at coordinate 31,007,415 of OZ004618.1, read as the reverse complement.
AAAATATCAAATAAACCTTGTTCTTTTGCACTTGTATTTTGCAATCCCAAGTTTTAAATGATGCGTTTATTGGTCACTGATATCAAGTGCGTAAACAGGGCGTTTTTATTTGGCTAATCACGGAAATATTCTAGTGTTTCTTTTTCTACAAATTGGTCAATTCTCTTAATTATTGTTTTCGTCAAAAACAGTGAACTAGTTACTGTTACCATGTGGAAGTTCTTCTTCGATTATAATAATGAGCGATTATTGTACTTATCTTTTCAAATTTTTATTGAATTTGTGTCAATTTTGCTTAAGCTATCTTTCATTATTTAGAATACAGCATTGAACTTTGACATGTGAAACTTGTTTATTTAGACATTAGTATGTTTAAAGTGTCATTTTGACTGTAGGACATTGTTTAGGTTATCTACTACGTGCCTCTTGATTTTATGTCCTGCTCAATTATTCGACTAAAATACCTAACAGCACAAGCTGCAATCTTAATAACCAAAATAAAGCCCATCTGCCTGTTAAGACATTTATTTTATCGACTGTCATGTTTTGCTCAAAAAACCTAAAAAGCAAACCAATAACAATTCGAATTCAGCAACATTACTTAATTTTAAGAAATCCAATAGCCTTTCTTTCTTGACGATTTTTATTGATCGCTGAGTATGTTTTTACAGTCCGATATGTTAAAACTCTAAGGTGTGTGATTGTCGGTGCCCTGGCTGTACTTACAGTGCAACTACAACAAGATCGTCAGAATTTAAAATCAAGTATGCCATGAAAGTTGAACGGCACGTCGAGGCTTTACTGATGTTCACTGAGTTACTTCTCACGAAGGTTTTTCTGTATTTATTTGAAGTATAAATAAGAGTGGTGGTTCTGTCATGGATTAACCTCGGTTTAGCCTAAACTTGGTTTGGTTGCCAAGCAACGGCCAATCAGAACGCTGAACTCTGACATTTAAACCACGTTTAGATATAACCTCGGACATTTAATAAATTAACGAAAATAACACTACAGAATCTGCTTGAAATAACGATAATGACAACTATCTGACTGAAAATGCGACCAGTGACAGCCCCTGGATGACGTCACTTTCCAACTCAAGGCATTTGGAGTTAGATAGGTGTACCGCAAGTATTATTCAGGAAGTTTGTCTCGCTTGGATCTAACCCTCCACTCTGAGTCCACTGGTGACGTCAAAAATGCTATAACGTGATCCGAGGGGTTATCCACATGGCAAATTTGTGTACACAAAATCACGAATTATAAGAAAATCGCCAAAATCACTAGGAAATCGCTAAAAGTTGCCAAAATCGCCAAGTTGCTGGGAGTTAACACCGGTGAAAATCGCTTATTTCCACACAAAAACAATAAATTCGATGGTAATTAGTTATCACAGAATTCCTGATGTTGATAAAAAGAAAAGCCACCGGAAGATGTACATCAAAGCGATGTGTATCGGATGTGCATCTCTGTAGATGTTTATCGCATTGATGGGTTGGGTCTGGATTACTGATGGAATCGGGTATAGATTTTATCAATCTGCACCTAGTAGTAGTGCAATGAGAAAAAAATGTTATAAGAAGAAGTTTTAGGCAAAAATAAATGTTTCGCCTTAATTTCTTGAAAATTTCTATATTTCTGCAACAAAAAGGGTGTTTTCCTCAAGAAATTCAACATTTTCATTTTTGGCTGAAGCTTCGGATTTATCCATTTGAGGTCATCATTCTGAGCAACTTTTTGTTACCTATAAAATTTTTGATAAAAAAATGCCTAAGACGATTTTGTTACTTTTGGCTTCTTTTTTGAATCGCAGTAAGCTGGGATATCAACCTAATTATAAAGAAAGTACCATAGCTGCAGGTTTTGGAGCTCTAGGTGCAGAAAAAAGAACGAATTGATTCGGCTAATATGTTAATAACCAAAATATTTCTGTGGTCCCAGTTAAAGTGACACACACTGTAGAAACCGATAAATTTCACTTGGAAGAATGACAAGAAATATGGAGATTTCTTGATAGAACCGTCAAAAATCTTGACGAGGCACGTCTCGTCTTGAATTTTGAAAAAATTTCTTGTTTTGATCATGCTTTGTTTTTTTATCAAGATCAAGACATGATCAAGAAATCTCGCATCACATTATTCAGTAAAAATTTGAGTTTCCGCCTCTAAATTTCACCCCCTTCGATAAATTAACCTTAAATTCACTCCTCCTCTCTCGAAGATATAATGTATACGACCTCACAGTTTGACAGGATATTGCTTCCCTGTGCCGAATTACAGGGTTTAATGAACGTTTCAACCCCTTATTTCACCACCCTAACATGCTGTAGTGAAAGTTGTTTTCGATTTCATCCAATTCGCTGAAAAATTGCGACTATCTGGAGGTTCATGTTTTCAATCCCCCATGATTTCACTCTTTTATCATACAGAGGTGTTACATAGTTTCTTGCGTATTTAGTTACTTTAGTGGGTTATAAATAAACAAAATTTAAAAAATTAAATAAAATTTATTGCAAGATGTTAGGGGTTGCTAGTAGCCTAGGGGTTGGTTTTAGGTTGAAGGCTCATGAGATCTTTTCTTAATGGTTTACTTAAATCTTGTAGAAATTTACAGTTTCGACCTGATTGAAACCCTTGAGAACTCGCTTGAAAATCGCTAAAAAATTCCCAAAATCGCTAGAAATCGACAAAATTGAAGTCTGCTTTAAGGTTTCAAAGAAACTTTAAGCGCTTAAATATACTTACAGTGTATTTATAAGCGAGCTGAAATCAAACAGTTCCTTAAGGGATTTGTAAAGGATTCTTGGGTCATTATAAAACTTCTTATAAAGCTCTAAAGAAAACTCGGCGATGGTTTTATTAAAGTGTCAGGGCGAAAGACTTATAAAGTGTTATGAAACCATACTATAAAACCTTTAGTGTTTAACACTATTTGTCTTATAAAAGTAAAGCTAGTAGACTGTTATAAATTCTTTTATAAGGTTATAAGTAATTCTCATAAGAAGTTTTATAAAAGCTTCTAAAGCTGTTATTAGAATTGAAGTAGATTTATAAGCCTATATTCTCAAATAAAACTTCATATAAGAAGAATAGTTTTAAGAACTGCTTCTAAAAAAACTGTTACAAAGAACAAGGTTCGCCAGGGAGAGCATTTGTACTACTTGGGCCCTTGACGTGATCGGTTTGAAAGCTCCAAGTGCCTTAACATACCTGGAAACTTCACTTGCCTTGAGATAAGCTATAAATATAAGAACTTTGAATTTCAAAAGAAAATGACAGTTTATGATGCCCTTTATTCTCTTCAGCCAGTGACTTACGCACAATATGTACACTCGACTGCAAATGAATGCTAACGATTGTCAAAACTAGTATGGAAATACATTGGCATTGCCTACTAATTTTGACAAATCATTAAGATTCGCTTGCCCTCGAGTGTACATACAATACTGATATGGGTATTAATCCTACTACGTTGGTTCCGAGGGGTTGGTACATCTTGAAAATTCCGTCCAAAAGAATTCCTCTGAATTCCCAGAGGCTTGACTGCCTGGGAATACCTCAGAATTCCCAGAGCCTTCTTGGGAATACCCCAGAATTCCCAGAGACTTCCTGGGAATATCCCAGAATTCCCAGAAACTTCCTGGGAATACCTATGAATTTTCACAAATCATGAAACCAGACTTCCTTGTTAATTCGATTACTAACACAAACCAAAGATTTCCGGCAAACCTCGAGGCTTGTTAAGTTTCTTTGACAATGAAGACAAAGTACCTCGCAAGTGCAATGGTGACTTTGATTTCTCGTACAAGAAGAAAAAGAATTCATGTTATGTTGACGAACTTCACAAAGAATATTTAGCGACTACCCAAGAATTCAGGCAGATGTCCCAAAGACGACCCAAGAATTCCCAAGAATACTTAGGAATTCCCGCAGATTACCCGAGAATTCCCAAGAATTCCCACTTACTACGTAAGAATTCCTTGACATATGACCAAAGAATTCCCAATGTATCAAACCCTCGGTTGGCTCCCTCTCTCCAAGTTGGATAAAATTAGAATCATCATTGGGATCCTCTTATTCTTGTTCTGAAATGATCTGAAGGTGCTCTTTTTTCATCGAAATATCCTCGCATTCCCAGAAATTGTTTGCCTCCACGGATGATGTCTAATCTAAGCAAGACCTTGGGCCCCCGACGCTTGTTATCTTTGTTCTCTTCGCGGTTCATGTATGTGTCTGAAGTATCACATGGTGTCTCCTGGAGGGGGTTTTGAGGGACGACCACTCACTGTCACTCGACGGCGACAATTTCGCTCCAGTCTACACATTCGCAGGCAGCGCCTTAGACGTGCATAAACGTTCGGTGTCAACATATTGTCGTGTTTTTCCCAGACGATAATTACCCTAAAACTCGAAATATTTCGAATGATAAAGTTCGCGCGCGAATTAATGAGCATTGTCGTGTCGATAAAAAGTAAATTTTCGGTTTGAATCCTGATGTATGATCGTGCCAATGACCACTGGGGTCTGCGTGTATAGTATGAAGTGCAGCTACCATTACACGTGGAACAGAGAAATTGTGTTCAATTCACAAAAACTCGTGAAAAGACGACGCTGAGAGGAGAACGGACTTCAGGACCTCTTCGCAAGACTACCGCACCTCTTCTCAACTGCCATCACTGCCTAATATAATTGTTGACTTTCTGTGTTTGATAGTTGGTGACCTCTGCCAATCAACATAATGGCTGTTTGTTATGGTAGGTTCGCCACAATCGCCTTGGATACAAATCAACTTATTGATGTCAAACTGGAAATGCAAAACAATTCCATTAATTGGTTCAGATTCAAATGGGAAATGAAAGTTTTACGAGAAAAATACATGCTACATATATTTAAAACCGGTATTTGTAAAATTGGTTTTAATGATACTTGTCCTGATAATATGTATGGCAGTCAACAACCTCTTGTGATAAAAAGGTCCTCGCTTAGTAGTTCATCCTGTAATCGTCTGAAAAAAGCAAAAATCAAATTCAGTCTCTGACTGTACTCAATGAACGAACGAGTTTTCACACAATATCACAACTGACTTATGTCGTTTTTTATTGGTCACACAATATCTACATTACTGACCCTACATTCTATGCAAGTTAATGCAACTATATGTGAAGTCAAAGAAGCAGTATTTTACAACACCAGGCTGGGTTATCAAAGGTATCACTTGGTAGAGGCTAACCTAAAGAGATAAGGATAGTAATTTTCCAAGTGTAAAAATGTCGATTATGTCGGTGACATTTTTGAACTCTCCCAGATATTTGCTTAGACATTTCTCTGTTTAAATTAAAAAACTGTTTGGATAGTATTTTTACTAGAAAACTCACCTCATTGATAATGAGATTGCTTGATCGATATCAAAACGGATGTGATTAGTGAGATTTCTAGAGATGTAGTTCCTCAAATCTTTTGAGGAGAAGATGATAAAAACAAATCACAGCATGATTTGGAACGTAATGTGGAATATTTTTCCGGGGGGGTTGCTGCAATTGATTGTAATATCATAGAAGACTAAAATCACAATAATCCTACGTTCAATGAGTTTACGACTGTTAAATAATTTCACAAAGCGGAACCATCAAAGCCATTTACGATGTTACAATCATTTGTAACAACCCTGTAGGTATTTACTAGGTGAGGAGGTTTCATCCACTTCCCTGCTGCCCATTTTGACCTCCCCACAACCAATATAAAAAAGCGACTTTACTGGAATCACTAAAATTTTCTATTTTGAGATATCACCAAATCTTTACATTTCAAGGCCCCAGGTACTCAAAAAAGTAGTTTTAAAAATCACTGTATGTCTGTACATACGTTGTTCATAAGTACGTATGTTTATAAACGCTTATTCGATTTGGCTGAAATTTGGTATATGGGCATCTCGTAACTGAACTTAGAGCTGAAAAGCTTTTGGAGCGAATCGTGCCACCGGAAGTGCCATTTTGCCACATCAAATTGGAATTTTTAGATACAAACCCTCTTTTTTGAAGTCACCGTAAGCAAGGCGTTGAAATTTTACTTACAAAAATGTTTTCAGTCTTAGTACCCTTTTGGCAAAAAATACAAAAATTATGAGATTTTCTAGAGAGATTAGAAAACTCGCTACAGCCCAAACTAGTGAACCGATTTGGCTGAAACGTATATATGGACATTTCCAGAAATAGATCTGAAAAGCTTTATCATTGCGGCGAGAAAGGTATCCAATTCGTGCTTCTTCTAAAAAACGCATTCTTATTTGGCGTCATTTAGGGAGAAATATCAAGAAATAAATTTTCTTGATGGCGGATTCCCAAGATCCACCGGTGGGGAGGTTCCAGTCGCTTCTCTGCTGCCAATTTTTTAGGTGTACTTTTCGCAAATACAGGTCTTGTATTATTATTGCCGGTTGTACAGGGTGATCCAAACTTGACGACGCCCAGACCATTTTTCTTGGAATGTTGTTTTCATGATATTCATATTTTTTTCATATCACACGTTAATATAAGTTATTAATAAACCATTATGTTTCCTGCAGTCAGTATTTAATCTATTCTTTATTTTGTACAAAATAAAACGAAAACGGTTCACATTATGAAATTCAGACATTAGCATTTTTGAATGAGCAAAAAAAGACCTCTCCAAGTGGGGTGTTGGTGGAAAAAATATTATTCCCGGCGTCGCGACGCCGACCGTCGTTGTATGAAATGTTCTATATGCACCTTCGTTTAAAGCCTATATTGCCATCTACAACATGACAAGAAAAAACGTAAAGATTTAATATTTTTGGCAATTCGACTTTTCGATCGATTTAATTAACTTGCTGCGCTGAAGCGAAAGTACGTCCAACCGTTTCCAAGAAAGATGGCCTGGGCGTCAGAGTTTGGATCACCCTGTACAGTGCGAGCTTGGTTTTAACGCCAAAGCTAAGCGTTCTGAGTGGCTATAGCCTGTGCACCTATTTCTTGAGTGACGTCTCGACTCAAAATATATTTCTCCCTCTCCCGCCCATTAAAGAAAGGAATATCGATCTCTGTCGATCGCCTCCAATTGCGCGCGAATCATATTGTCATCCTTTTTTAACGCATTCCGATTTGAGCATAATGTGTACTCTTTTCTCTCAAGAAATACCTGGATTGAACAGTCAGAGAAACGGCTGGAACCTCCCTACCGGTTGATCTTTGATTTGCGTGTGACAGTCGAATTAACATACATCCCCCACAAAGCATTATTGTAAAGAGGCAACAAGCAAACGGCCTACATTTTCGTCCAACTTTTACTTTTCCGTTCCGTTCTAGTGATAAAACATGCACCCTATTTAACCGTATCATGTGATTGATTTGAGCACTTGAGACGTTTTTTTTTGTCCCATTTAAAACGAAACACTCAGAACTCCTTGAACGGTGATTTGAAGGAAGAACGGTGAAACAGGTCGATTTTTGTTTGAGGGGGAACACTTAAATCCGTGCTTGGTGAAATTTTACAACAAACCCCCCGAGTCTTCTCACGCCCAAGTTCTAAATTTCAAAAGGCAATCCCCCACTTGTGATACATCGTTCGTTGAGAATTCAATTATGTAAAAATTTTTGATATTATTATATCTCTGAGCTTTTCAAGTTTATTCTGTATCTTTTCCATCCATGTCAATGCTATAGTGGTCAGACTAGGCGAAGATAGTATATGAGGACAATGATTGTGGGAGATTACCCAAAAGCGGCTGCACTAAATTGGCTAAAAAAAATGCTCCCTTAAAGCTCGAGACGAGACTGCGAGGTGCGACTTTGGACTTTTGCCAGTGACCAAATGTGCTGAGATATTTCCTTGCGAGTCTTCGAAACGAAATAAATAACTGTAGCATAACCTTTAAAAGAAGAAGCATCACAAAAGGAGTGAATTTCAAAAGAAACGAAAGGTTCTAATAACTAGGGGATGATACTACACTACACTGTGTTCAAGACGAATTCTTGAAGCAGAGTCTTGTGGGGAAAATCTCCAAAGTATTTTTTGAAAATCTCGCTGATCAGGGTCGATTAGAATCCTTTGGACACTGTGTTCGTCTTGAGCAGTCACTTATGGTGTAGTATCATTCCCCTTTTGGCACTAAGGACAATGCAGCAGTTGACTGATAATAGGCGCATTTCTTTTACACATTTATCTAAGGAACCTCAGTTATATCTCAGCAATTGAACCAATCAATTTGCTGAGATTAACTGAGGTTCTTCAGATAATGTGTAAAAGGAACGCGCCTACTATCTCGATCGTTACCCTTTAGCAGCCAAGGTCTTGTCGTCGGATGATGTCTTAACGGGATGCTCTATTCTTGAAGATGCGTTTTCCGTTTCCCATTATAAGATTTCGGAAACCATAAGAGTTAAAAAATCGGTGAAATTAGAAAAAAATTGCGCTTTTTTGGAGTGATTACGAATCCATAAAGAGTTCTCCGATCTCAGATTCGTTCCTGATTTAGCCCGAAAAAATTGAAAATTGCGTTTCTTGAAAAAGCAAAAACTTGGTTGGTGCTATTTTAATGAAACTTTTGCGCAAAAGCTAGAGGGCCTATAAAATTTCAGTCAACGCCATTCATTCAATTAACAGCTCTCAAAAATATAAAAGTTCCAAGTTTCATTTAAACAGCATCGACCGCAAAATAGTTATTTATGATATAAGTGTTAAAAGTGGTATTTTATTTTGTGAGAAGGGAAGTTTGGGACACGACGCGCAGCGGAGTGGCCCAGCCCTTCGAACAAAATAAAATCACTTTTAACACGCATATCATACACCATTTTTTCTACAAACACGATTAAAAGCAAAAATTTTCTTATATTAGTTGAAAACGTCCATGAAATTCGCTGTAACTAAGGTATAGTGACAATTTGTTGCCGGGGCTTGTTTAATTGTTGTTGCATTGTCACTTTTAACACTGAGTGTTAAAAGTAAATCACTTTTAACATAAATGTTAAAAGTAAATGACTTTTAATACTGGTTTCATAAAATGTCATTTTTAACAATTGTCAACAAACGTTAAAACAACTGTTTTTAATAGTGTTTGTAGAAAAAGATATTTATCCACGGGTGTTGCAGAATAGACTCATTATTCAATGGGTGAGAGATTTTTCGTTTTAACACCCGTGGATAAAGCATAGTATTCTATTCGTGTGTAATGATTATTGTTCCCTCATTGAATAATATACTATAATTTTCTTCCTACACTACCTGAGAATAAGCTTTTCGGACCTCGAAGGCTGTGAAAGTACAATTTCTCATGGCTGTCCACTAAAATAAGTAAGATCCTCCAAACGCTCAGCTGTGTAATATGGACTTTCATTTAGATTAGAAATCCGTCAAATGTTTGTCAAAAGGGTTGAGGCGTAATCTTTTTGTAAAGTCAAAAATGATAATTGAGTTCTTTTTACAATCTTACCTTCAATCAAATCACCAGCAAAACGTTCTTACACCATTATTCTGATGAAACGAATTCAAATTTCTCTCCATTTCTCTGAAACACTTTAAGAGCAAAACGTTTGGCAAACACATTATTTGACATACAATTTTTTTCGGCTAGCCAAAGAAATAAGTTGGCAGTTTAGCCGCTCCCGTGTTGTGAAAACTGTTAATAATTAATTTTTTAGCTTTAATATATTTCTTCTGGTGAAAGAAGAAAAATAATATGTTGTATGCACCACAGCGTGAAAGTAGTTTTCCGGGGCTCAAGAAATGGCCAGCCTTGGCTGTCAATATTTTCTTTCCAAGCTGTACTTCACTTTCACACTTTAGGTACTACATAAACTACTATTTCTTCAAAAAACGCTATTTTTCATTCTTTTCAGAATAAATTAGGAACAAATCAAGATATCGGAGAACTCTTTACATATTGTTAATCACCCCAAAAAAGTGCAACTTTTTTCTAATTTCACCGATTTTCTAACTCTTGCGGTTTGCGAGATCCCAATAGTGGGAAATGAAAAAAGGACCACACTTTATACGCACGATTTGGCCCAAAATTTTATCAACTCTTCTGTGGATCATACAATGTGCACAATGTACATATACCAAAATCAGCCTGATCGGTCCGGTAGTTTGGGCTATACAGGGTGGGTAATTTTTCGATGCTCACCATTGGGATCTCCTAAACGGTAAAAGATACGGGGTCGGTTAAATTACAGAAAAGTTGCGCTATTTGTTTCGTTCCTGAGTTATCACAAAAAATCTGAAAATTGCCAATTTAAAGAAAAATTAATATCTTCCTAACGATTGATGTTGTTTAAATGAAACTTGGCACTTTTATATCTTTGACAGCTGTCAATTAAATAGCATCGACAGAAATTTTCTAGGTCCTCTAGATTTTGAATAACGACAGTCAACTTTTGATTCTTTTATGGCCGCCATATTGAATTTTGGCACCATTAAATGCACAAAAAATGTATTCAACGTGAACTTTTTTGACAGATGTCGAAAAATTACCCACCCTGTATAACGTGTCCACAGACAGACATTTTTCAAAAACCAGGAACCTAAAACGTAAGATTCGATGTTTTTGGCGGTTCAAATTTTCGATCGATTTTAGTAACTGCTCCACGAGTGGTCGAACTTTCGCCAGTTTCGGACGGCCAGTATGTAAAAAAAGGAGTCTGGATCGAAATAGTATGTACAACATACTGTGTGATAGCCAATAAAATGTGAAAAAAGGCCATTCAAATCCATGGACTCGTTGATAAGACATGACATTTTGAATTTGACTCAAATTTCCTGGTGGACCACTTCAATTGTCCGGCAATTGATATCGATATTATTACATTTCTTTAATTTTATTCTTGAGAAAGCTAAAATATACGAACTTTCTATACGGCTTAATGAGATTTGCATATCGGTATAAAACTGTTCAAGTTTTAATTGGATCAAACTGAGTCCGATGACAAAAAACTAGCTTCGTTATGTTGCGAGCTGCATTCAGTAAAAACAAAATTTTGCATATAAGTGATTTGAATTTCCAAGGCTCGTGTCCTCGCAAGAGCTTGTTAACTAGTGTTACGGTTACGCTTGGTCAAATCGAGGCAATCCACTGAAATCGTTATAATTACCTTTAACTAAATCATTAATGTTACTCAACTAATTATGTATACCTACTGTTTACCAACCGATCGAAATAGTTTGCATAAACTTAACATAAATACGAGCGATAGAAAAATAACCAAATGAACAAACAAAGTCGACACCTTTCTATTTTATACTTGGAAAATGAGACTGTTGCTCTGAAAATACAAATAATTAAATATAATGGACATTATTAAATTGGGTGATGGAGAACGTGAGGTCAAAGTTGAACGTTTGTTTAACTGCTCAGTGAAAAACTGAAGATAAACTCCTAAATTGTTCATGTGAAATAACAAGAGTGTATTGCTAACCCGGTTAAATACAAATTTATTTCTGGTTATCATGGGTCGATCGTTTTTTACGAATGTTGAAGGATATTGTGTCAAAACTTGATTTTTTATTTCGATTTGGTCACGTTTGCATATTATAAAACATTAATTTCAAGGTTGATCAGCTTAATTTAATACAGATTTTGGAAGTGGCACCAAAATTTAACCTCTCAACCCTGAATGATAAGAGCTGAGCTGAAGAGGAAGAATATACTAAAGCATATCATTGTACAGTAACGAGAATCTCATAAAAGTTAAAACAACTTTCATAAACCCTGCCCAGTTTGATACAACAGTTTCTCTTTCTCTGATACACATAACGTTCCTTATAAACATTTATTTTTTCTTATTCGTCATTCAGTCTTTTTTGTACTTTGATAAAACGTGTTTTTTCTCATATTTAACAATAGGTATTTAATGCATTTATTAATCGCCATTAGACTACCAGTTATTTAAGATTATAATCATTACATTAGTAGATTCAACGTGAAGGATTTCTTCTTAACAAAACACCTTTACTTGTTAGTGAAATCATAAATTAAAAGGCACACCCTATTGTAATTATTAATTTTATTGTTATTTGGGAAGTCCTATGTTTACGTTTACTCTGTTTACTGCAGAACACATACACAGAAAATTCTGATATCAGCAACCAAAATTTCCAGATTTCAGCTGCAATTTGCTTATAAATTACGAAAGACGGAAATTCGAAAACATTAACATTATAAGTCAAGGTCTATTGCCTTAATAAAAAATTGAATTTTTTACTCTAGTCTATACATATGTATCTGTGACTATGGCACTAAGCTTATCCACTTCCGGGATGGTCTTATCCGAAAACTGCTGAAACCGACAAGATGTTTATCAACATGTACATTATTATTACCTAATAAGTAAAAATATAGGTAAGATACAGATTTATTTAAATTCACGTTCAATTTAGAGGATTTGCTGAGAATTATTATGGATTTCAACTGATACAGAGCATACTGGAAATTTACTCGCTAATAATAATCAATTATCAGTCTGTTAAATGTAAATAAGGCACATGTCCTATGTATACAATAACATAATTGTCCAAATGTATCATTATTTGATATTGGACATTAAAATAAATGATCCAGGCGTCGATATATAAAAGTTGATTTTCAGCGTAGTTTTTATTTTGCTATGCTATCCTGTCGTGCGAAGTTGAATAAAAGTGCAAAGCAATGTTAAACCTAATTTGGAACGACTGCCATTGCAAGTGGTGTCTTTTTGCAATTAGGTAAATATGGACTGCTTGATTTAACATAATTTCCTGCAACAAAAACATTATTATGGCCTTGCAATAACTGTATTGTAAATATCATTAAAGTATACACCACTTTGTTTGACACGCCCTAATTGTTACCTACAGATAGGTATGTTAAATGTTAAGCATTTAATGCAGTTAAAAATTGTAAATAGATAATAGGTAATTTGAAGAGAATTTTTCTTGATATAACCAAGTCGTTGATTAGGCACTTTTTGAAACGTGTGTATTACACTGCGCAGATATATACTTGATTTTTTGTACATAAAAATGTCAAAAGGTCTTCCCTCGATAACATTTGAGGTCACAAATATGCCTTACGAAGACAAATTAACTCCTGAAAAAATTAACAGATGGAAGAGCAGTCATTAAGTTATTTAATGACTATTCCAAATTTGTTATTTTGTTGAAATAAAATTAAGAAAAAGATTAAGGGCCGGTTTATCGATGCTCAGTCAAAACTGACTGTTATCTATCTGACAGTTTATTATAGCTGACAGATAAATCAGATTCACGTTTATCGACATCTGCTTTATCTGTCAGTTACGTGCCTGACAGTTTGAGTTGTGTTGGCAACATTTGGTGTAGCGGAAGTTAAATTCTATTGGACAGATTTAAATTTCGCGCTAATATAGTCAACTGTTTCCATAGCAACGCCTTACGGTCTTTGTTTACGGTGGCAGGTGCTGATGCAGTTGAAATTTGTACTCGTGACAGAGAAGAAACGAGGAGTAAACTTTTCTGCCTACGATCGAAACGTGCTTTGAAAAGTAACTAGCAGTCGATGTAATTGAGGATAAGAAAAAGGATGGTAGCAGCAGGAGGTCTAAAAAAAAGTTGCGGAAATCTTAAGTAGTGGCAAATTCCTCAAAATAGGTTCAGGTACTTTCCTAAACTTTATATCGGCTTGATTTATGTTGAAGAAAAGTAAAAGATGCATCTTCCTCGTCATTTAAACGACTCTGGCTGATGCTAACCGTCGGTTTTCTGCTCTAGCTGACACTTCCAACTGTCAGTTAGTTTGCCCGGCACTTTAGCAAAGACTTTGCAGTCAACTTGCTGTCGATAAACAGTTTAACTATCGGATAACGCAAACCGTCAGATATTTTCATTTAACTGAGCATCGATAAACCGGCCCTAAGAAATTTATGTATCACTATTTTTTAATTTTAACTTCTACGCTCAAGGCGGAGCAGTATATAAAATCGATCAAAAATTCGAAATTGAACTGACATCAAATCTTTACGTTTCGGGGTCCCAGGAACCCAAAAAACCTATTTTTGAAAAATGTGTGTCTGTGTGTGTCTGTCCGTGTGTCTGTGGACACGCTACAGCCGAAACTACTGAACTGATTTTGATGAAATTTGGCACACATATTCAGTGGGAGATTTGTAGGTGCTGATTAGAATCTGGGCTACACCGGCTCACGGAAAGTGCCTTTTTGGCACATCAACTTTAAAAATTTAAATGCAAACCCCCATTTTTCGCATTACCATATGAATGCTCTTCAAATTCTGCTTCTAAAAATGTATTCACACTTGGGCCCTTTTGACCAAAAAATGGTGCCGTGAAAAAAAAACTATGCATAAATGTATATTTTTATTACCGGATTTGATAACTGATTTTTTTTCAAGCCGAAAACCTTAGTGCCATTTTTTCGAAAAATGTCATTTTCGTGGCAATTTATTTTATTGTCTGTGCGGGAGAGGAGCTGATTAGATTTTGAAGCCGATCAGTCAACCCGAAGTGCCCTTTTGGCATAGCAACTTTCTTATTTTAAATATTTAAAAATTTAATAAATGCTGCTGTTATTAATCCAATGCAGTGCGGCGTAGAAGTTCCTGCCGTCTCCGAGACCGCCTTTTTTTTCTTAAATTTAATTCAACAAAATAACAAATCTGGAATAGTCAATAAACAGCGTAACGACTGCTCTTCCAATTGTAAATTTTTACCGAAGTTAATTTGTCTTCGTAAGGCAAATTTTGGTGAAATTAAAAATACACAGGATTAAATGAAAGAAGAATGTATAATTGGTTGCATTTCGTTGAATCCGTGCGCACCCTTAAATTCTGAGTCGATTTGTGTTTTTGAAATTTTTGAGGGTCCAATAGTTGTCCTTCTCCAGTTTTAAGAGATTTAAGAAGTCCAATCAGATTCCAGCTCTGAATTGCTTCATAAGGTAAAATCGTAAAAACCATAATAACTTTCGCATGACAGAAGAATTGTTTTTTATTTGTTAGTTCAAAATTTATGAATCGTAGCTGCGTCAAGCTTAATGTGTATCTCTGTCTTCCATGGTCATAGCTGAGTATAAATTTGTTGAATCACTAGTTATTATCTTGTGAAGCAACAACATGCATAAGAATATAATGCACGCACAGGTTTCTTTTTCAGGTTTCCAACGAAATGCACAGATAAAAAAGATCAGGTAAAACTGAAAACGTAGGTTTATTCACGATTATTAAATAATGCCATTGTTATGTACATAACTATGGATACATAATCCTGTTCATAAAATACAGCGTGACTTATAGTCATAAGTCACGCTTCTGTCACATTATTTCACAGCACATGTAATGTTGGCTGCCTATCCAATGAACATCATAACGTTTCAAAATCAAGCGAAAGTGTGCCAAAGTAGATCAAGCATCAAGCTGTTCCTATCATTTGTGAACATTTTGTTTTTGTTGGTTTGGGTTTACAATAAATATGAATTGATAAAATTTTTTGAAAAATTTCAATAATTTTGGGTACATATATTTCAATAATCGTGGATAAAACGCCGTATTTAACTCGCACATTATGGGCCATTATTCACTTGGTTGTTTGCAACCCTCGCTAATGTGCTCATTTAATAATGTACTATTATTTACTCATTTTTGCCCGAAAGAAATATGTATTTGGTATTTTTGAGAAGGTAACTCGGCTCATTTAAAGCAAAATCGAAAATCCAATGGAAACTTTCCAGAAATTTTCAGTAAATGGGAATTTACCCATCTCTACTTAAATTTCTTATTGGATTACTATTGGACCCTGGAAAACTTCGATTATGAAGCAATTAAGAGCTGGAATCTGATTGGTCACCTTAAATCTCTTATAACTGGAAAACTATTGGACCCTGGAAAATTTCAAAAACACGAATAGACTCGGAATTTATTGCAAAGTACTTCATTAAAAGGAAGTGCGAGCGTTCGAGGACACTCTGTAGAAGAATCATGTTCTAATGGTCTCGGGGGCGGTGTGAGTCGGGCTTTATTCTGTTGTTTTGCCGCAAACAATTTCCCATCCAACCTCCATTGTCACTGTTCACTCACACTGATGACAAAAATGTTAACTGAACTGAGAGCCGGTTTCACACCGCATCAGAAAAAACCTGACTTACACTGGTTGTGCATCCATCAGAATATGATTCTATGTTATACCGGGCGATTCAGTTTGGTATTCAATTCACCCCCTCCGTAACTTTTTTATTTCAACAGAAAAATATATAAAACCATATACCGTATGATTTTTTAAATTCTTCATCAAAGCAACCGTTGGAGAACAAAAGTCGAATCTTTGATTACTTCAGATGGTTCAGCAGATTTTGAAGCTGTCACTTAATTGTCACTGTCATTTCATTTACAAAACATTTTTGTGTTTTCGAGTGGATTTCTGATGGTTTGCTTGCCAGAGCACAAAATATTTGCCCTCGGGGCCACACTGGCACTCAAGACAATGGAGACTCGGCAGAGTAGTGGCAGAGGCTGACTCTCGGGAACTCCGGAAGGAATAACGATAACAGAAAAACATCATCACTGTAAAGTCTTCTTGTAAGTTGGATTCTCAGATGGTACAGGATGCAAAATTCTGAAAGATTTACTGAAATTATTTAGGATAAAAGGCGCCTAGATACCTGGACTGGAACTCAAAAGAGTCCCCTTGGAATTGAATCACCCCCTGCTCTTTCGTGCTTTGAAAGATACTGTAACTGCCATGAGTGCCATATTATGTGCCTGATGGCCTTATTTATTTATTGATATTTTAATAGAGCAATAAACAAACTGGTAAAATGCTAGGTTATTTAATTTGGCAGCTTCCAGCTTCAAGGTCATGTCGATGAACAGATTCATCAAAGTTCCTAAGTGGATTACAAATTTTTCGCGGGAACAAACAATAATTAGGGAATTTTTGCTAGTGCAGTCCTTTGTCCCTGCAAATAACCTCTAATAAACACGTGTTGAATTGATTAATAAAAAAGATTGCATCCTATGTAACAACATTTATTTGGATATAAGAAGATTATCATCGTTCATTAGATGATCAGTAAACCAACGACAATATCTGACACGTCTGTCGGGATCACCTGGTAAAAGTTCGTGATAGCACTGCATTTTGTAGGGAAATAAATGGAGTTGATTCTTCACGATTTTGCGAGTGGTGCTATAGCATAGCTGAACTTGCTGGGCAGCTCTTCGCAGGGATGTGGTTGGTTCATTCTCGAAGACTTGTCGAACATTCTGGACTGCTTCTTCTGTCTGAACTGTCGGTCTGCCACTACCCTTCTTTCGTGTAATGCTGCCTGTCTCTTCAAACAAGCTTACTGAACGTCGAACCATTGAAAAGAAATCAGCATCAAGAATGGCAACATTTGGGAACTGCTGCCGGAATTCTTCGAGACACGCCCGCACATTGTAACGCCATTCCCCATTTTCTGCTTGAAAACCAGTGCGAAAGTAAGCTTTAACAGCGAATATTTAATGCTCAACCAAGAAAACCATCGTGAAAAACCGTGAAACTGTAAACAAACTCGAAA
Source organism: Pycnomerus fuliginosus (assembly GCA_963924575.1). Lineage (NCBI taxonomy): Eukaryota > Metazoa > Arthropoda > Insecta > Coleoptera > Zopheridae > Pycnomerus > Pycnomerus fuliginosus. The sequence continues at coordinate 30,989,883 of OZ004618.1, read as the reverse complement.
ATATTTATTTCTGCAAATGACAGATGATGACAGATTAAAGTGACAGCTGTAAAATCTGAACCATCAGAAGTAATCAAAGATACGACTTTTGTTTTCCAACGGTTGCTTTGATGAATAATTTAAAAAATCAGACGGTACATTTGTGAATCGCATGACAAAATCTATTAAATGACGTCATTAAATGGTCTATATGATGACATGTCAAAATTAGGCTAGTCAACTTTTTTTCTTCAAATGACGTCCTATAGATTTCTTAACGGATTCTTGTAGTTTACTTTGTACCTTCAAGTATGTAAGGAAAGCTTATACCTTCTTAATTAAAATTCCGAGAAAAAAAATAAATTTCGTAAAACAATTTGGCAATTTTGTTATCAATAAACGTAGTTAGCCATGGAAAAGAAATGAATTAAGGTATTAATAACAATAAAATACCCCTTTTGCCTATAACTCCTTAATAAGAATAACGTTATTACTATGAACGATATAAAAGTAAAAAAAATGGGCAGCTACGGAAGCGGCTGGAACCTCCCCACTTGATGAATGATCTAATCTTATCACCAATATCAAGTAAATTTTACTATTTACTATACCTAAGTTTTACTCCACCAAGCCTAAGGTGTTTTCTGTGATTTTTCTAAATTTTACGATCTTTTGCCAAAAGGGCACTAAGATTGAATACAATTTTGAAAACAAAATTTGAAGACTTTTCATGTGCTGATAAAGAAAATATGAGCTCATTCTTAAAATTTCAAAGTTGATATGCCAAAATGGCACTTGCCGTTCGCCGATTGCCACCAAAATTAAATCAGCTCTTCGGCGGGTAACGGTATCTCTACCTACCAAATTTCAGCCAAATCGATCCAGCAATTTGGGCTGTAGCGTGTTATTTATTGTTTCCTCGAAACTTCGAATTTTTTGATTTTATGCCAAAAAGGCGGTAAGTGTGAATACACTTTCAGATACAGACCTTTCATGTGCTGATAAGAAAAATTAGTGTTCATTAGTCAAATTTCATAGTTGGTGTGCCAAAAAGGCACTTGGCGTCTGCGGATTCGCAACAAAATTAACAGGGCTCACCGGAACGCCAGCGCTAACCTCCATACCAAATTTCATTAAAATCCGTTCGGTAGTTTCCGAGAAATCGTGCTCATATACATACGTACATACACACAGACATTTTTTAAAAACCACTTTTTTGTGATCCTGGGACCTTGAAACGTAAAGATCTGGTGTTATCTCAATTTAGAGTTTTGGAGTGATTGCAATAACCTCCCATTTTTATATGGTTGTGGGGAGGTTAATTAACTGTATAGTCGATATTTTTTTGACCTGACTAACTAAATCTGGTAACTTTAGTAACTGTTTTGCTTTGATTTTGGCTTTGGTGTTAAACAAGGATAGTGTTTTCCACTGTCCACTAGTTTGATTGAGGCTTTTGAATTTATGGTTACGTTGCAAATGCCAAAGTCGAACAAAATTGTCACCCAGATGTCGGAATAATTTAATTTGAAAGAAAATCAAAAATCAAATTGAGGATGGTCCCCAACACATTTGTAATTGTGAACATAGAGACGTACCCATACAGTTTTGTGAATTTTAGTGAGCAACATAAGGAGAAAATATGTTAGTTGAAGTCAATTTGAAGTTTAAAAAGAGCCATCGGTCTCCATCTGATGCAGCCTCCGATTCATTATCATAATCTGCCTCACTTTCTGACTCGTGTCAGACTCTGCTAACGAAATTATGACTGGAGGTATGTCGTATATCCGTAGATGATTTGGGTCTTCTTTCAAAATTGCGAAGACTTCGCTTTATCTAAAAACATCATGTTGGCAAATTTTTGAATAATTGCGAATGGTCGATACAAACATTAAAAATTTCCGCTATCATTTCAACCATTTGTGTTTTATTCATTTTCTGTCTGTCTGTTTGTAGAAAAATCTCTGAAAACACTTATGAACGGACTGCTTTATCACTTTTAAAATTACTCGCGGCATTTTTTGAAAAGTTTTGTCAAACCTGACTTTGATTTGTCACTTTGTCAACGATTTTGCCAACATTGTAAAGTTGCCCTGAAATTAAACTAAGATGAAAAAACAGGAGTCCAATTTCAGAAATCAAAATTCCCAGTTAGTTAGTCAGGTCAAAAAAATATGGACTATACTTTAAGGAAACATTTTCCTAGAAGGGGTGCATTAGTCAACAATAATTTTATTCTTTCCACGACTATTGATTTGAAAATTATTGAATACACGTATGAACTTTCTTTACATACTTGAACGTAGAAAAAAAAATGTCTACAAGAATCCGCTAAAACAATTATGGAACGTAATTTGAAGAAAAAAAGTTGATTTAACGACGTCATTTAATTGAGTTTGTCATGCGATTTACAAATATGGTCTTATATACAGGGTGTTACTTTTAAAACTTCCCACCTTGAATATATTCAGACGTAAAAAAGATATTAAAATGATATAAACGCTGGTCAGTCCTGTGCGGAAGAGGACACTTGTGCGTTTCACCGGAAATGACCCTAATTTTGGTTTTTTAAATGGGATTATACTTTTTTCTCAACGGATTCTGAATCTGCGATTTTTTCTCAGTTAGAAACATGTATTATACTTAACGTACATTCACGGCCACCCTATATTTTCAAAAACATCGAAGAAATTCAAAACTCAGGTTACTTTATTTTTTAAAGATGTATCTGATGGTATAGTCTATTAGCTGTTTTCAGCTTCCTGTTGAACCGGAAAATAGAGTCGCGTTTCTTATAAATGAATAAAATAAAGACAAAAGAAAACGTAATTGCACACTAACTTGACGTGTTTTTGCGTTTTTTGAGAATCTCGATTTCTTTGATGTTTCTGAAAATTTAGGGTGGCCGTGACTGTACTTCCGGTTAAGTATGATACATGACATGTTTCTAACTCAGAAAAAATCATAGACTCCGAATCCGTTGAGAAAAAAGTATAACCACATTTGAAAAACCAAGATTACTGTCATTTCCGGTGACACCGGAAGTGAAAAAAATTACCTGAATACACGCGCAAGTGTCCCCCTCCGTACATGACTGACCAGCGTTTATTTCATTTCACTATCTTTTTTACGTCGAAAAATATTCAAGGTGCGAAGTTTTAAAAATAACACCTTGTATATATTTTTCTCTTGAAATAAAAAAGTTGCTTACTTAATTTCCACTTCATAAGTTGTAATAATTGCTTTACGATCGAGTATGCTTTGCCGCGCAAGACTTAAGACTGACTTGACATGAAAAATTAGAAGTCTACGCCATCATAAGTTTTGCGCCTACTTTTGGCCTACTCGATTGGGAAGAGTCACGAAATTTTCATTTCTTTGTCGTCAACCCAGGTGCATCAACGATAGGTTTGAGTCACACGCTCGGAAAACATAGTTGGAGTACAAACAAAAAACAATTTAAACGCACCTACCTACAGGGGGGATGAAATTTAAGGGTTGAAACTGGAAATTTCTTCAAGTAAATGGTGGTATAAAGTTACGGGGTTTGATAGTTTTCGGTTAACCATTGAAAAAACCTCTTATGAGTCTTCAACCCAAAACCAACCCCTAGGCTACAAACAACCCTATTATATTAATACTTAATTTTTAGAACTCGCTTCACAATTACTCACCACCTATTTTACCTATTGTTGTCACATAAAGTAAACGAATGTGACAAGCATAAACCAACAAAGAAAACGAACTTAATCGTTAATGATCCAGTGCAATGCATCAATTGAGTTTAATTAGCCAAGGTAATTGAACAAAACCTTTTTATTTTTGCAGAATCATTTCTTCTTGATGAGAAGATGTTGCCGATTCTGGAAGACGTTGACCATCCATGTGCCATAGAGGCCGTCTCGAATTCCGTCAAAATGGAATATGCCCGTCAAGCGGACACTCAATTCCTCCTTAAAGAATTCGAGACGGTCTACGATGCCGTCGAGTTCACGCATGAAACTTTGACACCACCTCAAAGTCCTCCCGGGGATCAAAAGATTCTCACGACCTTGGAACCGTTATACACCCAATCGGCATACACTCTTCCAGATAAACAAACGACCTACTCCGTACCTGAAAAGCAGCTTCTACCTAACGTACTTGCATTTCGCCCTTTGATTGCCCCTATTCAAGTGGATTATCCATCAGTGGTCACACCTCAACCTGACATTGCCTTGGAGCTTGCCGTTGTTGACGAACTCGTGCGTACACGTGTCGAGGATATGCAATGGAGTAGTAGTGGGCCGTCATCCCCTAACAGCAGTAACCATAGCAGCACCAGCAGTAACTTTGGTGATTGTTCGTCAGATGACCCTGAATGGATGCCCGAACCAGTGGAAAACTTCGATGACGTCACGTCATCGCAGAAAAGCCCGCGCAGCCGCCCGAAACCATACTCAAAAGCTCCAGGTGACAAGAAATCCAGGAAGAAGGAGCAAAACAAAAACGCAGCTACTCGTTATCGCCTCAAAAAGAAAGCCGAAGTTGAGGTAATTTTGTCCGAGGAGAAACAGATGGCCGACAAAAACGACGACCTGGGGCTCAAGATTACTGATTTGCAACGCGAGATCAAGTACTTGAAGGGGTTGATGCGTGATCTCTTTAAAGCAAAGGGACTAATCAACTAGCAAACACATAATTGCAACATTCTTTTTATAATATTTGTAATTTAAGCCGTATTTGTTTGTATACTTTATAGTTATAATTTTGTATTAGAATATGTCACCTCTCCATAACGTTTGATAGTTTGTTGTCAAATGGGAAGGTTGTTTAAGTGTTTTTATATTTAGTTAACAGAGTTTTGGATTGACTTGTGAAGTCGGTCCAAAATTTCTATTATCTTTTGCTTGCTCATTCATATCTTATAACCAGTAGATTAATGTTCATACTTATTACTGCTACTAATAAAGGACGATTTTAGGTGGGCACCATATGTTTCTGTTTCGAATCATTTAAAAATAAAACTATTTAGAAAAAGTTTATTTTTATTTATCCTGACTTACAAATTTTTATACAGGGTGTGTTGCAACCGCGTGTAAGTTTTTTAACATTAGATTGCCCATCAAAAATGATGACGATTGGCACAAAATTGTTTAGGTCGAAGTCGTCTCCTAAGGAAGTTAGGGCTTTACCATAGGGAGCAGTTTTTCTTATTTGGATATCTCTAAAACCACTCATTAAATAAAAAAATACCAAGAATAGTAAAAGCTGCTCTTTATAACAGGCACCACAATTTTTAAAATGCGTGACCTTGAAAAATTTTCCTGTTACCTCAGGTACGGATATCTCTAAAATCACGCATTAAATCAAAAAATACTACGTATAGTAAAAGTTGCAGTTTGAATTGCCCTTTCTAACGGACACCACCATTTTTAAAACACGTGACCTTCAAACATTTTCCGGAAGAAAAATGTCAAAGGTGTCTCTGTTTTCTGGGGATCCCGTGGTCATAATCCAACGAAATTCCCCATGTAGATGTATATTCACTGGCAACTAGTGTCCACCAAATTTCATTCAAATCCGTTAATCCGTTCCTGAGATAACTAAGAAAAACTGCTCTCGATGGCTGACTTTAAAGCCCTATAACTTCCTTAGGAGACGACTTCGACCTAAACAATTTTGTGCCAATCGTTACCTTTTTCGATGGGCAATCTGAGGTTAAAAAACTTACACGCGGTTGCAAAACACCCTGTATACAGGCTGTCCCGTAATTAGGCTGCAATATTTTACGAGTGCGTTCTACGATCAAAATTAGGACTAAAAGTTTAGTAAACATTTTTCGAAAAATACATCCTAAGGTTGCTAGGGCCCCTCAAAGGGTGTAAAAAAAATAGTACTTAATGTATTTCTTCAATTTCTGAGGAACAGTTTTACGATAGGGTCACGAAATTTTGATTTTTATCGTAAATTTTTGTGCTGAACAAGACTGATGTAATGGTTTTTGGCAAAAGTTTCAGGGACGTGCATGAGTGGAGGGGCCGCGGTCATTTTTTTATCGAACGTTTTTGTCAATTATGAACACAAATTTGAATTTCTTACAAGTACAATTTTACGTAAAAAAGATGCTCTAGTTGAAACTCGATAGCTCTCACACCGTTTTTGAGGAAAATCGATTTGAAGTTTTTTATCCACGCCGAAAATGTGCAAAGTTGATGGGACAGAGTATGGAAAATCCATTGTCTTCCGATTTTCAAGCATATATGAGATGCAAGTAGGTTAATCTTGTTTGTTTTTTGCTGATCACGCAGCATGTGATAATTTCGACGACTTCGACCTAAACAATTTTGTGCCAATCGTTACCTTTTTCGATGGGCAATCTGAGGTTAAAAAACTTACACGCGGTTGCAAAACACCCTGTATACAGGCTGTCCCGTAATTAGGCTGCAATATTTTACGAGTGCGTTCTACGATCAAAATTAGGACTAAAAGTTTAGTAAACATATTTTTCGAAAAATCATCCTAAGGGAGCTAGGGCCCCTCAAAAGAAGTAAAAAAAAGTTGTTTCTTCAATTGCGAACACAAATTTGAATTCCTTGTACATTTTTACGAAAAAAAGCTGCTCTAGTTAAAATTCGATAGCTCAAGCCGTTTTCGGGGAAAATCGATTTGAAAGTTCAATCTCGTGATGTAAAAGTGGGTACCGTAAGTTGGGGTGGCTTTAATCCAAATAAAATTTAAATATGGGTTTGTTCTTTTCGTTTTTACTTTAATTACACCAAATTTGGTAAGTAGGTTCATTCAAGTGCCCTCAATTTATTGGAAGTATCAAAATTTTAATTCGAATTGGAGTTTATTTGTAATTAATTATTTTTTGTCGTGGCCAATCTCGCCCGAGTTGAGGCGAGTTTGTTCCACTATGATTTTATGTGAGTAACCTAACGCATGGACCAATCTCGCCTCCATTAATGGTCGACTTCAATCCAGCATGAATTAAGGATTCGTTTGATATATAATAGTTATACTTAGATGTGGTATTACACCCAGTTTTGATCAATAAGCCAGCTTATGTCAAATCCGAGGTATAGACCACATTTGGGCCAAGTAAAATCCAGAATCTGGTGTGGATTTTTTTTGTCTTTCTTGAAAGATAAAAAATTACTACCTACTTAATATCTCTTTGCAATCAGTAGACTATCCGCTTGCTTTGGAGCCACATTCCATGGCAATATTTTTCATAAATTATGAATTTAGTGATCATTTAAATAAATGGAACAAACTCACACCTAGGGGGCCAATTACACCCCAACTTACGGTACCTACCTGTGGCACTCAAAATACCTAAAATTATCACATGCTGCGTGATCAGCAAAAAACAAACAAGATTAACCTACTTGCATCTCATATATGCTTGAAAATCGGAAGAAAATGGATTTTCCATACTTTGTCCCATCAACTTTGCACATTTTCGGCGTGGATAAAAAACTTCAAATCGATTTTCCTCAAAAACGGTGTGAGAGCTATCGAGTTTCAACTAGAGCATCTTTTTTACGTAAAATTGTACTTGTAAGAAATTCAAATTTGTGTTCATAATTGACAAAAACGTTCGATAAAAAAATGACCGCGGCCCCTCCGCTCATGCACGTCCCTGAAACTTTTGCCAAAAACCATTACATCAGTCTTGTTCAGCACAAAAATTTACGATAAAATTCAAAATTTCGTGACCCTATCGTAAAACTGTTCCTCAGAAATTGAAGAAATACATTAAGTACTATTTTTTTTACACCCTTTGAGGGGCCCTAGCAACCTTAGGATGTATTTTTCGAAAAATGTTTACTAAACTTTTAGTCCTAATTTTGATCGTAGAACGCACTGATAAAATATTGCAGCCTAATTACGGGACAGCCTGTATATGATTGTTAGGTCAGCGCACGTCAATATCACAGCTGTTCAGACCGTCTTTGAAAAAAGAATTGAGCATATTTCGTGTCCTAGTGGGGCGAAGGTGTGCCGTATGGAATACGGACAGGTCGTCCCCGGCCGACTGGTCCCCGGGCATGTCGTCCTTCGGACAACTCGGCCCTCGGGCAACTCGTCCCTTGGATTAATTTTTCCAGTCGTGCCGTTACTAAATTGTGGCGCTTCTCATATTGTCTTATTTAGATTGCCCATTTCCGTATAAACTGCACACTTTTCGGACTTTGAAATTCGCTTCTAAATTATTTTGTACGCCTTTTCCCCATTTACGCAAACATTTTTTTGAAGGTCTAAACATCAACTTATAAAATTAAATTTAACTGTTTGCAAATGCCGCGCTATTAGAAACATTTTGCATGTATAGGTGACGGCCCCTTAGAAGGAGTCTCGCGTTTTGACCACCTGTTTCAATTTATGCTTATAATGAGGGTTGCGACTTGCTATACCTAGAATTAAAAAGGAAGACCACCCGTTGACAGGACGGATTAAAACTCGTAAGAAAGTTACATCTCCCGGTTTTAACCAAATAATGATAGATTCATTTCTTAGAACGCGTAACGCGTCATGACCACGACCTATTTTTTAGTTTATTTTTAATGAGGGTTGCGACCTGCTATATATCTACCTATGTATAACTCCAATGGCAACAGCAAAATTCTCAGAAGCGCATTCCTGCACCCTCATCAGCATATAAGATGTTTATTCTAATCTTAAGAAGGAAGACACGTTAGTGGGTTGAGCCATATAAATGATTGTATACCTGTAATTTGTCCCGGAGAGAGGACATCCATTTCTATAAAGCAAAATTTTAGCTTTACTTTGGCTTTACTCTATGGTCTGTCCGGGATCCACACGACCCAGATTCACCCAATTTCCATGGCGACTCATTGTTGACAACAATGATTCGCCATGGGAACAGGGTGAATCCCGGTCGTGTGGATTCCGGACAGAGCATAGTTTCATTATTTAAAATAAAAAAAGAATCAATCCAGTTGGTGTTCCATCATCTATACATACAATGAAAAATGTGTCTGCGGCGCGGCGGCGGTGCAAAATGTTTCTAATAGATCTGCATTTGCAAACAGTTAAGTTTCATTTTACGTTTTTAGACCTTTAAGAAAAAAATGTTTGCGTAAATGGGGGAAAGGCGTACAAAATAATTTAGACGCGAAATTCAAAGTCCGAAAAATGTACAGTTTATACGGAAATGAGCAATCAAAATAGACAATATGAGAGGCGCCACAATTTAGCAACGGCACGATTGGACTTGGCAGGAAAAATTAATCCAAGGGACGAGACGTCCGAGCGACGAGTTGCCAGAGGGACGAGATATCCGAGGGACGACATGCCCGGGGACCAGTCGTCCGGGGACGACCTGTCGGACCTGTCCGTGAACCGTGCCGTAGCCCACTTTTACGATTAAGAGCGTGTTGTATGCTTACACATGGTTTCTGCTGAGGGGCAGCGGTGAGAGACGAAGGCCACTCAACAGATAAAGTGGGAGGAGCCTCGAATCTCCCACTTCTTCTAGAGCTGCCAGCTCGCGACTCGCACACAGGGTGTTCTTTAAAGTTTCCACCTTGAATATCTTTCGTACTTTTTTCACTTTCGGTTTTTTTAACCGGAATAATTTTAATTTATACTTTTCTCAAATGGAAACCTAGACTTTTCAAAAGTCACACTTTACAGTTTATTTTTGGGTTTTCTAGATTTCAGCATGTTACTTATAAACTGAAATAGTTGTACCTGGTTAAATATGCGTAATCGCAGATTACACGCATCGTGTTTGTATTACAAAATTCTTGTCTTCAATACTCCAGTGGCTTATCTAGCTAGAAAATTGCTGTATAGGACAGATATTCATAACGTTAATATAAGGAGGAAGGACTCTCTGGACATAGGTACCGGTACATTGGTCTGTGACACAATTAAATTTTTTTTTGATCTGCATTTACTGCTGTGGGGAGATATTTTTTTGCCCTTCCTGTTTAAGCGAAAATGACCGTCATTTTGATTTTTCAAATTAAGTTAATCATTTTTCGCAACGGATTCGGAATCTACGTTTTTTGACCTGACCAGAAATGGAGTAACTACACGACCACCACCTTAGATTTTCAAAAACATCGAAGAAATCGGTGAAAAATTGAGTTTTTTGAAAAACGCAAAAACCTTTGCTTTTTCGATATAAATTCAACTGCGTAGGTAATTAGTTTTTCAAAACATTTTTATTTCTTTAAAAATTTTTCAATGATAAAACATGTCAAATTTGCAAACATAATCTAGGGTGGCCGTGACTGTACCTACTTCCGGTCTAACTTGGAAAAAATCCTAAATTCTGAATCCCAAGAGAAAAAAGAATGAATCCATTTGACAAATCAAAATTAGTTTTACATTTCGACTTTAGACTCACCTAAGGGAATTACGTTCCTTCAAGGAGTCCCTAAAAATCCAGTTTTTTTCAATTTATTTGAAAAAAAAAATTTAAGTATACAAATCTGGGAGCGGAGACCAGCGGTTCTTTTCCGATTTTTTTTCAAATTATTATTATTGCATTCCTAGGGCGGCCTTTACATATTTTTCCTACAATTTTTTCTGAAGGCAGTTTCCTCACAAAACAATTTCGAAATGATGATTAGCGGTCCATAAAGGCGTCATAGTTATTTATGATGATGATATAAGTGTTATAAGTGGTATTTTATTTTGTGAGAAGGGAAGTTTGAAACACGACGCGCAGCGGAGTGGTCCATCCCTTCGAACAGCATTAAATCAGTTTTAACACACATACCTATCATACACAATTTTTTCTACAAACACGATTAAAAGCAAAAGTTTTCATATTATTAGTTGAAAACGACCATGAGACTCGCTGTAACTGAGATAGGTATACTGACAATTTGCTGCCGGTGCTTGTTTAATTGTTGTTGCATTGTTACTTTTAACACTGAGGGTAAAAAGTAAATTACATCAGTATCAAAAACATTATTGTTTTAACGTTTGTTGACAATTGTTAAAAATGCCGTTTTCTGACACCGGCATTAAAAGACATCATTTACTTTTAACACTGGTGTTAAAAGTGACAATGCAACAACAATTAAACAAGCCCCGGCAACAAATTGTCACTATACCTCTGCCTCAGTTACAGCGAATTTCATGGTCGTTTTCAACTAATAATATGAAAACTTTTTCTTTTAATCGTGTTTGTAGAAAAAATTGTGTATAATATGCGCGTCGTGTCCCAAACTTCCCTTCTCACAAAATAAAATACCACTTTCAATGTTTATATGTATCATAAATAACTATTTAACAGCAGTGTTAAAAGTAAATGACTTTTAAAGCTGGTGTCAGAAAATGCCATTTTTAACAATTGTCAACAAACGTCAAAAAAACTGTTTTTAATAGTGTGTATAGAAAAAGGTACCTACTTAATCGCTAGGACACACTGTTTTCGAATAAATTGACTAATCGTTTTAGCGTTACATTTGTTATTGTCACAGATTTTATTTTATTTACCAAATTATCAAAAATTACTTCATGGACTGATTCCTTGCATTGATCTGGGAAGGAAAGTTTTCCCGTAGGAAGCATTTTTCGCCATATATGACCATAAAAACTTTTCTTCTTTAAGTAACGTAAGGAATCAGCCTCAAAATTTATTTTTGATTATTTGATAAATAAAATGAAAGCTTCTGTGAGAAATTTTCGCGCCCTAAAACAATTAAGTTTAATTTTTTCGAAAACGGTGCGTCCTAGCGTAGATGATTTCGAAATTGTTTGAGGAAATTGTTGCAGGACAAAATTATAGAAAAATGCGTAAGGCCCACAAGGGTTGGGGACTACCTAAAACGCGGACCGACGGACTGACGGACCCACGGACTGGAATACGTATTCGACGGACCGGGGGTAAATTGGCCGAAATATCGACGGACTGGGGTGGTACATGCATCAACTACCCCCGATGTGTTCATTTCAGTCTAGTTCAACCCTCCCACCCCTTCTAAAAACCCACCCCCTACGAATTAATCGACGGACCGGGCGTAAATTGGCCGAATTATCGACGGACTGGGGTGCTACATGCATCAACTACCCCCGATGTGTCCATTTCAGTCTAGTTCAACCCTCCCACCCCTTCTAAAAACCCACCCCCTACGAATTAATCGACGGACCGGGGGTAAATTGGCCGAAATATCGACGGACTGGGGTGGTACATGCATCAACTACCCCCGATGTGTCCATTTCAGTCTAGTTCAACCCTCCCACCCACCCCTTCTAAAAACCCACCCCTTCTAAAAACCCACCCCCTACGAATTAATCGACGGACCGGGCGTAAATTGGCCGAAATATCGACGGACTGAGGTCGCACATGCATCAACTACCCCCGATGTGTCCATTTCACTCTAGTTCAACCCTCCCACCCCTTCTAAAAACCCACCCTCTACGAATTAATCGACGGACCTGGGGTAGATTGGCCGAAATATCGACAGACTGGGATCGCACATGCATCAACTACCCCCGATGTGTCCATTTCACTCTAGTTCAACCCTCCCACCCCTTCTAAAAACCCACCCCCTACGAATTAATCGACGGACCGGGGGTAGATTGGCCGAAATATCGACAGACTGGGATCGCACATGCATCAACTACCCCCGATGTGTCCATTTCACTCTAGTTCAACCCTCCCACCCCTTCAAAAAAGCCACCCTCTACGAATTAATCGACGGACCGGGGGTAAATTGGTCGAAATATCGACGGACTGGGGTGGTACGTGCATCAACTACCCCCGATGTGTCCATTTCAGTCTAGTTCAACTCTGCCACCCCTTCTGAAAACCCACCCCCTACGAATTAATCGACGGACCGGGCGTAAATTGGCCGAAATATCGATGGACTGTGGTGGTACATGCATTAATTACCCATGTGTCCATTTCAGTTTAGTTCAACCCTCCCACCCCTTCCAAAAACTCACCCCCGTAAATCATAAAGGGGTGAAATCATAAGGGGTTGAAACCATGAATCCATAAATCGCCGCAATTTTTCAACGGATTGGATTAGGGTGGTAAAATTGAAAACACAACTTTCTTTAGAGCATATAGGGGTGATGAAATAGGGAGTTGTAGTTTAGGGGTGGAACTGTTTATGAAGCCCTGTAATTTGAGACAGAAGCAATATTTTTGTGAAACTGTGAGGTCTTACACACTGCATCTTCGGGAAAGGAGGAGTGAATTTTAGGGTAAATTTACTGAAGGGGATGAAATTTAGGGGTGGAAACTTGTATTTTCACTGAATAATGTAGGTTTGAAATTAACAGCGTTCCTCGCAGCGTTCGATAGCTTTCTACTAACGGTACAAAAAACGTCTTAATCATCATTCGTGAAAAACCGCCCTAACATGCCGAAACACTAAAATGCAAGAACTTAAAAACTGCTCGATGTATCAAAGCTGGATTTGGTGTGTTAATTTACAACGACGCTGTATTCGGATATGGGCAAATTTCCATTTTGATCTAACAAGGGGGATGAAATTTAATAGTTGAAACTGGAAACTGGTGGAATAAAATTAGGGGATTCGATAGATTTCGGTCAACCATTGAAAACAGGTCTTCTGAGTCTTCAACTTAAAACCAACCCCTATAGCAAGCGGAGTAAATAATTTTATTTATTTTTTCTGGCTTTCTTGTGATTTTTCGGAAATGCAGTCTTTTTGATTAATTTTTAACCCATCCTCAATTTTTCAACCCCTTTCATTATGTGAACCCTCAAGAAACTAAATTTACGCAGACCGCTTCTTTTTCGTGTAATTCTCGCTAGTTCTACTTAACTATAGTTTATTTTCACCACTCTTGACTTTTCATCCCCCTTCACAATTTTTCAACACCCCGAGCGTTAATTTGGTAAAATTCGCGTAATTTCGTAAATAATTTTTGCTCATGTGGACTGTTTTTGCCGTTCTCACTTTTTCGACCCCCTTCGCAATATTTCAACCCCCAAAAGCGAAATTTGCATAATAATTGGCTTATTTTCGTGTTATTTTCTGTAATTCTACCTAACTACCATTAATTCTCACCCCCTTTGACTTTTCATCCCCCTTTACAATTTTTCAATCCCTCAAGTTTGTTGAAAGCTTGGTCCACTTTCAAAGAAAAGCTGTTGTTTGATTACACAGAGTATGTTCAAGGTGTGCTCAAGACTTTGAACATATCCTGTGTAATCAAGCTACCAAGTGTTAATTTTGCAAAATTCGCGTAATTTCGTTTTCCTCCGGTAATAAATTGAACTCATTTGCATTCAGTTTACCTTTTATAATTTTTCAGCTCCCTTCGCAATATAAGTGATTGAACTAGACTGAAATGGACACATCGGGGGTAGTTGATGCACGTACCACCCCAGTCCGTCGATATTTCGACCAATTTACCCCCGGTCCGTCGATTAATTCGTAAGGGGTGGATTTTTATTAGGGGTGGGAGGGTTGAACTAGACTGAAATAGATACATCGGGGGTAGTTGATGCACGTACCACCCCAGTCCGTTGATATTTCGACCAATTTACCCCCGGTCCGTCGATTAATTCGTAAGGGGTTGATTTTTATTAGGGGTGGGAGGGTTGAACTAGACTGAAATAGATACATCGGGGGTAGTTGATGTACGTACCACCCCAGTCCGTCGATATTTCGACCAATTTACCCCCGGTCCGTCGATTAATTCGTAAGGGGTGGATTTTTATTAGGGGTGGGAGGGTTGAACTAGACTGAAATAGATACATCGGGGGTAGTTGATGCACGTACCACCCCAGTCCGTCGATATTTCGACCAATTTACCTCCGGTCCGTCGATTAATTCGTAAGGGGTTGATTTTTATTAGGGGTGGGAGGGTTGAACTAGAAATAGATACATCGGGGGTAGTTGATGCACGTACCACCCCAGTCCGTTGATATTTCGACCAATTTACCCCCGGTCCGTCGATTAATTCGTAAGGGGTTGATTTTTATTAGGGGTGGGAGGGTTGAACTAGACTGAGATAGATACATCGGGGGTAGTTGATGCACGTACCACCCCAGTCCGTCGATATTTCGACCAATTTACCCCCGGTCCGTCGATTAATTCGTAAGGGGTTGATTTTTATTAGGGGTGGGAGGGTTGAACTAGACTGAGATAGATACATCGGGGGTAGTTGATGCACGTACCACCCCAGTCCGTCGATATTTCGACCAATTTACCCCCGGTCCGTCGAATATGTATTCCAGTATTTCCAGTCCGTGGGTCCGTCAGTCCGTCGGTCCGCGTTTTAGGTAGTCCCCAAGGGTTGCACGCACCAGAAAAAATTCAGTATACAGCTCTTTATATCCGTATAGTTTCCGCTCTAAATTTCAGATTCGTATCCATAGCTCAGTATCGGTAGCTTCGTTATAGGGAACGATATCGAACCCAACTTTTAGCTCCTTTTTACCTTTTTAAATTTTACCCAAGGAGTCAATGGTAGGAATTCTGCTACAAAATTTGGGAACACACTGTATTGGTTGTCGACTTGTCGGGAGGTTACAAACCATCTGAATCGATCAACACGTGCGCGCATTTATTTACAAAGTCGTGCACTAGAAAGCAATAGACATAAAATCGTATAGACAGAACTATTCGCGACAGTGTTTATCCAACAAAGACAGCTTTATACAGAATAGACCTAGATGAGAAAGACATAAAATTATTTCCTTGAGCTGCCACGCATAATAGGGATGGCAGCACTTGACGCTGGCTCTCCAAGACAATATTTCGGGAAACAAAGGTATCGAAGAAAATTCATAACGCAGTTAGACAAAAAATTATAATTTTGCGTTAGGCGTCAGTTTAAAGAGGAGGCTTCAATTTAGGTTTATTGTTTGCCAGATTTTAGATTTACTTCATAATAACTCGCGCAACGGAGTGAGAAGTTCAATGATTTTGGGCCAACTTTTAACAATGACGGAAACTCCATTTTCCAAAAATAAAAAACAATAAACCTGGGTTTATGTTTTGTCTAAATGGTAAAAATATTTCCTAGTCTCTAACTCAAACCCTTGAGGAGCTAGACGTTTTCGCTTTGCCCCTGTTCTTAGCAGATCTGGACAAGGATACTACACGCTCTTAAGGTACCGTCCGTTTCATTCCAGGCGCCGTATAGGGAAATAACACGGGAAAAGTGTTTTTATTTTTTGTTTGCTCCTGAAACTGGTTCCGGCCAAATCTGAGTAATACGGTCAATGGGCCTCAGTGTCCTGTACGCATGAAAAAAAAATGGCCCTGAAATGCCCCCTTGTTAAAACGGGAGGACCGGTTGAAAATTGGAATTTTAAATTTCGCGGGCGTCAATTCAGCGCTGTTTGACATCTCCGAAAACTAAACTTCCAGGGGCGGCTTTCACAATTTCTTGAGTTTTCGCTAACGTCATTTACTTACTTTTTTGGAATTTCTACAAATTATTGAGTGAATTCTGAGACGAAATAAACCGGCGCATTTTTGCAATAGTCCCAGAGAGTCTTGGTGTCAGAAACTTTACTAAAGAAAAGACACTATGAGGGTAACCTCACAAAAATTTTGTCTTTGGTTCCTTCGCTAGAACCAGACCGCATTTATTAACATTTTAATTCTCGAGGCAAGTCTCTGTTTATAGTTAAATCTGTCTTAATCGTTGTTTTGCTTCAGTTATGAATATTTTCACTGGAAGCACAGACTACGAGAAGGGTTGGTCGAATGAGGAAATGGCCAATATTTATGAACATTTTGCAACCTACCACCGTCCCCTTAATTATGTTTTGCTATATTTGTTTTTTAAATTGAATCCTCGCGAGGAACTTTATTACTTTCTCACCTTACAGTCTAGTTTAATAACAAATAAAATAAATAGTAAGTAAATAATAAAATTTTTGCTGCTTATATTTTTGATGTGTTTATCTTCAAGAGATATTGTAGTGACAATAATTATCTAAGTTATATTGTTTCATTTATATGAGCAGTCGGTACAGCATATAGCGGTCATAAAATCGCTAATTTGATTATTCAAGAATTTATTCAAAATTTCAACATTAAATTGTGAATTATCAACTAAAATATCTAGAAAATAAGGCCCATAAGACCTAGGTATGCTATTTTATTAATTATTAACATTTTTAGAATAAAACAATTAAAATTTGGCAAGCCAGTTACATATCTTCGTCCACACTCCAAACACGCACTCCGCGGTTAAATAACTGTTGGGGCAAAGGCACATCTTGTCCCAGGGGACAAGCAGGGCATGGTAACTTCTGCAACAGATTCCTCGGCACAGCCGAAGCCACTAGTCTAGGCAAGGCCATCACCACCAGCTTCCAGGCCTTGGAATGGAGACTGCAGGTGCCTTTTCCATCAGCCTTACAGGTGCTTGGTAAGGCGTATCCACCCTAAATATCAGAACCATCCTTGTCTTCGCTGTGACTCGTAAGGTCTATCGACACACCAATTTTTAAGCAAGACCTTCGCCTTACCTTCTGTTCTACCTAGCCTTTAGTGGCTCTCCATATTGTTATTCTTTAACAGAATTTGGTACCAGGTTCATGGTAACTGAATGTTGGCCATTTCCTCATTCAACCAACCCTTCTCGTAGTCTGTGATATTCCAGTGAAAATATTCATAACTGAAGCAAAACAACGATTAAGACAGTTTTAACTATAAACAGAGACTTACCTCGAGAATTAAAATGTTAATAAATGCGGCCTGGTTGTAGCGAAGAAAGACAAATTTTTGTGAGGTTACCTTCATAGTGTCTTTTCTTTAGTAAAGTTTCTGACACCAAGACTCTCTGGGACTATTCCAAAAATGCGCCGGTTTATTTCGTCTCAGAATTCACTCAATAATTTGTAGAAATTCCAAAAAAGTAACTAAATGACGTTAGCGAAAACTCAAGAAATTGTGAAAGCCGCCACTGGAAGTTTAGTTTTCGGAGATGTCAAACAGCGCTGAATTGACGCCCGCGAAATTTAAAATTCCAATTTTCAACCGGTCCTCCCGTTTTAAGAAGGGGGCATTTCAGGTCCATTTTTTTTTTCATGCGTAGAGGACACTGAGGCCCATTGACCGTATTACTCAGATTTGGCCGGAACCAGTTTCAGGAGCAAACAAAAAATAAAAACACTTTTCCCGTGTTATTTCCCTATACGGCGCCTGGAATGAAACGGACGGTACAATCTGTTGGTTCAGTTATTTCCCGCCAATTTGTGACATGAGAGGAGGCGGTTGCTTTCATTTCATTGGATGATGCATTTTGGACATATGACAGGTTCTTTGTATGACAGTTGACAGTGATATGACATATGATGATGTTCGTTAACCTCAAACGAACGAACCCACAAAAATGAGTGAATAGAGATAAATCAAAAGAAGAAATGTTGATTAACAGGCACACAAGAATAATTGGAAAAAAATGTATTTTAGTACCTTATCGAGAGATGCATGTTTTAAAGTAAGTAATTTTAAACGATTTTATTAGACAAATTCTTTGTATTTTTCTAAAAACATATATGTATATATATGGTATACCTACTCCATTCCTGTTCCAACGCATTGTTGTTTTCTTAGGTATCACAACTGGATGCAGTCCGAGGAGTTGCAAGACCTAACTGCTTCAGAGCCACTTACTTTGGAGGAAGAGTATGCAATGCAAAAGTCCTGGATGAGGGATGAAAATAGTAAAAATTTTAAATTTACTTCAAACCGTTCAAGAGCTTTTAATTTCAGAGTGCACTTTCATAATCCTACACAAGGAAAAATATGAAAACACAAAAGATGAGATCGGTGTGTGAATCATTTTATTGTTAGAGGATTGTAATTTTGAATTTTTTAGCTTCCATGATTGGAGACACAAATTTGTTTTTTGCAAATGAAAATGATCGAATATGTGCTGAAGCAGAAATAATGATAGCTGAAGAATGGGCAAGGGGGAGTAAATGTGGATCCGAAGCCATGCAATTGATGTTCATTTATGGAGCTGACCGATTAGGAGTGAAACAATTTGTTGTTAAAATAAGTGAAGATAATGAAATTAGCTTAAATATGTTTCAAAGTTTTGGATTTGAAGAAGTCAGTAGAAGTGCAGTGTTCAAAGAAGTAACTCTCAGCAAAATAGTGGATGATAATTGGGTGGATTCTCTCAAGGATAATTTGGGACATTTTAATGTTGTTGAAGAAAATAAGGACTGAGTTTGATGTTAAGAAAGGGATTAATTACACTTTGCTACACTAAACCCAATGACGTTTTAATAAATTGCAGATAGAAATTATTCGCGATTCAAATAAATTTTGTGACGTAGGTACATTTTGTGGCATGCGTCCAATGAAAGGTCGCCAAAAATGTCTGTCATATTTCAGCATACTCCCCGTTAGCCGTTTTCCATGTGTGACGTCACTACACCATAGGGCGTACTTAGCTTGAATCGCGAATTGTGCGATTTTATATTTTTTACGATCGTTCAAAAACATTTTTTCTACCCCTAATATAGCAATCATAGTATTTTCAGACTGCGTACACTGAATTAAAAAAAAAGTAGGCAATTTCCTTCAATGATACGGATTACGGATATAATTTGATCCCACAAAAGAAGATGAAAAAGTGCTTTGACAAAATATGACCGAAGTTGTTTGTTTATAAGAAATTGCAAACATTACCAAATAGTTACAAGGCAAAGAAATTGCAGATTTACTGCCGCTGCTGAAGTTTCATAGCCGAGGCTAGGAATCCAGCCAAGGCAGTAAATCTGTTTTTTTGCCGTGTTGAATACAATTTTTTCGCACATTGTCATTAAAAAAGTGCATTTTTACTGCCTAGGCAGTCAAAGTCGCATTTTGCTGCCGCAAAAGAGGCTATAAAAATGCTCAAAATGTCAAATGAAAGCGTCCAAAACTGTGGTTCAAAAGCACTAGAGTTAGTGCCTTATCTCTGTTAGTGCATTAAGCGCTAAATTGGCAACTCTCGACCGTTATTTTTCGCTTGAGCACGTCGCTTTTTAAAATCATCAATAGCGGCGGTTCAATCTTGCGTGAAAAAGAGATCGCCGAGAAGCGATATTTGAACCCGAATTTGCGCACGGCGTCGTGCGGCAAACATGATTCCTTCTCGTGAAAACACATTACTCAACGTAAATAACTATTCCAATACCTAATGTGCTCCATGATGTATATTTAATGGAGTGAGCCCAATTTTTATAGAAAAACAGAAACCAGGTTCAAATAAAGACGAGACGAGTGAAGATAGTTGTGACGCGCGCCTGCCCCACGTTACCCTACATCTTTCCATGCATGCACTTTTGGTGTATTTCGTTCTCCCCCCAAAAAGTCAACCAGAAAACTGCTTGACAGTTGACACATTCGGCTTTTTGTTTTGGCAGATGACAGTTATGTTTATTGAAACGTTTGGGATTTGAGTGAATATTTATTTTATTAAACAAAAAGTACGAAAAAAACCTAAATAAAATGGGTAGAAGATCAATCAATACCACTAAAAGTGGCAAATACATGAATCCTACAGATCAAGCTAGTAAGTATACAGATTTAACTTTCGAGGTTAGAGCCACCGATTTTATTGTTAAACAAAATTTAAGGAAAGGAGGCAAGAAAGCAAGAACTAAAAAAGAACAAGAAGCAGAGGCAGATGGTCCGAGCTGCGGTCTTAAAGGGTAAAGATCCGTACCAAATTCTTGAAGAAATGGAAAAAATTGATCAGATGGGTACGTCTTGTGCAAAATTTATCCCACATTCTTCACTTTTGCTTTTCTAGAATACAACGTGTATCAACCATCACCCTTAAATGAGAAGGTGCTTAAGGACAAGAGAAAAAAGCTGAGAGATACTCTGGACAGGGTACTTATTATGTATGTAAGTAGGTTTTTCCAAGGGAGCTCCTAACTCTTATTAACTAGGATTTCAATATTAAGTATAATGTTTGTGCTTTTAATTGTAGTACAAAGATGATCCCGACCGGTGGGCAGATCTAAAAAGAAAACAATCGGAATATGAGCATAAAAGGAATCAATTGGTGGCATTTTATGAGTCTGTTAGAAGTGCACAGCAGGTCCAAGTCGATGAAATTCCTTTGCCCCAGTTACCTCAACAACCCAATTCAGGCACAGCTGGTCAAATTCCATTGCCGATGGAAAGGAAGCAAGAGCACACTATTTACTCTATAGCAACTGCACTGAAACTTCAAGCTTTGGTAAGCAGAACCTTTAAAATTATTAAAATCTTGCTTTCATTAATGTTTATTGCAAAATATTGGGCACACAATTATTATGCTGACATTTTTGCATAAATAACTAAAAAGTAAGAGGCTTGACCTGAATCATGGTTTTCTCCTGACAGAAAATTGTTTTGAAAATTAAAGCAATTTCGCTATTTCTCGATCTCAAATTAAAAAAATTAAACCTAATGTGTACCTCGGCACTGAACTGAAGCTTCTTTTTGTTACTCGTGGTTTATTGCATAATGAAAAGTTCAACTTCAGTGCCTTGGTACACAAATAACTATCTTTTACGTCCGTAAAAAAAAAGCACACTTTATTCATACAAAAGTGTTCTTAAAGTGTGTTTTTTTTAACGACGACAAAGCGTGAAAAAGCCCCAAAGCGGTTCATTTTTTCACTCTTTGGAGTGAAAAATGAGCACTCTTGCTAAAGTTTTGTTTATATTGTTGCTATACAGGGTGTCTCTTTTAAAGTGTCAATTACGATATTTAGAGAATCGTTTTGAGCAGCTAAGCGAAAATTCACACACGTGAGTTTCAATTTATTGCCCATCAAATGAAAATATTCACAGCAATGGCGCACTTCCGGTTATACCGGAAGTGGCCGCCATTTTTGTTATTTTAAACGGGAAGCCTATGTTTTGACTCTAGATTCCGATTGACCTCTTAATTGTCAGTTTAATGCACCCCCACTTTGCCTACCTAATTGTCATAGTTTCTGTAAAAAAAATAGATTTTTATCCGGCAATAGAAAACTTGGAGGGTTGAAGGTACAAGGTGTGAGCTTTCGGCTGATAGCTCACTCGTTCTTGTTGACATAACAATATGGCGGAAATAAATTTTTGAAAATAGCGTAACGCAATTGTCCACAACTCATTTTTTTCAAATGTGAGCACCATAATTTTATGTATCCAAAAGATGCAAAATTAAATTCTCGTTAGGCTAGTGTTAGCATTCCCTATACCTATTTTAAAAATTTTGAAAATATTTGAAATAAATGTATTTGTGGGAATTAAAAAAATTGATCACAGCAAGCTTTGGACCAAAAATTAGTAATAGTTCATTCTACACCTTCAAAGATTTGTCTTAAAGCTTGCTGGGATAATATTTTTTTAATTTGCACCAATATATTTATTTCAAATATTTTCAAAAATATTGAAAATAGGTATAGGAAATGCTAATACTAGCCTAAAGAGAGTCTAATTTTGCATCTTTTGGATACATAAAATTTGAAAAAATTGAGTTGTGCACAATTTCGTTACGCCATTTTTAAAAACTATTTTCTGCCAGAGTGTTAAATCAACATGATCAATTGAGACATCAAAAGAAAGCCGAAACCTTGTACTTTCAACCCTCCAAGTTTGGTTCCTTAATCTTCAACCGTCTGGAAGATACAAATTTTTCTATTGCGGGTTAAAAATCAATTTTTTTACACAAATTTTGACCTATGTCAAAAACTATGACAGCTAGGCAAAATGGGGGTGCAATAACTTCACAATTAAGAGGTCAATCCGAATCTAGAGTCAAAATAAGGCTTCCTATTTAAAATAACAAAGATGGCGGCCACTTCCGGTATAACCGGAATTGCGTCAGAGCTGAAAATATTTTCATTCGATAGGCAATGAATTGAAACCCCCGTGTGCAGGCCTCCTACACCTCCTAAAATTCCTAAAATGCTTTGATCCTCCTAAAAATGACAACGAAATCCTAAATTTCCTAAAATAAGGAAGTCTGAAGAATTTTATGTTAAATTTGGGGCGGAAATTTATCCCTGAAATATATATTTTACCCGCGTTAAAGTGTATCGGAACTTAAAGACCTCGTAAAAAAAAGATGTTTTTTTTATTGTCAGGACGCTAACTGTACCGGGTGATTCAGTTTGGTATTCGCCCAGCCCCCCGTAACTTTTTATATTTCAACATAAAAATACGTATTTTAGGGTGTTCTCCCAAAAAATTAACTTAAATTACAAAAATTTTATAATGTACATCAACTTATCGTGTTACCGTCTGTTTAATGACGTGTCAAAATTTCGATACTCAACTTTTTTGATTCTTGTAGACATATTTTTTTTTCTACGTTCAAGTATGTAAAGAAAGTTTATGCCTGATAGTGATAGATTATAAAAATTCCGAAAAAAAAACAATTGGCAGTTTCGTTGTTAATAAACGAAATTAGCACTGAAAAAACTTGAATAATTTTCACTATTAAGAAATTTATTTTCTCGAAATTTTTCTAATGAAAGTGTAAACTTTCTTTACCTAATTGCGTTTTGAAAAGTTAGATTTTAGACAATTAGGTAAAATGTTGTACGGAATACGTTATCAAAAGCCTAAATTGTTTAACTCGCTCTTTGGCAAATATTACGACTCGTCAAACAATATAGGACTTTTCATAACTAATTACGTAATAGTTATTTAGGTAATTAGTTATGAAAAGTCCTATATTGTTTGACGAGCCGTAATATTTGTCAAAACGAGCGATAGCGAGTTTTGCAACATTATGCGAGTCAAACAATTTAGGCTTTTCATAATCATAACGTATTAAGTACAACATTTTACCTAATTGCGTAAAATCCAACTTTTCAAAACCCAATTAGGTAAATAACTATTATAATTATTATTATAATTATTATTATTATTATTATTATTATAATGTCCATTACATAATTAAAAAGTTACAGAGGGAGAATACCTAACTGAATCATCCGGTAAAAACTTCTAAAATTCTCCTAAAATTTTGCTTTAAATTCTCCTAGATTCCTAAAAAGAATGGGAAAAATTGACGTGGGAGGCCTGCGTGTGTGAATTTTAGTTGAGCTGCTCAAAACGATTTTCTAAATATCGCTAACTCACACCCTATAGATTTATCAGTATCACTGATTTACCAAGCCTCTCCTTATGGATTTTCGAGTGAATTTTTTTGCAAGTGTGTACTTTGAAAACCGATATTTGATCCCAGAATTTTAATTTTTAACTGTACGGGTGTAAAAAAAATTGTATGTACTGAACTCATGAGTAAAGAAATTTTTTTTTTACTCGTTACATATACACACTCTGCCTACGGCGTCGTGCAGCAGCAAACATTCCTTCTCGTGAAAAAACGTTACACTTTTCTCACTTGTTTTGTTACGTAATGATAATAATAATAATAATAATAATACAGTCTTTATTTGTAATGGAAAAAATAACTATTTCAGCATACTGCTGCAAATTACTTATTTGTACTTTCACTGAATAAAAGAATTCCAAGTAACACATTGCTTTAACTTAGGGTCAGCCTGTGAGGGAACCTCCAGGATGTCCACCTGGAGCACCACCCGACATAAACGACGACGGCGAAATAGAAGATTTCTTTACAAGAACAGATGAGGATAAAGAGGACATAAATGAGGAATCATCCCAAAACGATGAAAATTCATCTGTGAAGCCTACCTCACTGCAACAAAAGATGGTAGCTTTGAGTGGTCAAAATGTCGATGACTTCATGAAAGAAATGGAAGTGGTGCAGAAGAAACTTGAAGGATCCAAAGAAGACGACGGTAGAAATAAATTCACAAACGAACCTCTGGTCCCTCCAGGCACTGATTTGATACCTCAGCCACAGCCTACTCAAATAAATCCTCAAGGAGCAACGTCGTTAATTTATTCCACACAAGGATTGCGATTGCCACCTGGGCCACCTCCAGGCCGACCTCTCCTACCTCCAGGACCTCCGCCAGGATTACCCCCTCCACGAATGCCAATCAGAATGCCACCTGCCCCACCAAGAATGATTAGATTACCTGGACCACCACAAACTTTGTCCGGAGCTTCTAATTTACCACTGGGAACTCCAAACGTTTTATCTGCAGCTCCCCAATTAATTAACAGGACTGACTCGACTAAACAAGGTGCAACCATTTCTGCGAAACCACAGATAAGGAACCTCAGCGCAGATGTGACAAGGTTCGTTCCTTCGTCACTGAGAGTAAAAAGGGAGGATAGGAAACCTAAAGTTAATACACTGGTGCGTGAACATAAACAAAAGGAGTACAATCTTCATCAAGCCACGCATCCAGAGCAACACACTAAAGATGATGCTTATAAGCAGTTCATGAACGAAATGCAAAATCTTTTATAATTTTTAAGTTAGCGTAGGAACACATGTAAATAATAAAGCTGAATGTCATGAATTCTGATGGAATGTTTTTTTGGGCAAGATTGGAGCTTATACAGGGTACCCCTCGACCAGCGTCAGTTAGCCGTAGCCGAGAACTGTTTCTAGCAGCGTCATGAAAATTTGTGTACAGGGATTTCAACTCATTTTGAATCTACGTAAAATGTTTTCATCAGTGGCGCACTTAATAAGTGCTAATTTCCTTATTTTAAATGGAACACCACGTATATTATGATATTTTTGGATTCTACGTTTAATTGTAGGTAAAGTTTTATTAAGGATTGCTATGCCAAAAATCAACCATACAGGGTGTCCCAACGGTGAGACAAAGTCAATTTATGTCCACGTCATTACTAATATCGAAAATCTGTGTACGCCAACCGTTAGTGACTGAAAATGTACATATTCTAAAATTACTATGAACTCACATGGGCGGCAGCACATAATTACATTTTGTTAAAAATGGAACACCCCACATATCAATGCATTTTTGGTTTCTATGTGTCATTCTGTGCAACTTTTGTCAGGTGTGCCCCATACTTAAATTCAACAGTTTTTGTGTTAACTAATGAAATGTGTAGAATTTGGCAAAGACAAGAGTTTAGTCAAAAATTCATATTTTGGAAGCCTTGAAGTTTCTCTTCCGAATTTATGGCACATCCTAAAAGAAGGTCAGGGCTACCTGATGACATACTTTAATGTCAAATTTCATGCACAGCGTATCCCCGATAAATTATCAAATTAACAGAAATTAAAGACTAATTTCTAAAATTTTAAATGGAATGACTGAATTTTTTTCTCCCACTCTTAGAGGAGTTAATTCTAGGTCGACTTTCTTAACAAATGCCTTTACCTAAATAGCATGTTTTTCAAATTATCACTAGTATTAGGTGTGTTGTGGTTTTATTCGTTTCCGAGTTACTGTCAAGAGTAACAGAACAAGTGAATATCTTTAAAACGATAAACTCTACGGTGTATAACAACATATAATTCAAAATAATACTGTTAACGGATGTTTGCAAAATATTTGTAACATAAACCGAGTGAAGCAATTTGCAATAGGGAAAAACAGTGATTAATTCCAATTCAATACCAAAGTCAGTTAACAAAATCATTTCTAAACGCGATAGTGACAATAAGATCGATATTTGAATTAAAGGTGGTTATTAACTCCAGACGGATTAATAGTCCAGTCAAGTTAGGTTTTTTAGAAGAAATAATTTATATATTTTTGAAATTTTGGCTACGGACCCACCCCCCAAGTGTGCGTTTCATCCCTTATTTGGCGAAAACCACCCCCAAACGTGGCATGGCGCTAGTTTTTAGAATTTTTCGGCGAAACTATCCATCTGACAAGAAATTTATTCTAATAAAAAACATTCCTTATGAAATTCTGTATTAAAATAGTCCTTTTGATTATTTTACTTATCCCCACCTAGTTCTCGCAAACGACGTCCGTACTTGTAGAACAGTCAAAATAGATTTTTGAGTAGAACTTATTAAAATATATGTATATTTATGAAATTTTGGCTACGGACTGCTGATGAGCCCTGAAATGAAGGGCCGCAAACTTAACACCCCCCAAGTGTAAGCTTCATCCCTCTTTTGGCGAAAACCTACTCTCAGACGTAGACATGGCGCTAGTTTTTAGCATTTTTCGGCTAAACTATCAAACGGACAAAAAATTACTCTAATCAAGAATATTCCTCGTGAAATTCTGTATTAAAAAGTCCTTTTCATCATTTTGCTTATCCTCATCTAATTCTTGCAAACGACATCCGAAGTTGAATTATTTCTTCTATTCGTCTTTTTTAGATCTAATATGACTGGACTATAAGCTATAAACCCAAAAATTTTAAGTAACTTGGAAAGGATGCCATTTAAGTAAATGGAGTTGTTAAGAAAGTTAACCTAGAATTTAATTCTCTATTAGACGGCGAAAAAATTTCAAGGTCATTCCATTTGAAACTTTTGAGATTTTGTCTTTTCAATTTCTGTTAATTTGAAGTTTTACAGTTTTTAACTCTGTGCATGAGATTTGACACCCAAATGTGTCGTCAGGTAGTCCCGAGGGGTAGACAACCTAGGATTTATGGTGTACAAGTCTGAGGATTTACCGGATTTACGGGGATTTATTGGGATTTACGAGGATTTATGGGATTTATGAGGATTTACGAGGAATTATTGGGATTTACCCAGGAATTATTGAAGCCACGTGCTCTTTGGCGCATGCGTACTTATGTGTTTATCGAATGTTAGGTCAGGTCGCAGTGAAATTGGAGGCGACAATAGGTGTAAGTTATTGGCCTTAAAATCAGTGACGTAACAACGGCCCCGCAGCCCCGCAGTGCGGGGGGCTCCGGGCCCCGGGGAGGGCCCCTGTCCTTTTAATAATTTTTGTTATTAAAAATTAATAAAAACTGATACCTATGAGAATGCAAAAAATTTATTTTTATTTTTTTACAATTAGGTCTGGCAGCTGCAGCAGGGTTATTTATTATAGCTTTCTGTCACCTAGCTCAATAGTACTCATTCCGGAATTTTTTAATAATAATAACAATAATAATGTTTTTGGCCCTTGAAACAGTCAACAGTGGCGACGGACGGCCAGGCCCGACGAGCTGAGGGCGGTGTTCTTAGGGGCCCGGACTCGCCTCGCTGAACTTACAGATAAAAATAATCCTGCTAATAAATGTACAAGA
This sequence comes from Pycnomerus fuliginosus, assembly GCA_963924575.1. NCBI lineage: Eukaryota > Metazoa > Arthropoda > Insecta > Coleoptera > Zopheridae > Pycnomerus > Pycnomerus fuliginosus. Next base: position 30,961,859 of record OZ004618.1, on the reverse strand, counting down.
CTTGGGAAAAAAGTGCTTATACCTAGCAGCGATATCTACCTATGTAAAAATGCGACTTTTTGTCTTTGTTTCTATCACTACATAACTCAAATTTGTGGAACTAATGTTGATAATCTTCATTTAGAAGTGTCCTCTTTTATACTTCAAAGATATTATTGTATAGCAATAGGCGAATTCGATAAAAAATCTTTTATGGAAGTTATAAGTTTTTCACATAATTTCATCCTTACACTTTCTGAAGTGCTTAGAAGATACGTGACCTTAAAATTTTCAAAGATTTTCGCCTGCGGCGCACTCTGTTTTTGAGTACCTGCCTAGCCACTTTCAAAAACATTATCATTAATGGCAATAATATTGATAATAATAAAGGGCCCCAATTAGATCTTTATGCGGATTTACGAGGATTTATAGGGATTTACGAGGATTTATGGGGATTTACGAGGATTTATGGGGATTTACGAGGATTTATGGGGATTTACGAGGATTTATGAGGATTTACGATGATTTATGGGGATTTATGAGGATTTATGGGGATTTACGAGGATTTATTAGGATTTACAGGGATTTATTAACCAAAAAGGATTTTTGGTGTACAATTTTCGTTGGTTGTTTCCCCCTCGGGTAGTCCTGACCTTTCTTTAGGATGTGCCATAAATTCGGAAGAGAAAAACTTCCAAGGCTTCGAAACTATTAATTTTTAACTGAAGTCTTGTTTTTGCCAAATTTTACACATTTTATTAAACTCAAAAACGATTGAATTTAAGTATGGGGACACCTGACAAAAATTGCACAAAATGACACGTAGAAACCAAAAATGCATTGATACATGGGGTGTTCCATTTCACTAAATGTAATTTTGTGCTGCCGCCCATGTGAGTTCATAGTAATTTTAGAATATGTACATTTTCAATCACTAACGGTTGGCGTACACAGATTTTCGATATTATTAATGACGTGGATATAAATGGGCTTTGTCTCACCGTTGGGACACCCTGTATTTGAGGAAATCAAGAATTTCCCTTTTTTATGTCAAGTGCAGGCCTAACTTCAAAAGTATGAAATAAGAAAACGATATTTATTCGACATGAAGTCTAATGTAGGGTGTACCCGCCCCTGGACTCAAATTGGGTCAAATATATGTTCTCTCATAACGTCATTGGTCAAAAAGTCAAATTTTTCAAATGGAATGCCCCAACTATTTTATGGCACATCGATGCAGAATTTAGGGCCGGTTTTTTCATCTCATGTTAACTTTAACATGAGGTTTGTCACCTTAGTTTCGATTGCGACAACAATGTGTTTCTATGGAAATAACCTCATGTTAAATTGAACATGAGATGAAAAAACCGACCCTTAATTGTCTATCATTTTAATCTACATGTTTGCCATAAAATAGTTGAGCATTCCATTTGAAAAAAGTGACTTTTTGACCGATGAAGTTGGTGATGTTTAAAATTTTGCAGAGAACATCCTGTATGTATTTGACCCACTTTGGGTCCAGGGGCGGATACACCCTACATTAGACTTCATGTCAAATAAATATCGTTTCTTCATTTCATACTGTAAGGGTGTATCAGCTATTTAAAGTTAGGCCTGCTCTTCCGACATTAAAAAGCGAAATTTATGATTTTCTCAAAAACGGTTGATTTTTGGCATAGCAAATTTTCATGACGATGCTAGAAACAGTTCTCCAGACACGGCTAACTGACGCTCGTCGAGGGATACCCTGTAGATAACTGAAAAGATCAATGTGGAAGTTGCAGTTTATCTTATATTTGGCAAAAACGATAATACAAATAGCTTTGTGTATAATAATCTTAAAGTATTAAAATTTAAAAAATATGGTGTTACATAATTGTTTCCTGTAAAATAATGTACAGATCATAAAATGTGTACCTAAACAATTTTAAATGTGGAACAGAATATTTTAGAAACCTTATTGCTTGAAATCTTGAATCAAACGTATATTGAAAAAAAAACAATTTGAGATCAATGAACTATTGAACTATATAAAAATTTTTGATATACATATAGAGAGAGCGTTGAAATAATGTATTATGTACTTTAGAACATTTTACATTCAAAGATGAATTGGTTTGTATGTACAACATTAAACTTTCACTCCGTTTAGAAAACCTGCACTTGAGTATTTACGCATGAAATGAATAACGAGGTTGTATTTTATAATAAATACAGGACTAGGCATGGTGATGAATGAAAGTTACCTTTATTGACAATGATATGTACTAACTACCTTGGGGAGAAGATGCTCATTGAATTTGTATTCGTTCTTTTTCTAACCAATTTCGTATTTGCTGAAAAAAAGAACTAATTAATTAATAAGAATAAGCGATAAGTGGTAAATAACAGCTATTTAAAGTATCAAGCGCTCAAAATAATATAATTGCGGAAATGAGGTCGCCGGCTTCTTTGAGTTTAAGTTATGTTATGTATACACATTTTCTTTTTGACAATCAGCTTAAAATTCGCTAATTTATCTATTCCACCTAAGTATTATTTACAATAAAATCATATTTTAACGAACGCAAGGATTGTGTAAGTCGGGCTTTCTTCTGTTGGTTTATTAAACGACCTTCTAGTTGTCAAAATAAGCCTTCAAAATGACAAAAACTGCTCCGCGAGCCTAGAAGTTTCACCAATTTCTATTGTGTTTGCTCAATGAAGTTTCAACCCCTAATTTCAACCCCATCTGTCCCATCTTACAGAAAAACCATACCTCATCAGATATTATCGAAATGTGTGTGTGTGTTGGGTTTCGGACCTTCAAGTGCCACATATTTGAGAAGCTTTGATATTTTTGTGATTTTCAACTCTTTCTCATCCCCCAAAATTGACACCCCCTCACCTAGGCTTGAAGAACAGAAAAAAGTTTGACTCACACAACCTCTGGCTTCGTTACAGAATGATTTCATATTAATCGCGATTCAAACTAATTTTGTGACGTCACATGTGCATGTGGCAATATTTTGCTGAAAGTGTCCAATCAAACGTCACAAAAAAATGTCTTGTCATTTCATTTCAGCGCCCTTCATTTGATCGTTTCACAAATGTGACGTCACACACCGAGGGCATCTTCCTTAGCTTGAATCACGAATAAAATCAAAACTGTTGACTCGTCGCCAAGGAAATACATTCATATTATTTATAAGGATGTATATTTGGTTGCCTATATAAAATACTTTCCTTTGAAATAAAAAGAGATGTGTAGAAAAGTCAAGTCACATTATCTTTTTCCATTTTGTCACTGGATGCCAGTGGTCGGAACATTACTTTTAAAAAGTAATTCATTACCATTACACATTACTTCGTCGAAATTGTAATGCATTATAATTACTAATTACTTTTTTCAAAAAGTAATGCATTGCAATTACTAATTACTTAATAAAAGTAATACATTACTTTTAACGTGACATTTCTTAAATTTCTAATTGTAGCTGACAGATTTTGAGATCTGCAGTAAATTGAAACATACGTCATTCCAGACACGGTCAACTCTAATTGGAATTTTAAAAAATGCCACGTTATAAAAAACTGTAGGTGTCTTATTTTAAAACAGTATATTTATTATTTAATTTTAATTTAATTTGAATAACAATTGCGTTTCAAAATTTACCACTGCTTGAGATGGCTAAAGTTAGTTTTATTTTCTTCAGCTAGGAAATTATTTAAATTCTGTAGAAATATTTAATCCGGAGTAATTGCAGAGAATATCGCTACTTAAAAATAGCCGGAAAAAGTCTTTAGAATGCATCAATGTTTGCTTGGGAGGCGGTAGGTAAACAGAACCCCGCTGGGTTAGGGTTAACTCTGATACCAGTAGTACCTAGCTACTTCCTGTGGTGGTTATTTCATTTCACAGAATTACATTTTTCATAAAAGTTTTATTTTTGCGTTTATCAATTAAGGGTAAAAAAAGTAATGGAAAAAGTAATGGTTTTCCATTACAATTACTAAAAAAATGTAATGCATTACAATTACCCATTACTATTTAAAAAAAGTAATGCATTACAATTACTCATTACCAGCTAAAGTAATTTCATTACAGTAATGCATTACTTCCGACCACTGCAGTGGATGCGAACCCGAGATTATTTTTCAAAATTTTTTCAACATCCATTCGTATCAGAAATCAGATAATAGGCATAATGAATAAATGGTAACCGAGCTTTTGCTTATAGTTCTATCCTTATCTTACACAAGAAGGACTTGTGTTTCTATCCTTTATTAATGCAAGTTTAGCAACTGGAGGTTAGATGAGATCCTCTATTGTTTCCGGTACTTAGCACTTCTCACTGCTCTGACAGGAATTTTGACGTAGAGAAGCCTGACAGAGAAAAGCCTGATTCACACTATCCCTGTGTCCGTTACAATATGATTCAGTTTGCTTTAATTACAATTGTGTATCAAACAACTATTTCAATAGTTTGTAGTTTTTAATACGAGACATGGGCCTTTCCAATTTAAAAAAACCTTTTTTTGTTATATAATAATAATAATAATATACGTTTATTTGTAATAGAATAAAATAAAATTACAAAAAGGGTGAAAATTCAGTAAAAACTGGTTTTCAATTTCACCCCATATGTACTTGCAAATATTAACCAATTTCTATTATGTTTGTTAAATTAATTTGCAATGTAAATGTTACTAGGTACATTAGTTAAAAAAATAAAAACAGATTGTAACTGTAATTTATGCGCCAGAACCGACAGAGTTCTAACCAATAAGACTAAGTAGTTTGTCGGCCATTTGTCGGCATAATATGCTACGAAGTTTTGAAACATTTTATTTGCTGAAAAGGCCTTCCCCTTGACGAAGTGTATTCTTTATTATTTTATAATTTCAAAAATTTTTCCTGAGTATACATCAGGGCTTCCCGACATTAGTGGTCAAAACTTTACCAGTAGATGAAAAATATGGCCTTAGCTCCCTTAGGACCTATTTTTCGACATATGTTCATAGGGACTTTTTTTCATATTTTTCATAGAAGAGTTTACTGGGTAAAGTTTTGACCACTAATTTCGGGACACCCTGTATATTACACCCTGTATATTGTATATTATTTTGAATTTTAAATCACCATCAACTAAACTTACTTAAAGCATCCTGATGGGTAAGTGGGCGGTCCAACACCCTTTGTATTACTCCAATCCATTCATCTCTTTCTAGTTCCGTTGCTGCTGACAAATTATAAACCCTTTCAGGTGTAGTCAAAGCAAAAGAAAAGCCTTGATCCTTAACACCTGCCGAAACACCTATTCGAACACTATAACCATCCATAGCATGGCCTTAAAAACAATATCGTTAAAACATGAACAATTTACTGCTTCGCTTAGAACACTCACCGATAAAAATTTCACCCTTGGGGTGCGCATCTAGTGGCTCGTCATGGTACATTAATTTTCTATTGTCCAGTGTGAACCAGCGTTTTTTGAAACCGTCGCTGGTCCTAGGTCCCGTTTTCCACAGCCAACCTTCTTTTGCAAAATCCTCAGTAAGGAAACCCAACAGATCAGCTTCGTTTGCGGAAGGATATGCAACTTGCAACCTGTGCAACTTCGCACATCTTATTGCCATATACCAATTGGTAACAACCTCCCCCTCTTCGTGGTAAATGTAAATATGTCGCGTTGTACCATCTTTTAGAAACGTTATTTGAAGGGAAGTAGGGTATTCCATTTTTTCAGGTGCAAAAACTATATTTAATTCAGATACTTCTAGAACGGCTTTGGGATATTTGTTATCTTTTACATAATACTTTAGTGTGTTTTCAGCCTCTGACAAAACAAACTTTCTCGAATGATATTTACTGTCCTCCTTTCCGCGTTTCATTAAAAAACCCTGCATGAAGCCACTGATATATGTTTGTCTTTCAGGATGACAGAATTCTTCTCTTTGGTACTTAGCGCGAATCCACTGTTCTATTAAAACTCTAAAATGGTTTCATCAACATTGCTCAGAACAAACGGAAAATAACTTACTGTGGATCGTCGTTTTTAGGTCTTCGATAACATGGAGGAACACGTTCTTCATATTTTAGTTTCGATTTTGTGTTTCCAACTTCTTTCATTCGTTCCACTTGTGAATCCTCCCATCTGTCTAGTTTTAAATGTTTTACTTTGCTTATATGAACACCCATACTTCTGTGGACACCTGAGCATCTTGTGCAAATGAAGATACCTAAGTTGTAGGAAGCCCACTCTGGATCTGCAAGAAAAACAGTAGTTAAGCTTTTGACTTATTTTTGTGACAATAATTACGAATATGGATGAAAATAAACCACATAATTATTTGAAAGTGTTAGACAGTGTTGCGATATTAAAAGATTCGTTTCGGATTTCCATTGCCTTTATTGATTTGACCTACCTACCTATTTAAGAAAGGGAGTTTAAAAAATAAAAATTCTTTAATTGGTGTCGGTAATAGGTAACTCGGAGTCAAAAAATTTTATTTAATTTAGGGTGGACGTTTCTGCATTTATTGTAGCCTTCCTCTTCTTTATAAACCTTTCAATCTTTTGGATCAAGCGATCAAGAGTCTGTTTTTTAACTAAAAAAATGCAGCAGAGAAGCGGCTGGAACCTCCCCATGGCGTGGATCTTTGTATTCTGTGTAGATAGTAGTCAATTTAACAGAATTTTTTTTATCCACTGAAATGGCAGAAACGGTGAATACATTTTTAGAACCACAATATGATCGTTTTTCTAATGGCGAGATAAAAAAGGAGGCCTTCTATTTAAAATTTTAAGTTGATGTGCTTAAATGACACTTCCTTTAGACGAATTGCTTCCAAAAGCCCTTCAGGTCTTCAACGGGTCATCCAATCTTTATGTACCAAATTTAGCCAAATCAAAATTTGGGCTATAATGTATTTTTAGTGTTACTATAAAATTTCGATTTTTTGAACCAAACAGCACTAAATGCGAATTAATTTTGTCTTATTTAAAACCAGAATTTGAAGACCTTTCTGATGGTGACAGTAAATCTTTCAAAAACTTGTTTTTAATGGTTAAATGAGAGAACAATTTTAAATTTGGAAATTGGTGTGCCAAAACGGCACTTTCCGTGGGCCGATTGAATCCAAAATTTGTTCAGCTTTTCGACGTGCAATACAATCCCCATGTGCAAAATTTTAGACAAATCGGTTGAGGGGCTTGGGCTGTACCGCGATTTTAAAGTCCGATAAAAATATTTTTTTTTTTATTTTTTGGTCAAAAGGGCACTAAGAATGAATACATTTTTAGACGCAGAATTGGAAGGTCTTTCTTATGGTGACGTGAAAAATGGGGGTTTGCATTTGAAATTTAAAAGCTGATGTTCCAAAATGGCATTTCCGGTTGCACGATTGGCTTTTCAGATCTAAAGTTAGGCTATGAGATGCCTATGTACCAAATTTCAGCCAAATCGCTCCAGTAGTTTGGGCTGTAGAGCGTTTACAAACGCACGTACGTACATACATACAGACAGATTTTAAAAACTACTTTTCTGAGTTCCTGAGGCCTCAAAACGTATAGATTCGGCTTATCTCGATTTCGAAAATTTTAGTGATTGCAGTAACCTCTAATTTTTTTAAATTTTGATGGGGTTGGGGAGGTTAAAAATGTAATTAAACTGCAATCATCGATTAAAATTAATCACGATCTGTTCAAACGGGAACGGGGATTAACTATAAAATATGTATACAGGGAGTCTCGGTACGCTGGCGCCATTTCACAGGCGCTTTCCTTTTGCACATTTATCTGAGCAGTCTCAGTTAATCATAGCAATTTGATTGGTTCATTTGAAAACTGACCAATCAAATTGCTGAGTTAAATGAGCCTTCTGACATAAATGTGTAATATAAACGGAAAGCAGCTCATATCTAAAAATTCTGGGAATCACGGCTTTTTCTAAGGTTTCCATCTCTCCGACTTCAGTAAGATATGATTGTATAAAGCGATTTAATTCCACCAATCAGTTTCAAATTACTTCGTAAGATGAAGCTGTTGGTCAATTCACGTCACGTGACTCATATATCCAAGGAAATAAAACAACTGGAATTAAAGCCGTTTTTTAGCGATGAAATAGTTTCAAAACAAAGCGATAGTTTCAAAACCTGCGTTGCATTAATGACGTCATCGCGAAATAGTTTTAAACCGATTCAATAAGGTTTGAGACGTACTTGAAGAGTGGGAAGCGGGCGGGAGCAAAGGAGCAGTTTTTGACGTTGCTTTTTGTTGATGTACAGACAACTGAAATTTTTCAAAGTAATTGATCTAATAATTATTGCTATAACAATAACGATATTCTGCAATATTGGAAAAAGCAGTTGGAAGGTCCAAATTGAAAAAATAGTTTAAAATCATCTCAAAATTTACATAGACTAAAAATTGCAGAACTATTTATTATCAACATAACCTAACTTCTAGCCACAGCTGATCACCTGTCAATTCGGTTTCAAAACATGTTATTTTTGCGCCAGTTTATTTTAATGACGTCATCGACAAAACGGTTCAAAACCAAGAACGAATACGCTGCAACGCTAAAATTCAGCTTAAATATAAAGTGATAAAAATTTTTGAAGAAGTTCAATAATCTTGGATACCTAAATATATTTCAATGATCGTGGATAAAACGTCGTATTTAACTCGCACATTATGGGCCATTATTCACTTGGTTGTTTAGAACCCGAGCGTAGCGTGAGGTCTTCATAATGTGCTCGTTTAATAATATACCTACTAAAAACTGTTCGACAATGTTGCGGTATTAAAAGATTCGTTTCGGATTTCCATTGCCTTTATTGATTTGACCTATGTAAAGTTTAAAAAATAAAAATTCTTTATAAACCTTTCAATCCTTTGGATCAAGCGATCAAGAGTCTGTTTTTTTTCAACTAAAAAATGTAATTAAATTGCAATCATCAATTAAAGTTAATCACGATCTGTCCAAACGGGAACGGGGAATAACTATAAAATATGTATACAGGGAGTCTCGGTACGCTGGCGCTGGCGCCATTCCATATTTTAAATTCTCGGGCTCACGTCTTTCTCTAAGGTTTCCATCTCTCCGACTCCAATAAGACCCGTATACAGCGATTTAATTCGACCAATCAGTTTCAAATTACTTCGTAAGGTGAAGCTATTGGTCAACTCAGGTCACGTGACTCATATAGCCAAAGAAATAACTGAAATTAAGTGTAATTAGCTGTCGCCTAAAAGAAAAGCATCTAAAGTTCGACGAAATTAGATAAACTATTTCCCAAGATGACAAAATACAACGAAAAAATCCCGACCCATTTTAAGGAACGCAGGGGCTGTGGTCGGTTTTTTGTTTGTAAACGGGTTTTCAGTTACGTCAAATTTCCTGTCAGTGCCAAAAAAGTAGCAACAATGAACAATAATTTTGACAGAATTCTGAAAGTCCATTTACAAACCAAAAGAAGAAAAAGGCTGACTCACCTAATCTCGCATTCCTGTTAGAACGTGCCGCTACTTTAATTATACAGGGTGTTCCAATAAAAATAACCCACCCCAAATATTTCGTAAACCAAATAAAATATGAAAATTTACTCGGACAGGTCGATTTTTATTTGGAGGGGGACACTTAAATCCTCGCTTGGCAAAATTTCAAAACTCACCCCCTAACCCCCACTTCAAAATTTTAAATGGCAGTCCCCCACTTGTGATACATCATTTGAAAGCTAATTTAATTGCCAATTACATTAGGACCCTTTGTGATACATCGTTTGAAAGAGTTTGAAATTCTCTGTCAACTGATGAAAGAATTTTTGAAATCCACCCATTCATTCAAGTTACATTCGAAGACATGAGCTGGTTCTGGGCCTAGAAATCCTTCAAATTTAGACTGCAACTTTTGAACGAGTGGATGGATTAAAAAAATTCTTGCATTAGTTTACAGATAATTTCAAACCCTTTCAAATGATGTATAACAAGGGCCCTCGCAAGGGCCCCTAATGGAATTTAAAATTTGACCATAGAGGGCGCTAGAGTTGAACAAATATCAAAAATTGTTACAGCGTTAGATTGGCAGTGAAATTAGCTTTCAAATAACGGATCACAAGTGGGGGGTTGCCATTTAAAATTTTGAAGTGGAGTGGGGGGTTGCCATTTAAAATTTTGAAGTGGGGGTGAGTTTTGAAATTTCGCCAAGCATGGATTTAAGTGTCCCCCTCCAAATAAAAATCGACCTGTCAGAGCGAATTTGCGAATTTTCATATTTTATTTGGTTTACGAATTATTCGGAGGGGGTCCTTTTCATTGGAACATCCTGTATAAAACGAAGTGAGTGGGGAGAACTTTATGAAACACTTTTTAATTTTTATACAATCGAAATGTTGTCTGTCAAACGTTTTGCTCTTAAAGTTATTCATGAGAAATAGAGAGAAATTTGAATTCGCTTCATCAGAATAACGGTGTAAGAACGTTTTGCTAATAATTTAATCAAGATATATTTGCAAAAAGAAGCCAACCCCAACCCCACAATTTCAAAAAATTGGCAGTCCCGCTAGAAACTTCTACTGTTTTGTAAATTGTTGTTGAACGTGTTGAATAATCATCATGAGAATTATGATAAACACGTGGACAGCGTAAAACATTCCCAGTCGGAGAGAGATGCGCATCGCTGTCCGAACTAGGCGGACGAGGATGGAACGCGGCAAATACAAAATACAGCATCAGCACATACAAATTAAAATAAAACCGTTTTTCGTATATAATATAACGAGTGGTACTGATTTTTTCCGACAAAATTTGCGAAACAAATAAATGAGTAGCTTTTGCAACGAAAATCGAGTGGCGAGTGGCGATTTTCCAAAAGCAAAAGCTACGAATGTATTTGTAAGCAAATTTTGCAGAAAAAATCAGACCACGAATTATATTCGGATGATTAAACAATAAAAGAAATTTCAATAGAAACAATAAGGTTGCCATGCTCGTTGCCCTGACATTTCATTTGACAGAAATTTTTTCACTGGAAAACCGAGTGGAAAACCGTCCTGCTTTTCACTCGTGGTGTTTTTCAGTTCAAAACCATGGTGATTGGTCGACTGTCTATAAATTCTGACGTTTGATTGGTTTAAAATTCGTGAGTTGTTTAATCACCCCTAAAATTACATTTTTCGGAAAAATGGCACCAAGGTATTTAATCCGTCAATGCAACAGCTATCGAATTCGATAACATGCCCTTTAGCTAAGAAAAATCCAAAAAGGGGCCTTTTTGCCCTTAAAATGGAAATTTTCGAAAAAATGCACTAAGGTTTTTGATCCGGCAATACAACAGCTATCGAATCCGATAGTTATTAGAATACGCCTTTTTGTAAAATAAATTCAAACAAGTTCCCTTTTGCCCCTAAGACGTTATTTTTCGAAAAAATGGAACTAAGTTCTCGACTTAAAAAAAATCTGCTATCAAATCCGGTAATAAATATATTACTGTGTATATTATCCATTTTTTGTCCAAAAAGGCATAAATGTGAATACATTTTTAAAGTTAATGTGCCAAAAAGGCACTTTCCCAACTATTCCGGAGTATTCCGATGTATTCCCGTCTATTCCGAAGTATTCCCGTCTATTCCGACTTATATCGATATATTCCGACGTATTCCTGGAAAATGTACACTGATTCCGGCCTGCGGATCCATGTGCGAATCACTCCTCGGTTCTAGTGCAATAATTCGATTAAAATTTCTTTATGGAAAAAAATTTTTGATTAATTACCGCACAAGTTACCCATATTGACCGGTTTTATATTTGATCACTCGGTATAATAGGCATTCGGCATCCTGTATCCTGCATTGTTATCTAATTGACTTACATTAAATTACCTGACGTAGGTATTTTTTTTTACAACTAACAATTATTATTATTCTCTTTCAATTTCATCACATACACATAATCCACCTTTTCTCTGAAAAATATAGAAGCGACTATCGTTGCCCGACTGTCATTTTTTTTTAACTGTTGATCAAACAAAACCAAGTGAACATCAACTAAAAGATAAAAATCATCTGGAATTGGTTGGCATTGGCTGTGGCATTGGGGCCATTGGATTTCATGCTTTGAATTTTCGATTGTTGTAACCGACACGTTTTTTTATCGCACAGTGCTGAAATATTGACTTTTTCAAAATCGTGTTATTACTGTTATTGTTGAATCGGAATAATCTTCAAGGCTGCACTGTATTATTGTTATTTAAAAGCCAGGTCACACTGGACCATTGACGCTCTAAAAAACTATTGTTGAAAATAAACATTTTGAACCAAAATTAGAAGCAATTTTAGTCTAGCTTGCAGGAGTTGCAAAACTCCGCTATATTTTTGATTCACAAGAAATTGAGGGCAAATATTTGGGAGCAACGATAATTTTCGGGGAAAATACCAAAATTTCCGTTATATAACAAACAAGCGGAAAGATAACGAAAAACATTTTCCTCCAAAGAAAAACAGGTCTATTATTGACAAATTGAATTCTTTTGCAACATTTTAATAGGTTTGTTTACAAGTTTATTAGTATGATGGCATGGTTAAACACGGCACAACTAATATTATCGTCTTTTTACTCACTCCTGCTACCACAATCAGCACAAGAATTGTTTCCAGGAACCTTCAACAACTCCAACAACACTTTTTCGTTTCTATCGACCATAGTTTTAATGTAATAAAGTAAAAAAACCGACACAATCTAAAATGTCCAAACACACCAACAAACACACAACTTAACGGTGTCGTCCATTTTTACTTTATGTTTTTTTTACAGTTGTTTTGACAATTTTGACAGTGGCGTACGCAGCTTTAGTTTGACGTATAAACAAAGATTAGACCTTGTTTATTTTCTTAACAATTATCTAGGAATTAACTGTCGTGAACTATCCTTGATATTTTATTCTACGCATTTGTGGCCGTCCAAATCTTTGTCAAGTTTATTTATTAATCATTTTAGTTTGTTTTTTGATTGTGTTGACTGTTGACGTTGACGTGGGATCGAGTCGCCTGTGGGTATTTATTTTAATCAGTATGTATTTTGATCAGTTTTGACGTTTCTTTCATCTCATTCTGCCAAATCAAATTTGGTTTCATAACTTTGCAGATTACTCATAAATTTCTGTATTACACACAAAATGAACTCGATAATTAAACCCAGCACCGCCAGGAATTTGATTAGCAGAATTAACAACCTGCCAGCTAGAAGAATTGCTTTGACATCCACTCAGAATGCCTCCTTCAAAGTGCAGGATGATAAGGATTTTCTGGAAAAGGTAGAAAACAGCAAGGAGCCAGTCATTGTGGATTTCTTCGCAAAGTAAGTTTCTATTCTAAATAAATTTTAAAAATCATTGCCACTACTTTGTAGCTGGTGTGGTCCATGCAAAGCTTTAGAGCCTCGATTAGAGAACGTTGTGGCAAAACGAAATGGTAGAATCACGCTGGCCAAAGTTGACATTGACTCCATGGGTGAATTGGCGGCAAAATATGAGGTCAGTAGGATTGTTGGTGTCGGAATTAATCTACTTTTTTTAGGTAGGCACTATACCTGCGTTGATAGTATTCCGAAATGGTAAAGTCGAAGAGAGGTTAATTGGACTACAGGATGAAGATAAACTTGGTATTTGGGTAGATAAAGTACTTCAGAAGAAATAAGTTAATATTCTAATTAATTAATACTCATTATTGTACGTAGAACATAGAACTAATGCAATTTTTGGGTCAGCAATTCTGGTTTTTAAGATATCGCCGGTAAAATGGTGATTTAATGATTCCACCAAATAAACGAAGTTAATTTTATTATGGTTTTTCTTTAGAATTATAGAATTATTCTTGTACGTTTTGTTCTTCATTTTTCCTATGGATGATAGCTATACCTTTTGCATGTTTTGATTCCAGTGTTGTTGGTTGCAAACATTCTATTCGTTAGTTCGAATGGCATTCATTTTACCTACCAAGACAGTATATCTGACAGTTGACAATGACATTTGAACATGGTGAGGTTAGGTTGATGTGTTGTTAAGAGCAATAATTGTTATTGAAATTACACGCAAATGTCTGATTCAGAAGAAGAAAGCTTCGGCTTTTTTGGTAAACCTTTGCAGCCTTACGACGAAGGTAGGTTACATTTTCGTGAAAAAAAATTTACTCAAAAATTGCACTCCAGATGCGTTTCCCAAGAAGAAACCCATTTCGATCGAAGAACAAGTTGCGACTGATGCTCAGGGAAGACGCAGATTCCATGGGGCCTTCACTGGTGGTTTTTCAGCTGGGTTTTACAATACCGTTGGATCCCTCGAAGGATGGCTGCCGGGCGAATTCCGAAGTACAAGGGAGGAAAAAGCGGAAAATGTAACGCAGCGTCCGGAAGATTTCATGGATGACGAGGACATGGGTGAATTTGGTATTGCTCCACAAACAGTTAAAGCCACCAGTGATTATAACACTAGCAAGAAGCGAAAAAGAAAAGTAGGTGCACGAATTTTTATTAATATTACAAGCTTGATATTAACAGGTTGTTAATGAAGGGCCAATTCCTGGAGAACCCGTACTACATTCATTGTTAACCAGCGGTAATGAAACAATTGGATATCTTTTGCTAAAAAACGTTAGTATGAAAGGCCGAAAAACTGAGGATAAAGTGTATGGGTGTGAAATGCCATCATCCTATGAAATTTCTAGAGATGATGATGTAGATCAGTATCCCCTCCACCCAATTTATACAAAATTTTTGCTCAAACCTAAGTGCAACAGTTATGGCTTGGGTTATACGGGCTTGGATAAATCTCACATAAATTTATTTCAAAGTGCAAACCTAGTAGTAAAGGAGCAAAATAATAAAAAATTATCAATTGCTGGTCAAGCTTTTGGTGTTGGAGCTTTCGAAGATGAAGATGAAGACATATATGTAAGAGAAGATATGAGTAAATACGATTTCGAACTTACCAACGAAAAAGCTTCTAAGAAAGACAGTTTATCTAATAGAGCCGATGTTATTTTCGACGAATTTATTGCCGCAAAACAGGCCTTCGCCCCTTTGAAAACATTTCTACCCCCGGCTATTCCGCACAGCTTTACAGGCAAGCATAAAATGAAAAAGTCACGATTTGAACCATTACCAGAAGAGTCTCTGCCTACTGAAAGAAAAGAAATGAACCCAGAAATAAGAGCTAAATATCTAGGAGAGGACACGCCTATAATTCCTGAAGCTCCAAAGAAGACACCAGAGAAGCAAGAACAAGAAGTGAAGGAGAAGGAAGAGGCTCCTTCAACAAGTGCCCAAAAAACTTATAACTTGTTTGAGTCATCGGGGCTAGTATTTGACAGATTTGTCACAGCATCCGAACCAGAAGACATTTCAAATATTCTAGAGCCAGTTAAACCATCAGACACAACCCATGGAACCCAAGAAATGAGAGATGCAGCAAGAATGAAAATGTTTGGACCTCTCACTAGAATCACGGAAGATTGGCAACCCTGTTCCCTTCTTTGCAGAAGGTTTAATGTACCTGAACCCCAATCTGAGTAAGTATAAAACATTGAAAAAAAGTGGATCCCGATCGGAGATCGAACCCCATCCTCATCAGAGGAAAGAACAGTCGCCTAGATTACGGGAGGTTTGAGGTTCGAATCCCAGTCGGGCCGCACTTTTTCCTGCGTTTACTTCCGAACTAATTATTATATCAATCCTAATTTGCAATTTTACAGGCTAAATGCATCAAAAAATAGAAAACGAACAAAAAATCTCATATTTGAATATGAAAGACACAGTGACTGGAACCTGGAAGACTTGAAGCCCGGTTTAACCGAGTTTAATAAAGACAATGAAAAAAATGTTGAAGATTCTTCGATGAATGTTTTACAAACAGAAAAATTGACAAACAGTGGTAATGATGTTACCAGCAACCAAGATGGGGAAAAAAGTGGGGAAGAATTGCCAAAAACAGATGAAATTGTCTCCCCAGTAAAAGATATTACAGAAAGAATCGATATTGATAAAAACGTGGATTTGTTCAAAGCCGTTTTTCTGAGCAGCAGTGAAGAATCTGAGGATGAAGATGATGAAAAAACTAAAGAAGTCAGGAGTGAAGAAATGAAAGATAATGTTCTTTCAGATAGTTTATTGCCTCAAATTAGGCCTCTTAAACAAGGAATTCTTTCCAATATGGACTTCTCAATATTTAACAAACCTAATTTGGAACAGGATATAGAAGATAACGACGAGGGAAGCGTTCAAAACTCTGCACATCGACAAAGTGATGATGGCTCATATGGACCAAAGTTACCTGAAAAGTCAACTATAAATCTATCAAAGCAGCTGCCACTGAAACAGCATAAAGATGAAGTGAGCAGTGATGAATGGGTGGAAATTTCGGAAACTAACAAATGCGATAAGGAAAGAAAAAAGAAACATAAAAGTAAAAAGAAGTCTCACAAGAAAAGTCGCAAACATAGCAAAAACCGTTAAGTTTTTATTTCGTTTTGTCTATTAAGTATTCATAATTTTTTGTGGAGCCTCTGTGTGAGTTTTAGATTTATTCAGTTCTGTGATATTGTAATATGAATCATTAAAATTTCTGAAGAGGACAACTTATTTTGCTTTACCTGAATGGTCTTTGTAATACACCTAATAAATTTCTACCTAAATAAACATAATAAGTGCGGATAATAAAAGAATTGGCAGTCTCGGAGACGGCAGAAACTTCTACATTTCCACAGAATTTTTCGATCCGGTAATGCAACCGCTATCGAATTCGATAATAATAATATGCCCTTTTCCTAATAAAAAATCAAAAACGGGAACTTTTGTTCCTAGAATGTCAATTTTCGAAAAAATGGCACAAAGGTTTTTGACCCGTTAATGCAACCAGCTATCGAATCCAATAGTAAGAAAATGCTTTTTGCTAAAAAAATTTGAAAATAGGGCCCTTTTGCCACCAAAATTACATTTTTAGAAAAAATGGCACTACACTAAGGTTTTCGGCTAGAAAAAAATTAGCTATCAAGGCACCGATTTCTGGCCAAAAGGGCACCAAGTATGAATACATTTTTAGAAGCAGAATTGGAAGAGCTTTTTATATGAGGACGCAAAAAATAGGAGTTTGCATTAAATTTTTAAAGTTGACGTGCCAAAATGGCACTTCCTGTGAGCCGATTTAGCCCAAAACCTTTTCAGCTCCACGTTCCAAATTTAAGCCAGACATTGTCACCTTGCTTTGGTTGAAATGATGATATTTTAAAGAAGAAAATTTTTCCATATATTGTTATAAAAATTATTTGTAAAGAACAATTTCCTTTGCAAGACCAGTTATCGACCTATCATTTTTCCGCAAACAGTTTCAGAAAGCGAGACTAAAAAAGCGGTCGATATTTCGGACGTAGATATAGGTCGATAATTGGGACATTTCGTTTTTCTAGGCTAGAACTCTATTCAGGAATGGCCAAGTGACTCTAATATCAAGAACAAGATAGGTGGGTATGCGAAAAGCAATAAATGCTGCTTTTAGTGTTCCAAAAACTATACGCTATTAGGCAATTTATTGTAATAAAGAACGCCAATTGTAGCTTCTGTACCAACCAACGACTTTGACGAGGCTTTAGAATATGTAATCGTTAAGAGTAGGGGAAAGGGGGGCAGTTTCAACCAGTTTTTGTAAAGACTTAAAACTGTGGAGGTTTTATGGATAAAATATAACTTTTCTTCGTCTGGTTATACAGGGTGTTATTTTTAAAACTTCCCACCTTGAATATCTTTGGAGGTAATAAAGATTTTGAATTGAAATAAAAACTGGACAATCCCGCACGGAGGGGGACACTTGCGCGCATATTCAGGGAATTTTTTCCACTTCCGGTTTAACCGGATATGACCCTAACTTTGTTTTTTCAAATGGAATGACACCTTTTTCTCAACGGATTCGAAATCTACGATTTTTTCTGAGTTAGAAGCACGTATCATACTTGCCCGGAAGTGCAGTCACGGCCACCCTAGATTTTCAAAAACATCGAAGAAATCGGTGAAATATTGAGATTTTCGAAAAACGCAAAAACACGTCAAGTTAGTTTTTTTGATGCAAATTTACCTGAGCAATTTCATTTTTTGATTTCTCTTATTTCTATCAAATTTTCTCTTACCTCACAATCTGTCAAAATCTCTAAAGTAAATAAAAAGAAAATGTCAATGGGCAGATGAATTTGCATAAAAAAATTAAAGTAGACGTGTTTTTGCGTTTTTCGAAAAACTCAATTTTTCACCGATTTCGATGTTTTTGAAAATCTAGGGTGGCCGTGACTGCACTTCCGGTCAAGCATGATACATGTTTATAACTCAGAAAAAATCGTAGATTCTGAATTCGTTGAGAAAAAGGTATCATTCCATCTGAAAAAACAAAGTTAGGGTCATTTCCGGTTAAACCGGAAGTGGAAAAAATTTCCTCTATATTCGCGCAAGTGTCCCCCTCCATGCGGGATTGATCAGCGTCTATTTCAATTCAATATCTTTATTACATCTAAAGATATTCAAGGTGGGAAGTTTTAAAAATAACACCCTGTATGAAACTATATCTAAGGAACCTTATGCAACAAATTTATTAAGCATATTGATTCACACATTTTTGTAATTACAGATTTTGTGAGGGCGTGAAAATAGGTTGAAACTGCTCCATCCTGGGGCACTTTCAACCTTTGTGTGGGGCAGTTTCAATTCAACCATCCATGTAATATGGAATTCAAACTTTATTTTTCCTTAAACAATGCAAATTCGAAGTTAAAATAATATAAGGATGACGTCTAACACTGAGCCACTGGCAGTTTAGCTACGACATTAGTATGATTAGTGTGGATGTGACATCAACACCAGGAAAGTTAATCGTTTAATCTATAGGTTTTTACATATTAAAAGCTTGATATTGCATATTCAAAATATAAATTTTCTGAGAAACTTCACCACAGAATACGTAGGTAATCTTCACTTTGGTCGAAAATTTGCAGAACACATAGATTTAACTACGAGTGAATGTGCCCCGTCCATGAATGGTTGAAACTGCCCCAACGCGAATTTAAAAAAAAATAGTCGTTTCTTTGAAAATGGGTTATGATAAATTATGTGGCTATTAAAATCTTAAATAAGTAATACAAATGATGTCAATTAAAAATTTATTGTGAACATAAGTCTTCAGTTTTGCCAATAACTATGATATAAATTATAAACAAGACGGAGAATGTAAAAATTAGTGGAGCGCTAGATTCAAATTTGAATTTTTTATCGTGGATGATGGTTTATACTGCCCCATGGTTGAAACTGCCCCCCTTTCCCCTATACGAACAAACAGTTTTCCCAGGACTTCTAATTAAATGTGACGAAGTCCAGGAGTTTACTGTTTTTACAGTAAGGCCCCAAGTGACCTGAAATGGAAATGGCCACCAAAGGATGACATTATTCTGAATTACAGGAAAAGCGACTATCACTAGAAACACCCCACTACACAGAAACACTTGATTTTCACTGCTGACGCGTTTCGAACACAATGTGCTCACAATCAAAGCCAAAGCTATACAACCCTTCCTTTCAGAAAACTGAAATATTTGTAGGCCCACCCGCATAGCTCCACCCCTCGGCTGTGAAAGTTAAACCAATCACAGTTCGAGAAATGGTCACGTGTGGTTGAACACGTATAAATATAACGAGTCCTCCCTAAAGTAGCGTAAACAGAGATGAATATGCTATCGGGCCTGTATCGGCGTTCATCAGCCTATCTCTAGACTTATAAATGACGATACTTTCCATTGCATCTAGCATCTGCACCTTGTTAACGCTAGAAACTAACTTAATATTATCACTTATTCTATGGTCATTGTGTAAAGCATGTAGGGCAACACTGGATTTCTCAGTTCTGTCATATTTAAGGTGGGCTAAGTGCTCCTTAAATCTGGTGTTGAGAGACCTTCGTGTTTGACCTACAGACTTTAGATCACAATTTTGACAATTGATTTCGTATATGCCAGATTTTTCGCTATTCCCTACTTTATCTTTCGGGTTGCCTAAAAGGTTTTTCAGTTAGTTTTCAGATCTTAAATCTTAAAACTGAAAAACCTTTTAGGCAACCCGAAAGATAAAGTAGGGAATAGGTGTAGTGGGGTATTTCTAGTGATAGTGCATTCTTTCACTGAAGTTGTCCAGTGTTTCTATTGTGAGGAAAAGCGACATGATATTAAAAATTAAAAAAAACAAAGTTATTAATAAGAGTAGGTATAGAGGAATAGAAGAAATGCAACAATTTGAGGAATAGTCTCGGGACGCACAAAAATACTAATTTATATTTTGTTCTTCCTTCAATATTCCTGGTATTTTATTGCTTAAAGGACAAAACGATGTCCAAATTGCTTTCATTAATAGCGGCAAAGAGTATAGCGGTCACATTAAATAAATTGTAAAATTTTTTGCGTACTAGATATGTTGATTTTATAAAAATTTTTACAACATTAAATGACCAACGAATTTGGTTGTGGCTCCTCTTCCGGAAAATTTGAGAAAACATATTTTTATTACTTAACAAAAGTTGCTTTCGTCCTTAAGTGGTCGATATCTGGGACATTTACCTTAAGTAGGTATATTTTTAACGGACGTCTACGTCTATATATATTTTGCAGATATGTGTATTGGTAGGTAGTAGGTACCTACCTAATATACATACTAAACAGACTTCTAAACATTTTCATTCATAATACCTAATTTTATACAATATTCTGTTGGTATATCTGCTAATCCGTGTAGGGAATAACATCTCTTGATAAATAATACCGAACCATAAATACCGTGGTTTTCGGTGCACGATCTGCATAAACTGCACTTTTGCTTTCCGACACCATACGTAGACAAAACCACGCAGCTTTGAATTACAGATTCTCCGAGATTATCTTGACCTTAGGTCCGGTGATCCCAGTTTTGCTGACTTTCCATTAAATATATTAATCTTAGGTCTGATCCAAGTCCAATAAGAATTTTAAATATGATTTTTATTATAAATAGCAAGCTTAACCTTGAGTAGTTGAGGACCCGAATCCAAATGGCGAAAAAATTGTGATGGATTTATTAATCGGAAGCTAATTTATTCCGAATTTTTATTAAATACTTATTTATGTTACGCGCGTTTATTGAAAATGGGATAAAACGATTAATATCTCTTTGGTTTATTCTAACATTGCATGGTTTAAAATCAAAATTAAATGTCGGAACACTTTCTAACGAACGCATGGATTGTGTCAAAATTCCGTCAAAATACTCAAAATTAGTCTGTCAAAAAGCAGAACAATATGGCTATTTAATAATCCCTTACAACCGCCATTGTTACCGTTATTGACACTGACAAGACAAGTCCGTATAACAAAAAAAAGCCTGATTCACATAACCCCCGTGTTCGTTAGAAAGTGTTCCGACTTTATCGCGTTTTTTTTAACTTCTAACGCTCCGCGGAGCAGTTACTGGAATCGAAATTCAGAAAAGTCGAATCGCCAAAAACATCAAATATTTACGTTTCAGACTTTACTTACTGATCCTGATATTATGTACTTGACAATTCAGAAATAATTGTTTATGCAGCAAAACCAACCTATTTTTATAACACTGATTTTTGGTGGGTGTAATGTACGTACCTACAGGGTGAGTCTAAAAGACACCGCATTCTTTATACTTACCACATAAATCTACTGTTCAAATGATGAGATTTAGTGCAAAAATTATTAATCAATTGCGATTCCTCTTAATGTTATAAGACGCCAAAAATTTTCATTTTAAAACCTTTTTATTTAATATGTTCCCAATGGTGTATCGCATAAGAAAAGTAAGATCGACCTTTCCGAGGATTTTCGCGACAGATTACCGGAGAATTTTTCATTTGGATTATTCGCACTACAGGGTTGTTACAAATGATTGTATCATCGTAGGTGGCTTTGATGGCTTGTGGCATTTAATTTCTGCAGCCGTAAATGCAATAAACGTCACTTGTTTTGTTTTTAAATCCATCACGTTGGTTGTAACAAAAACAAGCTTGTCTTGTATTAGTTAATTGCAAATTGAACTGCAGACTAATGCCACTCTAACAGACATTTCTTATTATAATTTGTCGTGATGTTTCTTCTTCTTATATGAATGAGAATGAACCTGCTAATTTAATGAATCAATTAATAAGCTCATTTAAAACAACATTGTCCAGATTTTTTAACAGATATTTTTTCACTTTTTATTTATATTCATTATGTATTCAGTTACAACAAAATAATTCGATGATGCAAAGCGGTCAAAGATTACATAAGAAAATAAAAAATATATAGTACATGTGTTATTTTTGGGTGCACTTTATCAATGATAAATAACAATTAAACACACGTACTTGCCTAACCTAATAATTGAAAATTTTAACTAGACTAGTATTGTACAGGGTATTTCAATGAAAAGGAGCCACCCCAAATATTTCGTAAACCAAATAAAATATGAAAATTCGCTCGGGCAGGTCGATTTTTATTTGGAGGGGGACACTTAAATCCATGCTTGGCGAAATTTCAAAACTCACCCCGTAACCCCCACCTACACCCACTTCAAAATTTTAAATGGCATACATCATACATCATTTGAAAGCTAATTTCATTGCCAGTCCAATGCTGTAATAATTTTTTATATTTGTTCAACTTGAGCGCTCTCTTTTGTCAAATTTTAAATTACATTGGGGCCCTTACAGCCTAAACTTGAAGGATTTCTAGGCCCAGAACCAGCTCATGTCTTTCAATGTAACTTTTGAACGAGTGGGTGGATTTCGAGAATCTTGATTACTGTGGACCTGTAAATCAAGTTTTTGAGTTGAAACTTTCATAATGGGAACCTTTACTTGACAATCTTTTTGAAAACCTATTTTCAACCATTATCAGAAATCTGCTGTGAAATGGAATGGATTTCGACCGGTGATTATAATTACTGCCCCTTTTACATCAAAATGCAAATCGGTTGATATATATTTTTATGCTTTTCATCCCCTAAATTCCCGCCCTTACAAATAATACTGTAAGAACGTGTTGATTTATCTTCAAATGAGCGAAATTGCTGACGAGGGACCGACCTTTACTAAATTGATCATTCATATCCTTTGTTTCTCACGAAATTTCAAAAAAACAGCTGCACCGACGATGCAGCATTTATTGTTCCCAATTACCCATTAAGAAAGTCCCCAATTTTCTTTTATTATATAAATACATCCGGCATGCATGTCCTAATTACCCCGAAAAGAATTAAAAGATTAACATTTTGTTAATCTACAGATACACCGCTAACAGGCAATTGGTTGTGCAAATTTTTTGCTAACTTTCTCTCCATCATTTATCGTTTATCACCATCATGCACGTAATTAAAACCGGGATTAAAACTATACCAGAATGAATTTATGTAAAAATTCACCTGAGATTTTGTCATTCATCCAAAAATCAAACAATAGTTGAATCTTGAATCAACTTTATAACTGCCTAGTCATTCCTATTCCCATAAAACAATTGAGTAGGTAACTACCTATTTTAAAAAAATGTTGTGAATGATAATGATTTATTTATTCGATCAACAATACTAAGTAAATGGAAAATTATTTGGCACAGTAGTTTTAACAAGCGCAAAATTATCTCTAATGAGAAATTTCTTCCGTGGAGAAGATGGTCCGAATTTGGTTATATGGCAATTAGCGATTTGAAATGAAATAAAAAATGTGAATGTTGATAATAATCAATCTCAATTCTCAATATTTCACTACATATACTTGTGAGACTGTTAAAGGTCGCTGTAGAAAGTAATTTTTCTCCGTGTCCGTGTAAGGTTGCCGAAGGCTTCGTTTGATATTAAAGAAATTGTTACCAATGTAGTCGGACAGTAATGAGTAAAAGTTCACAAATATTTCAAGGTGGGCTAGGAGTTATGAGAAAATTGAATTCTAAAGGTAATTTCCGACATACCTGCTCAGGTATGCTTTCTGACTGACAATATTGACTTTATACATCATAGAGGGTGTCCCGAAATTAGTGGTCAAAACTTTACCAGTAGATTCTTCTATGAAAAATATGAAAAAAAGTCCCTATGAACATATGTCGAAAAATAAGTCCTACGGAAGCTAATTTTGAAAGTGCCTTTTTATACGATTAAATATAGCAACGTGAAATTTGGTATCTTTACTAAGTCTTTGATGCTGAATTTACTGTGGCGAAAATTTTAAAATTTTGATAACGTTTGAGTGAATTTAGTCCTAAGCCCATCCTGTGCGAGACGCTTATGATCAAAATTTTAAAATTCTCTCCACAGTAGCAAATTAAAGATGCCAAATTTCACGTTGCTATCTTTAACCGTTTTGTAGATATTTAGATTATTTCAAAGTGACCCCCCTTTAAGGGGCCTTATTAGCTCTCTTAGGACTTATTTTTCGACATATGTTCATAGGGACTTTTTTTCATATTTTTCATAGAAGAATCTACTGGTAAAGTTTTGTCCACAATTTCGGGACACCTGTATAGTAAAAATTAAAAAATAAACATTGCAAAAATCAACAGAGAACCACGCCTGTATTCAGTCTCTTGCATAAGATCGTAGATCGCGCAAGATAATTTTTCGCTCCAGATATTGAAAATTCATATTTCGATCAGTCTTGAATTGTGTACCTGGGACAGTGATCGGTCGAATTTCTTAATTCTTAATTAGAATGTTTTAACGAGGTGATAGCTTTTTTCTCTGCTGATCAGTCGTAAAAATAGTGTCATTGATTAGTGCATTGAAAAAAGCAGCCTAAAATTTAGTTCAGCATCAGCTATAAAAAAACCGTTTCAAAGATTCCATCGCATTTATTTTTTAACTAATAAAAAGCTCTAATTGGACTTTACATAAATTATGATTACAGATAAAAACGCCCTTCAAAACTGGGATTGAGGTGCAAGGTTGTCATGTGATGATAAGATTGACCATCAGTCTAATTTTGCGTCAAAATTTATTCGTCAAGCGTAATAATTATGTAACTAAACGTTATACATCTAAATTTGGTTTCGATAAACTGTTATCAAAAAATTGCAATCGTCCTTAGATATTTTTCAGTTATCATAAAATTTTGTGAATGAATTCTGTTAGACATCAGTTAGCTGCATTTATTGCAATCACCTTTCACCTGACTTATTTACAAGTTAATTACGGTTATAAAATTAATTGTTGTTTATTTTACATAAATTTCTCATAATTTGGACAACAGGTTTGTCTACAGTTCCTCGCAGGTAAATTCTATTCCTGGCTTTGGATAGTTTGCATAGTTGATGATGATGGGTACTTGGAAAAAAGATTAAGAAACAATAAGCCTTCGGGTATGGGGTACTTCGTAATACAATAAAACCAGACCATCGGATAAAAGCAAACTCCTCAATGTCTCAACTTTCTGCGAGAATGAGGAATAGTGAAAACGGAAAAATCTGTACACTTTTCTTGAAATAATGAAAGCACTTGCATGCTATAAAGTGCAATATTCACGGTCTTAAAACTCGTGTGATTGTAAAAGCCCCCAAAAAGATGTACATCAATGCGATGTGTGTCCCCGTAGATGTTTATCACGTTAATGTGTATGAGGGGCGGCTGGCGTTACTGGTGGAATCGGGTGTAGATTTTATCAATCTGCACCTAGTAGTAGTGTCACCACAGACGCACAAATGTGTCAAAAAGGCGAAATGTTAAAAAAGTTCAGAATTAAAAAGTAGAAAATGAACAGGAAAAACAAAAATTTTGAGGGTTGAAAAGTAAAAAGAATGACAAATGACAAATGAGTAAATGAAAAGAATTGCCGGAATTAAAGCAAAATTTGCGAATTTTGAAAAATTAACACTCAGGGGGCTGAAAAATTGTGAAAGGGGATGAAAAATCAAGAGGAATGAAAATTAAGTGTGATTAAGTAGAATTACGAAATATAAAAGGAAAATAACCAAATTATGCAATTAAATTAGGGGGTTGAAAAATCGTAAAGGTGGATGAAAAGTCAAAGGATATGAGGATTAACAGTGGTTAAGTAAAATTACGGAAAATGACACCAAAATAACCCATCAATTATGTAAATTTAGCGTTTGAAGAGTTGAAATATTGCGAAGGGGGATTAAAAAAGTGAAAAATGTAAACATCCTCCAAATGAGTTCAAATTATTACAGAAGTAAAACTAAATTACGCGAATTTTGCAAAATTAACGCTCGGAGGTTGAAAAATTATGAAGGGGGATAAAAAGTCAAGAGGGGTTAAAATGAACTGTAATAGTTAAGTATAACTAGCGAAAATTACACGAAAAAGAAGCGGTCTGCGTAAATTTTGATTTTAAACACGTTGAAAAATTGTGGATTGGTTAAAATACTTAAAATTAATGAAAATGACTTCGAGTTATCGAAAAAATATGGGTTAGGGGTTGTTAGTAGCCTAGGGGTTAGTTTTAGGTTGAAGATTCATAAGGCGTTTTTCAATGGTTAACCGAAAACTATCGAACCCCGTAATTTTATACCACGATTTATTTGAAGAAATTTTCAGCTTCAACCCTTAAATTTCATCCACCTTGCTTTAGATCTTAGTCAAAATTTGTCTACCCGGCTACAGCGTCACTGAAAATTGACACAGAAAATATTGCTTCTCCGCGTCAAATTACAGACCTTCATGAGCGTTTCAACCCCTAAACTAAAACCCCCTATTTTCAATTTCACCACCCTAATCCAATTCGTTAAAAACTTGCGACGATTTATTAGACTAATCCAATTCGTTAAAAACCTCTGCGACGATTTATTAGATTCATGTTTTCAACCCCTACTAATTTCACCCCTTTAGGATTTACGGGGGTGAGTATATTTCTATGGTGTTACATAACTTCTTGCGTATCAACTTACTTCGGTTGTTCATAAATAAACCAACAAGATTTTAGAAGAAATAAATAAAATGTATTTATCCGCTTGCATATAGCTTTAGAGGTTGTTAGTAGCCTAGGGGTTGGTTCTTGGTTGAAAACTCATAAGGCTTTTTTCAATGGTTGACCGAAATTTACCGAACCCCGTAATTTTATACTACCATTTACTTGAAAAAAATTCCAGTTTCAACCCTTAAATTTCATCTTAGTGAAAATTTGTTCATCTGCCTACAGTGTCACTGGAAATTACCTTACCAAATTCTGCCTTGATAAGCTAAGTAGTTTTTGAGTTCTCGTGTTTTTGTGATTCTGCATGTTAGAGGTTGTAGGGCCTTTAAAGGTAGTTTTTCGCAAAGTATGTATAACACTTTCTTGAATCATTAACAGAAAGCTATCGAATGACGCTATTTTCGAAAACTACTTATTAGGCGAAATTTTGAGTTACAACCCCTAATTTCCACCCCATCTGTCCGATTTTATTGAAAATGCATCCACCGTAAGATTTCATCGAAATATGTGTGTATGTTGAGTTTGAAATAGCTGCGTGCAACCCTTGCGGTTATCATATTTTTTCTGGTTTTCATCCCCTAAATTTCAACCCCCGAAGTTGGAACCCCCTCACTTTCAACAGACTTGAAGGTCGAACGTGCATGCCAAGTTTCAGTAACATACCTTCAGTAGTTCTCGAGTTATTGCAATTAGTTTTTCGGTTTTTCACCCCTAGCTCCCACCCCCTTGGTCCGATATGGCGATTGATACGACGAGCGAGCGAGCGAATAAGCTAAAACAAGAGTGCCTCGCATACTGCTACGGCACTAAAATTGTGTATTTCCCATTATACGGATCCGTGCCAACGTATTTTGCATGAACGCAAAACATTTCACCCTTTTTTAGAAATCATTCTCACGACATGTACAACGTACATGTTAATTAATAGAATAGGTACATATTATTAACATTATTTATATGAAAACTATAAGCTAGATTACTTTAGGAAAAATGACACTGTCCCCGCGATGGCACCTCCACCAAAAGCATGTTTATTTGAAGAGACGAATCGGAATAGTTATTTTTATTTTTTCCTCAATAGCAAACGGTTACTTTTTCGGGCTAACCGATCATTTAAATAGATGAAAGGAATCCCTAATATAAAAAATGAGATGTAGTTTATGATTAAAACAAAGAACAGCAAAGTATAAAGTAGATAGAACGAGATATGGTTTCATCAAGAGGATATACAAGTAATTAAGTTTTTTGAGATATTACTTCAGAATAGAGGGAGGAAGTTTGCTAAAAAATAATTTAAAAAAATGCTGTAAGGCGATCAATACCAGACTTGACTTCTCCACCCACCACCAGGGGGACAAAATCAGCTGTGCCAATTTGACCTTCCTCCACTGGGTACGTAGTTTTCATTGTCAATGTTGCACAATCTTTCACAACTTCCCTCCTACGCTGGTTTTATTTTTGTGGATAAGTCGCGCAATGTTATTTAACGAAAATTGCAAGAAAATACTTCAATTTTAAAACTCTTTCAAGAATATCTTTCCAAAATACGTATGATTCAATAATGAAATGTAGTAATGTTTCACTAAATAATTAACACGTCACGAAACAATCAAAAACAAGAGTTTCACTTGTGGATTAGTTTATTTTGGATCGCTTGATAAAAGACTTAGTACAGCTTAGAAATATGAAAATGTCCTCCCAGCGTAGGGGTAATTAACTTATGCAAGGCCTCTGTTATCGTCTGGTCCATACGACCAGAAAATATTCAGCTATGGGTGGGCATTTTCATATTTCTAAGCTGTACTTAGCTAAGTAGTGGTCCAGGCCCACACTGTCAACGAATTCTGAAAAATTAAACGTGGGAGTGAGTGATCAATATCAAAAGTAATTGATAGATACCAATGTCATCAACAGGTAGTTGACACGGACTAGTTTATGAGTTTGCTTTAGTCTTGCGTTTTTATAAATAGTTTAATTTATATGGTGGAGTCTCCTAGGTTGATAAACTTTGCATAATGAAGGTGGAATGTTTTGGGCGGAGAGGACTGACTTGAACTAATCTTTAATTCATAAAAATTTAATCGTTGCATGTTTTTTTGTCTCGAAAATGTAGACTGCTGATTTTTTGTATGACACCTACAGCACCCACTACTTAAACAAATAAAATTGGCTTATAGCAAACGTGAATCGGAATTAAATTTTAATTTTCTTGATAAAAGTAATAGGTGTAAAGGGAATTAAACAAATTGTTTACCACACTCACTGATAGGACAAATACTGTTTTTAACGCTTAGTTTTAAAAATAAATACTTAATACCGAAAAGCCGACCCAAAATTAATTTTTAGGTCAAATAAAACCCAGTCAAGATATGTTAATTTTCTTAAAACCTAACGATAAGAGATAAAGTTTCGAAACCGCCTAGGTATACTTTCCATTCATAATAATGGTAATAATAAATAGGTATGCATGTACGCGTCGATGTGTTATTTTCAAGAGGTGTAAAATGTAAACTCGCCTACCTGCCTTTAATTAAAGAAACATCAGTAATGGGACAAAGTGCAGTATTATGCAAGATCTGGGTTGGTATTTCACACACCATACATCCGCTTTTCAATATCAGTTGAATCTCGCAAAATAAAAAATGCGGATGCGGTGACTTTTGAAGACAAGAAATATATAATGAATTCTTTGAATTTGCTGATAAACCCAAAATAAAAACATGTAGGTTTAGAAATTGATATCGTTAACGGTTATATTCTATGCATCCTTCAAGAGTTGTGGAATTAACATAATTTATGTAATATAGCGTGAATATAGCTGTCCCCGGTTCAATTTCTCTGAAATACTCTGCAATTAGAATCTTGTGGGTAAACTTTCCTGTACTTTAAATTAAAAATTAGTCCGACTACACCTTTTCCAATTAGCAATTGTAAACCAGAAAATGTGAGACGTTTTTGCGAAGGCGGCAATTGCAATTCAAATTATTGAATTAATTGTAATCAGAAGCGGTCAACTGTACCCAGCTCAGAGCATTTTTTTTAGAGTTAGAGAGTTAGGTTACTGCAATCATTCCAACATTCGAAATTGAGATAACACCAGATCTTTACGTTTCAAGGTCCCAGGATCACAATAAACTGGTTTTTAAAAAATGTCTATGTGTATGTGTACGTATCTGAGCAAGATTCCTCGAAAACTACCAAGCAGATTCTAATGAAATTTGGAATGTGGGTTAGTGTTGGCCTTCTGGTGAGCCCAGTCAATTTTGTTGCCAATCTACAAACGCCAAGTGCCTTTTTGGGGTATCAACTATGAAATTTGACTGATGAACACCAATTTTTCTTATCAGCATAAGAAAGGTCTTGAAATTCTGTGTCTAGGAATGTATTCACACTTAGCGCCTTTTTGGCATAAAACCAAAAAAATCGAAATTTCGAAGCAGCATTAGATAATACGCTACAGCCCAAACTACTTAATCGATTTGGCTAAAATTTGGTCGGTAGGGATACCAGTACCCGTCTAAGAGCTGATTTAATTTTGGTGGCGATCGGCCAACAGTAAGTGACATTTTGGCATATCAACTTTGAACGTGAAATAATGTCCTCAAATGTCGTTTCCAAAAATGTCCTCAAACTTAGTGCCCTTTTGTCAAAAAATCATGAAATTTTTAAAAATTCTAGTAGTAAAATTTGGGTAAGTGTAGCAAGTAGGAAAATTTACTTAATTTTGGTGACAAACGACCAATAACAAGTGCCTTTTTGGCATGTCGTCTATGAAATTTGAAACATGACCACCATTTGTTTTATCAGCACATGAAAAGTCTTCGACCTTAATTTTCAAAAATTCAATTAATGCCCTTTTGGCAACAAGTAATAAAAATTTTGAAAAACTGCCAAAACTCTTAGGTGGAGACTGGATTGAAATTTATGGATAATAGGATTGGATTATTCACCAAGTGGGAAGGTTCTAGCCGCTTTTGTAGCTGCCCATTTTTTTTACTTAGATTATTTTCAAATCTCCTTTTAAACCAATCAATTAGACTCATTTTTAAATTTCTATCCAATCAAGTTCATTTAAGAGTGATTAATGCATTTTATCGGTGTTTGCACGAGTCATTTAATCGTTTCCGATGACCACTGATTTTAAACACAATTTGTTCACTGCTGAAAATCACCACTTAAACAAAATTATGGGAAATAAAGGTCCACAAATACGACCACCAAACACAAGTCTTTCCAAAAACCATATTTTAGGTGTTTTTGGACATAAAGAACGCTGATTTCTTCTGGATATATCCTAAAAACTCAATAACATTTTGTTTGCACGGTTCCTAACCTCAAACGTCATTAATGTCAATGAGCTATAAAGGCTCGTTCGCA
Source organism: Pycnomerus fuliginosus (assembly GCA_963924575.1). NCBI lineage: Eukaryota > Metazoa > Arthropoda > Insecta > Coleoptera > Zopheridae > Pycnomerus > Pycnomerus fuliginosus. The sequence continues at coordinate 30,930,549 of OZ004618.1, read as the reverse complement.
ACATCATATTGGGCTTTTGAGTATAGGCAACCCCGGTTTAAAAAATCATAATTTTATCAAAACAAGAGTTTAATTTGTGAAATAATCTTACCGAATACCACTCGTGCATCGCTATTGCAATCGGTTAAATTTTAGAAATAATTACTCAAGCTTTGTTGCCGTATAGGTAAAACAATTCGAACTAAATTGCCATTTATTATCAAAGATTAAAGCCCTCGAGCTAAAGCTCTCGGGCTTTAATCAGATAATAAATGACAATTTAGTTCTCATTATTTTACCACCGGCAACAAGCTTTCGTAATCATTTTCAAAATTTAACCGATTAAATAGCATGCACTTGTGGTATTATAAGCCATTAATTCTAAATAGAAGAATAAAGTAGGTAGGTATGTTCCTACTTACATAAAGTCCCGTCTCATATTAACGAACGCCGGGGTTGTGTGTTTCAGGCTTTTTTTCTGTTGGTTTGTAAATGGAATTTCACTTCTGTCAAAATTCCTGTCATGGACAATAATTAACAACAAAGTTGCCTTTCAACCTCCATTGTTACTGTTTATTGACACTGACAGTGAGTGACGGCAGAAATGATGGGAGTTTTGACGGATGTGAAATCCCGTTTACAAACCAACAGAAAAAAAGCCTGAGACACACAACCCCCGCTTTCGTTAATATGCGACGGGACTTTACATTCGTTCTTGGAACAATAATAATGCTTGGACTTTATCAATATTGGAGCAAACAAATTATTTCAATTTCGAAGTGTGACATAAGTAGGTAATCTCAAATTCCTAGAGTTCAGCTTCTACATAACAATTATCATAAGTGCATAATCCAAGCATCACGACGAAATAAAAAATTGGATTTTATCTTTCTCGGAAAATTATATACATTAAGTACTTATCCTAATTAAATAAATAAATGTGCACTTGAAATACAAAAAAATTTTGGACAAATATCAAAATAAGTACACCCGCCGATATCAAATTGATTACCTACCATATCAAAGTACAAATACGGAGATGGAAGATTAGTTGTTATTTATTCTGCAGTGAAGACATCGGTTACTGAGGGAATTCCCTAAAATTCAAAATGTTAAAATTCAACAGATACAAAAGCTACTTTTATTATTATCTAATCTAATATAAAGGCAATAAGGATTGAATGGATAAAAGCCAGGCCAGCTATTCCAGACTATTTGTAGAAAACATCATTAACTCACCAGTGAGCTTCGGAACAGAAAGCTTGCTCTCCATTTTCTATAGAGATGGGGGATAAAAGAAAGTCAAAATTTGAATTTTGTTACTGATCAAGCAAAAATTATGTTGCAAGAGATTGTAGGTACCTATTACATTTTGTGGAGGGACAAAAAATTACAGCTTCTACACCTTTACAGTGACAGAATTATGTCGTTGATTCTGCCAAGTGAAAATTGATTTACAAAATAATTATTGAGACATTTAGGCCGCTCGTCATCCCGACTAATTTCACACTATTTCTGACAAATAATAATGGCACTACTCCCAGCACATTTGACAATATCTACCTTTTAATGTAGGTCAAATTTACTGTAGCCAACCAAATGTAACTTTGCGTCATTCACTGTCGCTCCGCAACTTTTTAATGAGAGTGAAATTTTTCATTATTTTCCGCCGCAATGGTAGAAACTCAAAAAACTCTTACCGAAGACCACTTGCGTCCAAAATCTTTTCAGCTCTATGAACCAAATTTCAGCCAAATCGATCCAGTAGTTTGGGTTATAGTGGGTTTTTAAGGTTATTAACAAAAATTCGATTCTTTGCCTAAAGGGCACAAAGTGTGAATGCATTTTGTCTTTATTAAAATCAGAATTTTGAGCCCTTTCTAATGCGACAATAAATTTTTCAAGAATTTGTTTTGGATGGTTACACGAGAGTATAATTATAAAATTTCAAAATTTATGTGGCAAAATGGCACTTGCCCTGTGTTGATTGCCTTGATAAATTTCTTGGCTTTTCGACGGGTAATACAATTTCCAATCTCAAAAGGGCACTGAGGATAAGTACATCTTTGGAACCAGAACTTAGAAGGCCTTTCTTACGGTGATGTCAAAAATTGGGGTTTGCAGTTAAAATTTAAAAGTTGGTCTGACAAAATGACATGTACGTACGCAGACACACATTTTTTAAAAACCACTTTTTTGGATTCCTGAGACTTCAAAACTTACAGGGTGGGTAATTTTTCGATGCTCATAATTAGTATCATAATATCTCGGAAACCATAACAGATGGAGTAGTTTAAATTAGAGAAAAATTGCGCTATTTCTTGGTGATTAAGAGTCTGAAGAGAACTCCCAGTTTGATTTTGATTTTGATTCTTTCCCGAGTTATCGCAAAAAATCTGAAAAATTAATATCTTCCTAACGATTGATGTTATTTAAATGAAAATAGAAGCTTTTATATTTTTGACACCTGTCAATTGAATGGCATTGACAGAAATTTTCTAGGCCTTCTAGAGTTTGAATAACAACGGTCAACTTTTGATTCTTTTATGGCTGCCCTATTGAATTTTGACACCATCTATACACAAAAAAATTGGGTTTTCAAAAATATAGTCAACATGACTATATTTTTTGACAGATGTCAGAATTTGAAAATTGGTATAAATAATTTGTAAAATCAGCCTAAACTTAGATGAAAATCAATTGCGAAAAAGTACGCCGACTTCTTCAATATCCTATAAGATGTGAAAACAATTGAATTCAACAGTAATAAAATACGACTCAGGCGTTCACATATTTTTTCAAAAACGTCCATGTTGGTTACATTTTTGAGAAGCTAATTTTTCTGTGAATCCGGCGGTGTTAAAATTCAATATGGCGCCCATAAGAAAAAGAAAAGTTGACTGTTTTTATTCAAAATCTAAAGGGTCTAGAAAATTTCTGTCAATACGTACCATTCAATTGACAGCTGTCAAAAATATGAAAGCTCCAAGTTTCATTTAAATAACATCAATCGTTAGGAAAATATTAATTTTTCTTTAAATTGGCAATTTTCAGAATTTTTGTGATAACTCAAGAACGAATCAAAATATTGGAGAATTCTCTTCAGATCTTTTACCGTTTAGGAAATACCGAGGGAAATCCCAATGGTGATTGGTGAGCATCGAAAAATTAATTAACCGATATACATAGAGATCTCTGGTGTTATCTCAAATTCGAAAATTTTAGTGATTGTTGCAACCTCCCATTTTTTTTAACTGTGGGGTTGTGGAAGTCAAAAAACGGTTACAATGCAAAAAAAACTAAAAATTATGGTGCCAAATTGAATGGGCCTTTCCAATAAAAAGAATATAACTTTTTTTGTTTTATGTAGGACTTGTAAAGCCCGTAAAGATCAATCAATTTCTGTGATGTGTGTTCAATTACCTAATGGAAATGAAACTTTTGTCTTACGCACAGATGAAAAAATTCCACCGTTGTCGTATTTTGAATTTTGAGTTCAATGTGAATACCTACAAAAATAGTTTGAAAAATTAGCTTTCGGATAGCCTTTACTGGTAACAGCTGGTATTAATTGTATTAGCGGTAGCAATTATTTTAGTTGTGACGTAGGACAAAAGTTTCATTTCCATTAGGTAATATAAATGTTTCTATGTACCTACATTATTTAAAAAAATAGTTTGTCGACGATTTGTCGGCATATAGAGGGTGGGTAATTTTTCGATGCTCACCATTTGGATCTCTTAAACGGTAAAAGATACGAGGTCGGTTAAATTACAGAAAAGTTGGACTATTTCTTGGCGATTAAGAATCTGAAGAGAATTCCCCGATATTTTGATTCGTTCCTGAGTTATCGTAAAAAATCTGAAAATTGCCAATTTAAAGAAAAATTAATATCTTCCTAACGATTGATGTTATTTAAATGAAACTTGGAACTTTTACATTTTTGACAGCTGTCAATTGAATGGCATTAACAGAAATTTTCTAGGCCTTCTATATTTTGAATAAAGACAGTCAACTTTTCATTTTCTTATGGGCGCCATATTGAATTTTAACACCGCCTGATACACAGAAAAATTATCTTTTCAAAAATGTAACCAACATGGACGTCTTTAAAAAAATATGTGAAAGCCCGAGTTACACGACCCCAATACGTATTTTATTACTGTTGAATTCAATTGTTTTCACATGTTATAAGAGATTTAATAAATCGGCGTACTTTTTTGCAATTGTTTTTCGTCTAAGTTTAGGCTGATTTTGCAAATTATTCCTACCAATTTTCAAATTCTGACATCTGTCAAAAAAGTTTATGTTGAGTACATTTTTGAAAAGCCAATTTTTTTGTGTATTTGATGGTGTCAAAATTCAATATGGCGGCCATAAAAGAATCAAAAGTTGACTGTCGTTATTCAAAATCTAGAAGGCCTAGAAAATTTCTATCGATGCCATTCAATTGACAGCTGTCAAAAGTATAAAAGTTCCAAGTTTCATTTAAATAACATCAATCGTTGGGAAGATATTAATTTTTCTTTAAATTGTCAATTTTCAGATTTTTTGTGATAACTCAGGAACGAATCAAAATATCGGGGAATTCTCTTCACATTCTTCTCCTCGTATCTTTTACTGTTTAGGAGATCCCAATGGTGAGCATCGAAAAATTACCCACCCTGTATGACGCCATTTTAAATTTTTTTTATGAAAAAACTACAAAGTTTTGAAACATTTTATTTGCCGAGGTCTTGACAAAGTGTATTCTTTATTATTTTATAATTATCAAAATTTGTTGGAAAGATCCATTGGAGCAATACAAATCTTGATTCTGATTATCCGAATAATGCACGTCAGAAAGGACCATTGTAGACGCGACTCGCGTAAGTAAATGCACATGATCATGCATGCATCTGAAGCCCTAACCTGACCTACCATTATCGTATCTATCATTATCATTTATCAACCTATCCTCTATCTTCTAACAAAAAAAATTGGCTTGTTCCATAAACAACTTATTACTAAAACTGCAGTTACCTTGTAGCTTTTCTAAAAAACTTCTTAGATTACTAAAAATAGACCTTAACAATTATTTAAGCATTTGGACATAGTAAATAGAAAAATTATAGGATAGTCCTGCAATTCTTGGTAGGTTCAATTATGTTACATAAAAAAGTTTATTTTAAGTACCTATAACCGCACATACAGCACAAAACCGCCAGTAATGCAGCATAAGCACGATATACCGGTGTCGTCGTCTTTGTCGGCGTCATTCAGAGGCTCTCCTCATCTCACTAGAATTATTTGTGTTACGTTTGAACAAAGAAAACATAAACTTTTAAATATAAACATAAATATGGAACTCACAAAGTGTGTAACATAGTATTTTAGGTATGTACCCTAACTTTTACCTTGAAAAATTAGTCACAGGCGGCAGACAGCAAATATAGACATGAAGAGCAAATTTTATCAAGCTTTTAAATTACGATAGATAAGTTTCGCACAATTCATGAATCATAATAAATGATGTATGGTGACAAAAATATTCAGATTTTTTTTAATGGGCAGTTTATCAAAAAAGTAGGTATGATGTTACTTGCTTTAAAATTATTATAAGTACATAATATCTGAATAATAATTATGATATGTGGGATGTGGGTTCAGTAAATTCGGAAGCATCCATTGCCCGCTCTGTCGCTACTTTTAGATAAAGTACCGTAGAACGGGGTGGCTTCGCGCTTCGCGCTGCATTTTAAACTCAACAAACTCAACAAACAGAAATGCATGTGCCAAATTGTAGTTCTGCGTGCTTGCATCGATAGCCAACAGTGCCCGTTTAACCACCGTGTGGGCACATTCTCGCCCAGAAAAACTTTTTCGTATTTATAAATTATTTTATACTCGAATTTTTTACTTTCTCAAAAAAGTGAAAAAATAACGAGCCACAGAATAGCCCTAAGGTTCTCCCTCAATGTAGCAGCATATTTTGTATGTTCTATAGCCGAAGATTTTTTACTTATTTCGTACGTTTTTCTGTCCGAAGTATGTTATAGAGACTTCAAACTTCGTTTTTTTATTTCAATTCCTGGCTGAATGTACTCCGAAAGGATAGGGTTTGCTGCTAACAGATTTGAATTTTTACGATCTTTCACTTACACATTACACGGAAAAGAAAATCGTCTGAAGCGGCCCCGTTCTACGGTACCCGTCGTTATTTAGGTATACTCTTGATTTGCATAAATTATGTACCTACTATAGGTATCTATCTAGGTACATAATATTTTATAATTTAAATAAATTGTTGATGCACTGTCGATATTATCTTGGAACATCCCTTGGGGCTCCCCTTTACGCCGCCCCTGGGTGTAATAGAAAAAACTGGCAGTCTCGAAGACGGTAGAAACTTCTACTTTTTCACAGTATTTGTAAATGTAGCATTTAACTTTATTTAACCAAGTAGGTCATTTACTAAAATCTAAAATTCAAATGTTTTTCACCCTTAAAATGACATTTTTCGAAAAAATGGCACTAAGGTTTTTGATCTGGCAATGCAACAGCTATCAAATTCGATAATGATAATAGGCCCTTTTGCTGAGAAAAATTTTAAACTGGGCCTTTGTGTCCCTAAAATGGAAATTTTCTAAAAAATTGCACCGACAGCTGTCGAATCCGATAGTAAGAATATGCTTTTTTGTAAAATAAATTTAAACAAGGGCCCTTTTGTCACTAAAATGACATTTTTCGAAAAGATGGCACTAAGGTTTTCGGCTTGAAAAAAAAATCATTTATCAAATCCGATAATAAAAATGTACAGTTATGCATAGGTTTTTTTTCACGGCACCATTTTTTGACCAAAAGGGCACAAGTGTGAATACATTTTTAGAAGCAGAATTCGAAGGGCATTCATATGGTAACGTGAAGATGGGGTTTGCATTTAAATTTTTAAAGTTGATGTGTCAAAAAGGCACTTTCCGTGAACGGATGTGGCCCAAATTTTAATCAGCACCTACAAATTTCCCGCTGAATATGTGTGCCAAATTTTATCTTGATACGTTCTGTAGTTTGAGCTGCAGCGTGATCACAGACAGACAGACACACAGCAGACATTTTCCAAAAACCTCTTTTTCGAATTCCCAGGACCCTGAAATGTAAAGTTTTGAAGTTTTTGGCGATTCGATTTTATTAAAGGCGGTTTTTCTCGGTTTTATGTTTTTCAATACAAATTAATACAAAAGGGCTCCCGTAATTCGTCAGCTTACTGTTTTTTAAAATTCGTATTGAAATACTGTCACTTTTGCCGTCAGTTTCAAATTCTTCTCGGAAGGACGATTCAAATCTGACATTATTTTGAAGGTATTTCAATACAAAACAAGATTATTTCCTATACTTTCAAACGCTTTGTATTTCAATACATAAAACCGAGAAAAAACGCCTTAACTTGCTTCGCGAAGCGTAGATGTTAAAAATGTATCTAGTCCTAAAACTTTTGTGAAAAATCAAATAAACTTTACTTTACTCTTGCGCTGTATTTGAACTGCTGAGGGTGGTCTCTTGACTCTTGCCTCTAGAATTTGATTCCGACCTCCAAACAACAATATTACCTACCTAAGCCACTTTCGGGCTGCCTCTGCACAGGTGCGTATAGTGCAATAGAAATAACAGGCTCTGATTGGTTGTTTTCAAAGCTTCTTGGGAAAGGAACCAATCAGTGTGTGCGCTTTTTACTGCATTTACATCACGCCAGTAGTGCATCGATACCCCGAAAGCGACACTAGGCTCACTTCCGGTTAAACCGGAAGTGGGAAAAATTTGTAACACCTTCAGATGCGCACTAAAAAATAAACTGCACCCCTCCGAACATCTTCCTCAGAAAATCAACAATAGTTACAACTTGGAATTTTATTTCTTATATTCACCCTCTGTATAATTTGCAATAAGAAAAGGAAATATGATCAAATAGGAATAGAATGCTGACTCAGCGGTACCGGTTAAGGCATCAAATACTTTGTTGTAAGTCACGGTGTGCTTGAAGTGGTAGACTGACCTGATCTTTGCTCTTTCGTGTCAAGGTTGCCTTTACGTTAACGCAATTCGTTACATCTCGAGCGATTTCTGTTTTAATTAATTTTCCATAGTTTTAACGTCAATATCTAATATATTTGTTATCGTTTCAGCAGCAGTAAAAATGGTCATACGCCGGAGGCATTTTTCCATAGAACTCAAACATGAATGAGGTCGAAGAACTACCGGAGAGGGCGATAATTGAAGACAAAGAAACGGTACCCGACGTAGCCAACGACAAAACAATCACCGGCACATCACCGGTTGAGAATGAAAGAACCAGACGGCAACGCCTTTACCCACAACTTATATCAACATCAATGGTTTCCTGGCTCTCGGTTTTAGTAGGTTATGCCTCAGCTTACTCCTCACCGGCGGAGATTTCCATGATCCGCGATTTGGATATTACAAAACATGAATTATCCTGGATTGGCAGTTTTTTACCTGTTGGAGCTATAGTGGGTAGTATATCCGGGGGTGCACTTCTAGATCTATTTGGAAGGAAGAAATCTTTAATAGTTGCTGACTTCATATTTCTAGCTGGATGGGCGATTAATTATTTCGCTTGGAAGCCTTGGAATATGTACGTGAGCAGGCTTTTATGCGGATATGCAGTTGGAATAACTTCTTTTGCCCTTCCCGTATATTTAGCGGAAACTGTCCAACACAAGATACGAGGAAGATTAGGCCTGTTTCCCACAGCATTTGGCAACTTTGGTATTCTACTTTGCTTCACCCTCGGGAATTTATTTCAATGGAAAGGATTAGCCGGAATAGGCGTGGTACTAACACTTCCGTTTTTAATCGTAATATGGTTGATACCCGAGACGCCTCGATGGTACCTGTCTAAAAAACGCATAAACAGGGCTTTGAAATCTCTGCAATGGCTGCGTGGAAACGACCAAAACGTTACGAAAGAAATGGACGATCTACTCAGCAACTCCAAACATATTCGCGACAACGTTAAAATCTGCACCAAAGTGAACATAAAAGCAGTAGCGATCGTCTTAGGATTAATGTTCTTCCAACAATTCAGCGGTATAAACGCACTTATATTCTATACTACGGAAATTTTTGAAGAAAGTGGAACTTCGATAGACTCTTCTATTTGCACCGCCATTCTGGGATTTGTAAACTTCATTTCCACGTTTGTAGCGACGATTTTCATAGACAGACTCGGAAGGAAAGCCTTGATGTACATTTCGTGCTCAGCCATGGCGAATATGTTAGCAATATTAGGAGTTTACTTTTATCTGTTGAATATTCGAGTCAATTTACATTCATTTGAATGGTTACCTTTGACAGTGTTCATTTTGTATATATTGGGATTTTCCTTCGGAATGGGACCGGTCCCTTGGCTGGTCATGAGTGAAATTTTACCAGCCAAAGTTAGGGCTTCAGCGTCCTCGCTTTCGGCAGCCTTCAACTGGAGTTGTACATTTTTGATAACGAAACTGTTTCCAACGTTGGAAGACGTTGTGGGAATTCATTGGATTTTTTGGACGTTTTCAGTGTTGATGTTGTGTTCGTTAGTGTTTATTAAATTGTGTGTGCCCGAAACTAAGAAAATGACTTTGGAGGATATTGAAAGAGCGTTGGCAGGACACCCCGTTCCTTAACATTCCCTGTAGTATTTATTTACTCGCTCTAATTTATTGATAATTTGATTTTTATTATAATTTATTGATAATATGTAAAATAGTTTACTTTTTGTCTCGAGGCATTTAAAAATTTTCTGAAGAGAATCAGGGAAATCCAGATTTCTATCGCATATGGCGTTTACTTAATCAACAATGATATCAGTCAGGAATGTATTCATTATTTGTTATACAATTTCGAATATGCTGTATTGGACACGAAATGTATTAATTTGGAACATCAAGTCACGAGTCCGTAGGACGGATGGTGTTTCGGAACCTGTTGAGTGTCTCAATAAGTAAAGTGTAATCAATAATGAATGCGTGAGTGCTATTTGTTGCGATTATATGATGAATAAACAAACATCACACTTCACTGACGTTTTTTTTGGCGTTGATCCTATGTCTTTTCTAAAAATGCTGACTAAAAGTAGTCCAGGCGCCTAGGCGGTGGGAAATTTTGAATGGAAAAAATTCAACCAAGAACTTTTTTGGTTGGAATGGTTAGATTTCAGGGCCAAGAAAAACATACTAAAAACTCGCCCTCCACCCCAACCTGGAATACCCCCAAATTTTGCACATTATGCGCAACGCTTACGTAATACGTTTATGTTAACTCGCTTCCACTTCATCGTACAAAAAATAGAGGTGCTCAGTATAGATAACTGCAGATTCGCATGAATTGTACTTTTTGACTAGATTGAAAGAAAAAAACAAAAGAAAGCTCTTACCAGAAGCGCGTAAACCGCGCAAAAGGCAGCGCTTAAAATACAATTTTTTTAATACAATAAGCGGCTTTGCTATATTTTAATTTTCCAATAGACCCTTATGTTTTCCACAAGAACGTGTTCTTCTACCCTAAAACTGACGTTCGGGGTGTATTTTATATCATAAAAACTATGAACGATATAAAAGTAAAAAAAATGGGCAGCTACGGAAGCGGCTGGAACCTCTCCACTTGATGAATGATCCAATCTTATCACCAATATCAAGTAAATTTTACTATTTACTATACCTAAGTTTTTCTCCACCAAGCCTAAGGTGTTTTCTGTGATTTTTCTAAATTTTACGATCTTTTGCCAAAAGGGCACTAAGATTGAATACAATTTTGAAAACAAAATTTGAAGACTTTTCATGTGCTGATAAAGAATATATGAGTTCATTCTTAAAATTTCAAAGTTAATATGCCAAAATGGCACTTGCCGTTCGCCGATTGCCACCAAAATTAAATCAGCTCTTCGGCGGGTAACGGTATCTCTACCTACCAAATTTCAGCCAAATCGATCCAGCAATTTGGGCTGCAGCGTGTTATTTATTGTTTCCTCAAAACTTCGAATTTTTTGATTTTATGCCAAAAAGGCGCAAGTGTGAATACACTTTCAGATACAGAATTTCAAGACCTTTCATGTGCTGATAAGAAAAATTAGTGTTCATCAGTCAAATTTCATAGTTGGCGTGCCAAAAAGGCACTTGGCGTCTGCGGATTCGCAACAAAATTAACTAGGCTCACCGGAACGCCAACGCTAGCCTCCATACCAAATTTCATTAAAATCCGTTCGGTAGTGTCCGAGAAATCGTGCTCACATATATACGTACGTACATACATACGTACAGCTTAGAAATATGAACATGCCCACCCAGAGCTGAATATTTAGTTGGTCGCCTAGCATTCGAATAGCAGTTAGGTAGGGGTAAGGTAACTAACTTCTGCACGGTCTTTGTCGTGGCCTGGTCCATGCGACCAGGTAAATATTCGGCTCTGGGTGGGCATCTTCATGTTTCTAAGCTGTACATACACACAGACATTTTTTAAAAACCACTTTTTTGTGATCCTGGGACCTTGAAACGTAAAGATCTGGTGTTATCTCAATTTCGAATTTTGGAGTGATTGCAATAACCTCCCATTTTTATATGGTTGTGGGGAGGTTAAAATGCCACTTTGCAAAATTATAGAGTCACAAATAAAGAACAATTTGAGATCGAGACTCACTCGAAATTTCCGTTAGGATCGAAGATGGGGGGAGATAATTTTGTATTTTTTTTTCTTTCAATTGATTCAAAAAGTACAATTGATGCGAATCTGCAATTATTTATACTATGGGACATAAACGTAGGCGTTGCGCATAATGTGTAAAATTTCCTCCAAATTATTCCAGGTTGGGGCGGAGGGCGAGTTTTTAGTGTTTTTCGTGGCCCTGAAATCTAAATATTCCAACCTTCTCTGTTTAATTTTTTTTATTCAAAAATACCCACCTCCGATAATTCATTAGTTTTTTCCAATTTATTCACAAAATACAATTGATATGAACCTGCAATTTACAACATAGTATCGTAATGTAAAGGGCTTCCTTCTAATTTTTTTTCAAATTTTTACTTTCACCAGAGGCGTGCATTCTTGGGAGGGATTTGCATATTTTCCACCTGAATTTTTCTTTAATCGTTTTCCTCAGAAAATAATATGGAAATCATAATTATCTGGCCATGGTACACAAGAAAGGTGCTTTCAGTCAAAGTCGCTAGAGCTCATCGTTTTCGAATAAAACGTCTCTGATTTGTTTGGAGCGCGAAAATTTTTGACGAAAGATTTTATTTTATTCGCTTAATTATTGAAAATATATAGAACGATTCCTTGCATCATTCTAAGAATAAAAGTTCATATGGACATATGGCGAAAAACACTTCCTAAGGGAACTGTGGCACCTCAAAAAAAAATGTTTTCCTAGGCCTCAGTGAAAGGGCTATCGTTAAACCCAAGGAAAATTTCTAGTCGATCCCCGTCTCAAATTGTTCTCTATGGTTCACACTATCATGGTGTAAAGCGATAATCCGGGATCGAAATTTGTAGTATTGTTTTGGCAACCTCTTGGATTATGGTCGCGTTTCGAAAAATTCACTCAATTTTTGGCGATTACTGCGGCCAAACCGTTGCTTTCAGGTGAAAGTGCATAGAAACTTTTTTGTAGACAATTTATTATTCTTAAATATTGTATACGTGTATATTTTTTGTACGATGAAGGAAAAGCGAGTTATGGGACAAAAACTTGCGCTTTACACATACTTTGCAGATTTTAGGGGATTCCAGACTGGGGTGGAGGGCGAGTTTTTAGTATGTTTTTCGTGGCCCTGAAACCTAACCATTCTAACAAAAAAAGTTCTTGGTTGAACTGTTTCCATTTCTCTATCGATTTTTCGACCCACCGCCTAGACTATACAGGGTGGTCGTTTTATCTTGAGACTGGGATAAATATCTCGGAAAGGAAGCATTTTAGAAAAAAATGTTTTGTATAAAAGTTTTATGACTTCGAGGGGGAAAATAGATGGCAGCATCGCCATTTTGATTCAAGGTTATTTTCAAGGTCACATAGGTCAACTTAATTTTTTTTATGGAAACCTACATTTTTTATTGCAGATTTTTATTCCCCGTAAAAGAACAAACAACTCTCATCTAAACTATTTTTGGTTCTGATGCATAGTTTGTCCGATATTTAAATGTAAAATTTAATCTTCTTCGAAATCCATTGCCTTCCCTAGCAACAGCGGCATGACAAAAATAAAATCTACAACAATTTTTGTGATATATTTATCTAGAATTCATCGTTGCTAAGATACAATGGTTGTTCATTTGTTTTGTCGTGCCGCTGTTACTATAGGGAATTTCATGGGATTTCGAAAAAGATTAAAATTTACATTCATCGGATCCAATAATAGTTTAGTTGAGAGTTGTCTGTTCTTTTGCGGGAAATAAGAATCTGTAATAAAAAATATAGGTTTCCATTAAAAGAAATCAGGTTGACCTTCATTTGACCTTGAAAATGACCTTGAATCAAAATGGGATGATGCCATCTATTTTCCCCTTCGAAGTCATAAAACTTTTATGCAAAACATTTTTTTTTCTAAAATGATTCCTTTGCGAGATATTTGCCAGTCTCAAGATAAAACAATCACCCTGTAGATTAAAATTAAATTAAATTGAAATTAAAACACGAAAACGATTAATACTTATATCGCACCGTCAAGTGTATAATCATAATCGCTTATCAATCGCCCTTATTTGATTCTTAGTCAATACTATTGTAAGTAGAGATATTTTTAAAAAAATTATGACGACTTCTTCCTCCTTGTTATGTTTGTTTTGAAACAGTTATCCAAACTTTTACTTTTTTGTGCCATAATAAAGAAATAGCGAGAACCTATCGTACCCACCAGTTGCATCATTCTCAGGAGAAGTTAGAAGCTTTTATTTCCTTTTTTACCAGATTGGCCCCAGAGAAAGTAGGTAAAACTGCGATTGAAGTGTCCCTTTGCCTTCATAAAAGATCATAAAACCTTACAAAAGCATTTTGAGAACAAAACTTACTTCGAGGAAAGTCAATTGTATCTATATTCCACCTACCTGAACCCACCACATGAAGCCAAGTACCTACACTAATCCTCCTGTGAGAAATTCAAATTTTTCTCCGAAAATGATTACGGTCGTTCTATCTTCCAGTCTGGTGAATTTTTATTCATAACTTATCAAAAATAGTGATAATAATGATTAAAAAACGTTTTTACGTGAAATATCGTGCGTTAATTTGTAATCTACCAAAAATTGATAATAAAATTTAATTTGTGGGCCCGCATTTTGGTGGGAAATATTCATAAACGGTAGTCGTAGGGCGTATTATCATCTCTTATGAATATTATCGTGCCGACAATAAATTGATAAGTGGTTGGTTTTTTATTGTTAAACGGAAACCTTAAAATATTATATCGCGCGAGATAAAGCCACCTAATATGCAACGTTTTAACAAAAATGTGACAAACAATAAAATATTGCAATTAATATGTAGTTGAAACGCTGAAATTCTAACGTCTTTGCTTTTGAACGTCGGCAACATCTTCAAGGCATATTTAGCAAGCGATAGACCTATGGAACAACGCAAACGTGATTATTCTTCCAGGAATTTATGACTGTAACAATAATATTCTGGAATAAATCCCTTTTAAATCAATTTTAAGGCCATGTGACAGGAAATAGTATTTCGACCCCAATTTTTGCTTTATATAATTAGTGGAACTCTTCAAATATTTGGCAAGGTAACAGACAATTACACACATATCTTTTTTCTTCCAAGAAAAACTTTTGTGCGTTTTATTTTGACCTCTCTAAATATTTGGTTTTCACGCTAAAAATAATCAATTTGTTATTTTGCAATACAAGGCTATAGACATCGGCTTAGTGTAAAATTTAAAATATTATTCTTCAGACTTACTGCAGTTCAAATACCCGTGACAAATTCTTCCAACTCCAACACTATGATTATGGAACCAACAGACAATTATTATGAACTTAAATTTTCGTTTATTAATTACATGAGAGAATTTCTATAAAATTTCAATGATTTAGAAGGTCATTATGTTTCACCTTGCCCTTAATTGAGCTGCATATTAAGGGGTTAGAACGTTTGTATTTTTGTTGTGTTGTTTTTTATTTATTGAGTTAACATGAGATATTGCTAATCTCTATCTAAACATTAGTTTGGGAAGTAAACAATAACAACACTACAAGCAAATAATAATACACACATCCTAAATCCAATTTTTCACTTTTGCCGATTGGAATTTTTTTTATAGATTGGATTGCCATCATTATTTCTCTACAGATTATTGAATTATATTTAGAATTGTATATTTTGACAAAATACCAAACAATAATAGAAAACGCAAGTCGTAAACGTTTTTAATCTCTCTAGGGTTAGGTAGCAATACAAAGTCATTCGCTAACAGTGTAACACCTGTTGAATTTCTTAAATAATTTTCATGTTTTTCGTCTTATCGTCTACTACCGTTTATTTTATCTGTCAAGATCGAGAAAAAGTAGATACATACCTATTTCGAATATGTAGGTAGGTACGCATCTGTCAAAAACAAAATCAAATAACTTAACCTTTTGGAATTACCCATTTATTGTTTTAACCTACTTTTCTAATTTATGATCACGATATCATATTGACGATATACTTTTATACGGATCGTAAAATTTTCCATATTTTTCAAAAAATGACACTCTGATTCTAGTTAGCGTATTGTTAAGTCATGCTCCTTAACTTGTCTGAGTCATTTCTTCCCTTTAACTTATTCATGTACATACATACCTACCAGTGTTTATAAAGGGTGGCCCATAAAAAACCGGACAGTTTTCTTTTTAGCATATCTTCGTTATGTTTTGTGAAATGTTTTTTAGTTTTATACTCGACGTAACTGATGGTTGAGGTCTTCGATACCACTCATTGGATTTGAATTCCCACCATCAGTGTCGTTCCTAAGGACTTTCATTTAACACCAGTATTTAGGCCAATGGGGTTTCGTTACCCTTTGACACATGACAGTGGCGTTTAGTCAGGATTGAAAGTCGTTCTTTCCTCTTTCCAAAGTGTCCTTCAAAATGAAAATTAATCCATTCCTAAATTTTCTGTGAATTTTCTTCCAAAGTTCTAAATCGCATAATTTGCAACAAAAAGTACAGAGACGATGAAAACTGTAGGCATTTTTGATTTAAGTTGTAAATTGAGCAGATTAATCTGCATTTTAAATTTAAGTTGTAAATTAAGCTAATAATCAGCATATGAAGTACAATAATCTAGTCACCAAACAATACTGTCAACAAAATCTAACCAAACTGTCGTTATCGCACTGTCCTACTATCCGCTCATGATACAATTTGATCAACTATTACGCGCTTGGGGGTCGAATTACATTATATGATTCAAATCGGTCAAATATTTATAATGTGAATCGGATTGAGTCAGAGCACCGATAGCGATAGTAGCTTCCTTCACAATTTCATTAAGTAATAGTATTTTTCAGTAGACAAATTTAATTTTGTCTATTTTTACTTCATATCCGATTCTGATACAGATTGTAAATGATCGAGATGCACAAAAGACAGATCTTTCGATGACAACGAACTAAAAGAGTTTCACTAAAAATAAATTACATTATATATCCAACCTACTTTGTGTGTGAGTTACATTTCAGCGAGGGCAAAGTAGGCAGTTTTATATTTGGACATTCAACCTAGGTGGGACTCACTTTACCCCTTGTTCAAATTTGACAATAAATATAATAATGATTTTCCTAGAATTGAAACTGGGGGTGAGGTGATTAGCATATCTCTACCTGTTAGTTAGACCCCACTTTAATGACAGCTTTGGGTAGACCTCGAGTGGATACTTTTTTATAAGTCGTGATTCCAGACAATCATACCTATATTTATTAATTATTTTCGTAGAATATGGGAGACGTAAATTTAGAAAATCCGGAGCTACGGAAGCGGCTGGAAGTTGATTATTCAAATTTCAAAGTTGATATGCACAAATGGTATTTACGTTGACCGAATGCAACCAAATTTAAATCTGCTCTTCAGCGGGTTATGATATCTCTATCTACTAAAGTTCAGCCAAATCGATCCAGTAGTTTGGGCTGTAGTGTGCTGTCTAATATCTAAATCTAAATAATATACAGGATGTTCCATTTGAAAATCTCGAGAGAAAAAGAAGATTTTTGATAACTGATGGCGCAAATTTCATTTCATTCATACAGGGTCAAACCGTTTTGCGAAGTTTTATTTTTCTCGAGATTTCAATTTTGTACAAAATGACAAAGAAATCTCGGAAACTCTAGCATTTTTTTATTTTCTTTCTTGTTTAGGCTATTTTTGGGTCTTCTACTTTTTTTAGTTTTTTTGTTGCGTTCTTATTGGTTTAAAATTAAAAAATGCTACTTTCTCAGAACTCTGTCATTTTATACAAAAAGTTATATTGAAAAAATTCTACAGCCAAAATTGCAACCCATAAAAGTTTAACCTACTGAAAAGCACGTAAAATTTGCTATTTAACGCCAAGAAAATATACAGGATGTCCCATTTGAAAATGTCGAGAAAAATAAAACTTCACAAAACGCTCCTGTGTATTAGTAACCGAAGCAATTTTCTTCAAAAATTTAAACACAAAAACGATCCCGGTGGGCTACCCATCGTAGATAGCTATATGATGCATTCGGGGACTTTTTTGTAGATCTTTTCATTGCCGACAATTCCTCCATTCATACCTTTGATCCATCATCAAGCGGTGAGGCAGCGTTTAAAGGTCAAAAACCTGATGATGGTTACAAAACGCAAACGAAACGTCATTTTGCAGGTTGTCAAATTTCAACTCGCCATCTCATCGGGAAGGCCGATTTCCTTATCCGGACAAACAAACAAAAATGCTACTTTGCTTTATACAGGGTAGTTCCTTTTTCACTATCCATCATTGGATTCGCTTAAATGGTAATAGTTATGGAGATTAAAAAGGTGAAGAGAGCTCCCCGATATCTTGATTCGTTCCTGAGTTATTCCGAAAAATCTGAAAATTGTTATTTTAAATAAGAATTAATATCAACTTTTGATTCTCTTATGGCCGCCATGTTGAATTTTGGCACCATCCGACACACAAAAAAATTAGCGTTTCAATAGTGTAACTAGCAAGTACTTTTTTGAAAAAACATGTGAAAAGTTTTAGTCACACGACATCAAAATCGACTTTATTGAATTTTCAATTTTATTTTAAACGTCAAAATGGATTAAAAAAGTAAGTATACTATTTTTAGTTTTTTCAAAAAGTTTTACACTAGTTTTACAAATTATTCATAACAATTTTACAATTTTGACGATTTTTCAAAAAAGTTCAGATTGATTACATCTTTGAAAAGTCTTTGTTTTCTGTCTGATATGGTGTCAAAATTCAATATGGCGGACATAAGAGAATCAAAAGTTGACTCTCATTATTCAAAATCTAGAAGGTCTAGAAAATTTCTGTGGATATCATTCGATTGACAGCTGTCAAAATACGAAAGCTACAAGTTTAATTTAAATGGTATGAATCGTTAGGGAGATAGGGATGGGATAGGGAGATATTAATTTTTATTTTAAATCGCAATTTTCCGATTTTTCGGAATAATTCAAGAGCAAATTAACATATCGCGGATTTCTCGTCAGATTCTTAATCACAAACACAAAGAAATAGCGCAACTTTTCGCTAATTTAACCGACTCCGTATCTCTTAACGTTTAAGAGATGCCAATGGTGAGCAGTGAAAAAGGAACCATCCTGTATATAAGTATAGATGAACCTATAAGAATTTCAAAGTTGATATTCCAAAAAATAAAGAAATGAGGTGTTATACATTGGTTCGTTGGCATCGGTATATTATTTTTCAAAAATTTAAAAATTGATGCGCTGTTAAAGAAGATTTTAGATAATTTATATCGCAAATTTCATTTTGAAATCTCAAGTGGTTAGTCCGTACCAGCCCTTCAAAATGGCAACGTTCGCGCAATAAATTTCAAAATTCCTGCCAAACGGTTAGAATTAGAGCTAGAGTATGATAAACTGTTTAGAATGATCAGATCTAACCAAAAAATGCAAAATATACCGGGTGTTACATTCGAAAAAATACAAGTTTGGTTCATGGTTCCTAAGTGGGACACCCTGAATACACGCCACTATTTTTCGATCATGTAGAAAACCCTACTTCAATATATTTGTTAGTAGTGGAGCAATCTTCCGTCCACTCGCCCCTGGGACAGCCTGTATGTATGGGAGCACGATTTCTCGAAAGCTACCGAACGGATTTTGATGAAATTCAGTACTGACGTTAGTGTTTGCTTTCTGGTGAGTCCACTTAATTTTTTTGCCAATCCACAAACGCCATATAGATATACTGCTTTTCAGTCTAATAAATATTATTAATAGAACCACTTGGCCGCCCAAAACTGCTCAATTTAGTCAGTATTTAAACTAAAATGAAATGCTAGTGGTTCAGTGTGAATGGTTTTTGTTTATTGTATCGATATTATGTTATTATGAAAAATAGAATCGCAAAGTCCAGAGTTTTAGGGAGATTTCAGTTCCTGATTTAGGGATTTTTGTTTACTTTAAGTTATGTAGACACTAGACATGCTAACAGCAGAACGCCGTCCGTAATCTAACCTCACAATAAAGACACCCCTAACCTTACAACAAAGAAATACCTAAACTTCACCGCAAAAAAAGTTCCTAAGAAAGTCACTGTTCGACTGTTTTAAAAAGCGCGCTTCAAAAAACTAGGACATGCGCCAATAGCAATTGCCAAATGAAAAGGGGTATTTATTGGTAGTGGAACAATTTTCCGTCCAAGCACCTCTGGGACATCCTGTATATACATGCATATATGATCTTTTAAAAATCGCCTTTTCGTGATCCTAGGACCTCGAAAAGGTCAGGTGTTATCTCAATTTCGAATTTTGGAGTGATTGCAGTAACCTCCCATGTTAAAATTGGTTGGGGGTAGATTAATAAAGAACATGAATTGAGCATTAACAAATTAAACGCCGTCAATGTTTAGTGACAAGATTCCCGAGCGTTCATGATTCTCCATTATTACCTGCCCTGCGCCTCCACCATAATTGAGACAGTTCAAATTCTTATTTTAACTTCTACGGTTTTTTATTTGATTGCCTAATATTCGGACTTTGGTATTCGGAATCTTCCTGCAGAAATATTAAAAATTGTTTTTTCCGAATAAACTTTACAATCAATCTCGAGGTTAATCTAGTTTGAGGACATATCATAGCCATAAAGACATCTATTTACTTTATATGAGGCTCCTTGAACCTATCCTATATCTACGATTTCACTAGAGACTTTTTCATTTCTCCAAATGAGTAGGTTCTTAATTGAAATGTTTCTCCCTCCTACAAAATAGTAGGTCGCTATAAAATATACTTAGATATGAATTACAAAACATTGTCATTAAATGTTCTCCCACACCATAGAGTGGATGTGGATATCAATTGAAGCCAATTAAATTGTTCACTGGTGACACACTGACAATTTTTTATTGTTGCTGTTCTCATTTGGTTTTCGCCCTTGGCAGAAAAAATGCCGAACACTACATAGTAGACGCAAATAAATCCGCTCTCGTCTAGACCGGATGAATTTCTAAGATGATACGCAAGATTTTTTTTAAGAGAGATAAATGCAACTATGTCAAAGGTAAAGTTAAGCAATAACTATCTATTAAGTAATGATAAAATAATATCGCTTATCTGATTACCGTAACTATAATTTACGATGCCCAGAGGTAGGTACCTTGGGTGATAGCGTAAATATTTAACAAACGCAAATATAGATTCTATTTTCCGTGAATAAATCGACATTCGTATATTTCTAAGTATGTTCATGTTTTCCCGCGCGTTTTAAGTTGGACGTCCTTTAAATTACTTATCTGAAGCGGATAGCCCGGCCCGGCTACGCCTATTACGAGGCGAGATGTAGATCCTGCCGTATTTCAGGAAATTCACTGAAAGTACAAAACGACAGTTGGAAAATCTCGATCAGATGGTTAAATCTCGTCCATAAACTGGTATTTTCACAGCTGACAACTTGACAAATGGCTTAATTGTGATGATTTAGCTTAAAAATGTAGTATTGAATTGACATTTTTGCGTGGTGGGGAGGGAATTAAGTACCACGCTGCAAAGCCGGCTCGATGCCGGGTCGGGTATGCGGCGTGGCATGTATGAATCCTTCAGCAGTCGTTCTTGGGCCGTAGACCTGTTAGGCGTTTTCGTCTTTCTCCAGGAGATTTTCCTCAGAAGCATGTATACAAAGTTGATAGTAGAATCTAAAGAAAGTGTCTGGAATTTTAACAACGTGTGTCTCATATTTTCTTCGATTTCTATAGTGCTGAACACACCGTGCGTTAGAAAAAAACTTTATTGACTGGTTAGTTAGCTGACAAGTGCTTTTTATTACCTCGTACCTTCCAGGGTAAGTCGTTTTTTGAGACACTAAAGTCATGTCAGCTTACCGCCTGCAACAACCGGGAAAAGTTACTTTCTAAATTTAAGTCCCATACGCCGAGTACAGGCATGAGAATCATGCCTTCGCTTCGCCGGCTACGTGGCCGCTTATACATATTGAAAGGTTATACTCATTAAAACACTATTTTCAAAAATATTTCAACTAATTTCACTAAATTTCTATCTAGTCACTTGTGCCAGGCTAATTGTCAGTATTTGACTTTTCTCATGCCTCGCCTACTCCCTACTTACAATGTACTCTTAAAAAATACTGCCTACAACGTTGTGCAATGCTTCACCATTCATTAAATATCATTAGATTGTAGTTGATGTTTAAATATTTTGAAACCGGCAATTACACTTCCTACTGTCCTCGACAATACTTCATTTACCACAAATTTCACTAAAATTTCCAATTTACAGTAAAATAAAGAAAACACGATTGTTTTTTTGCATATTTTCGTAATATGAAACCTGGCTAAGCATTTATCAATGAAATTCTCGTAATTGAACGACTTCCGTTCAAAACATTTCCTGAAAGTGCATTCCTCTTGTGAAACTTATTTTAGGCGATTTACCGCGCCAACTTGTATGAAAAGATGACTCATGGTGCAATGATGCATTTAAATTAGAGGCTATTTAATTATTATTGTTGAAGACGTTTCCCACCAGGAATTTATTCTCTGAATGCCCATAACGCCCCTCCTGGGGTATATAATGGTGAACTTGATTGTATCAAAAAATCATGGCATGTCAAGAAAATGAGTTTCAATTCCAACGCCTACTCAAGATTTTTTTGGATCACTAGGTGATTGCCGTTTTGTGAAATAGTGTGCCCGTTTATAATCTTTTAAACCCGAATAAAAATATAAAAAGACCCTTGCCCAGATTTCCTACAAGTAGTGCAAGTAATTGAAGAGACAGCTGCATGCCATCAGGGCCTATTTTAATGGAGGTCGTTTTCTTGTTCCAGCAGCTGCCTCCACGGCGGGAGCCCACAGTCAGGGAAATTGTGATATTAGTGATAGTGACATAGATTACATAATTTATAAGAGACCTTTAAAAACCAATCTCATGGAGCTGCTGTGTTCATCAGAGGAAGAATTTCCGATGTCCCCATTATCGGACATCCTCCTGCCAGACGATATTTGGAATAAATTCGAAATAGACGTAGATATATTTAATTCATCTTTATCTTTACCCCTGGATGCATCTTGTAAGGCCTTCTGTCCGGATTATTACATCGACCACGATTGCATGTGGACGGGTCATTGCTCACATAAAAAACACAACACGGAGGATATAATACACCCTTGCACCCCTATTCCACCTGTCGCTTCTCAACCACCTGCTAACATTAAACCGCAGGTGACGCCGCAACAGAGCGTCTTGAAGCCATCATTAAGGATGACCATGAATCCTAATACTGTTGCACCGATAATTCCAAAGCTCGATTCTCTGCAAACACCTCCGATGTCGGATGACGAAGAAAGCAAACCACCGAGGATATGGCCGACTCCCGAAGAAATCAAACCGAGTCAAGAAGAGGATAAACCGACGTCGACCTGGCAAAATCTTCACGATTTCTTCATGACGGAAGTCGACAAAGATTTGGGCGAATATTTACAAGGGGATGAAGAAGAAATCGCGATTCTTGATGAAGAACTTGAGGAAGAAGATGAGGAAGAAGAAGAAGATGACGAGGAAGATGAGGAAGAGGAAGAGGAAGACGAAAACGAAAAGCGACTAAAACAACTACGGGCATCTTACGCGGCTGAAAGCGACCACAGCTATTACAAAAGCAGTTCCTCAATCCGAGTTCTCACCAATCTGGGCATTGACACCCCGTCAGACTCCGGTGAGTTTTTTTATTTCGAAATTGTGATTATTATTTTTGAATTTCTAATTGGAGCACGCTGTGTCTAGGGTGATACAAAGATAAAATATTTCCAACCCCCAGCACTTCCGGTTTTACCGGAAGTGGCTGCCATCCTTGTTATTTTAAATGGAAAGCCCTCGTTTTGATTTTAGATTCGGATTCGTCTCTTAATTGTTGAGTTCATCGCACCCAATTTTTGTAACTTTAGGAGCTCTTGAAAAAAAGAAATGTTCAAAAGGTCTTTCTTTTCCGGCCTAGGCCTGAAAAATATTTCTGTACTTCTCTTAAAAAATAGTTCAAAATTTCATTATTTCTGTCTAGTCGCGCGATCGACGAAACAATAGTATGTGCAGCACGAAAGAAAATATACAGGGTGTCCTCGAATTCGACCACGAAAATTTATGGGCATATTCTCTGGGCAAAAATAAAATTAAAACGTCTATAAATCTTTTTCAATTTCCGCTTCCTAAGGGAGCTGCAGCCCCCTAAAGTAGGGGCTATGTTTGAGTTATTTGCGGATAACTTTTGAACGGTTTAAGCTACGACAACCAAATTTGGGACATTTATTTAGTTTATTGGAGTACATAATTCCCTGTAATTTTGTCAAAATCGAACTACGTGAACCCGGATATTCTTGCCTACCATGTTGGTAATTTCTTATAAAAAACTTTTTGTTAGTTCGCTGGAAAAATTACTTGATTCGATTTTCAATAAACTTTCTTTCTTTCATTTTTTCCATGCGGAGCTTAGTTTTTGAGAAAAATTAAACCTAATGCAAGCATGTACCCCAAATTTCCGTCTAAATTCATAGCTTCGATATCATATGGTTAAAAACCATTTCCACTCAATAAAACCTTTGAAAAGAAGCTTAGTGTTATTGTGTATTACTGAAACCATGACGACCCTTTTTGTTTTAATAATTGAAACTATGGCGATTTGGCTGATTTTCCTAAAAATCCGTAGCGCATGCTTGCATTTAGTTTAATTTTTCTCCAAAACGAAGTTCCGTATCAAAAAAGTTAAAGAGCCAGAAAAGTTCGCTTTTGAAACAAGCTTTATGAAAGTCAAATTTTGAAATAATTTAACATCACGGCAGGCAAGCATATCCGGGTTCTCTTTGTTCGATTTTGGTAAAATTACACGGGATTATGCGAGGAGTTGACAACTGGGTAAAAATCGGCACACCAAAATTTTCATAATTTCTAAAAAATTTCCAGAAAATGTGCAAAATCATGTAAAAATATCCAAAATTTCCAAAATTCCTGAAAATTGTACAAATTTCTCATGCTTATACACCAAAATTTCCAAGTTATCAACCCCTCAGGATTATGTGGTCCAGTAGGCTAAATAAGTGACTCAAATTTGGTTGTCGTAGCTTAAACAACAAATAACTCAAACTTTAGGGGGCTGCAGCTCCCTAGGCACGCGGAAATCGAAAAATTTTTATAGGTGTTTTTAATTTTATTTTTGACCAGAAAATATGCCCATAAATTTTCGTGGTCGAATTCGAGGACACCCTGTAGATCCTTCTAGTTACACAATATACTATTTTCTTCACTTCTGGCAATTTTTATTAAAGGTAATCCCCCCTTGGACACCTAATTCTATCACAGTCGATCTGTGATTCGACGCTCGGAAATTATTCAACGAATTTAGTTTTTAAAAATTAGCTTAGGACAAATTTTTGAAAGTGTAGAACGAATTGTTACTAATTGTTGATCCAAATCTTGCTGGGATGATTTTCTTTAAAGCACACAAATTAATTTATTCCAAATATTTTCAAAAATATTGCGAATAGGTATACATAATGGAAATGAAACTTTCGTCTTACCCACAGATGAAAAAATTCCCCCGTTGTTGTAATTAAAATTTTAAAAAACAGTTTGAAAAATTACCTTTCGGATAGCCTTTACTGGTAATAGCTGGTATTAATTGTATTAGCGGTAGCAATTATTTTAGTTGTGATGTAGGACGAAAGTTTCATTTCCTTTACGTATATAGGGAATGCTAATATTAGTCTAAAGGAAATTTAATTTTGCTTCTTTTGGCCACATAAAATTGTAGCATTCCGATTTAAAAAAGTTAAGTTACGGACAATTTCTCTTTGGCATTTTTAAAAATTATTTTCCGCTTTATTGTTAAATCAACATGATCATGTGAGACATCAAAAGAAAGCTCAAAGCTTCCAGTTTCAACCCTCCAAGTTTGGTTCCTTAATCTTCAATCGTTTGCAAGATACAAGTATTTCTATTACGCATTGCAAATCAATTTTTGGATACTAATTTAGGTAGGCAAAACGTAGATGCGATAAACTCACAATTAACACAATTAACAATCTAATATTAAAACGAGGGCTCTCCATTTAAAATAACAAAGATGGCGGCCACTTCCGGTAAAACCGGATGTGCTGGGGGCTTGGGAATATTTAACTTTTGGTGTGTGTACGCGATTATGGCATAGTAAAATTATAATACAAGTGAATCCCCAAAAGTTTCTAATGAACGGTTTTCGTGAATCACCCTGTATATGCACTAAATTGAAACATGATCCGTTTTTAGCTTGCTCCAATATAAATTTAAAAAACTTGATTATCGAATCGTTGTGATATGAATGAAATAATGTGAATGTGTTAACCCCAAAAAGTTCAAGGGGTGATTAGCTCTCGAAGACGTCACCCCGCCACAGATTATGGCTTGTGAGAGTGGTCTCAATGTCGCGGCGTTTGCTTTTTTTGACCTCACAAATCACGGTCAATTGAGTTAAAAACCGTCGTCTTGCGTAGATCTGATAATGACCTTTAAAAAAATGCACTTCTAACCTTTGGTATCGCCGCCGTTGCCACTGCCTTCAAGTTAGAATGATTGGTAAATTCGGCTTAGAAAAAGTAATTGGAAAAATTATCGCTTTGTAATTTGAAACCTGACGATAACAATTTACTTTTTGAACAGAATTTATCGGCTCGTGATTGTAGTGAATAAATCCGCTTTTTTGGCGCTTGCCGGTTAAAATCATCCAATTCGGGTCAGCTAGAAACCGTGAGACTATGTTGATGTAAAAATTACCGCCTCTAGATATGATTCGTTTCCCCCTTGGATGGTTATTTTCGTGGTCTAGTGCGTCGTCTGGCTACGCCGGTGCAGTTTATGTTCCGATGAACTAACTGCCGGATATATTTAAATCTAGCCGGTGACCTTATCAATTATTAAAGATTATGGAAATGGGATTCTTGTGCCATAAGTACAATAGTCCGAGGCAGTGAACATTTTTGGTATGTCATTTAAGCGAACTTGATTTAGCAATTTTCTAGTTATCTTCATGCTGTAGATTACTAAAACAGAAGTCTGCCGTAAATTTTGCGGGACGGGGGCTAATGGCAGCCATTTTAAATTCTCAAAAATTTACAACTCGGATACCGTAAAAGATACGAGATTTTATTAAATTAGAAAAAGTTGTGTTTTTTAGTGTAGGTTAAGGATCTGGAAAGAAATTGAAGATATCTGGTTTGGTTCTGGAAATATACTGAAAAAACTGAAAAATGTCGTTGTTCATTTTCAGTCTTTTCAGTATATTTCAGTAACCAATCTAGATATGTTAGATTTCTGTTCAGATTCTTAATCTAGACTGAAAAACACAACTTTTTTCTTATTTAATAAAATTTCGTATCTGCTACCGTTTTCGAGATGTCAATTTTTGAAAAATTAAAATGACCGCCATTGGCCTCTGTCCCACAAGATTTATGGCAGACTTCCGTTTTACTAATCCCCAACATGAAAGTAACTATAAAAGTGCTAAACCAAATTCGCTGAAATGACATACCAAAAATGTTCACTGCCTCCACTACAAGGGGCGATTGTAACTTTTATCGATGCAAAGATAACTGGTGTCTATTCAAGAGAGGAATGTTTTGCCCGGAATCTAGTCATCAAATATTAGTCATGTAACCGAAGCCATTGAAGTTCGTGGAAAAGCCCTCCTACAGGATTGAACGGCGTCTGTGTCGGCGCCGGCTGCATTCCCGCCAACGTGCGCACGCACGTACTATCATGCATCATTTTCATGCAGTCTCGTACTACACACACTGGCTTCCATTTGACCATTTATGAGTCTTGATTCATTAATAAATATTTCCCGCTATTTCCGCAGCGTAATTTGTTTTTTTTCAAGTTGATGTTATTTTAAGTGCCATCCTCTGGTTTAGGGTTTCATAAGCAACAACACTTTCCAATTCTTTAGAAAAATACCATATTGATAATTACTATTTCTTGCTTGATTATAACCCCAATGAAACATCTGGCACGAATGAAAAAAAACGATAATAATTTCAGGGTGGGTTTTTAAACGATGTTTGTATAGATAACCCACTTGAAAGAGGTGTCCCTAATTACACCTACCTACGAGATTTCGAAAGTATTGTATCGCAATAGCACATCTGGTGCATTTAGAACTCCCCCTACACATCTACATATGGGTTAGGTGAGATGACGAGAACACGACAGATTAATTAACGCGTTCAACCTACCTGTTTATAAATTGGCGCCAATATTTCGCCGTTTCTCAAAATTCCTCCAGAAATTACAACATCAGACATTTTTATCCGTTTGTCGCCTTCTCAAGTGGAGATTAAACATTTTCCAGTGATAAGGACGGGTATCATTTTTTACAAGTAGTGCAGCAGTAAAATCAAATAGAGATCCACACGTGTATTTGATAAAAATCTGATTAAAATTACAATTTCAACAAAACCCAATTTATGTAACCTTTAACTCCTTGAATTTAAAATTAAACATAGTCTTCCAGCTATTTGTGGGCGCTATTTTATCACACAAAATATGTTTCTTTATGTATTACATTCAGTTCGGGTTTAATTTTATCTTTGCTACCAGCGCGAAATTTTCAAGGACGATGATAATCCAAAAAAATCACTCGATAGTACGCGTGGATTTGACGATAGGAAGTTTATCTCCAGCGTAATCCTCTTGGCAATACTACTTGACATTAATTTGTTGCAAATTTTATATAGCGAAAAAATTGGGTCAGATTTTATCATAGGGGCAAAGATTGTTCCTAAGTCAAAATTGTGTATCTGTGTACTTGAATTATTTCATCCTTGGAATATTCCCCTGTGATAGACGCAATTTCAAAACAATCGAAATAAATGCCCATTGGAGTTCCGGAACTGTTCAGTTCAGGTCATAAACTAAAACTACAGAGTGTCCCTCGACGAGCGTCAGTTAGCTAACTTCCTTATTTTAAATAGAACACGATATTTTGGGTTCTACGTTTAACTCTAGGTGAACTTTTACTAAGAATTGCTATGTCAAAAATCAACCGTTTTTGAGAAAATCAAGAATTTTGCTTTTTTATGTCAAGTGCAGGCTTAACTTCAAAAAGCTGTAACACCCTTACAGTATAAAATGAGTAAACGATATTAATTTGGCATGAAGTCTAATGTAGGATGTATCCGCTCCTAAGTTGGGTCAAATACATACAGGGTGCTCTCTGCAAATTTTTAAACATCATCAACTTCATTGGTCAGAAAGTCAATTGTTTCAAATGGAATGCCGAACTATTTTATGGCACATCGATGCGGAATTTAATTGTCATATTTTAATCTACATGTTTGCCATAAAATAGTTGGGGCATTCCATTTGAAAATTTACTTTTTGACCAATGAAGTTTATGATGTTTAAAAATTTGCAGAGAACACCTGTATGTATTTGACCCAATTTGAGTCCAAGAGCGGATACACCCTACGTTAGACTTAAATTAAAAAGTGCGCCATTGATGAAAATATTTTACGTCGATTCAAAATTAATTGAAACCCTTGTGTACAAAATTTGATGCTAGAAACAGTTCTCTAGATACGGCTAACTGACGCTCGCCGAGGGATACCCTGTATACCTAGTTCACGATTGTTGGCTTATCTAAAACTATTGTCTCACCGACCTTCTGGTTAATTGTTAATATATTCGTCTGGCACTCCGGCCATCCTTAAATTTTAATGTAAATGACCACATGTACAGGTTTTTGTCGAAAAATGCGAATTAAAATTTTAAATTATTTATTTTAATTGCTACTAAAAGGGGAAACCTTTAATTGAACACTCACTCCGTGCTGAGCTAATTAAATTACTTCACGTCTCCCTGGAAAATTTTATTGTCCAATAAATATTTATGTGATCCTGACATGAATGAAGCAACTACAGTAGACTGTCTCTTCCGGTCCAAATATTTACCGGCGTTATTATTTGCCATATTCATTGAAATGACATAAAATGAATTATAATAATCTCTTTGTGCACAAGTCGTGTTTAATTTTACGTCCTCTGAATATATGGGACATATCCACGTGGAGAGCGATCCTATAAGCGAGCATCACGATCCACAATCTACATCCACATATTATGTACGTGTTATCTTTATAGCCTGGATAAAGCCACTTAGAAGGTATGTACTTTGCTGTCCCCAGCTTTCTTTTCTGAGAGAATTCGTTGTCTTAATTCTAATGATCTAATGATTCATTTGAGATGCCAGTTGCAGTTACTTAATTTAATTTTAAGGGATGGTAATTTTCCGGATATCGCACCTACAGGATGGGTTGTAATAAGTCTTCGCAATTTAACAAACAAAATTATGGCAATTTACCGGTTTCAGGCGATTATAAAACTTAAAATGCATAAAAGTAATAAGCCCAAACTAACGAGCCGTCACAAAATATAACAACCTCCCGGTCATCTCGATTGTCAAAGCGACACGATCTATGCAAGTTTTTTTTATTCGTTTTCATTTAGTATACAGTACGGTGCTTTTCAAAAGTAAGGAATAAATTCACGAATTTCTTCGATATTTTTTAGCACTTCCGGTTTAACCGGAACGAGAAATGAAATCGGTGAAAAATTGAGATTTTTGAAAAGCGCAAAAATATGACTTTTTCGATATAAATTCAGCCGCCCAACAACTTTTTTTTAATTCTTATCATTTATTTCAATTTTCTTCAAAGTGCAAACCTCTCAAAGTTGCAAAAAGTTTTTAAGTAAATGTAATTGCGCAGTTGAATTGACGTCAAAAAACAAAGTTCGTTTTTCAAAAATCTCAATTTTTCACCGATTTCTCTACCGACTCTACTTCCGGTCAGGTATGACACATGTTTCGAACTTAGAAAAAATGGTAGATTCCGAATCCGTTGAAAAATAAAAAATGGGATCATTTTCGTTTAAACCTGATATTGCCGAAACATTAATCTCGAAAAAGTTCTTGAATTTATTCCTTACTTTTGAAAAGCACTGTATTCAGGGTGTCCCAGAACGCTCACACCACCGCTTAAAGGAGTATGTGTATTACGCTAAAGTCGAATGCTTTCTTCTTTAATCTCATTGGAAGTGTGCTTTTGAATATGTCCCTTAAACTCCAATATTTTTTCCAGGCTGCAGTTATTCTTCTTTGAACTTTTTGTCCATTCTATTTTGGAATGATATCAGCTGCCCCAAGTATATGTAGTCATTTGTTTTTTTCTATTTGAGTGTCATCTATTGTTATATTCATGTCTCTGTTGTTGGTCATGTTTCGTGTCTTCGAGAAGTTTATTTTTAGACCTGCCTTTTTGCTTTCCTTGCTTAGTTCTGATATCATCCTAGCTAAGGTTTCAGGTGATTCTGCAAACAGCACTACGTCGTCGGCGAATCTTAAGTTTGTTAATTGGTTGCCATTGATGTTTAATCCTAGATTTTGCCAATTTAGTTGTCGGAATATCATTTCTAAGACACAGGTAAATAGGTTTGGGGACATCGGATCGCTTTGCTTGACTCCCTTGCTTATTTTGAATACAGGCCCATTCTTTTCTAATTTAAAGGAGTATTCAGTATTAAATTCTGAGTTGATCCGCGTTTTTGAAAGTTTTCAGGATCCAATAGTTCTCCAGTTATAAGAGATTTAAGAGGACCAATCAAATTTCAGCTCTAAATTGCTTCATGAGGTAATTTAATGTTAGATACACTTGGGGATACACTATTTTCTAGGCAACAAGATACAACAATATGAATTTTTATTGATAGTATCTTGTTACCTAGGAAATAGTGCATCTAACATCAAATGACCTCATGAAGCAATTGAGAGCCGAAATTTGATTGGTCCTCTTAAATCTCTTATAACTCAAGAACTATTGGACCCTGGAAAATTTCAAAAACACTAATTGACTCAAAATTTAATGATGATTACTAGAAACTAGAATACTCCATTAAACGGTGCGAGCGTTCTGGGACACCCTGTATTGACAGACCCGAGGACAGACCTAACCCCTAACTGTCTAAAGTACTCGCTCTCTAGGTCGGATTTCAACATGACATCGAGGAGCGAGGATTTGAATTGAAGACTGTTATAATTCATAAAACATCCGTGGTGGTTTCTTCAATATTTTATCGCTTTATTATTAAACCGATTGAGGAGAAAATTTAAAAAATTAGCATGATTGTATCGAGATTGTTGTCACGGATTTTATATGCATGTTAAGAAAGTTTTGATCGTCACGGTGGCTGAAGTCAAATACAGGGTGTTAGTTAATGGGTTCACAAAAAATTATGGTGTTATTCTTCGTCTCATTTTGAGACGAAAACTTCGTAAGGACATGCGACCAAAAATTAGCTTAAAAATAAGTGATGCAAGTTTGAAATGAGATAGGGCTATAGTTTTATAAAGGACCTTCTTTTAGATTTTTTCAGATTTTTAGTAACGTGTGAGGGGTGCACATTTTTTTCATGGGTACGTACTACGTATCTTTTTGTATAATGCATTTTTCTCGCCAATACTAATGGAATCTTAAAGGAGGATTCGACTCCAGATAATGAGCAACGCGCCCCCCCCAAGAACGCAATGAACGCATGCCTACATATGATGTTACTAAAAATTTGAGAAAAATCTAAAAGCTTCCCTTCAAATTTCCAGACTACAATATTAATATTTTTGAAGAACCCCTTTGAGGGGTTAAGAAGCATTTTAGATCGCATGTTCATGGTTCATATGAAGTTTTTGTCTTAAAAACATTGATTCTTACTTTAGAAAAATAAAGGTTTGATTTCCGGTTAACCTAAAAATGGGGTTAAATGGGAAAATGAGAAGTTAGCTGTGTGAGGGTTTTTCTATAAAATACCTCCTCGCTGTAAAGTTATTGAAGATATTGGTTCCTTTCTTTTGAAACACCTCGTGAAACACTGTATAATTGCATTAACTTGGTCAAGCACCTTACTGTAGGTACTTGTACTTTTTGCGTCTTCAAATTAATTGTGCTAATAGCTCCAAATCCGTTTTTTCTCATTTCTAATGGAAGGTTCACCTTATTATTATACATTTCATCATAGTAAAAGTTTAAAATCGGGATTAATTACCTACTCAAACCGCAATCGCTCATTTTTAATTCAAATTTGAACTATCAGCGTAGTTGGCCCTAATCCAATTTAAAAATCACACAACTCATTAATTTTTAATGTTGTAGGTTATGTATTCGTACCGTATACACGCAGAAAGGTAAATAATACCGTGGTGAAATCGTTAAAACCAGATTCGCACTATAAACTCTTATTATTAATTATCCCAGTATCGACGAAGGCATCCGTAAATTTTTTTTAAAAACTCTTCGGTCATAATAATTTTCAAATAATTCTCTGAAAGTATCCTATCATGCTCTCAAGATAAGAGAACTATGCCCTGACACTTAATTTTTTTGAATCAAAAAAGAATGCAGTAAAACTAGGATTTAAAACTAGTTATTTTTTTGGTTTTGCTTCTAATTATAAGTGTCGCGACAAGTGTAATAGACAAAGTGACATTGGGCATAATTTATAGAAAATTACAACAATAACGCATGTTAATCAGGCGTCGCCAAGTGCGTAAAATTCTGAGACCTTGTCGTGTTATCACTTGGTTCAATTTTGTACGTAATGTCTCGAATCTGAATATTAAAATAGTAGAATTTACTACTTCCACGTGTAATCATCAAAATGTGTCAAACGGAAAAGCTACAAATTTAAACGACAAAAATACAGCCCCGGCTTTCCTTGACCTTTCCGTGAAATTTAAATGGCTCGGAGTTTTTTGACAGTGTAGGATGGTTTTATCAGACGCAGGGCCGGACCTCTAACCTTGAAGAGGTGATAAAACTCGCGTTAGTAGATAATACTAGTCGAAATTTTCGCAAGGCCACGGCTTTCCATTGGCTCTTAAAATTCGGATGTCCTTCTTACGAGTCGGGGACCCGGCCGTTGACCAGTGAGCGTAACTCGTGCGAAGGTCGCAGTCGTCCATTTTCGGGCAATACGCAGACGAAGAATGAATGAGGCAGAGGCAGACGATGGGGACGTCAGCGCTGAGAATTTCGGATGGGATAATTCAGCGGTGGGTGTGGCGAGACTCACTGAAATTCAGACATGTCTAAAAACCATTAAAACCCATCACGTTCCTTCCTAATCAGCTCGGGGATTCCAACGGAAAATAAAATAACACTTAAATTTTCTAAGGAAAAGTCTTACATAATTCATTATAGCATTCCAATCAAGCATTTCGAACGAAAACCACTTTCGGAATTCTTTTGTAAATGTTAAGATGCGGTTCACCGACTGATTATGTTCCCGTTAAGACGGACCTAATTATCGTTATTGACTTGTTTACGAAATTTAAGACTGCATTCGTCAACAATTATGGAGCTGATCGACGAAACTTATTCATAAAAACATTCGTGTAGGTCAGACGGCGGGCGAAATTATTATAAAGTTTGGGATGAGAAAGCAGTGCCGCCAGTTGCAATCTGCAGCTGCGAGGTAAGGTTCCCACATGTAGGGGAGACCCGGATCAATTGTAACAGATTTTAACTTCGCACGCAAACAATTAATTCTTAATTAAAAATTAACCTTGAGCCCGTCAATATTTGACAATTAAAAGGGCAAAGACACGTTAATGTATGTGCGAACATTTTTGCAGAAAAAAATGGGCAGCTACGGAAGCGACTAGAACCTCCCCATTTAGCTTATGATCCAATCCTTATCACCGATTTTCAATCCACAGTCTCTACGTCCTAAGGGTTTCGGGAGTTTTTCAAAATATTTATTATATTATTTATTGCCAAAAGGTCACTGAGTTTAATATCATTTTTGGAAACAGAATTTGAAAACCTTTCATGTGCTGATAAAAGTTCATAGATGACATGCCCAAAAGGCACTTGTTACTGGCCGATTGCCACCAAAATTAAAATTAAATAATTTTCCTTGCTTGCTACACCTAAATTTTACTCCACTAACCTTAAGCGTTTTCTGGATTTTTTCAAAATTTTACGATTTTTTGCCAAAAGGGCACTAAGTTTGACGACATTTGAAGACATTTCATTCATATTCATATGATTCAAATTGCAAAGCTGAGATGCCAAATTTTCACTTTCCATTCGCCGATTGCCACCAAAATTAGATCAGCTACCTACCAAATTTCAGCCAAATCGATCTATGGTCTGTCCGGGATCCACACGACCGAGATAGGGTGAATCTCGGTCGTGTGGATCCCGGACAGATTATAGTAGTTTAGACTGTAGCGAGTGTAGCGTGTTATTTAATGTTTCTTCCAAATTTCAATTTTTTTTGGAATTTTTGCCAAAAAGGCGCTAAGTGTGAATACATTTCTAGATACAGAATTTGAAGACCTTTCATGTATTGATAAGAAAAATTGGTGTTCATAAGAGAAATTTCATAGTTGGTGTGCCAAAAAGGCACTTGGCGTTGGCGGATCGGCAAGAAAACTAACTGGGCTCACCAGAAGGCCAACTCTAACCCCCATTCCAAATTTCATTAAAAGCCGTTCGGCAGTTTTCGAGAAATTTTGCTCACATACGCACATTCACACACATTTTTTAAAAACCACTTTTTCGCGATCCTGGGACGTTGAAACGTAAAAATCTGGTGTTACCTGATTGCAGTAACCTCCCATTGTTATATTGGTTGTGGGGAGGTTAAAATAGGTATTCGCAATAACTTTGCAACAAGCAATTTTTGAGAAAATCTGTTTAACATTTTTTATTTTATATTTTACATTTTTGCGGAACTTTTGACGTCATTTTTAAGTCTCTGACGTCACCCATTTCAAACATATTACATCATCGGTTTTTTACATTTAGTTTAATAAATTTGTACCTAATTTTTGTATGACCGCAAAGAGAATTCAATCATGTATCAAAATCAGTCGAGAAAAGTATAGACTCTCATTTAAGAACTTGGTACTTTTAGCCCAGTCAACGAAGCGAAAATAGAAACAAAAATTCCTGTGGAGCTGCAAATTGGCGGAAGTTGCAGCTTGAACCATTCTATTGAACCTACCAAAAGTCCCCAAGGATCGGGTGTGAGCTCGAGCCGCCATCTTGCTGAAGAGGTACCGTTTTGGTTACCTTTGCAAATATCTCGAGAAAGACTGGTTCTATCGAAAAATTGTCTTATAATAAATTGCAGAGCATAAAATTCTTTATTAAAAAGGTTATATACATTTTTTTCCAACACTATAATTTAACGGCTAAATCGGCGGCTAAAGTTTTTTCTTAAACCAAAGATGTCATCCTCCACAATTTTGGTAAATTTATGCCAAAACCGAAATTAATGATATGCTGTTGTATATTCAAGTAGTGACTAATTACATTCGGAACAATTTCAAAAAAAATCTCTCTCCGTCCAAACTATACAGTGTTAACCAAAAGTACGCAACCATTTGTTTATTTGACGAACTATTGACATTATCGAAAAACGGCTCCTATAAAGGTTGAATTAGACTTTAAAACGCATCTTTTAACGTTGTTGATTTTTTTTTTAGATTACGTCACGGAGTGATAATGTCATTGAAATTTTTATTAACAACGGTAATAGTTCGAGTTTGGTATCGTTAAAAAGAGAATTTTTTTCTCTTTATGACGCGCAAAATACTGGACACTTTTGAATTGATTACAACTTTTTTTTTTTTTGCATATATGTCGTAAAATAATGACTTGATCGAAAATGTTATTAACAATAAATTGAAGAGCATAAAATTCTCTATAAAAAAGGTTCTATTCATTTTTCTCGTAACATCAATCTTTAATATAAGTTAGCACATAAATCGGCAGATAAAGAGCGCCCCTATTTCGGATGATGTCGACCTTTCAAGGCAAAGTAACAAGAAGATCTAAATAAATACGCAAGTTATCATTACCTAGTTAAATAATACACATTTTTGACAATTATTTTTGAATTTATTATTTACGTTGTTTTCAGCTGTCTAGTTGGCGTAACAAACAATAATTATTGTAAGTTTCTATTGTTATTGTCAAACAATCTTCTTAGTTAAACTGTCATGAACGATGGCCGAAAGTAAGAAGTGTTTTATATGTGCAAAAGATTTGTCAAATGAGGATGCCTTGGAAGTTGGTGAAAAAGGCATTGAAACTTTAAGAAGAGCAAGTACTGCAACAAAGGACAATAACTGTCAACACCTAAAAGGCAAAAGGTTTATTGAAGTTCACAATTCGTGCCGGAAAAGTTATATCAGACCTCAGAGTATTAAGGCGGCTTTAAAAACGAGAAAAATGAATAGAACCTTTTTCATAGAGAATTTTATGCTCTTCAATTTATTGTTAATAACATTTTCGATCAAGTCATTATTTTACGACATATATGCAAAAAAAGAAAAAAAAGTTGTAATCAATTCAAAAGTGTCCAGTATTTTGCGCGTCATAAAGAGAAAAAAATTCTCTTTTTAACGATACCAAACTCGAACTATTACCGTTGTTAATAAAAATTTCGATGACATTATCACTCCGTGACGTAATCTAAAAAAAAAATCAACAACGTCAAAAGATGCGTTTTAAAGTCTAATTCAACCTTTATAGGAGCCGTTTTTCGATAATGTCAATAGTTCGTCAAATAAACAAATGGTTGCGTACTTTTGGTTAACACTGTATAGTTTGGACGGAGAGAGATTTTTTTTGAAATTGTTCCGAATGTAATTAGTCACTACTTGAATATTCAACAGCATATCATTAATTTCGGTTTTGGCATTTTACCAAAATTGTGGAGGATGACATCTTTGGTTTAAGAAAAAACTTTAGCCGCCGATTTAGCCGTTAAATTATAGTATGTTGGAAAAAAATGTATATAACCTTTTTAATAAAGAATTTTATGCTCTGCAATTTATTATAAGACAATTTTTCGATAGAACCAGTCTTTCTCGAGATATTTGCAAAGGTAACCAAAACGGTACCTCTTCAGCAAGATGGCGGCTCGAGCTCACACCCGATCCTTGGGGACTTTTGGTAGGTTCAATAGAATGGTTCAAGCTGCAACTTCCGCCAATTTGCAGCTCCACAGGAATTTTTGTTTCTATTTGCCAAAATCAGGTCTTTATTGACTGGGCTATTTCTATAAATTTTTCTCCATCAGACTGTTCTGTGTTTTTTCAAAATTTTACGGTATTTTACCAAAAAGGCACTCAGTTTGAATACATTTTTGGAAACACAACTTGAAGACTTCATGTGCTCATAAAGAAAACGGTTGATATGCCAAAAAGGCACTTTCCATCCGCCGATTGCCACCAAAATCAAGTCAGCTCTTTGAAGGGTTATGGAATCTATACCTACCAAATTTCAGCCAAGTCGGCTCAGTAGTTTGGGTTGTAGCGCATTAAGTTATGTTCCTTCCAAATTTCGAATTTTTGGATTTTGTTTCAAAAGGGCATTAAGTTTGAATACATTGTTGGAAACAGAGTTTGAAGACATTTTATATGCTGGTAAGAAAAATCGATGTTCATCAGTCAAATTTCATAGTTGATGTGCCAAAAAGGCACTTGGCGTTTGCGGATTGGCAACAAAATTAACTGGGCTCACCAGAAGGCTAACACTAAGCTCCATACCAAAACGCCGTGTTACAATTGTCACCGGTCTCCCCTACATGCTACTAAAAGGAACAGGTTGCGACTTGTTGGATTGCGGTTTGTTAG
The DNA here is from genome assembly GCA_963924575.1 of Pycnomerus fuliginosus. Taxonomy (NCBI): domain Eukaryota; kingdom Metazoa; phylum Arthropoda; class Insecta; order Coleoptera; family Zopheridae; genus Pycnomerus; species Pycnomerus fuliginosus. The sequence continues at coordinate 30,892,159 of OZ004618.1, read as the reverse complement.
AACCGGAGGCATCGTCTTTCAGCACTACTTGAACATCAAATTAGCCTTCTAGTGCAAATTATAACCCAAGATCTAATTACCCAAGGCGTCTGACCGAAACTCGATTATTATGTATAATTAAAACAAATTTCGCCAACAAATCCATTCAACTTGACAATGGAAGAATTACGGTCCGATTCAAATCGATATAATGGATTAGAAATCATAGATAAAGTCTATTGTTGTGCAAACCCCGCACAACTATTTCAAGCAGCTGAGGAATTCCAGTCGGAGATTTGCGTACAGGTCCGTCATCGAGTTTCATTGAACCGGACATGATTTTGCTGCCCCCAGATGCCAAGTTATTTTTATGTTGGCAGACTCGAAGTCTAACAAATTTTAACACTTCATGTCTACCTGAAGTTTCGGTTTGAATTTGCAATTAGGATTGGTTTTCCCTCGTCAAGTTCGTTACACTTCCGTATAGTCGGTTGTAGTGTAGTGCTTATAAATAGATTTCTGGTTGGGTCACACGGGGGTTGCTACGACATGGTACATGGGAAAGATCCCGTTTTGTTGTAAAATGTCATTGCCCTTAAAGGAAACAAGTACGTCCAACCCTATTTCTTGCCGTGTGCATATAGATTCCACTTTAAATTAAAAATTTCTGCTTCCCTGCACTTAATTATTTGGTTAATGCGATTAATACTCTTCGTTACAATGGATAATGTTAATAAAATATACATATACCCACGTAGTATAATGTCTAACACATCCAACAAGTTTAATAGCAGCAGGAGCAGACTTTATGATGATAACTTTGCTTATCGATTACATAAACCAAAAACGGTTCCTGTTTTTTCTAGGAAAGACTTCCGCTTGTTGGTTATAAGTATTATGTCTTCCATATCCTTCCTTATCTTATCTATCGTGTTATGAGAACTGTAAATTTTATCAAAAATACATAATATCGCATATAGGTACATGTATTTATCTCCAAATTTGGGAAGATCCAAAAGTACATACAGTTGAAACCAGACCTATAAATCCTGTGAACGCTGTGTAATATGTTTGTTAAAAGGTTTTATCACGAAATTTTTTTGTAGAGGCAAAAAGACAGTTGGTTTCTTTTTACAATGTTAATCAAATCACTACTCTATTATTTTCATGAAACGAATTCAAGGAGTGTATGGGATAAGCCACTATTTTGGGCCAAATATCAGGTTAAATGAAATATTATATCTCTTTACACCGAACGAAGTCATATTAACAAAAAAAAAGAATGAAAATTGTGTACAATGAAGAAGAAAACCCATAGAGGGTATTGAAGTTTATAGGGTTACTGCACTTGCGTCAAGTTGAAAATAAAGTTCAATTAAGAATAAATGTTCAATTTTGTCTTATTTCCAAGTGTTTTCAAAATACCGCACACGTGATTTTTTGTGCATAGTTTCCTTATGTGTTCTAGATTATCATTAGAGGGCGGATTTCTGGCATTTTGCTTTTTTTTAATATTGTAAGCAGAACGAAATGCTGTTGGTTCTTTCCGTTTCATAAAATTTCGAATCATTTGACACTAATTTTATTTTGCTTATTTTGCTAATTTTTGCCTAAAATTCGCGTAAGTGCTTATTTACGATTTTGTGAGCTTTTTTAAGTCTTTTGTAGCTTATTTAGTGCTTATTCTTGCTAGCTTACCACGTTTTTGGTCGATTTTTACTTATTTCGCAACCCTAATTGACTAAGATAAGGTACTGGCACTAAAATGAAAAAAACCTTAACTTAAGGTTCCTTTGTCTATGGTGAGATGCGTAGATAGAGAACAAAGCCGACCGAGGAGTGACAGAGATGGGTGACCGCGCATACAATCGGAGAAATGTTTAACCAAAATTTAAATTTGTGATGTTTTTTAAAATCATGGTCGAAATTAACGTTTGGGGGGCTTATTCGACGCAGAATTTAGTGCGCTTTAATTTCGAAAATAGCGAACTTTCCGCTAGGAAGCACTGTTTAGAAATTATAAGCGAAAAACTGAAAAAAGTCAGAAAATTTCGGGGTTTTTTGGACACTCTATCATACGCACACATCCTGGGAAGTTGCAAAACTAGGATACTTCTATTAGATGCCTACTAAAGGGTTTAAGATCATCTCCCGCTTTCCAACATTTATTGTAACCTCCGGTCCCTATTTGACTGGTCTATTAGGCATTTCCTGCAATTAGCGAAAATGTAAATTTTCAATTTGCAATTTTGAAATAGTTGAACTTTTAGGTGCTTATTTTCACTTTTTTGTAGCTTAATTTTCGATTTTTGAAGCTTTTTATAGGCGCTTATTTCTGGAAAATAAATGCTTTTTAATCCGCCCTTTAATTATCATATGCGAAAATGGCGTGTGCGGTATTTTGAGAATTGGGTGGCCCATGTCCAAGTTCTAATCCATACACCCCTTTCTCTGAATTTCTCATTAAAAACTTTAAGGGCAAAACGTTTGATGGACACATTGTTTGACTTTGGCAAATTTGAAACCTGAAATGTATATTACGGAGGTGAAAATCAGTACCTCGAATAATGGCTTGAAAGTGCTTATAGGGTGATCGTAAATGATTGTCCGCTGAAATGGCAACGTGGCAAAAAAATCTGGTGAATTCTGCCGTGCGTGCTTCAGCAGCTAAAAGCTTTCAAAATCCATCTGATTTTTGTGCAACGTTGCCATTTCTGCGAACAATCATTTAGGACCACCATAATCAAAAATAGGTGTTAAATAATTTAATAAGTGGATTCAAATTAGTAGTATGACACTTGCGTACGTGCCATTTGCGTAAAAGGATTATTAGTGCCCGTGCTGCCTTGAATCAAACTATTGTTAAGTTCTGGTTAAATGTCTTGAAAACTAAATATTTGTATTGAATGCCAAACGAAGTTTTCAAAAAAACTGGGATGTTCTAAGCATTTTAATTTTGTTTGAAAAAAGCTGTTTCATTCTCTATTTTTTAAATTCTACGCAGAGCAGTTACTAAAATCGATCAAAAAATCGATTCGCCAAAAACATAAAATCTTTACATTTTAGGGTATATGTACTTTTATCAGAGATGCGAAATTCAAGTATGATAAGAAATTGGCAGTCTCGGAGACGGTATGTACTTTTTACTTTACTTTTTCAGAGAATTTGTAAATATTATGTATAGTAGGAGAAATAAAAACTTTTTTAACCAATGCCGACCACGATATGCCAGCACGATAACATTCTTCTTTTAACTAAAATTGAATCAGAAAGGGGCTTTTCGTCCTTCAAATTACATTTTTCGAAAAAATGGCACTACGGCTTTTGATACGACTATACAACTATCGAATCCAGTGATAAAAATACACAGTACTGATTTTTTTTGCCAAAAGGGCACTTAAGTGTGAATACATTTTTAGAAGCAGAATTTGGGGTTTGCATTTAAAATTCTAAAGTTGATGTGCCAAAAAGACACTTTCCGTAGGCCGAATCAGCTCTTCTGTAGCCCATACAATGTGCACATATCAAATTTCAGCCAGATCGGTCCAGTGCCAAGCCTGTCTTTCAAAATGACAATTTGAATTTATTTTTCTTGAAAATATTAACAAGTTGGGTATCCGAAATAGAAAAAATTGTATAAATGACGTGTTTCATAAGGCTCTTATCGCACTCGGATTTTGTAAAACTCGGGCTTTTCGCCCTCGTTGTCCAAACATCCTCGTGCTGTAATAATTGGCCTTATGAAACGAGTTTTTTTAGGGCCGATTTCATAATAAAACTTAAAAGGTCCTTTAAAGTTAAAGTCGACTTTAAAGGGCATTTTGACCAATCAGGAGCAACCTTTCTGGAATGTTGCTAAGCAAATAATTAAAGGACACTTTAATTTTCATTATGAAATCGGCCCTTAAGTTAAAGGTCCTTCAAAGTTAAAGTCGACTTTAAAGGGGATTTTGACTAATCAGGTGCAACCTGTCTGGAATGTTGCTAAGCAAATATTTAAAGGAAACTTTAATTTTGATTATGAAATTGGCCCTTAATATACTAACTCGATTGTTCGATGGATTTTAGCAACTGCTCCGAAATTAAAAATTATTGTCATGAGGGAAGGGGCAATCAGAGATAACCGAGGAGATAACATTAATTTTTTGTAGCCACACCTGATGAAAATAATTATTTTTGGTCACACTTTCATTTCACCAAACTGGTAGCATTTTAATTTGACAGTTAGTTGTTAGGTAACAATCAATTTAGAACCTACCTCAAGAAGTATATCAGAGAAATAATTGGCAAAAGCTGATTAATAACAAAATGAGGGAGCAAAAATTTTAAATTCTGCTCGTATTTTGAGAATATACTTAACAATATACCTAACTGGACAAAATAACTTAGAAAGGGGAATACATAATAGATGCATAGTGAATTACCTATAATATATGTAACATGTACATTCTTCACTACTTATGTGTATCTATTGTTTAAGTTTAAGTTTAAGTCATCTGCCTCGTTTTTTGCGTATTGTTATTGATAAATGCGCACTGTGGTTTTTGTATACATAACTTAAAATGTCAACAACAGTGCGATGGGGCATTAAATTAATCGATCATAAAATATTTCTTCGGTTGTTTGTTAAGATCCGGAAATAAAGGAGCGTGTTAAGGACACTAATTTGTGGAATGAATTATTTAAACATTTGGCCGGTTTAACAACCTTCTTGGAGGTATTAGACTGCTCTAACTGCGTTCAAGGATAAGTTCCTAGTGTAAATGGTACTAATGGATTTAATGCTGGAAATTTCAAGTTTGTAACCCTTGTCTAATAATAGTCTAGTCTCATTTTGTTGACCCTTTCCTTTGGGTGTTATCGCTGTTGGTTCGACTAAAGGTTATTTCAATACAAATTAAAGAAGTGAAACGCGTTACATAATGAATTATATTTTTTGATTTTAATTTAGAAAGAGTATAAAAGTGCGTTTTTTCCCGCGGTAAATTGGGATGCCTATCATTTCTTGCCAAAAAATTTGTCACGGTAGTGGGTGGTTAACTCGCGACCCTGATAATGAGAAACTGCTTGGCATGCAGATATGTATAATCCCGCGCTTTTTTATTATGTCAAGGTCGCAGACATCCATTTCACGTGTTTAATTTTCGCCTGGAGGACGTCCTACGCAGGCGCGTCTGGTCCTTTTGCAGTTTTGCTGTTTTTTTGCCGTCTGAGGACGGAAGGGGACTTCCTTTGTCGAGAGAGTCGTGCTGGGAATTTCGAATATCCCACCGCAGACTCCGCCGGTCTTGATTTCGATATAACAGTGGCGTGCCGACCCTTTAGGGGCGGGGGGGCTCAGGATTTTTAAGGGCGCTCGGAGAATTTCAACCAGAAAATATAACATAATGATAAAATAATATAGAATCGTCTAACAATAAACAAAGAATAAAACAAGTTCTTGATAAGGTTGAAAAAAAAATAGAACTAGAAATAACAAATAAGTCAATGTTGAACGCAAAAAATTCGAATTGGGCCCATGGTCGATATTCTCAAATTCAATATCTTTATCAGTTATATTTTCGTAAAATTTGTCAAAATAGTTAAATAAGAATTGACGTGGGCGTGGGTAATCTGGAAGCAATCTGCCATATATGCAATATGCCCTCCATCAGCTTCAATTCAAGTTACTTTTCATTAAAGTAACTTAAGTTACTGAAGTCAGGACTGAAGTAACTAGATACTTTACTGAAAATAGGACTTAGTTACAAGTTACTTATGAAAAGTAACTAGATATAGTATCTTAGTTACATTTGAAGTAACTAAGTTACTTTTCGTATCTAGATACTTTTAAAAAGGAACTAAATGCTTCGGTAAGCCAGTTTCATTGCGTTGCGTTAATAACCATAGAATAAAGATCATGGCCCACTATAATTATAAATCTTGATGAGCGCATGGTATACAGCATACAGGGTGTTATTCTTAAAACTTCCCACCTTGGATATCTTTGGATGTAATAAAAATATTGATTTGAAATAAAAGCTGGCCAATCCCGCACGGAGGGGGGCACTTGCGCGTATACTGAGGGAATTTTTTCCACTTCCGGTTTAACCGGAAATGACCTTAACTTCGTTTTTTCAAATGGAATGACACATTTTTCTCAACGGATTGGGAATGTACGATTTTTTCTGAGTTAGAAACCGGAAGTGCAGTCACGGCCACCCTAGGTTTTCAAAAATATCGAGGAAATCGGTGCAATATTGAGATTTTCGAAAAACGCAAAAACACGTCAAGTTAGTTGTTTTGATGCAAATTTACCCGAGCAACTAGTTACATACATGATTTTTCCTAACATATTCACAGTGAGGTATGCTTGAGCTTGGTTGCCTACAATTTCTATGGAATAATTCCCATACGTTCATGAATAACAGCCCCAAGGAATATTGAAAAAATTTTTTTTTTATTAAAAAAGTGGTTTGGGGCGTTCGGACGCACTGCTTGAAGGGCGGGGGGCTTGAGCCCTCCCCCCTAGGACGCCACTGCGATTATAATCTTCCGGAAGAACGACCGCAAGGGCCGATGCCAATTCCACATGCGTAGTAGCGTAGGCGGGCCACGCACCGCCACCAGACACCTAAATTTATCCCAGCGGCAAATGACCTCGACGTCGAGACGCTTCTAAAAGGGCCGCCGCGACGCCCTACCCCAGGTTGGGAGTTCAAACGGCGAGACTCTCTGAACCGGTTTTTATTGAATTTCCCATTACAAATCTCGCAGAAATTCCGAAGAGCGGCGAGTGTACTAGGCGCATAGTAATCGCTTCTGACTCATTCAATTCGATTTAACAAGACTCGATTACCATTATTGTTAATAAAATCTGGGAAAACTTGTTTTTGCAAACATTATTAAAAGGTTAAAGTAGGGGGAAAACAATGTGTTTAAAATCATAATTGGAAATCAGAGGCACGTGTACGCGTGTATGCCACCGTGCCATAAAACAGAACTATGGATGGACGGCAGGTGTGTCGGTGTCTTAATATCGATCTTTTGTTGTTCATTCTTTGGTTGAATATTTCAGGGAATAATTCCGAGGGTAATTTATTACAACATCTGCCAGTTGGAATGGACAAATAAAAAACATTTAAGTAGACTTCCGTTTTCTTTCTTCACTGGCCGAGCCGACAAGTGAAATTTTCAGCAATGTAATCAGTTGGCAAGAGCCAAATAAATAAACTCAACCTCAAAAGCATGTTATTATACCTTCGTGCTTCAGGTTACTGCAATTACAGTAGGTACCTACCTATATCTGAAATTAGGCAAAATACTTGAATAAGTACTGCTGATTTGTGCTTTGTTATTAGTTATACAATGTGTCCCACTTAAGACGAAGCCAGTGTCATGTTTTGATTACTTTTAGGAGTAGGAATATAAATTTTTACAACCAGACCTCGTAGACCTTTATTTAGTGCATTTTTCGTAAATTAAGTTGTAAACCCAGCCTACTGCCTCCTCCCCAAAGCCGCAAACAGGACAATTTTTCAGTATTTACCTTCCCACTCCACTTCACCACAGGGGAGGTTACTGCAATCACTAAAATTTTTTGCTTGGCGATCAAGATAACGACCCCAAGAATAGTAATTCTTTTTTTTTTGGAAAACCTAAACTGTAAACTAATTGAAACTAGGCATAGGAAGTCAAAATTGGATTTATTTATTTATGATTTATTCTTATACATTTTTTCGGTATCTTGATCGCAAAGGAAAATAATGAAAAATGATGACCCTACTTCGCCAGGTCGCATCAGTAGTAGGCTAGGTTTACAACTTACATTTAAGTTAAGTACATACATACCTTAAAAAATGTTCTTAACGTTTATTGCGGTCGAGGGGGCAACTACTGCGTTAGTCCGCGGTACACCCTTTAGTCCGCTTTTAGTTCGATTTAGTCCTATTTAGTCCGAGCTTAGTGAATTTAGTCCAGTTTACTTATTTTGCGTTAGTCCGACACAATTTAGTGTCAGTACAAGATTATGTAAAATTGCTGGAAGTTGAAAAAATCATTTGAAGTAGTAGGTAGGCAGGCAACTCTTGATAATTTGTTTATTAGCGTCTACATTTTGTAAGGAAAAACAATATTATGAAATTAAAAAAACCTTTTAAGAACTGTAAAGTGAAAGTAGGATGACTTTGGCCTTCGGTGTGATTGGTCACTTTTTAGAATTTGTTAGTGGCGCTCTGTAAAATTTTTATTTTCATTATTTGGCATAAGGCATTTGGCATTAGGCGAAGATTCCTCTTGCCTCTAGTACAAAGGCTTTCGTAATCAATTACTGGAAAAATCTTCTGTCTTCATTATACAGGGTGTCACTTTTAAAGTGTCAGTTAGCGATATTTAGAGAATCGTTTTGAGCAGGTGATCGAAAATTCCCACACGGGGGTTTCAATTCATTGCCAATCGAGGTAAATATGTTCAGCTCTGACACACTTCCGGTTATACCGGAAGTGGCCGCCATCTTTGTTATTTTAAATGGGAAGCCTCTGTTTTGACTCTAGATTCGGATTGGCCTCTTAATTGTGAGCTTATTGCACGCCCACTTTGCCTACCTAACTGTCATATTTTTTGACATGTCGAAATTTGTGTAAAAAATGGATTTTTAACCTGCAATAGAAAAAACTGTATCTTCCAGACGGCTGAAGGTTAAGGAACCAAACTTGGCGGGTTGAAAGTACAAGGTTTCAGCTTTCTTTTGATGTCTCAATTGTCTCAATTGTTGATTTCACAATATGACGGAAAATAATTTTGTGTAACGAAATTGTCCACAACTCAATTTTTTCAAATGCGAGTACCATAATTTTATGTATCCAAAAGATGCAAAATTCAATTCCCTTTAGGCTAGTATTGGAAAGGTATTAGCATTCCCTATACCCATTTTCAATATTTTTGAAAATATTTGAAATAAATGTATTTGTGCAAATTAAAAAAAATGATCCCAGCAAGCTTTAAGACAAATTTTTGAAAGTGTATTACTAATTTTTCATCCAAAGCTCGCACAAATACCTACATTTATTTCAAATATTTTCAAAGATATTGAAAATAGGTATATGAAATGCTAATACTAGCCTACAGGGAATTTAATTTTGCATCTTTTGGATACATAAAATTATGGTACTCGCATTTGAAAAAATTGAGTTGGACAATTTTTAAAAATTAATTTCCGCTATATTGTTATGTCAACAAGAACAAGTGAGCCATCAGCGGAAAGCTCAAACCTCGTACTTTCAACCCCCCAAGTTTGATTTCTTCTATCTGCAACCGTCTAGAAGATACAAATTTTTCTATTGCAGGATAAAAATAATTTTTTTTACACAAAATGTATATCCCTACTCCTAAAAGGAACCAAAACATTCATGGTCGAATGTGCCTTGTCGTGACGTAGGCTGTAGAAAATCTGACATCTGTACACTCAACAAGACTTTTACTCGATCCAAAAAGTTTCGATTACACGATACGTCATTCTGCCAGGTGAAGGGTTCACTATCACTAGAGGGTTATTCATCTTCATGGAGCTTCTTGCTTCTTTATTAAGGCTCTTTCTTTTTACACATTTATCTGAGGCGCCTCAGTTAATCTCACCAATTTGATTGGTTCATTTTAATATTGACTAATCAAATTGCTGAGATTAACTGAGGCTCAGATAAATGTGTAAATAGAAAGCGCCTTTAAGGCCGGGTTATACGAAGCCAGTAGAAAAGTAAGTCAAGTGAGCAAGTGACTTGACTTGAATTTATCACCAGCAGTGTCAAAGCAAGTGCCAGCTCATAAGTGGGCAAGTATTAGAAGCAAGTTCAGTAAGGTTTCTGTAATGCGCCAGTGTGATTGGTAGATCGGTAATAAATTGGTAGAAGTGGAAAGCAAGTCGGCAAGTAAATAGAACCTGGTTCTATTCACTTGACTGTCTTATCAGCTTGCCTGCCGTACTTGCCTTACCTGAAATATGAGGCAAGTAGATGTTTATACGGAGCAAGTAACATGTAGCTCACTTGACTTGCTTCTCTACTGGCTTCGTGTAAACCGGCCTTTAGTTGTTGGAGTCAGATGGAAGTATTTTCTAGGTAACAAAATACACCATACAAATATTTTGCCTATTTTGTATTTTTTTTATGGCCGGCCGGCGTGAAAAACCACTAGTTTTCAAAAATAGAAACGCATCTGTATTTTCAATCAATTAAACTCAAGTCAATTGTGAAAATTGTTAAAACGTGTAGAGTATAAATCACTTAAATCGAAACAAGAAAACATCAAACTTGATGCGATTTTGTCGGAATAAGGTGCAGTGTGCGAAAATTGTCAAATTTTGGATGACATCAGCTAACTGGATGTATTTTTTATTGACCGGATTTATGACATAATGATGGACGACCAATTGGTTGGCCCATCTGGCATATGCCAGATGGCCAATCCACCGCTATGTATGCGATTGGAGTAATGAGCTTGATAATTAAATAAAAGTTGTAACAGAGCTTGAATTCCAGAGTTAATTTTAGTAGTCCTAAGAAATTTTGGAACAAAAACTGGTCGAATTGCAGCTGGTTGTTGAACCTCCTCCAACATTAGGCGAGTTCTAAGCGGGTGGTGGCAAGAAATGGGGCAAAGTTTCTCTTATTATTATTCATGAAATATAGAGGTGTGCGATCAACAGCGGCACAAAAGGCGGAGAATCATTTTGTAAAAAAACATTTCCGGTCAGGATTCCTTCAACCGGTTCCAAGAAACAGATAATGATGAAACTTCTCTCCTACACAAACTTCCTAGTTCCAAAATTAGAGTGCGTCAAAATCTAGGTTGTCCGAAACGGATTCTCTCTGTTCCAGATATATCTGTTGCCGTGTGGCTTTTTATTTTCGACTCGGGGTAATTAACTCCTCTATTGCTCTTCGACGCTCTTTCGGAGAACTGAAAACTTGGAAGGTCTAATGGTTCCTTTGCCACCCCAGTTTTTGTGTGCAGATTATTATTTACAACGGCCCTGCAGCAAATCCGTCTTTACCTGGAACTGGCAATAAACCCAGAGTGTTCTCGGAAGTGCATTCACCAACTATTGAAGCCGCGGTCTTCTCAAAAGACCTTGAATGGCTCTGTGAATTTTAATAAACAAGCAGGCGGCGAGGCGAGTCCTTTCTACGAAAATCTGACTGACCGCTTTGCATAGGATGCCACACGAAAACAGGGCCATCGATAAAAAAAATACGTTTTTAATGAGGATCGATTTGGGGAAAATATTTGAAAAGAAGCACAAATCTGATTGCTTGAGTAAAAAACGAGGGGGTAACCACCTATAAAATTTGTGTAAACCAAATTGTAATCGCCATCAATTGCTATTAATCGCCATCAATTGCTATTAATCGCCATCAATTGCCATTAATCGCTATCGATTGCCATGAATCGCCAAAAATTGCGCTCTCGATTTCAATCATTATTAATTGATACAAATCCCCAAAAATTATGCTGAAGTATTCCTTGTTTAGTGTTACACAACATGAGAAGGAGCATTTTCACGATGAGCTTGATCATCAATCAATAATAATTTTAGTTGTGTTTTGTGGAATAAAAACTTGTTACAACTAGGCATTACAAAATAACCTACCCAAAAGAAGTCAATGGCAATGAATAAACGGTAACCGAGCTTTTTGCTTATAGTTTTATCCTTGTCTTAGGTAAGAAAAACTTGTATTTCTATCTTTATTAGTGCAAGTTTTAGCATATTGGGTCATATTAATAAAATATAGCATATGCTAATACTACCAATTTTATAAGCATATGCTAGTAGATATCGTTGAACCGGCCAATAAGATCTCAGGATTTGGTAGCATTTGCTTACAAACTTGTAGCATCAGCACATGCTAGCGTTTTATTAATACCACCCATTGTAACACTTTATTCATACCATCCAATGGCTCGTATGAATAAACGGTAACCCAGCCTTTGCTTATAGTTCTATCCCTATCTTATGCAAGAAAAACGTGTATTTCTATCCTTTATTAACGCGAGTTTAAGCATCTTGGAATACACATTTACGAGAGACAACAATCTGAATTTACCTAAATGTACCGTGCGTTTCGGATTTTGGGACGCATAGGGAAATAAAGTGGGAAAATGAGTTTATTATTTTTTTCCTGCTCCCCATTCTAAGGAATCCTCAATTACTTCAGTAATTGTCACATATAGCATTAATTAATCAATTTTCAACAAATTATTGTTAAGTGCATAGGAGGAGCAGAGGAATGAACAAGATCTCAAGGGGCATGGACTATCGTCCACATATCTTAAAACTTTTGCAGTGAATTCTCGGGAGCAGGAAAAAATTAAATTAATTTTTGCCCCTATGCGTCCCAAAATCTGAAACGCACGGTATTTATATTTACGATTTACATCATAAACTACATACAAATTTTTAGTATCTGATTGTCATATTTAGTATCTGGTCACCGGAAAAAAAGCCCTCTAGTGCTCCGTTATGCACCAAAAGATTGAGATTTGGTGAAGTACCTTTTTGGATTTGATACATTGGCAAAACCAAAAGACACCTGGAACCAGAATAAAAGAGCATCTAAGTAAACCAGAAAAATCTCAATTTGGCCACCATATTTCTTTCTCCAAACATAGCTTTGACCCAAACAAAAATGCCAAAATTTTACATAACATTGAAGGTGAGCTAACATCAAACATGAGGAGCTAGAAATCAAAAGATCTTTACTCAACAAGAATAAAAATACAGTAAACATTCAAACCAATAACACTTTACTTTCTTTCCAATTTTCAAACACATTTTGTGAATAAACCTTCCTTTAAAATATGTATCTCAGGTTAATTGTTATCTATTTTCGAACGCACCCCTGGCTTTGCAATTGTAAGATCACGTGACTTACGTCAAATATGACATGTCCCTCTATGGTCCCTCTTGACAAAAATGGCTGTGCAGACATGAGGCTTTAATTTTTAATTGTTTTTTATTTATATATACAGTGTGTCTCATTTTAAGTGGAACCACCCAAATATCTCGGTTAATTTTAACCGAATCAATGCGTTCTTTTTTTCTGCATGTAGAGCTCCAAAATCTGCACCTGCGTGATACTTCACTTTTTTCATAGACCTAAATCCCAGCCTACTGCGATTTAATAAAGAGACATTTTTTTATCGAAAAATTTTATAAGGAAAAGTTGCTCAGGATGGCTCCAAATGGCTAAATCCGAAATTTCAGGAAAAAATAAAAATGTTGAATTTCTTGAGGAAGAATCACAAAATAACGAAAAGTTCAATATTTTTGCAACATAATGGGTGCTGTGAAATAAAAAAACAATTGAAATGAATTGATTTGACATTTGCTATCGGCTATGGATGGATAAAACTTAACAATCGCAGAAAAAGTTGAAATTATTAAGATAGTGTAAGATTTTCGTTTTTCTTAACAATTTCAAGGGACACCCCAACTAATCTGTTGCAATGTGCCCCAAACAGCAAACATATGCGCTTCCATTGTTTTTTTATTTCACATCACCCATTATGTTGCAAAAATATTGACGTTTTCGTTATTTCATGATTCTTCCTCAAGAAATTCAACATTTTTATTTTTTCCTGAAACTTCGGATTTAGCCATTTGGAGCGATCCTGAGCAACTTCTCTTTATAAAATTTTTCGATAAAAAAATGCCTAATATGATTTCGTCATTTTTGGCCTCTTTATTAAATCGCAGTAGGCTGGGGTTTCGGTTTATAAAAAAAGTTGAGTGTTACACCGGTGCAGATTTTGGAGCTCTACATGCAGAAAAAAATTCGGTTAAAATTAATCGAAATATTTGGGTGGTTCCAGTTAAAATGAGACACACTGTATATAAATGGTAACATTTTTCTATGCATTTTCCCTTCCCACATTCAGTCTGAAGTAAACATGGAAACTGTCGAGATTATAGAGAGCAATAAAGGAAAAAATCCCAAATTGTGCTACGAAGCTTACAAAATTTCAATCTTCTGATTCTGATGCATCACAGAACAGTATGAGGTTTTTTTCCGGGAGCTTTTTTTCCTGGATTCTTAGTACCTATACCAGTCATTGCCATTAATCGCCATCAATTGCCAATATTCGCCGTCAATTGCCATTAATCGCCATCAATTGCACAGACGTGTACACCTAATTGCTAGGTGGTCGGTCCCTCGGTAAAAAACGTCGTTGCCTGTGTATAATTGAAGGTACAATAGGTGTAAAATGAGAGGCGGAGGATGAAATAGTGCTGTAGGGTTGCTTTTAAGTTATCGCAGAGAAGGTGCACATTGTGTGCGCAAGAATAGGTATAAGAAACGCCAATTGTGTCCGGATTTGCGATATTGTGTAATATTAGAGCTGGGCGCGGGTGAAAAGCGAACAATAGAAGGGTAAGGTACCTACACCTCCATCTGTGCAAACACAAGCATGACCGGTTAGTTACCTGGTGTCCTATCCAATTTTAGAGCAGACGGTACCGTTTTCTGCACGTAATAATAAAGAAATTGTGATAAGTTTAATTGGTGAGATCAAAAGCAAGCCCCACATTGGAACTGGATCCGCCAACTACTTGCTCGTTGGCTTACCTTTCACATTCCTCAGCGAGTAACGGATTTTCGACTGAAAAGTTGTTTCTATCGATATTCACACATACGCGGTGGTCCAACAATCTCCTAAAAGGAAAAGCAATTTCGAGAAGCGGGCGATGACGGAATTCGAGAGTCAATAAACCTGTATGCATGAGGTGACGCAGGCGATTTTCCAGATTGCAAATTTGATTAGCACTAGTTGATCTAAATTGAGTCTAGTTTTTTGTTGATTTTTTTTTTCTTTTGTTGCAGAGGAAGAAATCGACGTGGTCGGAGGAATAGGGGCAGATAAATTCAATGGGGGCAAAAGTATGGCGAGTGCCCTTCCCAACAATCCATCGACAAAAGACAGACGCCAGTTGCAGAGGACCATGCAGAGCCGCTTTCCGCAAGGCATCAAGACGGCCATGCCACGAAAAAGACTACCACCAGTCCCCCATCAGACTGGTAGATGTAAAGCGGCAGACACTCGGGCAGCTGTAAGGTCGACAAGACAGTACAAAAGGGTCTCACAAAATCAGAAATACAAAAGGAAATTCGCGTACGGCCACAGCAGCGACGAGGAACTAGAACCCTCCGAAAAGAGGAGCTTACACAACAATATGGAAAGACAGAGACGGATAGATTTACGTAATCTTTTCGAAGATCTGAAAGTCCTTGTGCCCGATATCAACAAAAAACAGCGCGCCGCAAAGGTGCAGATTTTGAGAGGAGCCGCCACCTATTGTCACCAACTCACGAATAATTCAAACAATTACACCAAACAAGTGGAGGATTTACGCCGGCAACAGGAACGACTCAAGGCGAAAGTCTCGCAACTTCGGCGCAATTTAGCCGCCAAACGTTAATTTTTTCAAAAATTATAATCGTCTACTTATCTAGCCTCAATGCAACTTATAATGCATGTTACAGTAACAACACCGATAATCGATGGTACGATCGAATTTCTGTGATTTTTTAAATATAATAGCCTGTTTTAAGGAATAGACTTTAATTTGCGAGTTATATGCTCATTTGGATACGTTTTCTTTAATGATCGTGATGAGATAACCTGTGTGTGATACATATTTTTTAATTTAGAATTTGGCTTTAGGTTATTTGATTGAACATTCTTTTATTTGTTTGGATGCAGAAAAACGCAAGTGCGTTTTCTTTCACACGTCTATTTTTCTTAGTGTTCAGAGTGTAAAATATTAGAATTTATAACAAAGATTTCTACTTATTATATATCAACTATAAATATTTAAATACACCGTGGAAACGCCCCATCAGTCCACTCATGTTAGATCTAAAAAAGACGATTGGAAGAAATAATTTATATATTTTTGAAATTTTAGCTACGGACTCCTGTTGGCACCTGAAATGCAGGCCGAAAAGTTCCCACCCCCCAAGTGTGCGTTTCATTCCTTATTTGAAGTTTTTAGCATTTTTCGGCGAAACTATCCATCCGACAAAAATTTATTCTAATCAAAAGTATTATGAAATTCTCCATTGAAAAAGTCCTTTTTGATTATTTTGCTTATCCCCACCTAATTCTCGCAAACGACGTTCGAAGTTGTACAACAGTTAAATTAGATGTTTTAGTAGAACATATTTATATGTTTATGAAATTTTTGCTACGGACTGCTGATGGGCCCTGAAATGAAGGGCCGCAACGTTAGCACCTCCCAAGTGTGCTTCATCCCTCTTTTGGCAAAAACATACTCCCAGACGTGGACATGGCGCAAGCTTTTTAGCATTTTTTGGCTAAACTCTCAAACGGACAAAAAATTACTCAAGAATATTCCTCGTGAAATTCTGCATTAAAAAGTCCCTTTCATCAATTTGCTTATCCGCACCGAATTCTTGCAAACGACGTCCGAAGTTGAGGGTACCGCTAGATTGATTTTCGGTGCTAGCGAAAAACAACCCTCAACTTCGGACGTCGTTTGCAAGAATTAGGTGGGGATAAGCAAAATGATGAAAAGGACTTTTTAATGCAGAATTTCACGAGGAATATTCTTGATTAGAGTAATTTTTTGTCCGTTTGATAGGTTAGCCGAAAAATGCTAAAAACTAGCGCCATGTCCACGTCTGGGAGTAGGTTTTCGCCAAAAGAGGGATGAAGCTTACACTTGGGGGGTGTTAAGTTTGCCGCCCTTCGTTTCAGGGCCCACCAGCAGTCCGTAGCCAAAATTTCATCAATATATAAATAAGTTCTAGTCAAAAATCTATTTTGACTGCTCTACAACTTCGGACGCCGTTTGCGAGAATTAGGTGGGGATAAGCAAAATAATCAAAAGGATTATTTGAATACAGAATTTCATAAGGAATGTTTTTGATTAGAATAAATTTTTTGTCAGATGGATAGTTTCGCCGAAAAATGCTAAAAACTAGCGCCATGTCACGTTTGGGGGTGGTTTTCGCCAAATAAGGGGGGTGGGAACTTTTCGGCATTTCATTTCAGGTGCCATCAGGAGTCCGTAGCCAAAATTTCAAAAATATAGAAATTATTTCTTCCAAAACACCTAACTTGACTCTAGACTACGTGTCAACATTAGGGCTGCATGTTTATCTAATCATCTTTATTGTTTAGGGCCCCGTTTTATCATCAATGATAATTTTAATCTTCATACCTGTATCAGGTATTTGTTGCAGTTTGTTTGCTCTTGTTTTGTTTTTGAGTCAACTGCAATTTCATTGGTTGAAGAGCCTCGTTTGTCAATTTCCTTATTTCAAGATTTTATAACATTAACAACATTTTGTGATATAGATAATAAGTTTTCGCGTTTTAAATGGGATAATGCTTTTTGGAAACTTAGGGCAAAGTAGAGCAGGATATTACCCACTATGGATTTAACATAACGTGTGTGTGTTTGTTATTACCTGTAATTTTATTATTATATAATTTCCTTGTTTCTTAGACCTTGAATTGACGGTTTTCACAGCCGACTTTAGGGGTGCCTCTGTAAGCGTCAAAACCTGTCAATGAATATAGTTGCAGACGTACCCCCTTGCATAGGGCATAGCGAGTATTAAATAGTAATTTACGTACTCACTATGTAGTCTCTCTGGCGTTATTATTGTACATATTGTGAAGTTTTTGGTCTTCCACAGGCAAAACTGTTTGTTTCATAGTCGTAAGATTAAGAGAATTGTTGTGTTCATGATATTTTACAGTATTTTCTACTTTTGATACATATAAATAAAACAAAAAAAAAACAGAAAAACAAAAAACCTAAATCGACGTTGGGATAGCCGGCAGTACAATTTGTCTCGATATTGTACCTGTTTGAACCTCGCTGTGAAACCAAATATATCAAATATAGACTAAGTTCAAAAACCTGGCACACTGACTCAGAAATATATAAGCAGGGCAATTCTCTAACTTGACGACCATTTAATAGTGTGAAAAGAATAAAGTACTGTAGCCCACCATTATCTTTTAAACATTGTTATTTGTACTTATTAACTTTGTATCTTTTGACAGTAATTTGTGGTTGTATGTTTAAGTTTTATATTATTAGTTGGTTTTAGTTCCTCTTAATACCAATAAACAGTTGCTTCAAATTCATTGTTTATTTTCCTTCCCATTCCTGTTTTAGAAAATGTCCTTAATGTTGGAGACATTACAATATTCCTTGCAGAACTTCTTACAATTATTGGAAGTTTGCTCGGATTGTACTCCATTTATATTGAATTAAAAAGAACTTACTAAGATGGTTCTTCTAGTTTTTGTCGTTTGGCTTCTTTATTTTTACGTGCAAGAGTTCGCTTGTGACGAGATGAATTTTGATGTTCAGTCCACTGGAACAACCCGACAAACACACGTTCACATGTATCACAGAAATAACTTTCGGCACTAGCATTTGCAGATGTGGTTGAATCTATTCGAGGAAGTGGCTTGAGGGTGCATTCCTGATCCAGTATGTAGCTTTCAATGACGTCCAGAGCTGGGTTGAGCACTTTGTCATTCCACTGAGACACATCTGTCACATCTAGTCCATAGATTGGCGGTACCTGAAAAATAAAACAATGAAAGATTTCTACTGTTTGGCCAATGAATGCGGACTTGGCGAATTAAGGTAGAATATGATTGAAAACTCCTGTATTGAAGAACGACATCTATGAACACTTACTCGAATCAACGAAAATAACGGACGTCAGTCTAAGGGTTGCCAATTTTGGTGCTTAATCCACTAGATACGCTGCTTTTTTAGCGCTTTTAGGTAAATTTTCGCGGTTTTATAGTTTGAACCACAAATACTTAACTCTTATTGGTGTTTTCATCCAATATCGAGACTGTTGCCTAACGACAGCGTCATAATTCTGCCTGACAATACTTTGACTATTTTATCAAACAACTTTCTAGGAAATTTAGTAAATTAACCAATACCAGCTAAAGGTGCGTTCGGTTTGGAAGCTCCGGACACTCCTCATCCGTCTCTTTTTGATCTGATGATTTCATATTTGACTGTCGCATTTGGCTTTACACATTTTTGACACTGTCGTCATGAGAACATGTGCTCCTTCCGCCCCATAACCCCAGTTGGGGTCAAAGGATTTCCTGTTACATATTTCCTTTTACATATTTTTTACACTTTTACATATTTTTGACACTGTCGTCATGACGACAGTGTCAAAAATATGTAAAGCCAAAAGGGAAGAATGCGACAGTCAAATATGAAATCATCAGATCAAAAAAGAGACGGAGCTTCCAAGCCGAACGCACCTTAAGTAATTGTGGCTTGAACTACAAAATCGAGAAAATTTGCCCTTTATCTCATGACATTTTCTGACAGATTAGTTATTTGTTAGTCATTATTTGTCATTCTTGTGTCACAGCAATCTCAAAACTGGCAGAGCCGATAATACAGCCGGACTGTTTTACCTACTAAACAGACTGACTCCCTTCATGCACTGGAATTATTCAAATCATCAATAACACCAATTACAATTACAATAACAATGCAAGAGTGGTATTAGATACGATTATTTTACAAATTACGACTTTTTATTTACCTTAATTATAATCCATACGATAGTGAGACAAGTTGCTTAACTCGTTGCCTATACCGGCATTGTGAGGAAAATTTGTTAAAATGTCAATAAAACCTCAGCATTATACTAAAATTTGGTCTGTAATTGGAATGAGAACGTGCTTGTGTGCTTTTTGGTTATACAGGGTGTCCGGAAATAACGTGAAAATATTTCCGGGGGTGATTCTACACCTAAAAATAGGAAGAAAAGTGCATATGAACAGATGTCCGAAAGTGCCTCTTGGGGGTGCTACAGGCCTTAGAAAGTGTTTCTCAAAAACAGATAATTTATTAATTATCTTTGAAACGGTTGGAGATAGAATATCGAAATTTTGGTTCTGGGGTAATTTTGGGGTGACAAATTATCTGGTAGGAACAAAACATGTGATTGACGACCATAGGCGTGCGAAAGGGTGGGCCTAGGAAAAAATACCTTACAACTTTTTCCCCCCAACTTTCTTGAATTTTTGACTTCAGATAACAATTCTACATAAAAAAGGTACTTTTGATGCTAGGCCATAGGATCAACCGTTTCAATAAAAAACGCAATTAAAACACGTCATATGCCCATAGTAAAAATTTATAAATGTAAAAAACAAGTTGGCTTGCTTCACAAATGTCTTTAGTCTGTCACTAATGACTACAACTTGTTATTCTAATTCCAACTTTAAAAAAAAAAAAATTAAATACCTGTTTTTGAGAGACACCTACCTAAGGTCTGTAGCGCCCCCTGGGGGCACTTTCGGACATATGTTCATATAAACTTTTCTTCCTAATTTTAGGTGTAGAATCACCCCCCCGAAATATTGTGACGTTATTTCCGGACACCCTGTATTTATGGACTCTTAATTTTCCATATTTTATCAATAATGGCCCTAAATTTTTCCTATGCAAGCTGATTTAACCTACGGGTTTAACCATAGTCTCTACAGAGCGAACCCAATGAAAAAGAGCCACCCCAGATATTTCGTAAACCAAATAAAACATAAAAATTCGATTTTTTTTTGGAGGGGGACACTTAAATTTATGCTTGGCGAAATTTCAAAACTCACCCCGGAACCCGCACTTCAAAATTTTAAATGGCAGCCCCCCACTTGTGATACATGATTTGAAAGCTAACGCTGTAACAATTTTTGATATTTGTTTAACTCTAGCGCCCTCTATGGTCAAATTTTAAATTACATTAGGGCCCTTTGTGATACATCATTTGAAAGGGTTTGAAATTATCTCTAAGCTAATGCAAGAATTTTTGAAATCCACCCACTCGTTCAAAAGTTACATCGGAAGACATGAGCTGGTTCTTGATGGATTAAAAAATTCTTGCATTAGTTTAACAGATAATTTCAAACCCTTTCAAATGATGTATCACAAAAGGCGCTCGAGTTGACCAAATATCAAAAATTATTACAGCGTTAGACTGGCAATGAAATTTGCTTTCAAATGATGTATCACAAGTGGGGGGCTGTCATTTAAAATTTTGAAGTGGGGGTAGATGGGGGTTAGGGGGTGAGTTTTGAAATTTCGCCAAGCATGGAATTAAGTGTCCTCCAAATAAAAATCGACTTGCCCGAGCAAATTTTCATATTTTATTTGGTTTACGAAATATTTGGGGTGGCTCCTTTTCATTGGAACGCTCTGTATATGAGACCAATGCACAATAGGTTTGTTAACCACACGCAAAAATTGTACGATTTCCAATCTGCCAGTTATGTTATACATAATTTTGTCTAAAATAGTTTGAAAAGCAGTTGGTCGACTGGGTGCGGTTTTCGCGTGTGTTGGAATAAACCTATAACTTACGAGGCTTGCAACACAATGTCAAACAAAAACACCGCTCTTAGTAACCAATTACGCCTCAAACTTAATTAAGAGTTATTTTAAAGATCTATATCAGCAGTTTCCTGCACATAAAAAATTTGTATCACGTACCTCCCTGCCATGATTGGCCAGAAAACGATTTCTAATCCACTTGTTTTGCCGCTTCGCGTATCTCCTGGTAACCATCTTCAACTCTTCAATACACTCCAAAAGAAGTTTTTGCCCATCTTCTGAAGATCTGGCATCTTCGTCCATAATCAAATATGAATGAAATTCCTTCAATCCAATGGACTGAAATATTCCTTTTGTGTAATCTGGATTTCTGAAAAAAAAGCGTTAAATCAAACAAAAACTGTGCTCTCTTACATATCATCAGTTCGACTTTTGTTATAAAGATGATGAAAATTTGTTAACTCTTCTACTAATCCCTCCTTGATCATCCCATCCACTCTCTTGTTCAGGCGATCGTCGAGAACATCCTGAAGCAATGATTTATGATAATGAATATTTTACTCAAAATATGAAAACCAACATTGAATTTAAAAAATGGGCACTAGAGAAGCGGCTGGAACCTTCCCACCGCATGGATTGGCTTCAAAAGCTTTTCTGCTCTAAGTTCAGTCAAGTAATATCCACATACCAAATTTCAACTTAGTCGGTCAAGGCGTTTGGTCTGTAGTGTTTTTTAAAGTGCGTCGAAAATCTCGAATTTTTGACAAAAGAGTGAATACATTTTTGAAAGCAGAATTTCAAGGCCTTAAAAAGGGGTTTATATTCTGGACTTGTCTCCTTTTTGCAGAAATACCTTCAATTATTACAAAAAGCACCCTTAATACCTTGTCACACTGTAGTTGAAAGATGAGGGCATTTGAGTACCTTAGCCCTCCACCATATTCTGAACCACCACTGGATTGTTGTTGTTCAAGTAGAATTTCACTGAGTTTCCTTCCCGTTTGATAAAAAACTTCCAATGACCTGTGAAAAACGCAATATATTAAAATTTCACAAGATGCAATATTTGAAATTTGTAAGGGAATGTTTGTTACCTAATTATTTTGCGCGAATTGTTAGGATGTATCCTTTTAGCCATTTTGGGATCTATGGATTGCAATCTTTTGTGTAATTCTTCAGGGGGCAATTCACGGTCACCATCCGATATAATACGTGGCAAAATTTCTGGATCCTTGTTAGGATTGCTAATGAGAATTTTCCATAATAAGGACTCTATGTAGTAATTTGTTCCACCAACAATAATGGGAAGACTGTTTTTATCAAACAAAGAATCGATCTATTAAAAGTTAAGGAAGATTTGAGAAAAATCTGCAGTTCCGAGAACATAAGGATACAATTTTTACGGCTCTGTTGCGATATTGCATCACACTACAAGCCTCATGTGGTTCCAAGATGTCAATCAGATGATGGGGCACTAGCTTTTGTTCCTCTTTAGTAGCCTTTGCCGTAATAATATCCAATTCTTTATAAACCTGAACATGCCATGTGGTTAACCAACAAAAATCAATAATTTATCGAATTACTTGCATAGAATCCGCTCCTATTATTTCTCCCGTGAGTTTCTGGGCCAATTCCAAGGACAATCTTGTTTTACCAGAACCAGTAGCCCCCAATATTACAACCAGAGGCAGTTTCCGACTCATTCTTATTTCTATTTCCAAATAAGTTTAAACCTCGAAAATTGAAATATTTCAACGAGATCTCGTCAAGAGTCGACTATACTGAATTAGGCTTTAAATATCTTTGCAGAATAGTTGATAGAAAGGCTCATTTCGAAAAATTTCTTTGTTCTCTAAACCTTGCGCAACGTGCTTTTCATCGGACGATTTAAACAGTGGCATTCTTAATCAATTACCCTTGAAAAATATACAATTATGTTGAAATATAATTTTCTACTTAGTATCAAGATCAAATTATATTAAAAAGCTTTAAAACTTACCTAAAAATTTGGTGAACAGTCGATCAAATTTTAGGTTAGAACGGAAAGGACAGCTGCAAAATGACAAATGACAGTGGCACTTGCCTATGCGCCATGCCGTGTCCGCGTTTTGCATCATTTGTACCATATTTGAACTACTCTCTGAGTTTCTGGAACTACTCTTTTTATACTACTTGTCATTTGTCAAATTGACGTAAACATAACCTCAAAGTCCAAAAGTAATGAATGTTTTTATTTAATTGAAGAAGATGCTGCCAGGAATCGGCGTTTTTGGTACGGGTCCCGTTGTTAAAGTGCTGGTGCCAATTCTTCGTGAAAGTGGCTTCAAGATCGAAGCCATTTGGAGTAGGACACTCCACGATGCCCAAGAAGCTGCCAAGCACTTGAATATCCCCTTTTTTACGAACAAAATTGATGATGTTCTGCTTCGAAAAGATGTAGACTTAATATTCGTGTTGTGCTCCCCGAATTTGCATGCTCAAATCTCCGTGAAAGCTTTAGGAATAGGAAAGCATATTGTGTGCGATAAACCTGCCGGATTGAATCAGTGTGATGCGTTGAAAATGGTTAGAGCTGGTCAATACTACCCGTCGTTAATATCGCTCATAAACCACCCCTTTCGTTTTTTACCAGCGTTTACACACATGAAGAAAGTCATAGATGAAAATTACTTGGAATCTCCCATCACGTTAGTTGATGTGCGAATACAGAGCGGTTGTTTGTTCTCAGAAAATGATACTTTTGATTGGAAATGTGATGATATGATGGGTGGAGGGACATTAAATCTCATTGGAAGCCACGTGGTTGATCTAGTTACTTATCTTACTAAGCAGAAAGCAATTCGTGCACATGGATTAGTGAGAACTTTCACTAAAACTACGAGTAGTATTAGTGGAATTAGAAATATATCAGCTCCAGATTTCTGCACTTTTCAAATGGAGTTAACTGGAGGAATTTTGGTTACAGCAACGTTGAATAGCCATGCAACTGGCAGCACCTTTCAACAAGAAATTATGGTTTGCAGTACTTCAGGGCATTTGGTCGTAAGAGGAGGGGATTTGTTTGGGAGACGAAATCATGGCAATGAAGAAGTTCTCTATTTAGATGTGGAAGATTTGCAGTGTGCTGTTCCAACCTCGAGTTTACCTAAACCTTTTATTAAAGGGATATGTAAAATGGTGTCTGCTTTAAGAGAATCTTTTCTGCCAGTTAAGGAAAAAGCTGGATGGGTCAAAAATCCTGTTTGTTGTGCTGCCAATTTTGATGATGGGTTGTATGTTCAGGCTGTCTTGAGTGCAATTAGGCAGTCATCAAATACTCGACAGTGGGTTAAAGTGGATGTCATCACTGAGCAACCTGATACCAATGCTTTACTTAGTGCTGCTGTGCGCAGAACTGCAATATCTTTATCTTAAATTATAAAACGCACGTTTAATTCTGTATTTATTTTATTATGCATATATTCTGCAATAAACATTATAAAGAAACTAAATCTTTTCGTTAAGTAAAACAGATTTAACATGTATGGGTTGTTACAAATGATACAGTGCTATTCAGAAAATAGGTGATAACGGGAGGCTATGGGAACAAGTGAATCGCAGTCTGTCGAAAACACGCTTGTCCTGCGCTTGTCTGAACTTTGTCCCAACCACACAGCATGTTTTGTACAAACCGAGGGGTCAACCACTATGGGAAATACTTGTAGTACAAAATTTCGGCAATAACGGTAATGCAGGCAATTTTTCGGCATTAACGACAGTAGCAGGCTGACATTCGGACAATACTACGCAATAAGCGAAATACAAGAAAATGTAGGCAATTTTCTGTGGCCAAAAACTGATGAGTACAGATAGAGAAAGAGACAAAGATATTTTTTTTGGGATTTTGGAGAGATTTGTCAGGTATTGGTCAGAGAAAAACGGCACATTCATTGAACCCTTTTACAGTCCAAGAAAAGTGACAGCAGTTCAGTTAATAGTAAATGAATGAGATGTATATTTTTTATTGTCGGAACTGTCACTTTTTTTGGACTGAAACTGTAAAGACGTTGTATCAAATTTCTCCACCATTCCTTCCATTTGGTCACATATGTAGTACAATCTATTGCAAAGTTTGCTTGTTCTGCCAAAAAACTCAAATCTTGACGATCTGTCATGTCTACGGGAAATGATTTAAGTGTAAACAGCGAGATGAAAGGTAGGTATGAAAAAAAATTGGACAATATAATATGGTCAAATTTGGCAATAAGTGGTCAATTTCGGCAATAAGTTGGCATATTTTCGGCAGTTAGCAATAACGGAAAAGGGAATAAATAAACTATTTCGGTAATACTTGTACAGGACTTTGAGGAGTGGATGACCCCTCGGTACAAACTAACTTTGACAAACGTCCTTTCGACAGGTTGCGATTCATTTTGTTTCCATAGCCACCCGAATACCACATTATAATAATAATATTATATTGTACCATTCCTATAGTAAGTGGCTTTAAAAACAAAACAATTGCCATTTAACGCATTTTCACCTGTATAAATTAAATGTCAAAACAAAGCATCAAAACCACTTAAGTGTACCTAAGACGGTACAATCATTTGTAACAACCCTGTATATTTAGTAAACTCTTGTTCAAACTTTAAATATACAGTGGCGTCGCCAGAGGGGTAGCCGGGTGGGCTCACTCTTGGCTCTTGGCCCCACCCCACCTTCAGTTATAATCCACTTGAAAGAAGTTATTGAATATTGTTGATTTCTGTTTGCATTGTCGGATCGAAAAATGCCATTTAAGAGTTGGGAATACATTTTTATTTAAATTTGTATGTGCTGTATTTTGTATTTGCCGCATTCCGTTCTCGTCCGCATAATTCGTTACGGGCGTACGCTTGTAAACAAGCCAAAGCCCAAACTACTAGACCGATTTGGCTGAAATTTGGTACGTGAGCATCTGATAACCTAACTTACATCTGAAAAGCTTGGAGCCGATCGTGCAACCGGAAATGCCATTTTGGCACATCAACTTCGCAATTTTAAAAACAAACCACCATTTTTCGTCACCATAAGAAAGGCTTTCAAATTCTGCTTCCACTCTTAGCAATTTTTGACGAAAGCTCAAAATTCGAGTATTTTTAAGGTTCTTTTAAAACACGATACAGCCCAAATCCCTGGACCGATTTGGCTGAAATTTTGCACTTGAAGATTAGTCGTTGAAGAACCGAAAAGTGCAACCATCCGAAACAAGTTTTTGAAAAATATTGTCATCATCAGAAAGGTCACATTTAGTAGGTACCCCTTTCGTAAGAAAATCGAAATTTTGTAAAAACGTTAAAAACGCTACAGCCCAAACTACTACTCGATTGATTTGGCTGAAATTTGGTACATGGAGAGTATGTGACCCGATGAAGAGCTGAAATAGTTTTGGAAGCAATCGGACAACGGAAAGTGTCATTCTGGCATATAAACTTTAAAATTCTAATTACAAGACACGGAAATCAAAGATGGAAGGTTCTAGCCGCTTCTCAGCTTAGTGTTTTGAATTTCTTAAAAACCTTACCTATGCTTCGGAAACTTTTGTAAATCAAAGTTACCCCTAAAATTAGTGCCATATACTATTATATAATTTTCAGGGCTGCCTTTCAGAACTGCGATCAGTTTTGAACTTTTAGCTCACCCGCTGCAAAGGCTCGTGGAACGCAGTTTAGTTTAGTTTCCCGCGAAATTCAGAATTTGACTCTTTAGGCGATGGAACGATATCAATTCTATTATTATCCACAAAAATTATAATTATAAATTGGGGACCTATGCTACAAATAAACAAATTGAGTATTTCCTACTCAGGCGCATCCACCAAAAGCGAATAACTTGCCGTTTTCTATGTACCTAAAAGAATGGTAAAAGCTGCCTATTTATTTAAAGACTCGATAACTTTAATAATAAATTATGGTGACAGTAATGTTTTGCTACAAACTAGAAACCGTAGATTAGCAGAATTAATTGTATTAAAAGGATTAGGGAGTTAGCATTGATTTGATTAACGTTGATATAAAACAGACTTATTCGATCCGACTTTAAAGGTGCTTCTCATTTTATCCCTACGAAAATGACCAAATTAACTAATACAACAACTGTGCAAGTCCATCAAGCAATAAGGTAGGTAAAAGTTAATTAAATCATTTTGCAATCATAAAATTTTCATTAAATTGAGGACTGCCGATGGCGGGCTTCGAAACCTGGCTTGGAACGTTCCTCCAGAAGAACTAGTTCATATCCCTGCTCATTGGTTAACTTATGCAGAACCCGAAGCATCGATGCACTTTCTTCTAGGTTTGATCTATGTTGCTTTCTTTCTCATGGCAACTATTGGTAACGGTTTAGTAATATGGATTTTCTCAACGTAAGTAGGTAACAATAATTAGTTTTTCTCTAGAAATTCGTATCATTGCTACAATTACCTGGTGCATATTATTTTGGCTATTGGCTATTAACTCTATAGTCCTATTATGCAGGGTGTCGGATGCCGCCGGAATAACAAACAAGAAATGAAGTAATGCTATACAGGGTGTTCGGGAATAACGTCGCTATATTTTAGGATGTGATTCCAGACCTAAAAATATGAAGAAAAGTTCATATGAACAGATGTCCGAAGAGGCCTCCTGGGGGCGCTACAGGGCTTGGAAGGTGTCTCTCAAAAACAGGTATTTATTAATTATTTTTGAAACGGTGCTAGAATGACGAAATTTGGGTTCTGAGGTAATTTTGGGGTGACAAATTATCTGGTGGGAACATGACAGGTGATTGGCGACCGTAGACGTGCGAAACAGCGGGGGCTTAGGAAGAAAAATCCCACAGCTTTTTTTTCTCTAGCTTTCTTGAATTTTTGACTTCAGATAACAATTCTTCAAACGATTCTACATAAAAAAGGTACTCTTGTTACTAATAAGTCATAGGATCAACCGCTTTCAAGAAAAACGCGATTAAAACATGTCATGTCTATGTTAACAACTTTATAAATGCTTCACTAACGACTACAACTTGTTAATCTAGCTTCAACCGTTTCAAAAATAATTAATAAATACCTGTTTTTGAGAAACCCCTAATGAACTTTTTTTCCTATTTTTTTTAGGTGTAGAATCAGCCCCCAAAATATGACGACGTTATTCCCAGACACCCTGTACCTATGTATAGCACGTGAAACTTATGAAGTCAAAGACGTAATGGTCAATGCAGCATAAATAACGCTCTCACCATCTTTTAATGGAGTATTCAGTATTAAATTCTGAGCCGATTCGTGTTTTTAGTGCCGAAGCATATGCGCAGACACTGTAGTTTTTGTGAATTAGCTCGCTCGCTCGCTCGACCGGCCGTCCGTCTACTCTGTCCATTGCATAACTTGAGAACCAAAGCAGATATCGAGCTGAAATTTTGTACACATGTGTATACCTCGAAAATCTCGGCGAGGATTGTCTTTGGGCCATATCGGACCAGGGGGGTGGGAGTTAGGGGTGAAAAACTGAAAGAAATTACAATTTTCGACGTTTGATCGCGAACGCTGCCTTAACGCTTGAAGCTAGAGCAAAAGTTTGTAAGGAGGAATTATCGGCAATGAAAAGATCTACAAAAAGTCCGCGACAGCATATAGCTATCTACGATGGATAGCCCACCGGGATCGTTTATGTGTTTTAATTTTTGACGAAAATAGCTTCAGTGGCTTATTGTCGGCTATCCGTAGGTCTATTGTAGGTCTATTCGTTGCCGACATTTTTCTCTTAAACGATTTTAATCTATCTTCAAGCGTTTAGGCAGCGTTCGCAGTAAAAACGCGAGAATGCGCGGTTTTTTCGGGACCGAAAAACTATTAATTGTAATAACTCGAGAACCAGTGGAGATATTTTACTGAAATTTGATATGCGTTTTTGACGTACAAGTCTGTTGAAGGTGAGGGGGTGTCAATTTTTGTGGGATGAAATTTAGGGGTTGAAAATCACAAAAATACGAAAACTTCTCAAATATTTTGCACATGGAGGTACGAAACGACATATATTTTGACATTATTTGATAAGGGTTCTTTTTTTTTCTGCAAGATGAAAAAGAAAGAGGTGCAAATTAGGGGTTGAAACTCGAAATTTCACATAAGTGTTGCTTGAAATTCAAGCGATTCAATAACTTTTAATCAATGGCCCAGAAAAAGTTTTGAACGTATATTTAGTCCTTAGACCCTTAGATCACCTACGACAGGAAGAGAAAAAAACTGCACCTCTAAAACTCAACCCCTTCAACCTTGAATTATTATTATTATTATTAAAACTCAACACCTTCAACCTTGAAACAAAAAATTCACTTAGAGGAAATGTAACCCTTGGACCACCTATTACCGGAGGAAACTAATTGAACACAAAAAATTGCACGCCTGAAACTCGCCCCCTTCAAACCCCAACCACAAAAACTTCACTTGGAGGAAATTTAACCCTTGCACCGCCTACAACCGAAAGAGTTGAATTGAACAAAAAAACTACGCCCCTAAAACTCACCCCCTTCAACCCCGAAACACAAAAAAATTACTTGGACGGAATTTAATGCTTTTACCACTCATTATCGCAGGAGACTATTTTGAACGCAAAAAATTGTACCCCCAAAACCCACAGTCTTCAACCCTCGAACACAAATAATTGACTTGGATGAAATTGAGCCCTTGGACTATCTACAACAGAAACAGACTAACTGAACGCAAAACGTTTCAACCCCGAAAATCACCCCCTTCAATTGACAAACGTAAATAATTGACTCGGTGGAAATTTGACCCTTACCTTAGACTACTTGTTACTGGAAGATACTAATTGAGCGCAAATAAATTTAAGATTTGGACCACTGTTATTGGAGGATAGGTACCAAGTAAGCGCCTCCGAAACCCACCCCCTTCAACGGCTGAGGATAATAATTGAAGGGAAAAAATTGCACCCCCTTCAATTCCCAACTCAGAAAATTGACTTCGGGGAAATTTGATGCTTGACCTATATGTAGGTACGTACAACCTGAAGATACTAATTGAACGCAAAAAAAATTCATCAGTTGATACACCCTCACGAATTCTTTATCATAAGCATATGCTTCGGCACTACTACTAGGTGCAGATTACATCTGCACCCAAAACTACCAAGTCCAACTCGATATATGAATCATTCACGGTGAATAAACATCTATAGGGATACACATCGCATTGATATACATCGTCTCTTGAAATTTCCCAGGGCCCAATAATAGTTTTCGAGTTATAAGAGATTTAAGAGGACCAATCAGATTTCAGCTCTGAATTGCTTCATAAGTTATAACTTAACGTTAGATGCACTATTTCCTAGGTAACAAGAGATACTATCAATGAAAATTTAATATTGTTGTATCGTGTTTCCTAGGAAATAGTGCATCTAACGTTAAGTTAACTTATGAAGCAATTCAGCTGAAATCTGATTGGTCCTCTTTAATCTCTTATAACTCGAAAACTGTTAGGCCCTGGAAATTTTCAAAAACACAAATCGAATCAGATTTTAAATCTGAATACTTCATTAAAATGTGGTGCGAGCGTTCTGAGACACCCTGTAGAAATGAAAAAAAACTTGGCTGACCAAATTCGAGCTGTTCCTACATATATCTTCACTTTTTCTGTGGTTTTAGGGCCAAAAGTTTAAGGACAGGATCAAACATGTTTGTTGTTAATCTAGCAATTTGCGATTTCACAATGATGATTAAAACCCCGATATTCATCTACAACTCCTTCTATCGCGGCTATGCTTTGGGTCACCTCGGATGTCAAATATTTGCTTTCATGGGCACTTTGTCTGGCATTGGACAAGGAATGACCAATGCATGCATCGCTTATGATCGATATACCACCATTACCAATCCGCTCGAAGGCAAACTTACAAGAGTAAAGGCTCTTGTCATGATAATGGCAATTTGGATCTACACGATCCCATGGACTCTTCTGCCCCTGTTGGAGATTTGGGGAAGATACGTTCCAGGTTTAATTCATTAATCACAACTTTGTTTAATTTATTTTCTAGAGGGTTTCTTGACTTCTTGCAGCATGGATTATTTAACAAACTCATTCGACAATCACATGTTTGTGGCGGCGATATTTATATGCTCTTATCTTGTACCAATGGCCATGATAATTTATTTTTATAGCAAAATTGTTGGGGCGGTATTTAGCCATGAAAAATCGCTTAGAGAGCAAGCTAAAAAAATGAATATAGAGTCTTTAAGAAGTGGTCAAGCTGCTCAATCAGCTGAAATAAGAATTGCAAAAGCAGCAATAGTTATATGCTCTCTCTTTGTGGCTTCTTGGACCCCTTATGCCGTACTGTCCTTAATTGGGGCCTTTGGAAATCAAAATTTACTGACACCCGGAGTCACAATGATTCCGGCTTGTGCATGCAAATTTGTGGCTTGTTTAGATCCCTACGTCTACGCCATAAGTCATCCTAAATATAGGTGAATGCGATGGATACAATTTGATGGTTATTACAAGGAAAATTTTAGGATGGAACTTGAGAAACGTATTCCCTGGTTGGGGATAAAAGAGCCAATAGCAGATACTGGATCAAATGTAACTCAAGCTCAAGTTTCGACTTAGGAACTTCAGGATTCGAGTACCTACTTACTTAAAACGACGACGACTAAGCTATGAATTGGTATTTGAATTGTTCTTGTATTTATATTTATAAATATTTCCCTGCCAAATACACGCCTTGCAAGTACCTAGATTTTTTTTTAAAGAATTTGTTATAGGAAAATTTAATTTGAATTGTTCTTGTATTTATAAATTGTCCAATTTTATACAAATAGTCCAGGCGGTGGGTAATTTTGAATGGAAAAAATTCAACCAAGAACTTTTTTTGTCGGAATAATGGTCAGATTTCATGGCCACGAAAAACATGCTAAAAATTCGTAAATTCGTAAATTTGTAGCTTTTGGGATTTTTATTAACAATAACAATGATTAATGAATAACAAGAGAATAAATTATAAAATTGATAGGTAAGAAGGCTACTTTACAGCAAGTTAGCTGAATGGGTTTGTTTCCTCTGGTATAGTTTACAGCAATTAGAAAAGAATTGGTTTAGTTACATTTTTGGCAATAATTAACATTAGTTACAAAAGATTTTCGTATTATTTTCGCAAGCATTATTAACTGTGTTTAAGCGAATAATTTATATTGAAAGAGGATTAAAATACGCGAAACAATTTTCGAAGTTCATTACGAATAAGTTTTCCCAAATTAGAACATACCGGTGGTGATGGATTCATCCTAAGCTCTGGCTGGTACTTTTGGCTTACTCTTTTAACGACATTTTTACTGTTTTTCAATTTGGACTTGGGCTAGCCACTGGTATTGGATTTGCTTCACTGGAAAGGCAACATCTCACGGAACTGCTTCTGGAACTGTCGCGACTTTGATTGACTCTGATTGAATCTTATTGGGGTGCAGG
Source organism: Pycnomerus fuliginosus (assembly GCA_963924575.1). Lineage (NCBI taxonomy): Eukaryota > Metazoa > Arthropoda > Insecta > Coleoptera > Zopheridae > Pycnomerus > Pycnomerus fuliginosus. The sequence continues at coordinate 30,859,316 of OZ004618.1, read as the reverse complement.
TCGATTGCAACCCCTTTTATTGGCTCTGCTTTCCTTCTAATTTTTGCTTTATGTCATGAGAAAGGTGGGATAGTCGCATTAGATTTGCATTGAGGGGGTGGAGCCAAGTAGCACTTGCGGTGGTTGAAATGAGATGCACTTTTTCTGCTGATGCGAGTTTTCTTGATGATTTATGGCGATCGATACTGTCATGCTTGACCTTAGGGGTATTTTTGGATGTCTGGGAATGTGTGACGTCTTCTTATTTTATCGATTCAGCATTTTCTCACGGAGGGTTTGTTTACTTTACGGTTGAAAATTGTTTTTAATTGAATCGGATGAATTTTGAAATGAATGGGCTTTTGTTTTGCGATGAGAGTTAATAATGCTTGACTATAAAGCCCTTTGGGCCACTACACGTTTCAGGGTCCTGCCAATCCGAAAAAGTGGTTTTTGAAAAATGTTCTGTCTGTCTGTCTGTGTGTGATCACGCTGCAGCTCAAACTACTGAACATATCGAGATGAAATTTGGCACACATATTCAGTGGGAGATTTGTAGGTGCTGATTAGAATTTGGGCCACATCGGTTCACGGAAAGTGCTTTTTTGGCACATCACTTTAAAAATTTCAATGCAAATCCCCATTTTTCGCGTTACCATATGAATCCTCTTCGAATTCTCTTTCTAAATATGTATCACACTTGTGCCCTTTTGGCCAAAAATTGGTGACGTGAAAAAAAATTTATGCATAACTGTATATTTGTATTAGCGGATCTGATGGCTGATTTTTTTTCAAGCCGAAAAGCCTAGTGCCATTTTTTCGAAAAATATCATTTTTGTGGCAAAAGGGCCCTTATTGCCCCTTATTTCAATTTATTTTACAAAAAAGCATATTTTTACTATCGGATTCAACAGCTGTTGTATTGCCGGATCAAAAACCTTGGTGCAATTTTTTAGAAAATCGCACGATACTAATCATTAGCCAATAGAAAAATTGATTTCTGTGTGTTTACCATGGCAACTCGAGGATTCCCTGGAAATTTTTGATACCTACCTAGACCAACCTAAACGAAATTAATAAGTGGAAATTTTTATGTCAAATTAAATGTCAAAAATCATTTCTATTCAATTTCTGTGGATGTATCGTTGCTATTTTCTTACCGAATCTGCATTCGAGCATTAATTCATTTCCTGGAAATTTTAGTCGTGCATCCCAACAACGTAATCGGGCCCTCGTGTTCCAATCGGGCCGATTAATATGTTGTTGGAATGCACTCCAAAAATTTCCGGAAAGAATTAATGCTCTTATGAGATTATAAGTGAAAATTTTCATTTTAGGGACAAAAAATGCAGCAGTGAAGCGGCTGGAACCTCCCCATCGGGTGGATCTTTGACTTGGGTTTCTAGTTGAATTAGCATAGAAAATGTATGACTGGTTTCCATGATGGTTTTAGAACTTTTTTAGAACGCACAAATTGAAACATTTATCAGAGAAGAGTAGGTATAAGTAAGTCCTTTTTAAGCAGGACCCACAAAGCTCTAAAACCGTCGTTGAAACCAGTCTTATACAATTTCTGTGCTAATTCGGCTAGAAACACAAGTCAAAGATCCACGCGATGGGGAGGTTCCAGCCGCTTCACTGCTTTTTCAAATGAAAACGTTCTCATCCAATTCGGAATTTACGAATTTTTGTAAGTAAGAGACATACGTTTCATATACTTGACCGAAATCTTCGAGGCCACCCTAGATTTTCAAAAACACCGAAGATATCGGTCAAAAATTGAGATTTTCGAAAAATGCAAAAACTCGTCAAGTTAGTTTTCTTGGTTTTCTGATATCGTTTCTTTTTATCAAATTTTCTCATACTTCACAATTTGTAAAAATCTCAAAAACAAGTAAAAAGAAAACGTCATTGGGCAGATGAAACTGCTTCAAAAGAATTTAGTAAACGTGTTTTTGCGTTTTCCAAAAATCTCACTTTTTCACCGATTTCTTCGATGTTTCTGAAAACATAGGGTGGCCGTGACTTGAATTCCGGTCAAGTATGAAATATGGTTTTTACTTAAGAAAAAATGCAGCAGAGAAGCGGCTGGAACCTCCCCATCGCGTGGATCTTTGTATTCTGTGTAGATAGTAGTCAATTCAACAGAATTTTTTTAATCCTTGACTAATTTCGCAATTTTCTGACAAATACCGACATCACCTCGGACATCACCCATCACATTTGACAATATGTTCCTTTTAAGGTTAATCTTTTGCCACCTTTTTGACAATAACTGCCACTTTATGTCATCCACTGTCAGCCCGCTCCCTTTTATTGAGAAAGAATTTTTTCTCTATTTTCTACTGAAATGGCCGAAACTGCGAACACATTTTTAGAACCAGAATTTGATCGCCTTTCTAATGGCGACATAAAAAATGAGGTCTTGTGTTTAAAATTTTAAGTTGATATGCTTAAATGGGACTTCCCGTGGACCAATTGCTTTCAAAAGCCTTTCAGGTCTTCAACGGGTCACCCGATCTCCATGTACCATATTTCAGCCAAATCGATTCAGTAATTTGGGCTATAATGTATTTTTACTGTTATTATAAAATTTCGCTTTTTTGAACCAAACAGCGCTAAATGCGAATTAATTTTGTCCTTTTAAAACCAGAATTTGAAGACCTTTCTGATAGTGACAATAAATCTTTCAAAAACTTGTTTTTAATGGTCAAATGAAAAAATAATTTTAAATTTGGAAATTGGTGTGCCAAAACGGCACTTTCCGTGAGTCGATTGAATTCAAAATTTGTTCAGCTCTTCGACGTGTAATACAATCCCCATGTGCAAAATTTCAGCCAAATCGGTTCAGGGGCTTGGGCTGTACCGCGATTTTAAAGTACGATAAAAATCAATTTTTTTTTATTTTTGGTCAAAAGGGCACTAAGAATGAATACACTTTTAGAAGCAGAATTTGAAGGTCTTCCTTATGGTGAAGTGAAAAATGGGGGTTTGCATTTAAAATTTAAAAGTTGATGTGCCAAAATGGCATTTCCGGTTGCACGATTGGCTCCAAAAGCTTTTCAGATCTAAGTTGGGTTACGAGATGCCTATGTTCCAAATTTCAACTAAATCCGTCTAGTAGTTTTGCCTGTGGCGTGATTACAAACGAACGTACAAACGTACGTACAAACGTACGTACGAACGTACGTACGTACGTACATACACACAGACACATTTTAAAAACCCCTTTTTTGGGTTCCTGAGACCCCAAAACGTGAAGATCTGGTGCTATCTCAAATTCGAAAATTTTAGTGATTGCAGTAACCTCCCATTTTTTTTAAATTGTGATGGGGTTGGGGAGGTTAAAAGGCCCTTTTTTGAATTTTTTTTAGCAAAAGAGCATATTATCATTATCGAATTCGATAGCTGTTGCATTGCCGGCTCGAAAACCTTAGTGCCATTTTTTCGAAAAATGTCATTTTAGTTTAGGGGTGAAAAGCATTTGTATTTTAGATTTTAATAAATGAGCACCGGGCGCATCAGCCATCGACGTGTATATTTTTTGTAGGATGAAGGAAAAGCGAGTTATGGGAAGTTAACTTGCGCCTTAGGGGGTTCTAAGCTGGGGCGAGTTTTTAGTATGTTTTTCGTGGCCCTGAAATCTAACCATTCCAACAAAAAAGTTCTTGGCTGAATTTTTTCCATTTCTCTATCGATTTTTCGACCCACCGCCTGGACTAATGGTAGAAATTCTTCTTTTTTGAAAGATTGAAACAATTTAGCAAATGTCACAAGAAAATCATGGCGGACATGAACTCGTTGCCCTGGCAACAAAACAACGCTGTTTACAAGAAAAATTTAACTTTTATTACGTGTGTGAAGTGAAATTTTAAAAACTGTAAATTTTGTAAACAAGTGAGGAGATGGAGCCCTCTGGCACTAGGGACAAGTCCAAGACTAGTGTCGGAACGGTGAACAGCGGCAACGACAGCAAATCTCGGGCATCGGAAGTCACTCAAGATGCCGAAGTCGAGGCACGACTTCTTTGCAGGCCGCCGCGCGAAGTCACCAGGTAATTGGACTTCCAACTAGTTCTGTAATGCTAAATTAATGCGAAATTGAAAAATTATGCCTTTTAACTTACGATTGATGAGCCTTGAACTTGTCCATGCCACCCACCGGTTAGTTCGATAAAAATTAAAGGATTTGTTTAGGTATTGTCATGGATACATTCGCATCTTTCCTTTGGCATCGTGATAAGATTGCGATTCTTAAGTTATCATTTGCATGAAAATAATATCAAGAATGAGCTTAAAATCTTGTAAACTCATTTATTGTTTTTAAACGCCGGTTTTTCAATTGAAGGTTAACCATCAGATCTGTTAGTTATCCAATCAAATAAGTCCATTTCAAAACTTTCTGATGATCTGATTGGATAACCAACAGGTAGGTTAACATTTTATTGAAAAAACCGGCCTTAAGACGCATTAAGGACTATCCTCCTCACAATCAAAAGAATCCTGGTACCTCTATTTTACGAACCAACAAGCCCACATGATAAATTCAATAATCTCGGTTTTCCAGATACAAAACAGATCGCGTCAAAAACTTTCATTTACTTTAATTAGCAAAAATATTTTAGGGCCGGAAACGTCATTTCATTTCACATTCCACACAAGAGATTGCTGGAAAAAATCGAATATCAAAAAATCCCACCCGAGCCATTGGTAAGTTCTCTCCTACTGAGTAAAAAAATCTAACTTTATATACTTAGGCGGGCTTTAAAGACATACAAGATGGACTATTGGCAGACAGACGCGAAAGCAGCTCCGAAGAAGAGCAAGAAGCTAGTTATGACGAAGCTTCAATGTTTTCCGAAAAAGGCACTCATTTTCCCTCTTTCTATAGTTATTAATTATTATCTTTTAGCCCCACACCTTGACATGAAACTTAGACGAGGTAGTAAAACCTTACGGATATCACCAACGCCGATATTCCCACACGCAAAACTCAGAAATGTAATGGATCAGACTGAGTGGATAGATAAAATGCGGAAGACCACCGATGGTTCTTTCGTGTATTTAACATATACGGTACCTAAATCTTCGGAACGATATTCCCCATACGCACTGAGGTAGATTAACTAGTGGCAAATGCGATTCTTAATTTTTTTCAGTGTTGTAAGTTACAAAGAAGTTGATAAGAGCAATTTCTTCACAATGAGTACCAAAGGCGTTTTGCAACATGTTGGCATAGAAACTGTGTTTACTCCACTGGATAAATGGGAAGAAGAATACAACAACTATTGTAAATTAATGCATTTCCGCACGTTCTACTTGTTCAGATTGTGGAAAGGATTCTACGTGTGGAGAAAAGCGATAGTTTACCGCAAATTTAAGAACGCAAGAACAAATCTGCAAGAAAATTCGTTCATACTTAACGATAAATTAAGAGCCGGGCTTTTGAATATAAGGCAGATGTGTTGCAAAATGTTTGATACCAGTTTTGTGGATAGCGAAGTTATTGAAGATTTTTTGTTGTTTTATTTCATAGAAAATCAGGTAAAATCTCGTATTTAGTTGAACACGAGTAATTTCTTATTATAGATGGATCGGCTGGAAACGGTAAATGAAAAGTTGAGGGAGTTTAGGGAGGTTGCTAAAGATATAGTGGGAAATGCGTGTCATGGGGCACTTCTGTCTAAAGGGTTTGTAACTAATGAACTCGCCGGAGAGTCCAGCAAAGGTAACGAATTTAATACGCTCAGAGCTAAAAATATATTTCAGAGGTCACAAAGAGGAGTGCCGCCAAAAAGAAAATCTCTTACATAGAGCAAGCTGCTAAGAAGAAATTTTGCTATCGGCTTTCTTGGTAGAAATTGAATATTTTTTCTTTTATTAACATTCAAGATTGCAGTTTCATAATATTGTGCGATTATATGATTGTTGATTTAATGCACAACATGGTTGTGAATTCAACAGTTCACCTGAAGCAAGTTTTGGAGAAGCACTTGCAATTTATGCCGTCGCAACAGCGTCTAGACGAGACTCAAATAAACGATATCTTGGAGGAACCTCGACCAGAAGGCGCACCTCAAGTAATTACTGTCAGGATTCCACGTACATTACAGGAAATAATTTTTTAGCTGCCCTTGTTTATAACTGACGTAGTTCTGGAATCTGAGGAGCTTTTACTTGATCCGCCCTTGCCAACTGCGATAGATATTTTCAACCAAGTTATGGATTTGTGGAAAGAAAATTGCTTGGAAATCAAGAGCCTGGTTGCAGATGGCATGTATCGTCCATTCATTCAGTAAGTAACGTGTGATTAAAAACTTTTCCGATCCAGTTGCTCTCACCGTGAGACGTAGGGCGTAGATTGCTGAAACTATCATTCAAAGCGAAATCTGACAGTGACGTTATCATTTCATCTCCACTGCCTACGCCCTACGTCTCTCACGTCGGAAAAGTTTTTGACCACTCTTTATTTTGGCAGTGGCTTAAGACAACTGAGCTTTCCGAGTATTAGCATTTCCAAAGTAAATTTTGAAATTTAGGCAGAAAGAGCAAATCGTAGCTTACTTTCCAAAGTTTGAACTTTGTCTTTCTTGGCAATTAATTCTGTTTTCATTTGTCACCTCCAGCTTTTCTTATCTTTTCTTTCTCACATTTTAATAAAACTTCAGCCCGATGATAAACGGTAAAGAGGAGCCTCGAATTTGCGGTTATGGGCCTCCACTAGCCTTTTACTTGGAAATAGACAAGAATTTGGCAAATCAACGCACCCAAATATTGGACCACTTGACTCTCAATTACGAAATGGCAGCGGCATACGTGCACAAGTTCGAATCTATTCGCCAGTTTTTCGCAGAAGACGAGCAAGTCTCAGAAGAAAGCATCAGAGAGGAACGAAGTAAAAAGGTTGCCATGTCGACTTTGATATAAATGAGTCTCTTTTCAGGTATTGAAACGTTTAGGATTATGTGCAGCAGACACCATGAAGAAGCCGAAATTATTGAAGGACTCATTGAAACACAACCTTTCGGACTTTTGCACCTTCAGTTGCAAAATCTTAAGGCTACTGCAACTCCCGAACCGGAAAGGCTGATCCAGGCATTGAATAATATCCTCCCTTGGTACTGGTTTAAATAACCTAAACATATTAATTTAATTTTTGTAGGATTGGTAAGAAATACATTGACGAGCTTATTGAACAGTCAGAAGTAATGGAGACCACCCTCAATCAGAAACCAGTACTAACTGTAGAATACGTGAAATATCTGGAATATATTGAGGCTTCAAACAATACACTTAACGATATGGAAAATCAGTTGGATTATTGTAAAGAACTTTACGATATAATGGAGGAGTTCCAAATACCTGTACCACTCGAAGATATGAACAATTATTTGGGGGTCAGCGTAACGATGGCATCTTTGAGAAATCTCCTGGATAGGAAGATTGAGGAAATAAACAAAACAATGAAGAGTTTCAACGATCAAATGAACAAAGACATTAGTGCCCTAATCGCAGAAATTGGTACAATTAAAGACGAGTGCATGGTATAAACATTCTATTTATTACGATTTTAATTTATAACATTTAGAAACCATGGTTGTATGATATCGAATCGAACATTACAGAAGTTACAGAATTTCTCAATGAATTATTTGATCACCTGATTGAATGCCAAAAACGAGCGGCGGAGTTTAAAGGCTACCAGAAACAATTTAGGGTTTGAAAATTAAAGTTTTTTCAAAAATAAACCGTAATTTTTAGATGGAAGTGACGCGGTTTGATGTTCTGGACGAAGTAATGAATGACGTAAAACTTCGAATGTTACTGTGGGAGAGTGTCACAACCTGGAGTAAAACACTCGACGAATGGTACCATTGTGATTTCAACACTCTTAACGTTGATGAAATGAACTTATTTACTGCCAAAAATGTAAAAAACATCACTTTGCTGGAGAAAGGTTTACCAAAAAATTTAATAGTGCCAAAATTAAAGGACGATGTTGAGTTAATGAAGAATAAAGTAAAACTTTCAAGGATTATTTCTTGACTAAGATAGTCTTTTAGCTACCAGTTGTTGGATATTTGCGAAATACCACTCTCAGACAGCGCCATTGGATCCAGATCGAGAATATTTTGAATTATAAATTTAAAGCCGATGAAACACCTACATTGGAGTTGTTTGAGCATCTGAAAGTTTTCAATTACGCAGACGAGCTTTTGGAGGTCTCAGGACAGGCTAGTAGTGAAGCTGGCCTGGAACAACTCCTCAAAAAGGTCGATTTTTTTGTTATTATTACTTGGTACTAGAAATTATTTTAGGTGGAAGAAGCTTGGAAGTCTTTGGAGTTTCAAGTCATGTTGCATAAGGATTCAAAGGATGTTTATATTCTGGGATCGATGGAAGAGGTGCAAACGGTTTTGGACGAAAGCAATATTAACATCACCACAATAGCTAGTTCAAGACATGTTGGTCCAATTAAACCTCGGGTTGAGGAGTGGCAGAGGCAGCTTGATCTATTCTCCAGAACACTAGTAAGTGGAAATACCCGCAAAATTGGGACTGAATGAAATGATTTAGGACGAGTGGTCGGCGTGTCAGCAAAGTTGGCTATACCTGGAGGTTATCTTCTCAGCACCAGACATTCAAAGACAGTTACCTAGCGAATCAAAACTGTTTTTAATCGTAGACAAATCATTCAAAGGGATTATGCGCAGAGTAGCAAAGGTAAGCTTACTAAACCGGCGCACAGTGGTTCAGAATCCAAAAAAAGTGAACGAAAATCCCTGCTTCCAAACTACTGAACCAATTTTGAAAAAAATTGTACCCCGGGGGCTTTTGACATCGTAGAACACACTGGTGGTGTTATTTTTCTGAAAATCTTAACACCAACCCCTCTACGGAGGGTTGAAATCAACAATAGGTATAACGAAGCAACATTTAAAGTAAAAGGCTCAATTTTTTGAAATTGAGTGTGCAAAATGGTTCAGTTTTCTAGTCTAAACAATATTAACAGATAATAATGATTATTTTATTCATTAAGTATTGAACCAATCCAAAGGAGCATTTAGCATACCAGTAATCCTGATTACAGTGATAAGACTACAACGTCAACTTGACACTACTTACTCAATACTTTAATTCATAAAATAATCTGCAAAATACGATTCGTAGTCTCTTGGTTGCCTTGTTGAGTCCTCATGGATGCACCTACTTGTCAAATGGTAGATTTTTTTCGGCCAAAGAGGACTCGAGCGAGCTCTCGTCCTCTTTTTAGCCTAAAAAAATCTACCATTTTGACTCGTAGTTGACAGCCATTCGGACGTCAAAACCCGCGGCAATCAAGAGACTACTCGTCGTATTACTATTGATAATAATACCCCGTGGCGTCTAATAACATATCTTTATCTAGAATTAGTCTTAGCAATTTAATTGAGACATCAAAAACGAATTTGGAAAGTTTTTTTTCTTCAATTTTAGTCGCCTTCCTCATCCTCTTTGTCTTGTTCTCTTTTTCTCTGTTTCTCCTGAATGAAAAAAATCCCGGAGTTTTGAAATTTGGCATGGTTGTTCACTAGTATCTACAGAACATCATACTAAAAGTACCCGAGGGTGGGGGGTGAGCGCGAGGGGGGGAGCTGATTGAATGTGCGTTTTCTGCGTTTTTCATATACCTATATCTCCGTAACTACCAATCCTAGCGAAAACTATTCTATATACAAAATTAAAGCAGACTAAATTTCCTATCAAAACGGTTCTATTCGTTTTTGTCGTAGGATTCATACTTTAAATGTTATAAGCTTGACAAGTTCTCATATTTACTTGGGATGGCTACAGCCAATAGTCCAGGGCAATTAAGATTTGACCCCGGCATAAAAAAAAAAAGGTAAAACCTTTTCTAACATGATCGGGACACTCTATTTAACATGTCATAAAAAGTCCCAAAGAATCCCGCGTCGGGTTTGGCCGTAATGGCCGAGGAACCGGTTCAACAGTAAAAATTCTCAAATTTTAGGCTATTTATACCACCAATTGTGTTTTAATCTTGATATGCCTTTGCAGTTAGCTTGTCAGGAACATTGTGAAACATACTTTATTTAGCTGTGGCAAAAAAAAATGACGGGGCACGCGCCCGAGCGTTCGCGCGGTCCAATAGACGCTTCACGCGAACTGTCCAGGGAGTCGACCGATTTTGATGAAACTTTCAGCGTCGAGGCAGATCGATGTGAGGTTGAAGCCTATTGTTTTTCGCTGCGATCGAACGACCGGACTACCGGAAAAATGCAGATACGGTAAAAACATTGAATTGCAAATATCTCAGTTTTTGTCGGTCTTATGCCAAAATATGTCTTATTCAATGTTGTGGGAAATTTAATTCTCTACAAGAAAGCACATAATCATTTTTTTCATACGACCAATGGTTTAGGCGCTACGGTCGGAGAAAGTTGGCTGCTAAGAGCATGAGCATGACAAAAAAAATCGTACTAATGTCTGTCCGGGATCCACACGACCGAGATTCACCCCATTTCCATGGCGATTCATTGTTGACAACAATGATTCGCCATGGAAATAGGGAAATAGGGTGAATCTCGGTCGTGTGGATCCCGGACAGACTATAGAGTTGAGTGCTGAACTTCCTCCGACCGTAGCGCGTAAACCATTGGTCGTATGAAAAAAATGATTATGTGCTTTTTTGTAGAGAATTAAATTTCCCACAACATTGAATAAGACATATTTTGGCATAAGACCGACAAAAACTGAGATATTTACAATTCAATGTTTTTACCGAATCTGCATTTTTCCGGTAGTCCGGTCGTTCGATCGCAGCGAAAAACAATAGGCTTCAACCTCACATCGATCTGCCTCGACGCTGAAAGTTTCATCAAAATCGGTCGACTCCCTGGACAGTTCGCGTGAAGCGTCTATTGGACCGCGCGAACGCTCGGGCGCGTGCCCCGTCATTTTTTTTTGCCACAGCTACATGAAGTATGTTTCACAATGTTCCTGACAAGCTAACTGCAAAGGCATATCAAGATTAAAACACAACTGGTGGGATAAATAGCCTAAAATTTGAGAATTTTTACTGTTGAACCGGTTCCTCGGCCATTACGGCCAAACCCGACGCGGGATTCTTTGGGACTTTTTATGACATGTTAAATAGAGTGTCCCGATCATGTTAGAAAAGGTTTTACCTTTTTTTTTATGCCCGGGTTTCGGCACTTTTTCGTCTAAATGCATTGCACTACAAGGAGTTTCAGGTTTTGACCCACACAAAAATAAGGTAGTGCTAAAAATTGCCACTTATGCTCTACTGGCAGTCCTGAATGACGTGTCAAAAGTCCCGGAGCCTGCCCTGCCGGCGTCCTATTTTTTTTGGTACCGGAAGGCCTTAAGTGATAGTCATACATTATTTTTCGCATAACATGATTATTTATAAACCGATTTGATCGGGATTGGTCTCAAAATGACCACAACGACCTAATCAATGCTGATACTATTGATAGACTCCTGAAATTTTGAGATGAAACATCCTTTTTTTTTCTTGGGGAAATTGTGCTCCATAATCGGTTTCGTGTTGCTTTTTTGAGATTATTTCTCCAACGGCTTATCAAATGACAAAAATGTATAGAATCTTTTCGTTGCAAATTTTATCCTGAACATTTCAGTTCCTACACATTTTTGTCGTTACATAAACCATTGAGGAGATAATCGGAAAAAAGCAGGGCGAAGTCAGTACATTATTTTTCTCGGAGAAATCGTACTTCAGTACCGACTTCGCGCTGCTTTTTTCCGATTATCTCCTCAATGGTTTATCTAACGACAAAAATGTGTAGGAGCTGAAATGTTCAGAGTAAAATTTGCAACGAAAAGATCCTATACATTTTTGTCGTCCGATAAGCCGTTGGAGAAATAATCTCAAAAAAGCAACACGAAGCCGATTCTGGAGCACGATTTCTCCAAGAAAAAAAAAGGATGTTTCATCTCAAAATTTCAGGAGTCTATCAGTAGTATCAGTATTGATTAGGTCGTTGTGGTCATTTTGAGACCAATCCCGATCAAATCGGTTCATAAACAATCATGTTAAGCGCAAAATAATGTATGACTATCAGTTAAGGCCTTCCGGTACCAAAAAAATAGGACGCCGGCACCGCAGGCTCCGGAACTTTTGACACGTCATTCAGGACTGCCAGTAGAGCATAAGTGCCAATTTTCAGCACTACTTTATTTTTGTGCGGGTCAAAACCTTAAACTCCTTGGCTGGAGTCATCCCAAGTAAATATGAGAACTTTTCAAGCTTATAACATTTAAAGTATGAATCCTATGACAAAAATGAATAGGACCGTTTTGATAGAAAATTTAGTCTGCTTTAATTTTGTATATAGAATAATTTTCGCTCGGATTGGTAATTACGGAGATATATACGAAAAACGCAGAAAACGCACATTCAATCAGCCCCCCCCCCTCGCGCTCACCCCCCACCCTCGGGTACTTTTAGTATGATGTTCTGTAGATACTAGCGAACAACCATGCCAAATTTCAAAACTCCGGGATTTTTTTCACTCGATCGCCAATTTTTTGTCTAATTTGACTGGGCTACTTCGGGTCTTCTTGGATTCGTTTGAATATAAAAGGAAAAAATTGTTCAGAGATTAATAGATATCAATCGGTGGAAGATATCTTCATTAACTTTGAGGCGGTTCACTTTCCTGGTGTGATGTTCTCTGTACCTTTTAATATCTTTATTTTTGGCCTCTTGAGCCTCTTCAGAAAGCTCGCCTATTGGCACAACGACCTGATCAATAATACTAGCTCCATGTATTAAAATTTTGTAAACAGAGGGTGGCATATAATACCACCCGTACAGTGACACAAATTTTTCGGCCGTTTGCAGAGAATACTCTTCGAACTTTTCTGTTTTGATTTCAAGTCCACTATTGATGCATTTCAGAATGATTGCAAAATTCTTAATCAATCCTTGGTCTATCTCCAGATAACTTGGGGTTAGAAAAGAACCTTCTTGTCGTATTTCCGTCATTTGAAGTTCCAGCGCCTTGTTATCCACAATTAATCCCATTTTTGAATGAACTCAGACTGAATTTTTCGCTTTTTTTCATCAAATTGTTCTCTTTTGTGGCTTGGCACCTTCCACATCTTTATTTCCAGCCTGTATGAAACATGCGATTCTCTAACCAGTTGTTCTGTGGCGGCTTTATCACCATTGGTTTGAAATTCAAGCTTTAAAAAGTCCAAAACACAAATTTTACGAGCTTCAAAAGTTTTTTCTCGATTTTGCATCATCAGATCAAGCAACATCAGAAGCGCAATTCGGACCATGCTGAACAAATAAATTTGCAACCAAATGTGCAATAACAAACAAAACAACAAATATAACAAAAAATTTGACAATAATAAGAGATATGACGCACTATGGAATTATTTTAATCACTGCGAACACTTCGAGAATAAGAGACGCACTGAAATTTAAATTTTGCAAGAGTGCAATAATTCACTTAAAAGCTCATTATGCCTAGACGCGCAAATATGCGCAGCCAAAATCATTTTAGTTCTCTACCTGAGTCCCTAAGCAAACATCTGATACTAATTATAAACCGTCCTGAGGTGTCCTAAATTTTGTATAGCTTCATTTGTAAAATTTTTCTTGGAAATGTAATGGAATCATAATGAGGGTTATGAACAAAACCCTCTATGTATATTTACATTTCTGGTGAGCTATTTTGATACAAATAGGTTCACCATAAGCACCTTTAAAAAGTTTTTTGTGAAAATCTTAAGTCCTTTCTGTCCACAAGCTAGCGATCTTTCCGTTTTTCCCGGCAACGTAAAGCACAGCGAAATTGCTCGTTTTGTACGTCGTGTAGTGAGTAAGTGAGTACACGAACAGTAGGATTGTATTCGTTGATTGCCCTAAAGTTGACCAATATTATGAAGAATAAAATATGTCAATTACTCATTCCTACGAGAAAGTTGGAAAATCCGAATTTCGTTCACGTTTTTTGGATTCTGAACCACTGTGCGGCGCCTCTACCAAAATTGATGCCCATTTAACACAGATGCCTTTGGCGATGGAAAATGCCATGTTTCCCGGACTATTGGAAGAGTTACAAAAGAACAACGCTCTGCTGGAGCAAATAATGAAGTGTCTTGAGTCGTATCTTGAAGTCAAACGTGTGGCTTTTCCACGTTTCTACTTTTTATCTAACGATGAATTGCTCGAAATTTTAGCTCAGGTAAGTACTTTACAATAAAACTTCGATCATTTTTAATTCCTCTTTAGACAAGAAATCCTCATGCTGTCCAACCTCACTTGAGAAAATGTTTCGACGCTATTGCCAAATTAGAGTTTGGCATGAAAGATGATGCGGCGCCAGGTGCCCCTGGCAGTGAAATTGAATTGAGTAAATCGAGATCAGCGACGATTGTACTAACAACTAATATAGTGGCCATGATAAGCCCAGAAGGTGAAAGAGTGGAACTCACAAAGGGTTTAAAAGCTAGAGGCAATGTGGAAGACTGGCTGGCAAAAGTCGAGGCCTCAATGCTCCTCTCTTTGAGGCGTCTCATGAAAGCATCACTGCTCGATTACTTCGATAGTCTAAGGACTGATTGGGTGGTTAGACACTGCAATCAAGTTATACTTACAGTATCTCAGATAACGTGGGCCAAGGGAGTACACGAAATTCTGGATCATCCCAATGCTGCGAAGAAAATGGAGCAATACGGAAAGAAATGTATAGTGGATTTAAACGATTTAGCCGCTGTAATTAGGGGTGACCTCAATTCGGTGACAAGAAAGGTTCTCATAGCTCTTATCACAATTGACGTTCACGCAAGAGACACCATTCATAACTTGGCAGAGAAAAAAGTTCAACTCAGCGACAGTTTTGATTGGCTTAAAGTGCTGCGGTATTACTGGGACGAACATATCGATGACTGCGTGGCTAGAATGTCTTCAGCTCACTATGTTTACGGATACGAGTATCTTGGGGCATCGGGCGTATTGGTGATCACCCCTCTCACCGATCGCTGTTATCTATGTCTTATGGGAGCCCTTCAGTTGGATTTAGGGGGTGCCCCTGCAGGACCGGCAGGAACGGGAAAAACCGAGACTACCAAAGATCTGGCAAAGGCCTTAGCCATTCAGTGTGTGGTCTTCAATTGCTCGGAAGGTCTGGATTACAAAATGATGGGAAGATTCTTTTCTGGGTTGGCACAGTCAGGGGCGTGGTGCTGTTTTGACGAGTTCAACAGAATCGACATTGAAGTATTGTCGGTGATTGCTCAACAGATTATAACCATAAGAAACGCCAAAGCTGCAAAACAAACCCGATTTATGTTCGAGGGAAGAGAAATTAAGTTGGTGCACAAGTGTGCTGCATTCATTACCATGAATCCGGGTTACGCTGGAAGAACAGAGCTTCCGGATAATTTGAAAGCTCTATTCAGACCTATATCGATGATGGTTCCAGACTATGGTGTGACGCTGTTTAGGATTTCCATCAAATTTAATCAATTACTTTCCAGCGCTGATAGCAGAAGTTATTTTATATTCAGAAGGATTCGAGTCATCGAAAGTTCTATCGCATAAAATGGTGCAAATGTACAAACTGTGCAGTGAACAATTGTCCCAACAGGACCACTACGATTTTGGGATGCGTGCAGTGAAGAGTGTGTTGGTGATGGCAGGGTCTCTTAAACGTGCCAATCCGGATCGCAACGAGGATGTTGTTCTGATATGCGCCTTGAGAGACAGCAATTTACCTAAATTTCTAGCAGATGATGCGCTGCTATTTCAAGTAAGTTCCATCAAAATATTACTTACTTAATCCTAAGCCTTTATATTGTTCCTTTTGGTGTAGCCTAGTTTGGAGTTGAGTTTGGTATTTCTTTCTAAATTTCTCTCCATTGTGTTTCATCTCGTTTTATTTTTTCCCATCTCACTCCTCTTATTTACGTTGCTCTTCTCACTTCTTCCCTTTTAACCTATTTCCCTTGTCTCGAAAGCATTAAGGCAATATTCCTTTTTCTGGTTTTTCCCCCAATCCTCCTAAAGATTCTAATTTCCATGCCTGCCACCTGCCAGTCGTCAATTTCTCGTGAGCTATGGACTGGCCTCGCGTTTGCGCATCTCGTGGATCACGAGAAATTGAAATACCTATGCGCAACTCAATGTGCCCCAAAAAATGAGTTAGGACAAACCAATACTCAGGTGATGCATAGCTATCTCCGTTTTAATTTTATTTCATTTTTACAGCTTCTATTTCTAAGATTCCCTTTCGCTCAATGTTCTTTACTTTAGCTATTCAAGACATCTGGAGTATTATTTTTCTTCATTTCATTCGTTTTCAGTTACGTTTCCATCAAAACATCCCTTTCGGGACATAGGGTGTTTGTTAATTTTCTTAACCGTTGTCTGTCCTGCGCTATGTATCCCAATCTTGCAAATGACACACTTGTTTCCCGTTGGGTACTTCTTATCCACGACTCTCTTGGACGACCTCTATTCCTTACACACTGAGGGTTCCATTGTAGTGTTCTCCTTGGGATTTCTTCTTTTTCCTTTCTTAATGTTTGTCCTAGCCTTCTGTATTTCCTTCTTCTTATTTGTATTTTTATTTCCTCTTCTCCCGTCCGTTTCCATAATTCTTGGTTGGTAATAAATAACCTTAGGCCAGTAAATCCCTAATATGGTTCTTAGGCATCTATTTATAAATACTTGTAGTTTTCTTCTGATGACGTCTGTTACGGTCCAAATCTTCGATCCGTATAGCAGCACCGGTTTAACAATTGTGTTAAATACTTTCGTTTTTGTGTGCGTTGTTGTATTTTTTCCCTCCATGTCTTGCAGAATCTGAGGAATACACTTTGGGCCCTTCCTATTCTTTTTTCCACGTCGTTTTGCACTCTACTTTTTATTGCAGCCACACTTCCAAGGTAAGTAAATTCGTTTACTGTTTCTATAATTTGTTGTGGCACTTTTATTACTTATCAGTTTCTATATTCACGAACATCGATTTGGTTTTATTTTGGTTCATTTTGAACTATCGGGTGTCCCAAAAAAACCGGACAAAATATTTTTGGGAATAAGTACCATTTCTCAACCGATTTGGATAAGCGTGGTTTTAAATTAAGCCTCGTTCTCATTAGTCAAGTAACTTGAACTTGAATTCAAGTTTGCGTTCACACATACAGGGTGGTCCAAATGTATTAATACAGGGCTCTCACGGCGAAACGGTAAGATAAATGAGTAAAATAAAAAATCCAGGGTAAATTAGAGTTAAATACCTTTATTTTGTCGCAGTTTGGAACTCCCCATCTTTTTGTGTAATTTAGCAATAAACAATGAATAAATTTTTTTAAATGGCACCATGCATGTTTCATTTTTTTTTTGGATTCCCTTTGATGCCCTCTTTATGGTAGTGATTTTATTTTTTTGACAAATTGAGCAGTGAACGTAGAAATTTCTGTTGATTCAAATTTCGCGCGGTGATCCGGCAACAATGCGCTTCAATGAAACCACCCTCATCTCACCGAATGTCTCCCACTACAGGGTAGTTGTACATACTGTGTACACGCCCTCTGGAAGAATCTGACCGGGCCTAATAATAAATAGCCTGTTTACTTCATTGTGAACACAGTACAACTAGGCGGAGTGGGAGACATACGGTCAGACGAGGGTGGTTCCATCGAAGTAATGGGGAAGCGCATTGTTGCCGGATCACCGCGCGAAATTTGAATCAACAAAAATTTCTACCTTTACTGCTCAATTTATCAAAAAAATAAAATCACCCCAATAAAGAGAGCATCAAAGAGAATCCAAAAAAAAAATAGAAACACGCATGGTGCCATTTAAAAAAATGTACTCATTATTTATTGCTAAATTATACAATAAGATGGGGACTTTCAAATAGCGGCAAAATAAAGGTATTTAATACTAATTTACCCTGGATTTTTTATTTTACTGATTTATCTTACCGTTTGGCCGTGAGAGCCCTGTATTAATACATTTGGACCGCCCTGTATTAATACATTTGGACCACCCTGTATAATACAAGTCAGTCATAATTGAATCAAGTCAAGTAGATAAAAAATGGCTTCAATAAGTGAGTCTTTGAGCGCTGGAATTTCGTTGAGTGCTAACTGAAATTGCTAACATTTTAGAAAATGAAACGACTCGAAAACGTTCCGTATGGGTAAGGAAGTGGGTTACGTTGTCAGAAAAAGTCGCCCAGGGGATCGCCTAGGGGATTGTTGAAAGAGTTCACTTTAGGCTTTTTAACCTCTTTACAACCATCAGTATAAAATGATAAGTTGCTGAAAATAGTCCAAAATACGAAATTGTTGAGGTTGTATGATAACAAAAACGTGATTTTTAAAAAATGTGTGTACGTGTGTAAGAAAGATTTCTCGATCTGAAACTGCTGAACGATTTTTCACATGGCAAGTGAGTTAGATTTGGTGGCAATCGGCCGATGACAATTATTGTCTTTTTAGCATTTGATATTTATATGTAGAATAGGCATGCCACAGCCCGCCGAAGACTCGATTTGGCTTTGGTGGCAATCAACGAAAGTCAAGTGCCTTTTTGCAACATCCACTTTGAAATTTGAATGATAAGTAAACTCCCATTTTCTCTATCAGCACATAAAAAGTTTTCAAATTATGTTTGCAAAAATGTGCCCTTTTGGTAAAACATCGTAACATTTTGAAAAACCCCAGAAAACAAGACTGGTGGAACAACATTTGTAGGAAGTAGGATAGTTTTCTTAGTGTGGCTGTGGAGGTTCCAACTACTTCCGTAGCTGTCCATTTTTATACTCTTCATTTTCTCGCGAACCACTTCCAATGCCTGCTTGTACCCTTTTGCCGATTATTTCTTCTAATAAACATCGACGGCAATATTTCAATGATTGAATATGTCATAAATCTTCGTGTGTTTCATATAAATTTGAAGAAACATTTCCTTGATCAATGGAAACAGTTCCCACTACTCATTGTTTTTCAAGGCAAGTAAAGTAGAACGGACCTCTACTTCACTTGAAGCTTGAAAGGATATTTCAAGCCAAGTGATGTCACGGTTCATACTGGTCAAGTGTTTTAAATCACCTAGAATTCAAGGGACTTGAATTCGAGTTACTTGAAAAGTGGGAAGAGTGGCAGATGGCGCTGCCGTAGTAGTCCTATTGATACCTGCTTTAAAGGTTTATTTTAGCTGCATGGGGATTGGTCAGTCAACGACCAATCGGTATGACACTCGAATAGCCTTGAAGATCTTTCTTTCTTGTTCAAAAAACCTTTTTCAGAAGTCGATTTGGCTTAAGCATCAATTTTCTGTAATTTTAAAAAAAAATGTGTTTTTGAGTATTTTCACTCACCATGACCAAAGAACAGTAATGCATATAAATCTTAATTTTCAGTTATAAATGAACAAATATGGTGAAAACAATGGCGCGGATGTCAGTGCATCAATGTTACTTTAGTCATAGTTATGGAAGCATGAAAATACGCAAAAACACTGTTTTTAGAAAAATCACAGAAAATTAATGGACTTCTGAAAAAAGAAAGATCTTCAAGGCTATTTGGGTCTCATTTGGGTCGGATAACATCCAAAGGTGGATGTTATCCAACCAATCCCCACTCACCTAAAATAAGCCTTAAAGACAAGTATCAATAAAGCTACTACAGCAGCGCCATCTGTCGACGTTTCTTACAAAGTTCGAAAGCCTGATTCTTTGGCTTTAATTTAAGACCAAGTCTATCCAAATCGGCTGACTTATTTCAAAGACTATTTTGTCAGGTTTTGGGACACCCGATACTTTGCCAGCCTCTTTCACCAAACGGTCTACTTTCTCTTGCATGTGCTTTTCTAGATGCGCAAGAAGGCGTATATCGTCTGCGAAGTCCAGGTCCTCTAAACTTTCCGTGAGAGTCCAGTGGATACCCCTTTTCCCATCGCTTGTTGTATTTCTCATCACTTCATCTAGTACCACTGAAAACAGTAATGGCGACAGTAGGCATCCTTGCTTGACGCCTGCTGCTGTTTCAAATTCTTCTGATAATTTTGCTGCATGTCTGACTCCGCATTTATATCCATTATAACCTTCTTTGATTAAGTTTATTAGTTTCTGTGGTATGCCCCCGTTTCTTAATATTCCTCATATGCAGTCCCTATTTAGGGAATCGAAAGCTTTTTCAGCGTCTATAAACAACAGGCACAGGGGAGAGTTATACTCGGTTGATTGTTCCATAATTATTCTCAGTGTGTTTATCATATCTATACAGGATCAAAACATAACATAATTCAAAATGTTGTCCTTAGGGCATCCTTGGTGATCTTTTCCCCGGAGTTGAACTCCCGGAGCAAGACTACGGAGATTTTCAAGACGCCATCGTAGAAGTAATGAAAAAACAAACATTGCAACCAGAAACAGCACAGATCAAAAAAGTTATTCAGCTCTACGAGACGATGATAGTCCGATGGGGAGTTATGCTAGTAGGGCCAACTGGGGGTGGAAAAACTGCCGTCTTAAACGTACGATTGATCAACTTGTCGTGTTTTGTAATTTTTATTTACTGTAGACACTCAACAAAGCTCTAACCAAAATGTACGAAGATGGCCAGGAAGGTCCATACTACCAACCCGTTCATACTTATATTATGAACCCAAAAGCAATAACTGCAGGCGAACTCTACGGTGAGGTAAATCCCTTCACTTTGGAATGGAGAGATGGTCTTATGGGAATTATGATGAGAACTGCTGTTCAAGTAGGTTTTCTGAAGAAAAATTTATTAATTTACTCCCGATTTTTTTAAGTTTACAACCGAGGAACATCAGTGGATAATTTGTGATGGTCCCGTGGATGCAGTCTGGATTGAAAATCTCAACACTGTCCTAGACGACAATAAAATGCTTTGCTTGGCCAACTCGGAAAGGATCAAGCTTACGCCTTATGTCCATATGGTTTTCGAAGTTCAAGATCTAGCTCAAGCGTCACCAGCAACGGTCAGCAGGTGTGGCATGGTGTACATTGATCCTGACGAGATGAAATGGTTACCTTTTGTGAAATCGTGGACACAACGTTTGGATGACAACCTTATTACTCAAGAAATGAAACAGTTTCTCATTGACTTGTTCGAAATGGCCGTAGAAGACGACTTGGTGTTTATGAAAAAGAACTGCGACTATTCAGTTCATCAGGTAAGAAAAAGAAAGCAAAACCAGGATTTTGCCAAGTTATCAATTTAGGTCGACATTAGCAAGGTTGCCATGGTCTGCGCAATAATTGAAAGCCATTTAAAAATTCCGGGTTCAATGGAAAACATTGGCGAAAAAAGCAAAGTGAAAGCGTACATCTGCCAAATTTTCATTTTTTCGACCTTGTGGGGCTTGGGGGGTAACGTCACCGAGCCATCCAGAGAGAAACTTGAAATCTTCGTCAGGGACCAGTTTGAGGAGTTTCCTGACGCAAGGTTGCCCCCTGGAACCGACATGTTCTCAGTTTTCATGAACTGTCAAGAACATAGATTGGAACCGTGGGCTAAAATCATGCCACTGTTTGTATATAACAAAGAGCTTCCATTTTTTGAAACTCTGGTTCCAACCATTGACACAGTTCGATTCGGTTACGTTATGGAAAGGCTTTTGTATGTCAATTATCCGGTGCTATTTGTTGGAGACACAGGTAAGACTACCGAAATAATTATTTGACTATTTTTTTTGTAAAAGGTGTTGGAAAGTCTGTGATTGCAAAAGACGTGTTGAACAAATTATTCGATACGAATCTGTTTGTTCCCGCAGCGTTAAATTTTTCGGCACAGACAAGCAGTTTCCGAACCCAAGAAATCCTTGAATTAAAACTCGAAAAGAAGAAGAAAACCCTTCTTGGAGCTCCTATGGGGAAGAAGGTTATCCTTTTTGTAGATGACGTAAATATGCCTAAACTTGAAACATATGGAGCCCAGCCACCAATTGAGTTATTGAGGTAAAGTAATAAGAGTAATTTATCTCAGTAACCATTCTATGTACAGGCAATTTCTATGTTATGGCGGTTTATACGATCGCGAGAAACTTTTTTGGAAAGAAATTAGAGACGTAATTATTACTGCTGCCTGTGCTCCTCCAGGTGGCGGTAGAAACCCACTGACACCCCGATTTATTAGGCACTTTGGAATGTTGTTAATCCCTCCACCAAATGAATTCTCCCTTAAAGCAATTTTTAAAGTAAATTTGAGCTTTGAATTTCTGTGGCTTAGACAAATTTTCTAGGCAATCTTGAAAGGGTTCCTTTTTGATTTCTCCAACGACGTCAGGGATTTGGGTGAATATATGGTGAATGCAGCTGTTGAAGTCTACATGAGAATAGCTACAGACTTATTGCCCACACCGGCAAAATCCCATTACGTATTCAACCTGCGGGACTTATCAAAATGTGTACAAGGAGTGCTCCAAGCAGACTCTGGGACAATGAGGGAGGAATCGGCCATGTTGAAATTGTTTTATCACGAATGCCTGAGAGTTTTTCATGATCGCCTCATCAATGTCGAGGATAAGTCCTACTTTTATCTCTTGATGAGGGAGATTTGTGGTCGAAATTTTGGATCGGCAGTAGTAGCTCTTCCGGACGAACCTATCATTAAAAGTCCGCCAATACTTCTCTTTGGCGACTTTATGGTATTTGGTGCAAATAAGGAAGACCGAATCTATGAAGAAATCACAAATGTAGACAAAATGAAAAGCGTCCTTCAAGTAACTTTGATTTTCTATTCGGATAAAATAAAGAATTTTTTTTATTAGGACTATCTAGACGACTATAACCTTTTAGCTTCCAAAGAAATGCAACTGATTTTCTTCATGAACGCTGTTGAGCACTGTGTTCGCATAGCCAGAATTTTGAGATCGGAACGTGGAAATGCGTTACTCGTTGGTGTTGGTGGCATGGGAAAGCAAAGTTTAACTAGACTAGCATCGCATTTAAATGCTTACAGGTAAAAAAAAAGATGGAATACTTCTAAAACCACATTGTTTTAGATGTTTCCAAATTGAACTAACACGAAACTATGACCATGGATACTTTTTTGATGATTTAAGAAAAATATATTTCAATGCAGGCGCCAAGAATGAAAACTCCGTATTTCTATTTACAGACACCCAAATAGTTCAGGAAGACTTTTTGGAGGATATCAACAATATGCTCAATTCAGGTCTGGACCACTTCCATTAACATGGACTGAAAGTATTGTTATAGGGGAAGTACCAAATCTATTTGAAGCTGATGAGTACGAAAAGGTTATTATTGCTGTCAGAGATTCGGCAAAAGAAGCCGGAATTGACACAGCTAACAGAGATGGAATTTTTGACTACTTTATTAGAAGAGTACGAAGCAATTTACATTTGGTAATTTGTATGAGTCCAGTAGGAGATGCCTTCAGGTAAAGGTTTTTGGTATTTTTGTAAATCCACGTTTTAATTTGATTGAATTAGACGCAGATGTAGAATGTTTCCATCATTGGTGAATTGCTGTACCATAGACTGGTTCGAAAAGTGGCCCTACGAAGCTTTACTGTCCGTGGCGGAAAATTCCTTAAAAGGTTTGGCAAGTCCGGAAGTTTGCACAAATTTATCAGTTATTTGTGTGATGCTACACGAGGTAATTTCTCTACGTAGAATAGTTTCGTTTAAATTTTTAATTCAGAGCGTCGAACAAATGACAGAACGATTCTACAACGAAATGAGAAGACATTATTATACTACACCCAGCAGTTACTTGGAATTGATTAAACTATATAAAGTAATGTTGGAAACGAAGAAACAAAAAGTTATTAGGACCAGAGACCGAATTGCAAACGGATTAAGAAAAATATACGAAACGAATTCCGTGATTCAGTCGATGAAAGATACGCTGGTCGCCTTGGAGCCAGAATTAGCGAAGAAGTCGATTGTCGTGGAGCAACTCATGATACATCTGGCAAAAGAACAGGCTCAAGCAGACAAAGTTAGGAATATTGTCAAAAACGATGAAGAAGTTGCCAAGGTAAGTTGCTTCACAAACTAATACATTAAGTATTGAAGCAATCCAAAGCAGCATTTAGTGTACCAGTAAGCAATCAAATCCTGATTACAGTGATAATACTACAATGTCAACTTGACACTACTTACTCAATACTTTAATTTATAAAATAATCTGCAAAATACGATTCGTAGTCTCTTGGTTGCCTTGTTGAGTTCTCATGGATGCACTACTTGTCAAATGGTAGATTTTTTTCGGCCAAAGAGGTCTCGAGCAAGCTCTCCTCCTCTTTTTAGCCTAAAAAAATCTGCCATTTTGACTCGTAGTTGACAACCATTCGGACGTCAAAACCCGCGGCAATCAAGAAACTACTCGTCGTATTACTATTGATTATTGTAATTATTATTCAACATAGGCAAAAGCTGAGGAAACTCAAGCACTAGCAGATGATGCCCAGCGAGACCTCGACACTGCACTGCCAGCTTTAGACGCAGCGACGAAAGCACTGGAAGCCCTCAACAAAAATGACATCAATGAGTTGAAAGTTTTCCAAAAACCTCCAAAACTGGTGCAGTTTGTCATGGAATCGATTTGTTTATTACTGGGAGCAAAGTAAGAGCCCAAAACAGCTTTTTCAGTTTTTCACTTTCCGTTACAGAACTGACTGGGCTGCAGCTAAATTAGTTCTTGGAGATGTCAATTTCCTAAAGAAATTACAAGACTACGACAAGGATCACCTCACTGATACTATGTTGAGAAAACTGAAGACTTACATAGAACATCCCGATTTTATCCCAGAGAAAGTGGCAACAGTTTCCAAAGTGTGCAAGAGCATGTGCATGTGGGTTAGGGCTATGGATATGTATGCAAAAGTGTTTAAAATTGTGGAACCAAAAAGGAAACGGTAGGTTTATATTACAAGCATATTAAAAGTATTAAAGTCTGTAATTTAGACTAGAACAAGCAGAACGAGAACTGAATCAAGTTATGGGTTTGCTGAGAGAAAAACAGAGGCAACTAGCTGAAGTTGAAGCGATGATAGCAGCTTTAGAAGCTCAATTTAACCAAACTATGGCGGAGAAGCAGGCACTAGAAGACGATATTGAGTTGACGTCAAATCGATTGAACAGGGCAGGTCGTCTGAATATTGCTTTAGGGGATGAACAAGGTCGCTGGGAAAAATCTGTTGAAGTAAGAAACATTTTTTGTCTTTTTTATTTATCCGTCTTTAGGATAGCGGAGTTGAACTTCAAAACCTTCTTGGTGATGCTTTAATCGCTGCAGCTTGCGTTGCCTATTTAGGAGCCTTCACAAGCTTCTATCGTAAAATCTTAGTGGACTTGTGGGTGGATAAATGTAAAGAATTTGAAATACCATCATCTGCCATATTTAGGTAAAACAACCAAGAAATTATTTCAAATGAAAATGTTTTTTCCATAGTTTGATCACAGTTTTGGCCGATCCTTACGATATTCGTATGTGGAATTCCTACGGATTACCTAGGGATGCAGTTTCTACCGAGAATGCGATTTTGGTCACTCAGGCCAGCAGATGGGCGTTAATGATTGACCCTCAGGAACAGGCCAATCGATGGATACGTGCAATGGAAACCAAAAATGACCTCAAAATTTGCAAGTTGACAGACTCTAATTTTATGAGAGTGTTGGAAAGTGCAATTAGAATTGGTAAGCCCGTTCTTCTTGAAGAAGTTGGAGAAGTGCTTGACCCAACACTGGGACCTATTCTTACCAAACAAACTTTTATGCAGGTAAATTGAGGGTTTTAATGCTGCTTTCAGGCTGCCGCTGTAGCGTAGCTTGAAAGTGATATAAAGATCTTTTCATCATTTTTGTGAAATTAAATAGGGGGGCAGACTTTTGATAAGATTGGGAGACTCGGACGTGGAGTACGACATGAATTTTAGATTTTACGTAACGACCAAGCTGGCCAATCCTCACTATTTGCCCGAAATATGTATACAAGTAACCATAGTGAACTTCACCGTTACTCCGTCGGGATTGGAGGATCAGCTATTGGCGTAAGTTGTCTGTCAACGAGAAAGTTTTAAAGATTTTATTGTAGGGATGTTGTGCGACTGGAACGACCGGATTTAGAAAAACAGAGAACGGAGTTGATCATAAGAATCAACGATGATAAAACACAACTGAAAAATATAGAGGATAAAATTTTGAAATTGCTTTTCCAATCAGAGGGAAACATTTTAGACGATGAGGAACTTATAGAAACCCTCAACGAGAGCAAGGTACTTTCCCATTGTTTCAAATGTAGGGCTATTTTTTTTTTAAGGAAACGTCGGCTGTTATTGCAGCCAGACTGATTGAAACTGAGTCGACAGAACAGAAAATTTCGGAAGCCAGAGAGAAGTACAGATCGGTGGCGATTCGTGGTTCAGTACTTTATTTCGTCATTGCTCAACTCGCTGAGATTGATCCCATGTATCAATATTCTTTGAAGTACTTCAATCAGGTGAGTACCTATATTGTAAAAAATTAATCTGCTATTTGGAAAAATTAACCAGCTATTTAACAATGTAATTGACACGAGTGAAAAAAGTGACGATCTTCAAGTTCGCCTCCAAATTCTGTCAAGAGAAATCACCTTATTTGTCTACACAAACGTTTCGAGAGGATTATTCGAGCGACATAAACTCGTCTTTAGTTTTATGTTGTGCGTAGCAATTCAGCAAGACTCGGGATTAGTTACTGACATGCAATGGAGTTACTTATTGAGGGGACCAGTGGGAGCCAAAATGGAGTTAGCTCCCAAACCTCCCTACCCACAAATCTCGGATGCCATGTGGACGGGAGTGCATTATCTCGAAGAAAATATGGAAGAATTTGCAAACTTACCACAAGATATAACGCGCGTCATCGAGATAAAAATTGAGGATTTTCACCAAGTTGCCTTTCTATTTGACTACAATAAACTTAAACTTGATGTTGTAGGAAATACAAGTCGTGCCAGAACTAAAAGAGAAAAGTCCCAGAAACTGGAACAAGCTCTTGAACGATTTCCAGAAACTGTTACTTTTGAAAACTATGAAAGAAGAAAAATTGGTTTTTGCCATCACAGAATACGTGAAAAACAAACTTGGAAAAGCCTTCATCGAAAGTCCTCAAATTTCCCTACAAATACTGTACGCAATTTCGGTTTATCCCAAAAATAAATTTTCGTTTTAGTTATCAGGATACATCAAACACGGTACCGTTGATATTTGTGTTGAGTACCGGTTCTGATCCGTTCGGCGCTTTTCAAAGGTTCGCGGAAGAAATGGGCGTCAGGGACAAAATCCAATCGATTTCCTTGGGGCAAGGGCAGGGACCCGTGGCGGAAAAAATTATAGAGCACGGATTGGAACGCGGTGATTGGGTCTTTTTACAGGTACTTCTTTTATCTGTAATCCCTAAAAACTGCTGCCGCATGAAGTCTCAGATATTAGTGACAAAAATTTGGTGTTTCTTATCCAATGTTAAAGAGATATACGAATCTTCAAAGGCTATTTTTGCTTTCTATAGGATTTTGAAGAATATGAAATTTAAGCAACAGTCCACTTCTGGCACATCAACTTTTAAATTTTAAACGCAAACCCCCATTTCTCACGTCCCCATAAGAAAGGCCTTCAAATTCTGCTTCCAAAGATGTATTCACACTCAGTGCCCTTTTGACCAAAAGCTAAAAAATTCGAGATTTTTATCGGACTTGAAAATCGCGGTATACAGCCCAAGCCCCTGAACCGATTTGGCTCAAATTTTGCACATAGGGATTGTACTACACGTTGAAGAGCTGAAGAATTTTGGGATTCAATCGACCGACGAAAAGTACCGTTTTGGCACACCAATTTTTAAATTTAAAATTATTCTGTCATTTAACCATCCAAAACAAGTTTTTGAAAGATTTATTGTCACCATCAGAAAGGTCTTCAAATTCTGGTTTTAAATAAGTCACAATTTATTCGTATTTAGTGCCCTTTGGGTCAAAAAATCGAATTTTTGTAATAGCAACAAAAACAGAATATAGCCCAAACTACTGAATCGATTTGGCTGAAATTTGGTACATGGAGATTGGGTGAGCCATTGAAGAGCTGAAAGGCTTTTTGGAAGCAATTGGTCCACGGGAAGTGTCCTTTTGCCATATCAACTTTAAATTTTAAGTCCAAGGCCTCCTTTTTATGTCGCCATTAGAAAGGCGATGAAATTCTGGTTCAAAAAATGTATTCACAGTTTCTACCATTCAATTTCTTTCACGTCATAAGAGATTGAAAAAGTCGGTGTACTTTTTTACAGCTGTTTTTTCCCTAAGTTTAGGCCGATGATACAAATTAATCACACTAAATTTCAAAATTTGACTATTGGTCTATAGAAAGCAAAAATAGCCTTTGGAGCCTCGTATATCTCTTTAACATTGGGTAAGTAACATACCAATTTTTTTTCATTAATATCAGAGACTTAATGCAGCGGCAGGTTTTAGGAATTGCATGGAACTACCCTTAACAGACGATTGTAATGCCGGTGAATTTCAGAACTGCCATTTAGCAACGTCATGGATGCTGGCTATGGAAAGAATCGTTTTAAAAATTGCGGAAGACACGGCTACAGTCCATAAAGAATTTAGATTGTACATGAGCTCGATGCCATCGAAGGCCTTCCCTGTCTCAGTTCTTCAAAATTCAGTCAAAGTAACGAATGAACCACCAAAAGGCATTCGGGCGAATGTCAAGAGGGCCCTCACTGAAATGACCACTGATTTTTTCGAAGATCATCGTAAGAGAATAATTTTAAAGCAACAAAAATATCTTACTTTTATTACCGCAGCTTTGGAGCAGGATTGGAGGTCAATGCTGTTCGGAATGTGCATGTTCCATGCCATTATACAAGAAAGAAAGAAATTTGGACCTCTTGGATGGAACATTACCTATGAATTTAACGACAGCGACAGAGAATTTGCGCTTAACACTTTAAAGATGTTTTGCGCTGAAGGATCAATACCGTGGGATGGTTTGGAGTATTTAACTGGAGAAATAACGTATGGCGGACGGGTGACCGACTACTGGGATTTGCGTTGTTTAAAAACCATATTGAAAATATTCTTCGCACCCCACATATTGAACAAGAACTACAAATATTCACCGTCCGGGGTCTATTTTTGCCCTTCTTACGAGAAGTTGCAAGAATATCAAGATTTCACCGACAGTCTACCAATCATAGAAGAACCGGAAATTTTTGGTATGCACGAAAACGCAAATATCGCCTATCAAATCAAAGAAACTCAGAACATTCTTTTGACGATTATGGAAAGTCAACCGCAGACTTCCGGCGGTGCGGAGGGACAACAAACGGACGAACTCGTCTATGAATTGGCCGACCTGGTCACAGATTCTGTACTGGTGAAGATTGAAACCGAAGAAGTGAACATTCACATGTTCAAGGTATGTATACGTACAGGGTGCCTCAGAATTCTCTCACTTAATTTTCGCTAAACAACGAAGGGTAAACAGTTCAGCACCAGGGGCCAATAGTTCTGCACTATTTCCAAGGCAACAAGAAACAACATAAATTTTCATTGATAGTATCTTGTTACCTAGGAAATAGCACATCCGACATAAATTTCCTTCAAAACCGAAATCTGATTGGTCCACTTGAACCTCTTATAACTGGAGAACTAAAGTGGGCGCCACATAGGCTGTGTTATGCTGTGCTATTTTTCGCATAGGAGGTAGTTTGTCATTGCATGGCATGAAAGTGTTCACAATGTTCATGTCCGTAAGGTCGATGCTGTTAGCTGTCAGGGATATTTGACAGCGTACCATAGTTATAGGTTAGCCGAGTTGTTGCGTTTTAAATCCCTTGAGAAGTTGGATATCCGGCAGTACGACATTTTCACTACCTAACCTCAAATCTTGAAGCTGATTGCAGGGTATTTAATGCACTTCTGTCATGAACAGGGTCGACATTGGCACGGAAGTTAAAACCGAACCAACTTCTGTGCGGCTCTGTGCAAAAGTTCAAACATATCAAGGTCATGAAAACACAGCATAGCACGTCTCATGTGCAATGTGATCACTTCTGTTGGAATTGTATGTATAAACTTCTGTGTTTTCCATTGACATAGCACATCACAAGCTATGTGGCGCCCGCTTAAACTGGCGGTCAAATGAACCTTTCAGGCTAAAATTCTAACGTCTGTTCAAATGACTACAACTTTTTACACAGCGCCGCAATTGTAAATCGCTTTTTTACGTTAGAAAGATGGTTTTATTGGCTTCATTCCAGTGTTACCATAAGAGTGTTGGTGTTTTCATCCATTGGTTCCATGGTTGTTTCCAAACAACTTGCAAAAATGTGAAGTTTTAGACCATCCCGAATTCCAAGAAATTTTTTTTATTTGTTTAATGAGTGGAACAGGTGCTCAGGATCAATATCTCGAGACCCTTTTGTCGTTTTTTGCCGATAACACTTCGTCCCCCAGGAACAAAAAAAATTTTTTTTATTAACCCCCTGATAACTTCTTCATTCATCAACCAATTTTCAAAGTCAATATCTTTGTAAGATATTATGATGTCCTTATATTTTGCATTATACCTTGATTCTTTTATTCTTGTTCTCCTCTCTTGTATATCTATGTCTCTATCTCTCTCCCACATTGCTGCATTCATCTATCTCCCTTGTTCTCTTCGTCGTTTGATGTCTTCCCATGCGTATCCATTTCTCTCGTAATATTTTTGTCTTTTCTTCGTGGCTGCCCCTTTTTGAACACCTCATCAATATCATTTATAAATATTGTAAACAGCGTTGGGCTGAGTGGGCACCCCTGTCTTACACCTTTTCTCGTCCAGAAACATTCGCTCTCTAATCCATGTTCACTATTTTCTATTTATTATTTTACTATTGGACCCTAGAAGTTTTGGAAAACACGTATTCACTCAGAATTTTTTGATGTCGGGTGCTCCATTGAAATTAAGTGCGAGCGTTCTGAGACCCTGCCTGACCCAAAAATTTGAGCTGACAATTCAAAATTACCCTAGAGAGACGACAAGGGTAGACTGCCGTCACTGACTACAGTATTAGTGCAAGAAGTCGATCGTTACAATATGTTATTGAAGTTGATTCATTCTTCTATGGCCAACTTGAAAAAGGCTATTAAAGGTCTTGTCGTTATGTCTGACGCCCTAGAAGATGTTTACAAGGCTTTCACCAACAATCAAGTTCCGAAAATGTGGTCGGCCAAAGCTTACAATTCTTTAAAGAGTCTGGGCAGTTGGGTTAGAGATTTAATTTTAAGGCTGGACTTTATATGTGTAAGTAAATATAGAAAACTTACTTTAAAACCATTTCCAACGTATTTCTAATTGTAGATTTGGTTGAGGTGCGGTCACCCTACTTCTTATTGGCTTTCGGGCTTTTATTTTCCGCAGGGCTTCCTTACTGGAACTTTACAAACCCATGCAAGAAAGTATAACTTGCCCATCGATCAACTCAAGTTTGATTTTGAGATCAAGAAAGCCATAATAGAGCAAGAAGAAGTGAAAAAAGTTCATGATGTTGATGAAAGAGAGGTATATTGCTGAATACCTTTGGGGCTATATAAAGCTGCGTTTTTTTTAGAACTACGAGGTATACAAAGATCTCGATCGGCCTCAAGATGGAGCCATAGTTCACGGTTTATTTGTTGATGCTGGGCGTTGGGATATACAGCGCATGAAGTTGGTAGATGCAAAGCCAGGTAATAGTTTCATATTTGTCCACCAATTTAACATCCTTTCCAGGTGAAGTAAATCCGCTACTACCTGCTATTTGGCTAGTTCCCAAAACAAAAATGCCAGAGAACGATGCAAGATATGTTTGTCCTCTTTATAAAACTTCTATTAGAGCCGGTGTACTGTCGACCACAGGACACAGCACCAACTTTGTAATTGGGGTACTCCTACCCACCGATCAAGCTCAAAGTTATTGGATTATGAAAGGAACCGCTTTACTGACACAAGTGACCGATTAGATTCGTAGGTTTATTATAAATATATTGAATAAAACAATTGAAATTCTTCATCAATCTTCTGTACTTACGAAATCAACGTTTGCTGTAAATGTGCGATTTCTTCTGGAATCCTTTCTGTCACGTATTTTCTTGAAGATTCGGAATAGTTCGTGTAGGTATCCAGAAAGTTTATAGCAAACGCCACTTCTAGGAGTAATTCTGAATATTTTGTGCTAAAAACATGAGTAAAGTTTTCGCGTCGAGATGAATAAAAGGCAGTTTACCTAGTAGTCATGTCAGTTGTGTATTTTATTATGAGGGTTAAAAAATCTTCGTTTAGTTTGGTATGAAACTGTTTAATAACAGTGTGAACTGCAACTGTGAACGCTACTCCATCAAGTTGTTCTGTAGTTCTCTTACTCACGTTTGCTAAAATAAAGATAATTCAAACTGAACGAAGATACGCGTGAATTGTATACCAAACTGCTTTATGAGGGATAACTTTTGTAAATGAGCTATCACAAACACGAACAACGTTTTTGAGTGGTTTTCGTTAAAATTTGACGTTATGTATATTTTGTTGAAAGGGTTATTTAAGCCTGCATAATCGAAATAATGGGAGATGGTTAACATAACATCTTCACTTGGGGTAAATTTACCATTATTGGCATTAAGTAGTAGTGCCCTAAAAATTAAAATTCTTTCACAAATCTTACTAAACAATGTACTCACTTATTCAGGGATCGAAGGGAAGATTCCAAATTCTTGGCATTGAACTTGCAGGACTTGTTCAGATGGAAAGTTATCAAATTTCTCAACAACTGCAGCTGTCCAACCATCAAAATGCAGTCAAGAAATTCATTCCATATCTTAGTAGTTCTGTTTATGCAGTTCTGGTAAAATTTTGGTGCATTTTGTATTTCCACAGATGCTTCAATTTCCTTGTGAATGTTCACTAACACGTTATTCCAAGCACTCGTCTTTGAGTTTTTACTTTCAAGACATCTGGATATTTTTTGTAAATGCGAAACAATCATGAAAGAGAAAAGCCGATCTAAACCAACTAAACCAGAAATTTCAATTGCGGATGCCACGAGACAAATGGCTTCTTTGCACAAAACAAGTTTGTGCGTTTTAATGTCGTACCATGAAGAAGTCTGGGTGAGATAAACCGAAACTCTGAAAGTTTGGGTTTAGAATACATATACTCCGCAAGTCACGACGTCAGTAATTTCGACTGTTACAAAATAAAAAAAGAAATTGACTAGCTTGGTACTTGGATTGACATTACCGAAAACTTGTGATTGAACAGTCGCAAATACCCGAATATTAAGTGTTCATACCTCGGATCAGTTATGCGAATGATTTCTCTAGCCAAACGTCCAATGAAGTTTTGATTAATGTTGTCCAAAGAGGGGTAAAAAGGAATAGGAACGTAACGACTTTGGAAAGTGCTTGCCCACGTGTGCACTTTGTTTCTTAAAAAACCGTTACATTCTTGTTCAACGTTGTAGTTGATAATCCGAGTGACTTCCTCCTGCCAAATTTTCAGTCCATTGATATTTATGTAATCCTAGAAGAACCAAATTAAAGTGAATAGATATTTTTCCAAACAAGTACTTGAATATACTCGAAAGAACGTTTATATCCATCCATAATTTTACTTATTGAAGTTAGGCGTTGCTCAAGCTCTTCAGGTTTAGCTTTTGAGCTAAAAACCAAGCCTAAGTGCAGCGCTTTAGAAATGTACTGAACCAATTCCTTGCGAATTCCATCTTCAAGCAGCTTTTTTGGGTCCAGGCAAATCACTCCTACTAACGTACTCTTCATCATCCTCATTCCTGTTAAAAAAAAGACAATGCAAGATAACAATGGAAATACTGGACAACTTCGGTGGAAAAATGCACTATCACTAGAAACACCCCACTAGCTTCCCCAAAGCTTCGGCTTTGATAAGGAGCACATTGTGTTCGAAACGCGTCAGCAGTGAAAATCAAGTGTTTCGGTGTAGTGGGGTGTTTCTAGTGATAATGCAAGATAATTCCATGTAATTCCTAAAAACTGCTGTGGCATGAAGTCTCAGATATTAATGAAAAAAATTTGGTATGTTACTTATCCAATGTTAGAGATATACGAGGCTTCAAAGGCTATTTTTGCTTTCTATAGGATTTTGAAGAATATGAAATTTTCTCCTGATCAGCAAAACATGGTATTAAAAAAAATCATATCATCTAAAGTATAACAGATATCGGATTGAGCCAAAGTTTACCTGAAAGTTCAAGGATTTACCTACAATCTCATGCACTAGAATCGTCACAATTTCATTGCCCACTATTGACATCTCTGGAACTATAAGATCGGTTAAATTAGATAAAAATTGGTTTTTTTAAAGGTGATGTATAGCGTTTTCAGTTCTGAGAGTATCTCTATTTCATTTTTTGGACCAACCTAATAAACCTATGGAGAACCTACTAAAAATTTAACTATTTTAAACTAAATCCATACCTACCCCAAACAAACACTTACTAAAAATTCGAAAATGGGCCTTTTTGTCTTTAAAATGGAAATTCTCTAAAAAATTGCACTAAGGTTTTTGATACGGCAATACAACAGCTGTCGTAAAGGCACTTTCCGTAGACCGGTCTGCCCCAAATTCTAATCAGCACCTACAAAGCCCCCACTGAATATGTGTGCCAAATTTCATCTCGATACGTTCAGCAGTTTGAGCTGTAGCGTGATCACAGACACACAGACAGACATTTTTTCAAAAACCGCTTTTTTGGGTTCCCAGGACCCTAAAACGTAAAGATTTCATGTTTTTGGCGATTCGATTTTTTTGAATTTTCCTATCGATTCCAGTAACTGCTTCTCGAAGCGTAGAAGTTAAAAAAATTAACAAACAGAACAGTTTACCCCTTTTTCACCTTAAAACAAAAAAGTAAAGAACAAATTCAAAAGAAATCGACAACCTGCCCCAAAGAATGTCAATTTACAAAACCTAAAAACAACCTTATTCTAAAAAACAGTAAAATCCTTTAAGAAAAGCAAAAAAGAAAAATGAAACCTAACTTTAAGGGTAAGTTCCCTCCACACCCCCCCTTTTTATTGTTCATGTCCTTGTTAATGGTTGCCCTTTAATTTTAGCTTTTTATAACCTGTTTTTCAACATCGATTTGTGCTGATGATGACCCCGGTTTAGAGGGGTCGAAACCTGGGTACACCAATAATTTTTTGTGGGATCGACTTCGAGGAAATATTATTTCAACCTTTCCGTCCAATTAAAAAAGAAATTATCCCCCTGTAAACAAGAAATAAAGATGCTCAAAGATTTCCCTAATCCCCTAACAACAGAATCAATTCCTTATACTTAATTAGACCCCCTAAAAAATCTAAAATCCACTAAAAGAATCGACCAATTTTCAAGAACTCAAAAGCATTACACAATTTAAGCCCTTCTTTATAAACTTTATCCCCCCCCCCAGGCCCAAAGTTAACCTAAAATTTAAATATTAAGAAAAAATTCCAAACACTTAATTTAAGTTTTTCTATACCCCAGGAATAAACAAACCCACTTATTTTTACTATACGGGAAATCACACACAACTAGAAAATACCCCCCACCTTTCTTCTTTCCGCGCCCCCGCCGCGCCGTATGTAGAAACTTCCTTAATATACAAATTGATTTAAACATAATAGCTATTAACATACCTAGGAATGTTATGACTATCATAACAGACGCAGATGTCAATTGAAATCCGAGCTCGGAGAGCGAGGATTTTAAGACATCTAAGTCTGTTATGATTCATAACATCCGAGGTTTGTTCAATAGTTTATCGGTTTAAAGCGATTAAAGCCAAAATTAAAAAAATGTTGCGTGAATTCGCGTCATTTTGACAATCGAGATGACAGCATTTGAATGGGGTCATTGTTGTCATGAATGGTTATGGGCTTGTTGTCTAGAAACCATTAGATAACGTTATGATCTGCTTACCAGCCTATTTTTATGCATGTTAAGAACGCTTTAATCGCCTGAAACCGGTAAAATTATTTACGTTACTCAAGATAAGACATTATTAAAATCCAAAGGTATTATCAAACAAAATTAATTGTAGCTAATTGGTAAATATTATTACTAAGAATTATCTATCTAAACATTATCCCCCCTTGTGCTCAAGGTGATAAATTAAAGTAATTTATCTTAACAAAAATAAATTCTCTATATTTCATTTTTTGGATTAACCCCACCGTAAACGGGAAAAGGATGCAAATACTCCTACTTCCAGACAGTATCGAAATGTACTTGAAGTACAGTACTGATTAGTTTTTGTACTTAAAGTACCGGTACTTAAGTACTTTGAAAATTCGGTACTGGTACTAGGTATTTCAAGTACTTCTTAAAAGTACTTGATACTGGTACTTGAATAATTTTTTCGAGCGAAGTATTTGTACTTGGTATTTTAAACCATGCGGCATCAAGTACTTAAGTATCGAGTACTTAAGTATCGAGGACTTAAGTATCGAGTACTTAAGTATCGAGTTCGGTACTGAATCTTTTACTGAAAAATGGAGGGTTTTTAGAATATTTATTAGGTTGGGGCATATCCAAGAACGACTTCACTTTGTTCATTTCTTAGAAGCCTGAAATTCGCAAAACAATACCATAAATCTTATTGAAATGGAGCACTTTTTGCGTGGTGTCGTTATCAGAACTCGAAATTATTACGGACACGGGGTGCACACTGCAATCCTGTCACTTTTTCATGTAAATAAGATGGCACATGACATGTTTACAATCACCCTCACCGAAAACGCAGCGGTCTGGACGTCAGTCAAATGTTTTTTTGTAACATGTGCCATCTTATTTACATGAAAAATTGACAGGCAGACGGGAGCAAATGATATTCAGGGCCGCAATTTTTTTTACAAATTTGATATACCTACCGAAATTGTCGCTAGCCCGCTGTCTATAAGAGTATACTCAATAACAAGTAGATACTTGAGTACTGTGTCAAGTACTTAAGTCCTGAAAGTACTTAAGTACCTTATTAAATACTCAGTCTCTTATTTTACTTAAGTACTATGTCAAGTACTTAAGTACTTCATTAAATACTCAGTCCCTTATTTTACTCAGTACTTTTAAGTATTGGTACTGGTACTGGGTACTTAACGTGTGCGCACTAGTAAAGTACTGGACTGCAATTTTCAAGTACTTCTATCCAGTACCGGTACTTGATACTTGAAGTACATTCAAAATATCAAGTACTTAGTACTTGATACTTAAGTACTTTTTTTCGGTACTTGGCCCAGCTCTGCTTCCAGAGCTCTCGAGTATTTGCGTCCTTGTTGTTTCGCTTACGGCAAGGTAATGTGGAAAGTGAACTAGAGATACTCTCAGACGAAAACGCTATAAGAATATGTAAAGAATTCTTCGATATCTTGATTCGTTCCTGAGTTATTACGCCAAAAATCGGCTTTTCAAAAATGTCACACGATGCCAATACGAATTTTATTCGTTGAATTCAAATTCTTTCACGTCATAAGAAATTGAAAAAGCCGGTGCACTTTTTTACAGTTGTTTTTTCACTAAGTTTAGGCGGATTATACAAATTAATCACACCAAATTTCAAAATTTGGCGATCTGTCAACAAAGCCCAAGTTGGTTACATTTTTCATTTTTGAAAAGTTAATTTTTGTGTGCATCCAGTTGTGTTAAAATCCAATATGACGGCCATAAGAAAAAGAAAAGTTGACTGTCGTTGCTCAAAATCTAGAAGGCATAGAAAATTTCTATTAATCAAATTAAAAGTTAATGAGGATATCGGACTAAAATTGTTTTAATTTGATAACAAAATGGCGGACGCGAACCCAATTATGATTTCTATTAATGTCACTGAATTGGCAGCGATTTTCAGTTTTTTGAGGATAACTCAATAACGAATCAAGATATCGAACTCTTTACCGATTCTTAATCACCCTTAAAAAGCGCAGCTTTTTTATAATTTAACCGGTTTTCCAACTCTAATCCCAATAATGGGCAATGACATTGGCAACACCCTATAAGCTCGATATTAAAAAAATCGTAAGTCGGGTACTAATAGAAAATGCAAAAAAAACAGCTATACTAGATGATAATACTAGGTGAACTCTGTATATTCTGTAATTTACATCTGACACACCGCGAGCTATAATTAAGTCGGCACTATTTTTATATAAAGTACATAGTCGACTGTCTATAACTTTGAAACAATCTAGCTTTGAGCTTTTTTCTTTCATCCAGGAAAAAATGTGGAAATTTCCGTTCTTTCTTGAATGTTTCCAAATTTTTTCCATAAACAAATTTTCGCTATTGTAACGATTCTAGTACATGAGATTGTAGGCAAAACCTTAACTTTCAGGTAAACTTTGGCTCAATGCGATATCTGTTATAGGTACTTTAGAAGATATGATTTTTTTTAATATTCTGTTTTGCTGATCAGGAGAAAATTTCATATACTTCAAAATCCTATAGACAGCAAAAATAGCCTTTGAAGCCTCGCATATCTCTTTCATTGGATAAGTAACATACCAAATTTTTTTCATTAATTTCTGAGTTTTCATGCGGCAGCAGTTTTTAGGGGTTGCATGGAATTACCCTCAAACTTTAAACCAATTAAGTACCTTGGCTAAAGACAGAAACTGAATGTGTTAATTCCGCCACCTCAAACCTCTCGTTCAACTGGGCAAAATCTTTTAATTTGTCCTTATCGAGCCTCGTGGGAAGTTCCTTTAACACTGAAGTTTGTATTTCAATAATCCTCGCCATTTTCTCAAACATCATTTTTGGAATAATTTGCAAAACTTTCCTGACGTATATTTCTAACTCACTGCTGTAATATTGGGAAACGGATACTAAGTCTTCACTATGAGCTTGATTAATTCTCAACAAAGGTATCTCCAAAGCTGATGCCAGTTTCAAGAATACCGCCCTCAGCTTACTAACTAAAGTAGGCTCCCTCTTTATTCCATACTGCATAATAGGAGTGAATAAATCAATCAATTCCCAGGCGTAGCTTAAATCGCCTACAATCTGCAGCGTGATCAAAACGTCCTCCTTAATGTTCATATTTCTAATCATTTGATCGAGGAACTTTCTCGTTTCTGACAAAAACTGAATTATTTGCATATTCGATTCCAGTTGATGGAATTCTTGAACTTCCTCCAGGGCTTGAATGAGCTGAATGATTTTTCGAGAGGAAGCTGTGTCGTCTTTAACAAGACTCTCAACTTGTTTTGAAATCTCAACGAACCATTTTTCCAGGTTTTGGTTCTTCTGAATCCGTGTTAATGGTTTGACACCACTAAACACTTCAGACAATTCAACCAAATTCTTAAAACTTTCTTCCTTTAAATCCAGCCACTGACTATCTTTTTCCAATAAAAGATCCTTGTAGATGTCTTTCGTTATCAGCTCTAACTGAGCGGTGTTTAACAATAATTTAAACAACTCCTCAGGTTCACATTTAGACTCAGTTATAACTATTTCTCGAATCTGTTTCAACTTTTTGTTTTTATCAGCCTTGCCCTGTTGTGATATTGTATGCAACAGCAACCAACGAATTGTAAAATTACAGTCTCTTAGTAAATTGATTACATTATTGATATCTTTTAGAAGAGTCTCTTTAGTGACAACGCCTTCTTTGAGTTTTAAATTTGTAGCTTTTAACAGTGGGACAACATCTGAACCATACTGGTTGGCATAAGTTTTTACATTTACAGTCTCCAGAGTATTATTCAAGGCCAACTTGGCTGCTTTGAACGAGTCCCAGACTTCAGCAAGATTAACAATAAAACCCATATAAATTGATATCACCCAATTATCAGGAAAATATTTATCAACTATTTCCCTCATTATTGCAGTTTGAGAATGTAAAATATTTGTGGAGAAAAATAAACAAACATAAAGCATTGAAGCTTGATTGGCTAAAGCTGTGCTCCTGTGTTTTGGTAATGGGTAAACAGATAGTTGACTGTAAATATCATCTGATCTCAAATGCCCAATCACCATATCTATGTAAACCCTGCTCCCCGTGTACAAACGGGCACTAGTATTTCCTAGCGCGAGCCCTTCCCGAGAGGCCCGGGATTGGGTACTTTACCTTCAAAACTTGGCGTTTTGGGTGGATGTGTGGTACCTGTGCGAATTTCGGCGTCCGCTTCGCCCTGATTACTTACTACTTTCTTCGGATAGGCTGCCACCAACCTCCAGGTTGTTTTCGTTGGCCTGGAAGTACACCAACTGACTGCGATCCTGGCGCAGATAATTTGGTACCACACTAAATTTTATCTCGTAATTTTGGTAGGTTTAACCGAGCGATTTTGGCTCTCAGCCGCTCGCTCTAGCTGATTTCTCTTACGGAGAACTATGGGGAACCAGAACTCAATTGACAGGTAAATTAAAAGCTCGGGACTTCTAATTAATACATATATTGAAAGAAACTAAGACTAACAGCTGACTTTACCGCCACTACTGAGTAGGGAACAATTTAATACCTTATAAAATAGGAACGGAACGTCGCAAATTCTTACGCTCGGGATTTCGTCGACAATTACATCGGCAACATATCAATGATCAAGTTATACATAAGAGGAAAATTCACATACATTTAGTATATAAAGAAATAGTGGTTAATACAATATTTTTGGGGGCGACTCACCCAATAATCATCCCTTAAACAACGGAGCTCTCTACTGGGCCCGCGATAACGGCGACCTCCGTCCTCTTGCTAAATCTACAGGGTCCGGGGGTGATTTACAACTCCAATCTCCAGGAACTAAGGATTTCCACCATATGACTGAATACGGCTACGCGTGCAACTCGCGTGTTTAATTATTTCCACTAGCAAAATATGTTCTCGCGACAAAGACTCTACTCACTTTATCTCAATTCAACAATTAATTATCAAATATTTAAAACCACGGGGCTCTGCTCCGGCCCTCTATTTAAAGAAAAACAAAAACCTTCTCTCAAGGCTTTCCTACTCAAAAACTTATTCTCGGACGCCGGCTTGGCGGTCCCGCACTCCGAGTCCCCTGACTCGATTTTTTACTCGTACTCGACTTGTCACTTACGCGACTCGGACTTGACTTCTGCCCGTCGCGGACTCGACTTGACTGCTCCCTTCGTCACCACTCTTGGGGGCGGCGAAGAGTTCATGGGAACTTGCTACTCAGCAAGTTTGCTTATCACTTTTCCAGTAAGCTAACTTTACTTATTCGACGTTATTTTATCTGGACTTTCCTGTGGGCACAACTGTGCTTGAACTCCTGACTATGCAATTATCTTTAAAATTGCAACTCGCTCAGGAATGTGCTATATCCTGCCGACTTTTTATGTCTCAACTTTCTGATAAATTTCGACGTACTTTGCTAGCGGTTAATTGATTTGAAAAATAATTCAGGTATAATTCCTTCATGCCTATAGCGACTGCTACATCACCCCCTCCTTAAAAAAAAGAAGGAGTGTCCTTACGACAGTCATTCTTTTCTCTTACAACACATAACATTTATAAAAGTAAAATACAATAAGTTCTCAAATTTAACTCATAAAATATCAACGTTTAGTTGATTCCAATAAAACAATTCATCATAACTCACGGTTTAACAAAGTTTTTAAATCTTCGTAAGATGTCTTCGGATCTTCGGGTAGTCCGGATGCAAACAAGTCTCAAGGTTCGTTCACAGTTCGCGACACTTACGTTTGTGGGTTCGCGACCGAACTTCACTTCTGTCGGTTCTCATCGGTCCAATGAGTCAACTTCGGATACAAGTCTACGACACTAACATTGGTTTGCTTGTTAGCGGTACCACGGGGTTGTGTGTCGTGCACTTCTCGCTGATGAGGTACTGGTCTCTCGGTAAGTACCTCGGGCGTAGCCTCCCTCGGCTCTGGACAGCAATTTTTCGGTGTGTCTGCCTCTTCATCAGAGGGCTTTCTGTCCTGTTTTCTGAGGTTCTCATGAACTACCCACAAGGCAAGGGTGTTCCACACTCCGGCTAGGACAGAGACTCCACATCCAACAACCTGATATATCTGCCAGCTATTGATAGCTACTCCAAGAATATATTTAATCATTCGAAAAACAACATAAAAGCCCATCACTCCACTGATGACGATTCCAAAATCTGTAAACCAACCCCACATATGATATAGGGTGGAATGTGCTAACTTCTTCAGTTCAGCACCATCAAACATACTAATTGAGGTCAACCCTTGATTATCGGTTTCCCCTCCAACTAGTTTTCGTATTAGGATTGTTTCGACCGCCTTTCGTTCTTGTCCAAAAATAATTACTTTTTGGCTCCTTGCCACTTCTTCTTGAGTGTATATTCCACCTGAGCCTAATGGTTTGACCGGTTCGAAACTCAATCTGGGCTCTGGGTCCACGCTTAATGTGATTGGTGGGGTCCTTACGATAGGATGTGGGGCCATTCCTACCCACTGGTCATTAATATAATACATAGGCGGGGAAAGTGAGCTGCAGTCTACCTCTTCTGCGTGGCTCTGGATGATATGGTGTAGTGGTGAGATGAATTTGGTTTCATTATTTACGGCTATCGGTAGCTCGTGATAACACTGATCGGTCCTTCGTAGCGAAACAGGTCGGGGGGTGCACTGCACCAAGTAAATTACTTCTCCCAACACACGACCGACGTATCCCCGTTCGTTAGTCAATAGTTCTCCGATTGAGGATGGATTTGCAGCTGCCATCCACAGTCGGTTCTTTAACACTTCGCGGTGAAGTTCACATCTTCTAAACAAAGTATCTACATAAAGTTTTTCCACCTCGCGTTTGTAGGTGGTTTCCACGTACAAAAATTTACTGTTTATATAAGTCACTAAGTTTATTTCGTTCGCGGGCATTGTTTTTGAACCGCGAAACACAGGGGCTTGTCCAACTTCCAACACCAGCAGGCGCGGATGCTCTGTAACCCAAATTACTCGGTCACAGGCCGCACTTTTCTTCACGAGGGTAACGGCGAAGACTTTGTCTTCTTGCTCCACGACTAGGTAGTGCTGACGTGTAGTTGAGTCCATTACCTTCTCGGCGGTACCTTCGTAAAGGATTATAACGTGGGAGCATTCTTCCTTCGGTTCAACCTCCCACACGGATTCTCCAGCGAGACTATCCATACAAT
Organism: Pycnomerus fuliginosus; assembly: GCA_963924575.1. Classification (NCBI taxonomy): domain Eukaryota; kingdom Metazoa; phylum Arthropoda; class Insecta; order Coleoptera; family Zopheridae; genus Pycnomerus; species Pycnomerus fuliginosus. The sequence goes on along the minus strand of OZ004618.1, from coordinate 30,816,148 downwards.
AACCGCGGAGGTAGCTACACGCTACTCCTCCCGATACTACTATTTCGTTTGTTTCCATTCTTACAACGGCATCATACTCCTTTAAGGAGATTTTAATGGTGGCTTGTACTATTACATTTTCCCAAGTCCTTCCATTTTCGGTGAAAACGGTACCTTGACAAGCACCGTCAGGGTCTATTTTTCCAAATAGCGTGGCATCTATCGACGTGGTTGCGTTCTTCTCTAGGCGTCCCACGTGGATATTGTAGATGCTGGTTGTTTGTGTGCGGTGAGCACTGGCGCAGGCCTCTGCTCCCATCTTGAATATGTACGAGGATAGTCCTCCCGATACTGCTGACACGTGGCTGTGCATGCCACAATAGAACATTTGGCGGTAAACCTCCACCAAGCAGGTTTTCACTGGCTGTCTTCTGACTTCCGGTCTCTGCACCACCTGAACGGACAGGGCCTGGCTGACGAAATTGGACGCATCCCTTTGGCATGGTGCGACCGACCTCAGGGAGACTGCGGTGACGTTCATCGTCGGGGTTTCGCAGTCATAGGCGATGAGGGTGTGGCCCATGGGTATCATCAACAGGGTGACCAATAACTCTACCAAGCGCTTCATGGTCGTATGACTTTTTAGGCTGAAACCTCAGCTGGATTAATATCTGCTCCTACAAAGCTTATAACATAAACAACTTTTTTATTTTATTGACTTCCCAGTATTTATACATACTATTTTACTCCCTCAACTTCGCCTCAGGAGCGTCCATCTCCTTTTGGAGGGTGAACGCTGCTGGGTATTTTACTTTTATCATACTTACTTAATTTTTATCTACTGCCCTCTGTGGGACTGGACATCTTCTGCCTTTAGCAGGTAAACAACATAGGCCTATTCTCTGACACAGCCGGGCTTTAGCGGCTATACCTTCTTAACAAACACTCCTCTGCTCTCGGCAGGTAAGCACATAGCAAACTTTTTCCTCTGCACTCGGCAGGTAAACACATAGGCCTATTCTTTGCTGTAGCCGGGCTTTAGCGGCTATATTTTTTTAACAAACGAACTCCTCTGCTCTTGGCAGGTAACCACATCGCAAACTTTTCCTCTGCACTCGGCAGGTAAACACATAGGCCTATTCTTTGCTGTAGCCGGGCTTTAGCGGCTATACTTTTTTTAACAAACGAACTCCTCTGCTCTTGGCAGGTAACCACATATTATCTCCGCCGTGGTCGATGACCTCGACACCACTGATATTACGGTGTCAGTGCCGAACAAACACTCCTCTCTCTGCGCTCGGCAGGTAAACACATAGCAGAACTTCCTTCTGCTTTTCCTCTGCACTTGGCAGGCAACAGTCGAAGATCCCGATGATGACCACAACACCACCGACATTACGGTGTCAGTGCCGAACAACACTCCTCTCTCTGCTCTCGCCGGCAGGGAACAGTCAACCCCGCACACTATATAATTTTATAAGATTTTTTTTTTTTCTTCTATTTGACTCTCCGGTCCCTTATCCCAACTGACTCTTATACGTTTCTTCATTCCCTCGCAGGGCGGTCGTGCTGAGTCTCACCATCAACACGCACCGCCTGCCCATCTATCTCCTTTTAGAGGACTTTTACCTCAGGCAAGGGACGAAGCCTCAGGAGTATTCTTTTGCCGCCCCTGCACAGCTAAAAACGGGTCACCTCTTAGAGGACTTTTACCTCTGGTAAGGGACCAACCCTAGGGGTATTCGCCAACCGCCCCTAAACAGCACAATGGGTGTCGCCTTTTAGAGGACTCTTACCTCTGGTAAGGGACCAACCCTAGGGGTATTCACCAACCGCCCCTAAACAGCACAATGGGTGTCGCCTTTTAGAGGACTCTTACCTCTGGTAAGGGACCAACCCTAGGGGTATTCACCAACCGCCCCTAAACAGCACAAAACAGGGTCGCCTTTTAGAGGACTTTTACCTCTGGTAAGGGACGGAAACCTCAGGAGTATTCTCACGCCGCCCCTGCACAGCTCAATGGGTCACCTCTTAGAGGACTCCTACCTCAGGCAAGGGACGGAAACCTTAGGAGTATTCGCCTACCGCCCCTAAACAGCGAAATGGGTGTCGCCTTTTAGAGGACTCCTACCTCAGGCAAGGGACGGAAACCTTAGGAGTATTCGCCTACCGCCCCTAAACAGCACCATAACGGGAAGAGAACCTTACAGGTTCAACCTCCGGGGGGGTCGACGCGCACGGTTCGACCGCCTAGGCAACTGCCTGTCCTCTTCTGGCTCGGCCCTGGGCCCTTGAGGCCGTGGAGGGTTAACACATGGTCCCTCCCTTGGCACTGGGGGTCGCCGGTTACCCATTTCAATCAGGAACGGTACTAGGGCCATGGCGGCCTGTTGTTCCTCTTCAGCTTCGTCAAGGATGGGACCCGGTATCGGCAGCTCCTCTGGATCCGCATCTTGCTGGTCCTGGTCTGCCGGTTGGTCCCTGATCACTGTTTGATATGGTTTCAATCGGTTTACGTGCACAACCAGTCTTTTCCTATTATTAATGTCCTTAATCTCATACGTTAAGGGTCCCTTCTTGTCAACCACCCGATAGGGTCCATCCCACTTCTTCATCAACTTGTTCGAGAGGCCCTTTTTCAGCGCAGGGTTGTACAGATACACTAGGTCTCCTAAGTCGAATGTTTTTTCACTTGCTCGTCTGTTGTATCGATCCTCACGGTCGTCTGCAACTTCTTCCATTCGTTTTTGCACTTCGCGCACCGCTCGGTTCATTCTCGTCATCATTTCTGACGCGTAATTTTCCGCCAAATCATAACGTGGTCTAGTTGACTTTATGACGTCACCGAATGGCAAGACCATGTCTCTGCCATATAAAAGAAAATGCGGGCTATATCCCGTTGAGCTATGTATGTGCGACCGGTACGCCATCAATACATAGGGAATCCACTCATCCCAGTCCCTTTGGGAGTTGGATACAAAATGAGACAGCGTGTCCTTGAACACTCTGTGACTTCTCTCCAGAACACCATTGGATTGCGGGTGATATCCAGTGGTTTGTATCTTCTGGATTCTGAGGTGGCTGCATACCTCCTGAAACAGCTTCGACAGGAAATTTGAACCTTGGTCGGTAATCAGGGACTTCGGTGTCCCGTGTCTGGCTATTATTTCTTCCACAAACACTTTTGCGACCGTTTCCGCCGTCTGATCTGGTATTGGGTAGGCCTCCGGATACTTGCTGAAGTGATCCTGGAACGTCAGTAGATACTTATTTCCCTTATCTGACGTCACAAAAGGTCCTACAATATCCATAGCCGTCCTTTCGAAAGGCTCCGTTATCTCTGCAAATCGTCCCATTGGCGCTACCTTCATGTGGGGGGAGGTCTTCCTCCGGTTACACGCATCACAGCTTTGGACATATTCCGTAACATCCTTCCTCATGGTAGTCCAGTATAACTTCTCCTTTATGTGCTCCAGCGTCTTATCCCGACCTGGATGTCCTGCCATTGGCAGATCATGGTAATCATGCATTACTTTCTGCACCAACTTTTTTGGCACAATTAGCACATTACTGTGGGTCCTAGGGTCTACTCGGTATAGTAACCCGTCCCGATCTAGGTAGTAGGTCTCTTCGAAGTTTTCTTGATTCTTGAGCTTCATTATTTCTTGACAACAGGGGTCCAGTTGCTGAGCTGCTCGTATGACTTGACGATCCCATATTGGCTCTAGCTCGGGTGTTCCCTCTACTGCATACGTTGGCCCTAGCGATTTTCTAGGCAAGTAGATATTCACTTTTATTCCCGTTCGTCCGAAAATGAAAGCTATCATTGGCAGGACGGTATTCCAATCCAGCCCATCTATACCGCATCCAATTTTTGGTATCGCAATTTCGAAATCCTTGTGCAGTAAACACGCATACTTTAAATCCCAGAGACTCTCCCACAAGTGCTCGTAAGTAGGCTTTTGCTGACTCTGTTCCTTAGTGACCAAGTAGTACACGTTTCGTCCTCGACGATTCAACACAGCCACTTGTCCTACGTCACAGTTTTGATCCTGTAACTCCTTGATTCCTCCAAATCGTCTCTTAAATTCGACAGCTATACCAGCTGCCATTGCAAGGTCTCTTGCCACACAATGTGCCAATGCCATACCCTGTGGGGCCTTGAATAAGTCATCGTTTACTATGCTCACATTATTGTTGACTATCTTCCTTTTTTCTAAGATCTGTAAAAAATCTTCGAAGGAAATCGTATCATCTTCGTACACTCTGCTGAGGGCGTCCACGTTTCCGTGTCGACGTCCCGCCCTATATACCACTTTAAATTCATATTCCGCCAGGTACAACGCCCATCTGGCTAACCGCGATGCGGGGTCCTTTAAGTTTATTATCCACCGAAGGGGTCGGTGGTCCGTGATTACGAAAAATTTCTTACCATATAGATACGCTCGGAACTGTTTGATCCCCTGGACAACTGCTAAACATTCTAGTTCCGTTACTGAATAATTTCTTTCCGCTTTATTTAACTTCCTACTGTAGAAAGCAATTGGCCTCTCGGCATCATTTCTAATTTGACTCAAAATGGCGCCTAGCCCGGTTCCGCTGGCGTCCGTTGATAAATAAAATGGCTGGTTGAAATCCGGATGGATTAATACACTGTCCGAAGTGAGGGCGTCCTTGAGACTGCCCACTGCTTCCACTACTTCTGGAGTAATCACAAACTTCTTATCCTTCTTCGTAAGTTCTGTCAATGGCTCTGCCAATTGACTGTAGTTCTTAATAAATTTCCGGTACCATCCTGTTAGTCCCAGGAAACTTCGCACTCCCTTCACTGTTGTAGGGATCCTGAATTCCTTTATGGCTTCCACTTTAGAGGGGTCTGGTTTTACCCCTTCTCTACTTATCACGTGACCCAAATAATTTACTTGAGATTGTAAGAATTTACATTTGCTAGGCTTTAGCTTAACATTGACCGAGCGCAGTCGCTCGAATACTGCTGCCAGACGCTGAAGATGCTCTCTAACGTCTCCTGAATTATAAACGATAATATCGTCCAAATATACCAAACAAACCTGCGGCGCTAGCCGTGCTAGCGTGGCATTCATAAACCTTTGAAACGTCGCCGGGGCGTTCATTAACCCGAACGGCATCCGTAAATATTCATAATGATCATATGGGGTGGAGAAGGCAGTCTTCTCCCTGTCTCTCGGGTCCATTTCTATCTGATTATACGCCGAAGTTATATCACACACACTAAACAAGCATGAATCTTGGAAATACGATAACGTCTCGTCCACGTTGGGAAGGGGGTAAAAATCCCTCTTAGTTATCGCATTCAATTGTCGGTAGTCAATACACATCCTAACCTTGGTTTCCCCATTAGGTAGTTGTTTAGTGATTAGAACGATGGGTGCCGACCATGGTGACTCCGAATGCTTAATCACTTTGGCATCCAATAATCGATCAATTTCTTTTCGTAATGTTTCCCTCTGATGGAAGGGTACCCGGTAGGGTCGCTTCGACATCGGCATCACATCTTCCGTCAGAATCCTATGTTTAATGTTATGTGCCACCGTTAACTCTTCATTATCACCGATAAATAAATCCCGATATTTCAATAAGAATTGGGCAAGTAGCTCGTAAGCTTCTTCACTTAAATGCTCCAGTTCAAACTCATTCAAAAATTCTTGCTCCGATATCCCCGGCATCACCGCCGCCACTGGGTGAGGCTTGCCTCCCCTGTGATTCACTTCCGTTTTCAAAATGTGAAAATTGGTAGTGGCCCTTCCTATCACCACATCCTTTTCGAGGTGAACGGGGTACTCCTGTAAATTGATTGCTCGAACGCGTACTTCCCGATCCGCTTTCACCACCGTTGGTGCTACTATAATTTCGGGGAACTCCTCCGGTTCAATCACTAAATTTGGTTGTCCACAACCTCCTTTGAACTTCCGGTCCAAATATCCAATAAGGTTCACTTCACTTCGAGGGGGTAGGTTCATCCCCTTCTTCAACTTAACTTGATTAAATTCTTCCACCCTTGGTGGGGGTGAGTCATCCTCCCTAAAACTTCCCGAACGCACCCCCTGGTTGGGGCGCATCCGCCTAATTCGCCCTATTAAGGCACCCTCGGCAACCCTTATTACGTAATTATTTTCATTTCGGGTCCCTAAATAAATTTTATTTCCAACTTTCACCGATGTTGGCAGTATTGTTAAATTATGTCCTTCGTTGAATTCCAGGATGTCCTCCTGGGGTCCTGAAAATTCCTTTCCAACCACTTCGCATTCCAATTCGGTGTCACTTCTCGGGGGTATATCCATATCTGTAGTAAGTCGTAACTCCTGTACTCCCGTATCCGGATATGCGATCCTCAATTCGTCGGATTCCCCAATGGGACTCCGCCTTCCCCCTTCCTGAGGTAACTCAACAGTATAGAGGGGTAGTTCATCCTTGATCTCTCCCACTTCCATATTTTTCGGAAAAATTAGGGGCTGGTCCGCCCTATTCTCGATTTTAATCGATACATCCATTCCATATTTTATCGTAGTGGCCGATAGCCATGCTTCATGAAATCCATAAACTTGTATGGCCTTTCCCATTTTTCGCAAAATTCCAGCGAACTCCGCATTAACGTAGCATCGTAATTCCATTTCTTCCCCGGGTCTAGCAATCGTATCGTCAACCACCCGAATTTTATCGTCCGGCTGCGGCCGTTCTATTGATTCTTCGACTTCTCGTTTCGAAGCCCTTCTTCGCTTCCCGTTTCTTCGACCGCCTATTTGGGTATTTTTTTCTTCGTATTCCTTACTCTGTACACAGCCGTACATGCGATTTATTTCCATATCTGAAGACGGCTCCTCGAAATCTTGCGACGTTTCGCAGTATTTTTCATAAGTTGACCTGGAACCATACGACTCTTCCCCTTCGTAGTCCTCGTCGTCCTTTCGTACATATCGATATAGCGCCTGTTTAAGTTTTTCTGCTTCGATAACACTTATCATATGTAAAATTTCCCCGTGGACTTTAATAGTCCCATTCCCGAAATTTATTTCGGCCTTATGCGATAAAAGAAAATCTCTTCCAAGGACACCACATCCTTCAATAGGTAGGTTTTCGCAAACCAAAAATTCCTGGGTACCCAATATACGTGACCCGTCGTTACTGACTACCGCTGACACGACTCCACTACATTCGAGGTCATGTCCCGAGATGCTTCGCAGCGTATCTCGCTTCGATACGTCAATTTCCATATTAATTATCTCGCACTGTCGTATTAATGACAGAGCGGCACCGCTGTCTACTAACAAAAAATACTTATGTCCGTCCAAAAATAACGGAACCATACACTTATGCGTCATCCAAGCGTCACCTCCGCTTGGTGACGTCACCTCCTCGTCATTACGTGACGTCGACTCCCTTAAAATTACCTTGTCCGCTAACAAAACTCCGCCCGACCACCTTACTTCCTTTGAGGAACCAGGGGCCGGGCTTCGGAGTTTAAAGGCTCGGTGCGAACCCTCTCCGAATTATTAACCCTCGGCTCCACATAATTTTGTGTACCTCTACCGTCGTTTCTTGTAAATACCCTTGATTCTACCTGGTCCTGACCGAATCTGCGGTTCCTATTCGATCTAGTTTGATTTTCCATTCGCGCATCCTGCGATTGGTTCCTAGCGAAATTATTTTGGCGAAAAGTTTGATCTCCGCGTCCGCCGCGGTTAAAGAATTCTGCTGGCTCAGCCGCTCTCGGTGGCGCGCTCGATGACCCTCGGCTATTTCCTGCTGCAGCTGCTTGACCTCTCGCATTTTCCGGGGTTACGCGATTATCGCGCCTATTAAAATTTGAGAAATTCCGTGGTTCACGCCGCTCCTGAGCGTTACTTTGTGGAAAGTCTCGTCGAGGTGAATCCTCCCGTACTTCATAAAGATTTTCCGGACAATTCCTACTATAATGGCCCGGTTTATGACATTTATAACAAATAACTTCCCGTCTAAAATTTCGGACATCTTCCCTGGAAAATGCCTGATTACACGCTTGACGTAGGTGACCTATTTCGCCGCACACGTCACATCTTCTTTCTTGCTCGCGATAACGTCGCGGTTCACTTTGCGTCCCAAATAATGGTCCGGGGGGCCCTGAGCCTCGTCCGGTTCTCTGCTTCATAATTTGCTGATTAAGTTCAACTTTTCTCGCGACTTCCTCGACCTCCTTTAAATCTGCCGCGTTCCTGACCATTAATAAAAAGGGCCCTATGCTTCTTAAAATGTCCTGACGTAGTCCTACTTTTAACTGATTTAGCAATAATTGCTCCATTTTAAATTGTATCCCGGCTAATTCATCCCTACTGGCTAGTTCCCGGTCTTCACTTATTACTTCCCGACTCAAATATTTCAGCCGCGTTATAAAATCCGTCACGGGTTCATCTTGTCGTTGAAAACAGCTTAATAATTTAGCGAGTGCTTCGCCCGGTATTTTTACTGGTGCGAAGTGTTTAATCAACGCTTCCTTAAAGTCCTCATACCCTAAATTATCTAATTCGGGGTCCGACTTAAAAAATTTCTGGGCCGCGCCCGACAATTTATATTTAATTAATCTCAATAACGTCTCTCGCGACCAATTATCGAGTCTAGCTCGCTGCTCTATTTTATCAAAATAAAATTTTACGTTTTCCTTCCCGGAAAATCCTTCCAAGGTGGTTGCTACTAACCCTAGCATTTGCGCTACCGGGGCTGGGTCCAAAATTCCCGCGCCCGCATTATTTACTGGATTTATCAGTGGCGGTATCTCGTCCACAAATCTTCGTCTCCTTTGATCCTGGCCCTCGCCTACATCTGCGTTGGGGTCCATCTGACCTTCACCCTCGTCGTCAGGGGGAGGTTGCATTCCAAGGCGGCCTCCACCGAGTAAATGTGCTAGTATATTTTGATTGTCCATTTTTCCGGTTTTATAATATTTTTACCTCGATTTTTACGCTTCCGGCCGTAGCCGCTTACCTATTTCCAATCAATCAGTATTTCCGATCGATACTCAACAGATCAATACCCCTCAAAATCAATACAACAACAAAAATAAATTCAATACACACTAAGAAGAATAGTTAGTCACAAAATTAGTATTTATCATGCACAATTCACCTGAAAAAAAAACAAATAACTCTGCCGAGTAATTTTTCCCGGATTTTCCGTTCAATACCCGCTCGATACCGTCTCGCGATACTTTTATCAATTTACTCAATTTATCAGGACACGAATTCCTTACTTATTTTATTATTTATTTTCAATATTTATTTGAATAACCGTCGATTTCCGTGATTTTACCACGATTTCACACCTAATTTTTGTCCGTCGGCTCGCGACAATTACTTTTATCTTTTCCGTCGCTAAGCTCCAAGAATAAAACTTGCAGCAATTGCGTTTATCTTTTAAATTTCTCGCCCGTTTTTCGACTTCTATTTTTCTACGTTTTACCACTCCCAGCCTCTGGGCACCAATTGTAAAATTCTCAACCACTTCTTTTTATCTTTCAGCCACTTGGGCCACCGCTTATAAAACCTGCTACAATTGCGTTTATTTTTTGAAGTTTTTCCTGTCTTTCGAGTTCTGTTTTTCTAAGTTTTACCAATCCCAGCCGCTTGGCCACCAATTGTAAACCCTGCTCCCCGTGTACAAACGGGCACTAGTATTTCCTAGCGCGAGCCCTTCCCGAGAGGCCCGGGATTGGGTACTTTACCTTCAAAACTTGGCGTTTTGGGTGGATGTGTGGTACCTGTGCGAATTTCGGCGTCCGCTTCGCCCTGATTACTTACTACTTTCTTCGGATAGGCTGCCACCAACCTCCAGGTTGTTTTCGTTGGCCTGGAAGTACACCAACTGACTGCGATCCTGGCGCAGATAATTTGGTACCACACTAAATTTTATCTCGTAATTTTGGTAGGTTTAACCGAGCGATTTTGGCTCTCAGCCGCTCGCTCTAGCTGATTTCTCTTACGGAGAACTATGGGGAACCAGAACTCAATTGACAGGTAAATTAAAAGCTCGGGACTTCTAATTAATACATATATTGAAAGAAACTAAGACTAACAGCTGACTTTACCGCCACTACTGAGTAGGGAACAATTTAATACCTTATAAAATAGGAACGGAACGTCGCAAATTCTTACGCTCGGGATTTCGTCGACAATTACATCGGCAACATATCAATGATCAAGTTATACATAAGAGGAAAATTCACATACATTTAGTATATAAAGAAATAGTGGTTAATACAATATTTTTGGGGGCGACTCACCCAATAATCATCCCTTAAACAACGGAGCTCTCTACTGGGCCCGCGATAACGGCGACCTCCGTCCTCTTGCTAAATCTACAGGGTCCGGGGGTGATTTACAACTCCAATCTCCAGGAACTAAGGATTTCCACCATATGACTGAATACGGCTACGCGTGCAACTCGCGTGTTTAATTATTTCCACTAGCAAAATATGTTCTCGCGACAAAGACTCTACTCACTTTATCTCAATTCAACAATTAATTATCAAATATTTAAAACCACGGGGCTCTGCTCCGGCCCTCTATTTAAAGAAAAACAAAAACCTTCTCTCAAGGCTTTCCTACTCAAAAACTTATTCTCGGACGCCGGCTTGGCGGTCCCGCACTCCGAGTCCCCTGACTCGATTTTTTACTCGTACTCGACTTGTCACTTACGCGACTCGGACTTGACTTCTGCCCGTCGCGGACTCGACTTGACTGCTCCCTTCGTCACCACTCTTGGGGGCGGCGAAGAGTTCATGGGAACTTGCTACTCAGCAAGTTTGCTTATCACTTTTCCAGTAAGCTAACTTTACTTATTCGACGTTATTTTATCTGGACTTTCCTGTGGGCACAACTGTGCTTGAACTCCTGACTATGCAATTATCTTTAAAATTGCAACTCGCTCAGGAATGTGCTATATCCTGCCGACTTTTTATGTCTCAACTTTCTGATAAATTTCGACGTACTTTGCTAGCGGTTAATTGATTTGAAAAATAATTCAGGTATAATTCCTTCATGCCTATAGCGACTGCTACATCTATATAATTTTCTTGAATAGGAACTCGTCTGAAGCAAATTAATTAGAGAAATAAAATTAAAGCATAAGTACCTAAAATAATCTTCTGGATAGTTATTTGGTTTCTTCATAGAGTGATAGCCAGTATCACAAAGTAGTTTACAAACATCATCAATTCTACTTTGAGTATCACTTCTTTGAGGAGTATACCTATAATATGATACTAATATTCGCTCTCGTATTAAACCCTCAACATGAACATCAACTATAAGTAGCATGAGACCACATAAATATAAAGCCTCGCACTAAAATATTGGTTGATAAAAGTAATTACTGGAGGTTTATTAACATACTAGAAGTTGTCTTCCTTCTCCATCTGAAAACATTGTTTCTAAAGACTGATGAATGTAAAGCCCCTCCTCAAGCTCATCCAGAAAATGATTTAAATCCGTTATGTACATGTGCATGCTCTCAAATGTTAAATAAAACCTAGTAATCATTTCAATATGATTATCTCGGAACTCTTCATCTAAATCATGCAAAGCCTAAAATTTGAAAACTCACATTAGGACATCATTCACAACTTTACCTCAGAATTTTCGATTTTGTAATTCTGGGCTTCCTCTATTTTGAAGTAGTTAAAGTCCATAATGATGTCGCCATATCTTTGAACATCTTCTTTAGAGGACAACCTGCAATTTTCTAGGTAGTAAAGTAAATAAAAATCAGTGAGGGTAAAATTACCGGAATGTTTTGGGAATATAGTCCTTTAATCGTAACAATTCAGCAATGATGGCATTTCCTCTAGAGACTAGTTGTATGACTGTTTGTCCACACACATTATTTTCAGCGAGGAAGTCAGGCATATTTGAAAACTATAAAAACACTTAAAAACTCATTTACTCGTCTTTGGGTAGCATACTTACGTTTATAAGTTTAAGATAATGATAATTTACAATTTGCAATGCATACAAGTCTGAAGGGCATCTTACCAACAAGTTGAAATCAAAAAGAAAATAAAATATTATTCAACTTAAATTAGGTTAGGTGTAAGTTGGATGTCACGTCGATGTCAAATGTCAAATGTGATGTCTCCGGCATGTCATATTACAGTCAAAAAAAAGCATCTTTTCGCGACTAACCGGGTCATTGTGTAAAGGTTATTGATGATTTGAATAAAAGGACATCTATGAATACTTACTCGAATCAATGTGATTAAATGAAAATAACGGACGGCAGTCTAAGGGTTGCCAATTTTGATGCTTAATGCACTAGAAATGGTGCTTTTGGGTGCTTTCATCTTATGACATTTTGTGACAAATTATTTGTTAGTGGTTATTTGTCATTCTTTTATCACAGCAATCTCAAAACTGGCACAGCCGATAATACAGCCGGACTGTTTTGCCTACTGCGTAGACTGAATCCCTTCATGCATTGGAATTATTGAAATCGTCAATAAGCGGTATCCTCCCTTCTCCTATTGATGACGTAACGGTTATAACACGGTAAGTCGCAAAAATTCAACACCATTAGAGTCAAGTAACAGAGCATCATTGAACAATCCAATGGCAAAAGCGCCATTTTTATCTAATGCCGCTTTCGGTCTGTCCTGTATTGCGCTTTCCAGTAAAATCGACGAAGGGTGATTAGATTAGGGTTTCCAATTAAAAGAAATAGACAATATGGAGGCAAAATTTGACAAGAGTCCAGTATGCAAACAATGTAAAAGTTTGTCATTGTCAAATTTTGCTTCCAAATGACGTCACGAAATAGAATGAAACCTCGAAAATTGGAAACCTTCATTGTACTTTGCAAATGACCAATCAGAAGATCAGAACATCTAATCTCTCTGCGCACGGCAGCACGAAAGCGGCATTAGTTGCAATTAGTTGTGGTTTCCGAGATACCAATGGTGCGCATCACCCTGTATAGCTTCTGGGTAGATATAGAGGTATGTATAATAACTTTAAGTAAGTAAAAAAGATAAATAAAACTCACAAGCTTTATAAAAATCTATATATTCACTATGCAACAACAAAAACAACAACATAATAAACAGTAGAAAGTACACAATAAGTATTCACAACAATAACTATAATTTTCTAAATGAAGCTTCATCCACCTGCCACCCTATACAAGAATTGTAAAAATCGTTAAATAATACTAACACATCATCAACTATTTCGACCGTCCCTTTCTTTGGATTCTTTGAGCAGTTTGTAAGCAGGCAAGTACGATTCCTTATCTTCATATACGTCATAATAAATAAGAGACGGATTTTTTATTGTGTTAACTGTATTTCCTAGCGATGTAAAACCCATATCATAGAGTTTACAGTAAGGTACTTTATAATAAAGTAAATAATCCCATATATGGGAGTATTTCCAGTCAAGAAGCGGACTGACTCTCATAATTTGGGGCCAATGAGGATCTGTCATCTGAAACATTTTTATTTATAACATTTATGGAATTTGACTAAACATTACTTGAAAAACATTCATCTTTTTGCAATACGGATCTGTACGTCTAGTTCCCATAAAACAAGCTTTGTAGTGGGGATGCTGGGTTAAAATGTCTTTGAGGGCGTCTTTAATTTCAGATTGTACTGATACTATTTTCAAATTGTATAAGTAACTGCACTCTTCAATAAATTCATCTTGCTCTGGGAATTGGTTTTCACTTTGGATGTAGAGACACACAACTTGATTTTTGTATGTGGGATAAAGCTTTTTCATGGCTCCTATCACCAAGTGAAGAAGGACAGTACAATCTTTACCGCCGTTGAAGCAAACGAAAATATTCTCCGGGCCATATTGAGATAAAGCCTTTTCTATGTCCTATAAAGTGATAAATTCATGATAAAACAAAAATAAAAATTCACTTGATTGAATAAATAATTAAAATTACTCTTGCCGCATAGTATTATTAATGATAAGGTTTAATTAATTCAGAAATATTATTTATTGTCATATTTATTGATAAGATAACTGCTTGGCCTATAAACATTATGCAGGGCCGTATTTCGGCTTAGGACGGCAATTTTTTTTGGATATACGTTATACTTATTATTTATTGTAACTAATAAATTATAAAAGGAAAATCATTAGGTACAGTCGGGGACTTTGAAAAACCCCACTCCACCGCGACGATTTACTTGGCCGACTGTATTGTGGCCCAAGTGAACCGTTGCGGTAGGGCGGGCTTTTTCAAAGCCCCCGATTGTACCTAGTCCTATGTGCAACATATACTCTGATGGGTGTCTATAAATAAACCCTCCAGTCTCCAGTTGGCTGTGAAGTTTCATTTTGACTTTGACTACACCTGTAAACGTCAAATTGTTTGTTGAAAGCCGCCCGCCATGTTGGAAAGGAGAAACATTTATAAACACTCGTTTTTATTTATTGCCCGATATGAATAAATTATTTAAACGAAAAAATTGCTTAAAAATACTATTAATTAAACTGTTTTCAACGGCACATTTCCAAGTCAACTTGTTAAGTTAAGTACCTACGATGTTAAATTGCAAAAAAATCGTTATGCAGTATTTGTTGAATAACTTGAATAGTTTTATTTGGTTTTTGATTAATTAACTGAACAATAATTTAAAAAGTTACGGCTCGAGCCGTTTTTCGCGAAACACGCTGACTTATGTATCGGATGTCCCATAAAAAACCGGACGAAATATTTTTAGGAATAAGTTAATCATTTCTTAACCGACTTGGATAAGCGTGGTCTTAAATGAAAGCTAAAGAATGACTTTCGAACCCCGTAAGGAACAACGACAGATGGCGCTGCCTTAGCATTTCTATTGTATATGTTTTTAAGGCTTACCTACTTTAAGTGCGTGGGAATTGGTGGGAGAACAACCAATCGTTATGAGACTCAAGTAGCCTAGAATATCGTTCTTTTGTGTTCAAAAATCTTTTTTTCCAAGTTGATTTTGGTTTAAGCATTATTCATTTTGTGTGATTTTTTAATAATAGTTATTTGTGTATCAAGGTCCGAAAGAACGACTTTGTTGGACGAGCCTGGAATTTGCGAGACGAGCAAAGCGAGTTGAGCAACAGTAACATTTTCTAGTCAACGAATTAATCATCATTTTATTCATTGAATTTATAGTAATTTGGTACCTAAAGTTTCGAAAGTGTTTTCTAGGACAGAAACGTCACTTCGAATTATTTTCGGTACTAGAACGAAAATTTTAACTTTCAGTTCGCAAATGGATACCGAAACAGACACTTTTCGCGTATTTTCATGCTTTCATGACCATGACTAAAGTAACAGTGATGTACTGTGTTCTATTGTTTTGTCTCTTTGTTGATTATGTCTTTGACTTTCTCCAAGCAATGTATTTTGCCAATCGGAAATAAATAAATTTATTATTATTATTATTATTACAAACAGCCTAATTTTCAGGAAATTGTTCTCTAATTTGTTCCTCATTAATAGTCACCTATGTTTTCACCAAATTCGATAATTTGGGCATCACAAACTTTAGGTACCCACTCCCTGAAAGCCCCATACAACAGTATTTTATAAATCACAAAAAACTTAGATTGAAAATGGACTATAATTGAAAAATAAGCTAACAAAGTTTACAGTACCATACAGTAGCCGTATATTTTTCACTTTACGGTACTAGTACTATACCGGGTGTCAATGAAACCAGACTGACCCCCTTTTTTCCGTATTTCTTAAAATATTCGGATGAAATTTGGCACACATATACAGCATAATAAACTGCACTACTTGACTTTAGAAAGATTTTGAGTCACTTGCGGTTTCAGCCGAAATGGGCCCTACTTTGAAATTTGAAATGGAACACCCTGTATATCTTAATATTTTCGAGTTCTGTATTAAATTCTAAGTATGACAGAATATATTTTTTTTAATTCCCGATTTCATGCTTTCGAAAAACTTGATTTTTATTTCTTTATCTATAGTGCTACGACCTCTCATAATAACCACAATTTCCAACTTATTAATTTTCTTCTAATGGATCAATGACCTGCGGATTAAAACAGAATCAAATTAGATGGCAATTGTTTTAATTGTACAATGGCCTACTACGTTTTACGCTTGGTTTAATATATGTAGGGTTAGACATTCCCAGGGACCAAATTTGAGCAAAAACATTTTGAAGACTTCTAACATGTCAAAAAAGGTTATCTCGCCCCATGTAATTTTGCACAGCATGACGTCATTTTGATGTATTCAGTGACTACCAAAATGTGCGGAGTGACTAATGCACGATTCCACCAACCTTACTTAACTTTAAGAGAGTCTTAAAATGACAATAATGACATTTATACCATACGACAAATGTCATTCTTCATTTTTAAGTCGAACTTAAGTGATAAGTATGGTCCGTGGAACCGGCCATAAGCATGTCTATACTCAACCAAGGTTTTACGTTAATTCAGAAAAACAAGAACATCATTCCTTATCCATGTTTCATTTTAACCTGTCAAGAAAATCGACTTTTCAGAAAACTGTATGAGCCACCCTTGATCCATTTGAAAAAAATTAGTAATTTGGAAAAAACTGCCTTGCATTCTTTCAAACAAGTCAGAATAAGTGACAGATAGAAGCAGAAGCCTAGAATAAATTTTGATGAAGTGTTTGATGACTCTAGATTAGTTTTTGAGGGGTCACAGCACTCTAGATGAAGAGTTAAAAATCAAGTTTTTTGAAAACATGAAATCGGAAATTTGATAAAAAATATTCCGACATACTCAGAATTTAATACAATACTCGAAATCATTACGATACACAGGCTGTCCCATTTAAAAATTCAACGATAGGTCAATTTCCGCTGAAACCGGAAGAGATTCAAAATCTCTCTAAATGTCAAAAAATGCAGTTTGTCATGCAATATGTGTGTGCCAAATTTCATTGGAATATTTTGATAAATATGGAGAAAAAGGGGGGTGAGCCTGGTTTCGTTGACACCCGGTATAACAATTACTTGATAGATGCGTAAACCAAAAGAGAAAAAAGAACGACCTTCAAGGCCACTATAGTTTGATAACGATTTATTTTTGTCTGACTAATCCCCACGCACATAAAATAAGTCTTAAAAACAAATATCAATAAGAATACTACGGTAGCATCATCTGTCGAAGCCTGATTCCTTCGCTTTGATTTAAGATCAGGTTCATTCAAATGGGTTAAGAAATGGCTGACTCCGGTTTCTTTTTGGGACACCCGATATTTTGTTAATCAGTGTGCATCATGCGGCATCATGGTATGATGATAACGCAAATTAATTTTTGGAATTCTTATCTAACTAGGTACCTACTGTAATTTTTACAGTTGCATAGATAAAAAATAAATAAAAAAAAACAATGTAGAAATTTAATTAGGTATGATTAACATGTAAATTTTAGTTGATTATTTTTATCAGTCCTACAAAACAGCAAAGCATGCATAATTTTCATTTATCAGTACTAAAAATTTCAATAATATGAATAATGTTAAAAATATTTATAACTTTCACTATCTGGTACCACTTTTTTTATTTTATGGTTCAGTAAATTACGAGGTAAATTACTTTCAGTCTCCTTTAAATCAATATTAAGTATCCCTAATTTATATCTTACTTACTTACTTCAATTGCATTTCTTATATACAAGTCATTAGAAGAGTAGACCAAGTCCGAGATATTTTCATCATCAAGAAAGGCAAAATTGTCTACTTTAAACTTCTGCTGTATCTGACTTGCAAAATCTTTAAGCAGCCAAAATTGACTACTGGATATCTTTATATTCGTGTAATTATCATCCTCACTCAATTCAAGTTTAATCTCAGAGCCAGACACTGTCTTATACTTTTCCAGTTCAGTTAATATCCTACTGTGGTTCCCATTCCTTCTAATTTTCAAAACTTTTCCATAAACTTTATGTTTTTGATATTGCACTAGGTAATTCTTTAGTATTTTTGAAAAACTCTCCTCTAAATATTGCTCGGTGAGAACAAAAACTTGAGCCATATAAAGAACAGGGTACGCATTCTCGGAATGAAGAATTTTGGTTCCAGCTGGTAAACATACTGCACTTTTAGTAAAACATTTGTTATTTTCCGTCAATATTTTATGAAGATCCTCATTCCAGCAAATCTCTTGCGAAGTTGCCTTACTGAGAGCTTTATTGATGAGCCCGTTATTAACCCCTCCAACGGTTATAATAATATCACTGCATTTCAACGTTTCTTGCAATTCATGTCTAATAACGTTCTCATGCTCAGGAATCACCGTTATTCTTCTTACGCTTAAACTCAAAGAATTTAATTCATTGACTAGATATTTGCAGCTAACACTTTCTTCAAAATTTTCCAAAATTGCATCACTGATCAGAATAACAGCCACGTTCTTGAACGACATTATAGAGCCCTTACTATCTGAATTTTATAAAATATACAAAACAAGCCGGAGTCATAACATTTTCACTTAAAAACTAATCACGAACTGGGAACTGAACTGAAATGTTGTGAAATTGAGGTTAAATACACGTTACTACTGTCAAATGTCAAAAAGTTGTCAATTGTGGAACGTAGAGGGGCCAAGAGGGGCGCGAGGGGAACTCCAGTGGATGTTTTTTCGCGTTCACGTTACCAATCAACCTGTATTCACGCTTCAGCGGTATGGTCCACCTCCTATCATACCAACCTATTAGCCTATCACGCGCAGGCCCGGATTTAGCTACCCGGCCGCCCTAGGCCCACAAAATTTGCCGCCCCCCCCCCCCCCCCTATGAATGTTGTCGGTGAGGACTGAGGATGGAGATCAGCCTCAAAAAAAAAAATTCGAAATAAATTTTTTTTTAATTTTTAACACAGTACCTAACAAAAAAATAAGGAGTAAATAAAGTGAAAATGTTGACAGACTACAGAGGCTTGCGACGTGCTTTCTTTTTAGCAAATGACTCAATAATATCATTGTAGTTGATACCACGCACAAGCTCGGATTCTATGTGTAGAACTGCAAGCGAATTTAGCCTCCCAGATTCCATCGTTGAACGCAGGTACAGTGCGTTCGCGAGACTTAGCCCCATGAGCTAGAGGCTGCAGTTATCAACGATGTGACCGACGTCTGTAATAAGCGATGCTTGGTATTTCCACCAATGTTAGCGAAGCCAGTAAGAGCGCGTACAAAAATCAACCGTCGTCGTACATTGTGTGGTGGAGAGATCAACCGGTCGTCAGTGACGCTTCAACGAACGTCGAACGTTCAGTTTACTTTCTTCCTCAGATAAACGAGTCGGAGTGAGACATAGCGCACGACACGATCAGCGCGTTACGCTCAAACTTTCTCGGTCTACGTGCAACAACGCTGGAGAGAGATGGCTTTCAAAACGTAGGTGTATTATAACAGGGTACGATGGGGCTAAGTCTCGCGAACGCACTGTATGACTTAATTCGTTTGAGTGCAGAAAATGAACGTTCCGCTGAGCAGTTGGTGGCAAATGTGCTTAAAAAGATGCGCAATGCTATGGTGATATGTGGAAAAACGTCCACCAAGTCATTCTCATGCAATAATTTAAGGAGTTCTCGCATTGAATGCGAGGGGGTCGGGGTGCTATTAATATTTTCCTTAAGAAATCCGCGAAAATGAATCAACTCATTTACAAATGAATTCTCCAAGTCATTCGGATATGAGTTGATTAATTGGGTACCTTTCTCACAATGATATCGCTATTAGATAAATTGCACAAATGATTAAAAACGCTAAATTTTGTAAAAAAATCGTCATATGCACTCCTTCTCCAAGAAAGTTCTGCACTTAGTTTGTCTACAATCAATCACATAGAATACGTTAACTTTAAAGTTGTCTTTTGCTTCAAATTCAGTTTCGTTATCTCCGGATTCATCAGGCTGTCGTTTTCTTTTAATCTTTCTTTTATTTTTTATTGCCCTGCCGTAGCCGATTCGTCGCTTCGCCTCGCCGCCTTCGCAATGACAGCACCGGTTTTAAAATACTAGGTAAAAAAAAATTTGCCGCCCCAAAAAATTTGCCGCCCCTAAAAATTTGCCGCCCTAGGCCCGGGCCTAGTCGGGCCTAGGCGGAAATACGGCCCTGATCACGCGTACCGGCTACTATACCTAAGACGCTTCCCTTTTACACAATTATCTGAGCAGCCTCAGTCCTGGCCTCAGTAAACCTCAGCAATTTGTTTGGTTCATTTGAATATTGACCAATTAAACTGCTGCGTTAAGTGAGCCTTCTCAGATAAATGTGCAAATGGAAAGCAGCTTTACCTACTTAACTACCAGTAAAGTGAGTAAAGTGCAAAGAAAAATATTTACGAAAAAGCCTCAGGTACGTTTATCTGTGACACTGCTGCTAACAATAAAAATAAAATAAACCCTAGAAGATTTGGGTTATGTAATGTTTTTGCTTTCCCGCTAAATTTCGATCAAATTGTCAAAAGTACAGGTCCTTACAAATTAGGGTTGTACAGTTCCAGAAAAAATTTAGGGCTGCAATAGAAAATGAACGGACTTTACTTTCACTTTGAATTTGAAACTCACTTAAGTACAAGCATTGGTACAAGTCTGTTTCTAGTTACTAATTCAATGCCATCCGCTGCCATGTTTGCTCGAAATGGAATAAAAATTTCACAAAAACAGCAATCTATAATAGACTATATAAAGTCCCGTCGCATATTAACGAACGCGGGGGTTGTGTGTCTCAGGCTTTTTTTCTGATGGTTTGTAAGCGGGATTTCACATCCGTCAAAACTCCCGTCACTCACTGTCAGTGTCAATAAATAGTAACAATGGACGTTGAAAGGGGTCTTTGTTGTTAATTATTGTCCATGACAGGAATTTTGACAGAACTGAAATCCCGTTTACAAACTAACAGAAAAAAAGCCTGAGTCACACAACCCCCGCTTTCGTTAATATGCGACGGGATTTCAGTTCTGTCAAAATCTGAGTTCAGAGTTCCGAGTTTTCTGATATGGTGCTCTCTGGATCTGACGTCACAACTCGGAATTCAGTGGTACAATCTGAGTTGGGAGTTCCGAGTTCAAAGTTTTGACATGATTTTATTGTTAAAGTAGCCCAAAAACAATAGGCGCTTTCCTTTTACACATTTATCTGAGGAGGCTCAGTTACTCTCAGCAATACTCCTTTTCATTTTAGTGATTGTTATTGGCGCATGCTCGGGTTTGTGAAGCGCGTTTTTTAAAATAGTCGGACAGTAACTTTTTTTAGTAATTTTCTTGCTGCAAGGTTCGAGGTTTGGGCGCATTGGCGGGCAGCTGGCTGTTTGTCACTTTGTAACGTATGCCGTGAGGTTATGTAACACTCGTGTTTATCGTGTATTTTTGGTTTATAATAATAAACGCGGTCCGACTTTTTCGAATTCTGCGACTTCCCGCGACACTTCGCACTTGCGCATTACTATAATGAAAAGCAGTATTCGATTGGTCAATATTCAAATGAACGGTCGTCCAGTCTAAGGGTTGTCAATTTTGGTGATGAATGCACTACATCTGATGCTTTTGGGCGCTTTCATCTCATGACATTTTGTGATAAATTATTTTCTTCCTACACTAACTGAAAATGACATTTTCGGGACTCAGGAGGGTTGTGAAAGGACCGCTTCTCACGGCTAGTCGCGTAAAAATTATACTAACGGCTAGGCGTGTAAAATGGACAATATGGCGACGGCGATTGGCGTATGAAGGAACACAGCACGCGCGATTTTGCCAAATTTAAATTGTAGGACTTGACGTCTAGATTTTCTTGATCTGTCACTTGGGTTCTCAAATTTCAAAATTAATTATTTATTTATTTTTAACTGGTGTAGGAAGAAAAATGTTGTATAAACCACAGCGAAAAAGTGGTTTTCCGCGTCTCAGGAAATGGCCAGTCTCGCCTACGCCTCGACTGTCCATATTTTCCTTCGCCGCGTAAAACATCACTTTCACGCTTTGGGTTATAAACTACTATTATTTGAAAGTCATTATTAGAGGGCGGATTTATATGCGAAATTTTTTTTCGCCAAATAGGCGCATATTTATGCACCAAAAAATTGCGAAATAAGCACGTAAAATTCTGAATAAGCACGCGAGTTATCATTCTAGAACAAAAAAACATCTGCAAAAATGAACTCAGAATGGCTTTTGAAATGAGGGTCCTTAGGCATGGCTGATAAGAACCAAGAGTACTTCACTTAAAATAACTGCAAAAATCAACCCCCACTATAACACCTTCCCTCTTTACATCATACTATACCTGCAAATAGGGAAAAACCCTGTCATTAGCAATGAATACAGGTTGACCGTCTACCTGACCCGAGTTGTCTTAAGCAGGAAAGGGATGCAAGGATAATAAATGGGTAGGTAAATTCATGAAAATCAGTTATTCGAAGAACCGCCACCATTTTTAAAGATGGTTTTAACAGAAATCTTGCGAAATAAGCATAAATATGCGATTTTTCTCCAAATAAGCGAAAATGACAAAAAATGACCAAGTATGTAAAATATGCATGCAATATGCATTTAGCATAAAATCCGCTCTCTAGTCATTATTGTCATTCTTGTGTCACAGTAATCTTAAAACTGCGTAGACTGGCACCCTGGCACCCTTCATGCACTAGAATTATTGAAATAATCAATAAGCGCATAATGCATACGACATAAGAAAGGTGTCCAATCAGAAGGCCCCTAATTTCTCCCGCTAAGGTGGTGCGAGCGTTCAGAGACAGCCTGTATATCTGTAACCAAACCATTTAAACCAAACACAGATCTGTAATCTGTGACCTCTGTGTGATGTGATGGAGATGTTCTGAAGGTGTTGACACTTATCATTGGGAGCGTTCCTGCCTCCTTCTTGCACTCGCAAAATCAGGATCTCTTTATCTTTATTTCATAAATTTTGGATTGTGCTCCAGGTGCTCCAGTGACCAGTGCTCTGTTCTGGCTCTGTCAGAGACGAACGAACGGCCTCTTCTAACCTCGTCCAGCGTCCTTGCTCCCTTGCTTTGCTCCTTCTAACTTGCTTCTAACCTTAAAAAATAAACCAGACAAAAAATCCCAACAACACTTTTTCCAAATACGGGGGTTAAAATGAGAATAGCTGTAGAAGGATGCGCCCATGGAGAGCTGGATACAATTTACGATGCAATCAAGTGTTTGGAAGAAAAAGAAAAGTTTAAGACGGATCTGCTAATTTGTTGTGGGGACTTCCAGTCTTCTAGAAATCAGGCAGACCTTCACTGCATGGCAGTACCCCCAAAATATCGCCGAATGTGTTCATTTTATAAGTAAGTTCAATGAAGCCGACGTAATGTAAATTGTATAATTTCCAGATATTACAATGGTGAAAAACTGGCCCCAGTGCTTACTATCTTTATAGGTGGAAATCATGAAGCCTCCAATTACTTGCAGGAATTACCTTACGGTGGTTGGGTGGCTCCGAATATCTATTATCTTGGCTATGCTGGTGTAATAAATATAGCTGGAGTTCGCATTGCTGGAATCTCTGGGATTTACAAGAGTCACGATTACATGAAGGGGCATTTTGAGAGCCCCCCTTATGATGATGGTTCAAAACGTTCAGTTTATCATATCAGAAATTTGGAAGTCTTTCGATTAAAACAGTTATCTCAGCCTATTAATATATTTTTATCCCATGACTGGCCAACTCACATTTATAATTATGGGGATAAAGAGCAACTTATGAGGTTCAAGCCTTTTTTCAGGTAATGTTTATCAGCGATATATTAAATAAATATAATTTTTGTATTGTAGAGATGATATTGAGTCTGAGGAATTGGGGAGTAAGCCCTGTGAAGAACTGCTTAACACATTGCAACCAGACTATTGGTTTGCTGCACATTTGCATTGTAAATTTGCAGCATTAGTCCCTCATAAATCCGGAAAATCGACAAAGTTTTTGGCTCTTGATAAGTGTTTACCAAAACGCCGATTTTTACAAATTGTTGATATTGCACATAATCCTGATGCAAACATAGAAATTTCACTTGATCTAGAGTGGATTTCTATTTTAAAACTTACTAATTATTTGTTAAGTGTTAAGAGTACGTTAAATTTCATGCCAGGGCCAAATAGTGCAACAAAAGAAAGGTAATACTTCTATTTTAAACAATCATTATGATTACCTTCCAGGTGGAACTTTACTCCTACGGATGATGAAAAAATTAAGACTTCTGAAGATTTTGGTGGTTTAAAGATACCTGAAAATTTTGCGAAAACTGTTGAAGGATATAAACCTGCAGATAGTTCTAATAAAAATGTTAGAGAACCTTTTGCTGTCTTAAATCCTCAAACAACAGCATTGTGTGAGAAATTAGGAATAGATGATCCCTTACGATTAGTTTTGAATTACAAGTCTGAGGGAGGAATTGATTCAGTATTAAATTCTGCTGAAAACAGTTTTGCATCTGAGACTTTTATAAATGACACTGATGTATCGCAGATGAACGAAAGTCCCATTCACATCAAGAAACTGGCAACATTAAGTTTACCTGAACCTGTAAATAGTGCTGATGATACCTTTGGTGTAGATAATGAAGTAAGAAGTAGTAAAAAGGCAGAAGAAGAAGAAGAAATTATTGGAGCCAGTATATTACCTGAGGAAACAGCAGCTCCGGCAAAGAAGTTCAAGCGAAGAAATGCCACAATGTATCTAAATGATGTTGAAGATATTTAACGAAACCTACTTTCTGACAAAACCACGACAAAAGGAAGCATAAACATGAAAGTTGAATCCAGATCTATAAAATCTCTCATTTAATACAGTCTTTCACTCTTTTATTGAAAAAATAGGAGGCTTTCTTACTAAAAATAAAACAGTCATCGAATCATTTCCTTCACTAAAAATGAGGGTCGAAGATTTGAAAAATTTTGTAGGTCTGTCGTACATTGTTTCTTGAAACAATGCCATAGTTTCTTGAAACAATGCCATAGTTTTAAATTTTTAATAAACGAACGCAACATATCCCATTGTATTTCCTATGTTGCATCTTAAGGTGTTCATGTTCATACCTGGAAATGTCACTGAATATGTTGCAAGTTATAATGATAAGGCTGCTGTACATTTCCCAATACGACAAGCCAATACAATAGGTGGTGTGAATAAAGTGTTACAAGGTGCTTAATCTTGAATTAATAAGGGATAATAATACAAGTTTTTCTTGCAGAAGAAAAAGATCAAGCAATAGCTTTGTTACTGTTTATTCACACCAGCCAATAATATATAGGATCATTAGTACAAATTTGTACCTGGGATGGTCTGTTTTCTCTGTTATTTCTCAAAATAATTTTATTTTGAATCTTGGGGCCCATGCTATGCAAGGGATTAATAGTTATTTGTACAACAAGTACGGAAAAGTATTACTTTTCCGTGCAAGTGAGTGTTTGATGCACGAGGCGAAGCTGACTTGTACACATTTTTCCGTGTACTATCCTGAAATGGCGTTAACATTTAAAATCAAAAATTATTTGTGCAGGGGTCAAATAGTTTCTGAAACTTCATTTACATGGTAACGTAAAACAACAAAATAAAAATTAACAAATAATGTTGTTGGAAATTTTTGCTGCCGATGAAAAGACTTTTTTAGAAAAGTGTTGCTATGTAGAAAAGTTGAACTTTTCTAAATTAAAAAACACTTGGAAATTTAATATACAGGGTTAGAACAAAGTCTAGGGACGGTCTGTTATCTCCGTTATTTCTTAAGATTTTACTGTGAAACTTGGTACCCAGCCACAATTAAATGCAGGGAATTCAAAACTGTTTTCAAAAATTTTCTTGGACTTCGGGATTAACCGGAAGTGACCCTAAAAATCGTTTTTTTAAATGAAACCATACTTTTTTCTCAACGGATTCGGAATCTACGAATTTTTTAAAGTTAAAAACATGTATTACACTTGACCAGAAATCAAGTTGCGGCCACCCTGGATTTTCAAAAACATCGAAGAAATCGGTCAAAAAACAGGATTTTTCAAAATCGCAAGTACAAATCGACCTTATTTTTTTAATATAAATTCAATTGCGCAATTACATTTCCTTTTATTTGTTTTTGCTTTTTTGAAATTTATTAATTGTTCACAATCAGCCAAAATAGGAAAATGAATTTTTAAAAATGTAATTGGTCGGTTGAATTTGTTTTAAAAAAATAAGGTTGGTACTTGCAGTTTTGAAAAATCTTGTTTTTTGACCGATTTCTTCGGTGTTTTTGAAAATCCAGGGTGGCCGCGACTTCACTTCTGGTCAAGTACGATACATGTTTGTAACTTTAAAAAAAACCGTAATTCCGAATCCGTTGAGAAAAAAGTATGGTTCCATATAAAAAAACGATTTTTAGGGTCACTTCCGGTTTAACCGGAAATCCAAGAAAAATTTTGGAAACAGTTTTGAATTCCCTGTATTTAATTGTGCCTGGGTACCACATTTCAAAGTAAAATCTTAAGAAAGAACGAAGATAACTGACCGTCCCGGGACTTTGTACTAACCCTGTATATTTCAGAACAGTACTCGGAAAAAATTAGCAATTTTTCCGTTTCCGGTTTAATCGGAAATGACCCTAATTTTGTTTTTTCAAAAAATTGATAAACTTTTCAACTCAAAAAAATAATGATGTATTAGTTATAAGTATTTAACCGGAAGTGCAGTTACTGCCACCATATACAGTGTGTCTCATTTTATCTGGAACCACCCAAATATTTCGGATAATATTGAGCAAATCGACTCGCTCTTTTTTTGAACTCCAAAATCTGCATCTGTGTAATACTTCACCTTTTTGCTATCCCAAAATCTCAGCCCAATTAAAGACGCCAAAAATAGCGAAATCGTATTAGACATTTTTTTGCCGAAAAAGTTTATTAAGGAAAGTTCCTCAGGATGACTCCAAATGGGTAAATCCGAACTTTCAGGCCAAAATAAAAATGTTGAATTTCTGGAGCAGTCTCAAAAATATCGAAGGCTTCAATATTTTTGTAACAAAAGGGTTGCTGTGTAATAAAAAAACAATTGAAATAGGTTTGTTTGACATTTGTTGTTAGCTATAGCTGGGCAAAATTTAAGAATGGCAGGAAAAGTTGAAATTATAAGCTAATAAATAAGTCATAAGTCATATCTAACAGCAACTGTCAAACACTCATTTCACTTGTTTTTAATTACACAGCAACCCTTTTGTTGCAAAAATGATGAAGTTTTCCGCACTTACCCATTTGGGGTCATCCTGAGCAACTTTTCTTAAAAAAAATTTTTCGAAAAAAAACGTAGTGAGCTAAGACTTCGGGATAAAAAAGGTGAAGCATCACACAGATGCAAATTTTGAAGCTCTACGTGTGGAAAAAAAAGCTAATTAATTTGCTCAATATTAACCGAAATATTTGGGTGGTTTCAGTTAAAATGAGACACTGTAGATTTAAAAAAACATTAAAAAGTATGCATTTTTTTCCAAATTGTAACATTGAGGTTTGAAACAAATAAAAATATATTTTTTAAAATGTTTTTACGGATTTGTGTAAAAAAAAAGCGGCAGAGAAGCGGCTGCAACCTCCCCATTATTGCGTGGATCTTTGAAGAATTTGAAGACCTTATTTCTCAGTATAATTATCTATTTGAGAATTGACATGCGAAAACGGCACTTGCCGCCGTGGGTTGGAAGCCTCCAAAATTTTCAGCTTTTCGGCGTGTAGGTAGGTACAGTCGACAAAGTAAGTCATGCACCCAACTCTTGAGCGTTAGGCTCAGAATTTAGAAAACCAGCCTTCGATAGTGGTGCATTTCCATGTCATTAGAACCGGCACCAATTAGGGGTTGTATTGCTGGGCCAAAAAATCTAGGACTATAAACCAGTTAAGAATTATTCGCTCAAGAATTTGGCATAAAGTGCATTATTTAGTTTTTCGACTGTACGTATATGTACAATATAAGGTACCTATATACCTAATACAATCTCCATGTGCAAAATTTCAGCCAAATCGGTTCAAAGCTTTGGGCTCTGCATCTTGTTTTTAAGTAAAAATCTAGAATATTTGAGTTTTTGTCAAAAAGGCACTAAGTGTGAATACATATCCTTAGAAACAGAACTTGAAGACCTTTCCTATAGTGAATTGAGTCAAATCGGTCCAGTTTGGGCTGTGGCGGTTTACAAACGTAGGTACGCACATACCATGGCCGTACATAAAAACACATAGGTATTCTAAGAACCACCTTTCTACCTCAAAACGAAAATGTTAGTGATTGGAGTAACCTCCCATTTTCTTTAAATTGTGGTATTGGGGAGGTTAATAAAATATGGTTGAGGAATTTTTGCGTTTTTTAATTTTTTCCCGAGTTCTTCCATGTTTTTATTTAGGATTATTTCCGGTTAAAGGTTAAACATACGCATTTCCCGGGCAATTATTAAAATTTCAGCTACTTCATCCGTTGGCGGTTGGTAGACTGGTTCCCGCCTGGCAGTGACAGATGAGTGACAGCTGACAGAATGGAACATGAAAATGATGAAAACTTAACCCTGTGTATTTAATGCGGTTAAATATTTTTTGTTGTTCCATTAGATGTTAAGTTTTTGATTAAACTATTAAAATGACGCATTCAAAAATATGATATTTTAAATAAAATAATGGATCCTTTAGAATCGGTAAGTGTTTGATTATTGGTTTGATTGCAGGTGACACATTTTGTCCTTATATAATTTACAGCCCTTTTAAATCATTAATTCCTTCTAATTTAGACCAATTTCCATTTCAGCTCGACATAACCTTCTTGGATCTCAGCGATGTAGATGATCAGGAGCGGACAAAAGTGTTAAATTCCTTATCCACGGATGATTTGGTTGTGCAGCTGCCCTGGCGGAAGGTTACCCAAAGAAAGAATGCAGGAAGGGCTGGTAAGCTTTGTGGCCGCATTGCTTTGTGTTTAAAATCATTTCTGAATTCAATGCCCCATGAATATTGCAACAGTTTTATTGCCAAGAATATTACATTTTAATGAGCTTGTTCCTAAAGTTCCAAGATTATGGTTTGTTAAACTGTAAGATTAGTAAATTTGGCAATATTTTATTTATTATTTATGGACTACTCCAATAAATCTAGCGGCTTATAGCCTTGTGACTTAGACCCAATGTTGAAACATGGGTTACCTTTATTGAACAAATTCTTGGATGCTTGGCCATAGCCAATCATAGTGCTGGTTGCAAAGCTGTTACATAAGGGTTTGTTTTGTTTTCAATAAAGGTAACCATGGTTCAAAACGGACTTTAATAAGTTTACGTCGCAGTAATACAAAACCACATGCATATAATTTGGCCCCAAAATGCCAAAGTTGTGCAAGCATGATTCAGCTATAATTTTATTGTTTTATGTCAGTGCCCAAATACTGACCCTAATGAGCATTGCATTAAAAATAACAGTTTTCCTTGTTTAAAGCATCAACATTTTGTATTTTTGTCTTTTGGATCTTGAAAGGGGAAAATTAGTGTCTCACTTAGCATACTGGGGGACGAGACCCATGTATGCTCCAATAACTTTTTCAATTATAATGATAAAAAAGGCAGCAGAGAAGCGGCTGGAACCTGCCCAACGCGTAGGTTTTTGATTTCCGTGACTTGTGTTTAAGATTTTAAAGTAAAGTCCGATAAAAATCAATTTTTTTTTTATATTTGGTCAAAAGGGCACTAAGAATTAATGCATTTTTAGAAGCAGAATTTGAAGGCCTTTCCTATCGTGACGTGAAAAATGGGGGTTTGCATTTAAAGTTTAAAAGTTGATGGGCCAAAATGGCATTTCTAGTTGCACGATTGGCTCCAAAAGCTTTTCAGATCTAAGTTGGGTTATCACATGCACACGTACCAAATTTCAGCCAAATCGGTCGAGTACTTTGGGCTGTGGCGTGTTTACGAACGTACGTACGAACGAACGTACGTACATACATACAGACACATTTTAAAAACCACTTTTTTGGGTTCGTGAGACCTCAAAACGTATAGATCCGGTCTTATCTCGAATTCGAAAATTTTAGTGATTGCAGTAACCTCCCTTTTTTTTAAATGGTGAAGTGGAGTGGGGAGGTTAAAATCTGAAAAAGTTCACAGTAAACATGCTCACATTCATTAAAACTTTCTATCACTTTTCGGTTTCGCTGGAAATAGCCTAGATTTTGAATTTTTAAATGGGGCACCCAGTACATTTGTATATTAGGGCATTCCCATTTCTCAATATGTCCCAGGATCATGGTACACCCCATTTTTTCCATAGTTTTTTAATACATTTTTGAAACTTGAAACATCGAATCATTATCAAAGGTCATTTTCTGACATATTATTAACCAATTTTTTTTCCATTTCCGGTTTTACAGGAAGTGACTAAATTTTTATTTTCAAATGGAACAGCCTGTAATCAATACATCTTTTGAATCTACTTAATTTTCTGAATCCAATGATACCACATAAGTGACATTTCAGCTGTTAAAATAATTTTCGGGACCCATTTTATCTTTCTATCTAGAAATGTCACAACATTCCAAAAATGTATTGATATACCGGGTGTTCCTTTTGAAAATAAAAAGCTTGTCACTTCCGGTAAAACCGGAAATGGAAATGGAAAAAATTGGATAATATGTCAGAATGTGGCCTATACAGGGTGGTCGTTTTATCTTGAGACTAACAAATATCTCGAAAAGGAAGAATTTAAAAAAAAAATGTTTTGTATAAAAGTTTTACGGCTTCGAGGGGGAAAATAGATGGCATCAACGCCATTTTGATTCAAGGTCATTTTTAAGGTCAAATGAAGGTCAACTTGATTTTTTTTAATGGAAACCTATAGTTTTTATTACATATTCTTATTCCCCGTAAAGGAACAAACAACTCTCATCTAAACTATTTTTGGATCCGATGTATGTAAATTTTAACTTTTTCGAAATCCCTAGAAATTCCCTAGTAACAGCGGCATGACAAAACAAATGAACAATCGTTGTATCTTAGCAACGATGAATACTAGATAAATAAACCACAAAAATTGTTGTAGATTTTGTTTTTGTCATGCCGCTGTTGCTAGGGAAGGCAATGGATTTCGAAGAATATTAAAATTTTCATTTAAATAACTGACAAACTATCCATCGGATCCAAAAATAGTTTAGATGAGAGTTGCTTGTTCTTTTACGGGGAATAAGAATCTGTATTAAAAAATATAGATTTCCATTAAGAAAAATTAAGTTGACCTAGATTTGACCTTGAAAATGACCTTGAATCAAAATGGCGTTGATGCCATCTATTTTCCCCCTCGAAGTCATAAAACTTTTATACAAAACATTTTTTTCTAAAATGATTCCTTTCCGAGATATTTACCAGTCTCAAGATAAAACGATCATCCTGTATAATTAACTGAAATAATTTTCATCACATACAACACTAAATAGAAAAACATTGTGACCAGTGGCATATAAGTGCACACCAAGAACAATAAAACGTAAAGATTTCATGTTTTCGCGAAGCGTGGAAGTTAAAAAGTAAAACCTAAAACAGATATAACATAAACATGTGTTTGTTAAGGCACACCAGATAAAAGTATAAGCAGGGGCTTAGACACAATTAGAAAAGATGAACATTGACAATTTGATAATTGCTCGTTTAGTAGCAATGTTTTAAAATTATTTAATATTAGCCTGGGAGACACATTGATTCCGTATGGTCGAACCACAATGTTTAATATGTTCGCCGCCAGATAAGAAAACGATGCTTTGAAACAGGATAAGTTATGTCCTGCTTTACTTACAGTGAGTTCACCAAAACGCAGGGTATATCTTGCATATCGTGCATATCTTGAGGCTTGAAGGGGAAGCGAACTTGAATATCATCGGCAAAAATATAAATTGAGCAGGAATTGGCAGGAAGACCAGCAGAATAAATAGAAAAAAGAGTGGGGGAGAGTAGTACACAATGAAACGCAGTACACAATAAAACATTGGACCTAAGTTATCTGAACTTTTCGCTAGAAAGTTTGGACCGCCACCGAGGAGTCATCTAATGTGGCCGCAGTTGCTTAGGTGTTTTCAGCGAAATCGGATCATAATTAAGTGAAGCATAAATTATTATTGAAATTTTGCACTCAAAAGTTTTTTTTTCAACCTAAACTTTGTGAAGGTATAACTTTTGAGTGCAATTTATTTAAATTTTATGTTTGCTGGGCCTATGAAACTGGAAAATGTGCCTTCCTAACCAGTAAATCTCACGTTTCTGTCGTCACGCCGCATATTATTTTATTCTGTTTTTACAAAAAAATGTACCATAGTACAGAATGAAACATGGACCATAGTACACAATGAAACACGGACTCGTGGTACACATGACTCCAGATAAGAATTTGCCATGGTTTTACCTGATCTTATTTCAATACCTATTCAATAATTCAATAGCAAATAAAAGATTGTTATTGTTGATTCAAACTCAATTTTGGCGACATGGTCGTCTGGAAATTCCTGAATTTGCTTTCTGTTTTAGTTTATTATTAGTACCGACGCTATAAATTCCTATATTTCGTTTTGTTTATAAGCTAGTTTAATAAAAATGTCAAAAAGTACAGAATCTAATTGTGTACTACTATCAGTTTTATTGTGTACTACCTATGAAACACAATGGTATCATATGCACTGCTGATGTAATTTGGAAATTATATAATTTTGTGTGTCATTTATGGAATAAAGTCGATACTTGTACCACTAAATACACTCTAGTAATTAATATTTTACATTTAGAACCAGTGTAATCATCATAGTGTTTGCTAGAAAAAAAATTGAAAAAAAAGTGATCCATTGTGTACCACTCTCCCCTAGGGCCTAAAACAGACCCCTGCGGCAAATCCGAACGCACCGCCAAAGGAATAGAGATAATATCTTCAGTAGTTTCGGCTGTAGGGGGCTTTGATGATTTTTTTTGCCAAAGGGCACTAAGTGTTAATATATTCTTCGAAGAGCTTTCCTATGGTGATGTTAAAAATTGGGGTTTGCATTTAAAATTTTGTCAAAATCGCTCGTTCCGCTGGTCGATTTGGTTCAAGGTCTAATCAGTTCTTACTTGAATCATACAATGTGCATTGTGCACATACCAAATTTCTTCAGATCGGTTCAGTAGTTTGGGCTGTAGCTTGTTTACAGACAGACATTTTTTTTAATATCACTTTTTTGGGTGCCCAGGACCCTAAAACGTAAAGATTTGATGTTTTTGGCGATTCGATTTTTCTGAATCTTTCGATCGATTCCATTAACTCAGCGCGTTGCGTAGAAGTTAAAATTTCAACATGATTCCCATTTTCATTCCGACATTTTTCTCGTAGGTTCGGAATAATTTTTTTAATTTTTTTTAAATTATCAACCCGAGGTATCAACTACCTATATCAGTCAGTGAAATTTGAAAGATATTCTCTATCGATCCGTGCAAAAATATACGGGGTGTCCCATTTAAAAAAAAACAACTTACAACCACAGCGCTTTAGATCCGACGGTCATCGCTGAGATTAAAGTCCAGAACAAAACTCGGGAGTACGGTCTATCATCCTGTTTTTAGTTTAGGCGAATATCTCAATAAGTAATAAAGGAGATATGATAATTTAAAATAACCTTTAATAATCGTACTAGTGCTTCCGAGTATTTCCTAGTACCCCTACGTATTTCTAGGTTTTTTTAGTGGGTATATCCATATTCAGGATGTCCCAGAACGCGTGCACCATATTTTAATGTTAATGGAGAACCTTATAATATGGGACTTTAAATTCTGAGGCCACACGTATTGCGGATTACATTACTATTGTATTTCCATGGAATTTCCAAACATTTCCAGGTATTTCCACAATATGTCAACCAGTGGGTACCCTTTGCGACTACTACTGCTCTGCAGTTGCTGTTGTCCTGACAACTTCTGATAGTTTTGTACTCTTACAAAAAATAAACGTATTACCAAAAGATAATGAACACACCAGCAGATTAGAATCTACTACCCTATCCTACCAAATTTCATGAAAATTCGTTTGATAGTTTTTTCGCATCGGAATGTTTCGGCTAGATAATGCAATTCTCGTTCAGTTGTTATAGTTAAGTTTGGTTTACTTCTTTTTGCTTGTGTTTAGTTTTGTTTTCAGTTCCAGATTCAGACCATCAGAGCAACTCTGACGTAAAGCAGAGTCAAGTAAACTGTACTGTGGTACCGCAGGCGTTGCCTCAACAAATCTACTTGACGAACAACCAAGTGCAGTTCAGTCCAAATTATGTACAGTCGCCGCCACCCCCTAATCCCACATTATATACACCACCGATAAATTATACAATACCTCCACAATACGTGATTTATCCTTCACCCCCAAACTACCAACAGTCATATGCGCCCACCATCACCGCAAACAACGGAAACTACCCCCAGAATGTCATATGTACAATCCCTGTCACGGTATCCTATACGTATGTTGCCAACGACGGACAAATACCGAACGCAAATTTTGGACCAGCCCCCCTACAAAATTTGCCCGTTCCTGTGGTTTTCAGTACTGATATTCCTGAGGAAGTTGCACAGAGTCCCTTACCGACTGTACAACAGAACGGTGTCGAAAAACAGGAAAAGTCAGAAGTCAAAGACACAACAAAGCGTAACACTTCGTCTCAGGCGAGTAGATCCTGGGCGAGCCTGTTCAATACTTCGAAATCTTCGGATCTGACGAATAATAATAGTATAAATGGAAGTGAAGAATCGTTTAAAGAGGCTGTGAATGAAGCAAATGCCGAAGATGCGTGTCCCATCAGACATCCAAGAAAATTTATCGATCCTAATTGTTACAGGATGGGAGGTAATGTTATTTTTAAACAGATATCCCACTGCTAGGCAAAGCTGATTCGTTATGTATTAGGTTTGTTCCAACACAGTCGGAAACCGTACAATTAACATTGTATAACTTACAATGGAAACACTGGAACAACTTCGGTGGGAAAATGCTACTAGAAACACTACACCGAAACACTTGATTTTCACTGCTGACGCGTTTCGAACACAAGGTGCTCATTATCAAAGCCGAAGCTAAACAACCTACCTGCCCGAAAACTGAAATATTTATAGGCCCACCCGCGTAGTGAGACCAATCACAGGTCGAGAAATGGTCACGCACGGGTGAACACGTGTAAATATGACAAGTCCTCCCTAAAGTAGCGTAAACAGAGATGAATATGCGATCGGGCCTGTATCGGCGTTCATAAGCCTATCTCTAGACTTATAAATTACGATACTTTTTATTGCATCTAGCATCTGCACCTTATTAACGCGACAAACTAACTTAATATTATCACTTCTTCTATGGTCATTGTGTAAAGCATGTAGGGCAACACTGGATTTCTCAGCTCTGCCATATTTAAGGTGGGCTAAGTGCTCCTTAAATCTGGTGTTGAGGGACCTTCGTGTTTGACCTGAATGACGATAGAATAAGTGATAATATTAAGTTAGTTTGTAGCGTTAACAAGGTGCAGATGCTAGATGCAATGGAAAGTATCGTAATTTACATATTCATGTCTGTTTACGCTACTTTATCCTTAAAGTAGCGTAAACTTGTTATATTTCTACGTGTTCACCCATGCGTGACCATTTCTCGACCTGTGATTGGTCTAACTTTCACAGCCGAAGGGTGGAGCTACGCGGGTGGGCCTATAAATATTTCAGTTTTCGGGCAGGTAGGTTGTTTAGCTTCGGCTTTGATAATGATCACATTGTGTTCGAAACGCGTCAGCAGTGAAAATCAAGTGTTTCGGTGTAGTGGGGTGTTTCTAGTGATAGTACATTATACAGGGTGGTCCTTTTATCTCGAGACTGGCAAATATCTCGGAAAGGAAGCATTTTAAAAAAACAAATTTTGTATTAAAGTTTTATGACTTCGAGGGGGAAAATAGATGGCATCGACGGCATTTTGATTCAAGGTCAAATGAAGGTCAACTCCATTTTCTTAAATGGAAACCTACATTTTTATTACAGATTGTTATTCCCCGTAAAAGAAGAAACAACTCTCATCTAAACTATTTTTGGATCCGATGGATAGTTTGTCAGATATTTAAATCAAAATTTTAATCTTCTTCGAAATCCATTGCCTTCCCTAGCAACAGCGGCATGGCAAAAACAAAATCTACAACAATTTTTGTGGTTTATTTATCTAGAATTCATCGTTGCTAAGTTACAACGGTTGTTCATTTGTTTTGTCTTGCCGCTGTTACTAGGGAATGTCTAGGGATTTCGAAAAAGGTTAAAATTTACATCCATCGGATCCAAAAATAATTTAGATGAGAGTTGTTTGTTCTTTTATGGGGAATAAGAATCTGTAATAAAAAATATAGGTTTCCATTAAAAAAAAATTAAGTTGACCTTCACTTGACCTTGAATCAAAATGGCGATGATGCCATCTATTTTCCCCCTCGAAGTCATAAAACTTTTGTACAAAACAATTTTTTCTAAAATGCTTCCTTTTAGAGATATTTGCCAGTCTCAAGATAAAATGACCACCCTGTATAACTTATTGGTCGACTGGAAAAAGACCGTTGGTTATATGGTTTCCGAATCAGATGGAACAAACCTATTATCACGATTCAAAAACAGACATGCCCACCAGCGATTTGTTTTCACTTTTAGAATTCTTATTGGATCACGCGGTGGACGGTAGAACAATAAGTCTGCAACCCAGAGGATTAATAAATCGTAGTAATTATTGTTACATAAATTCTATATTACAAGCCCTCTTGGCGTGTCCACCTCTCTACAATTTATTGTCAGGTCTGTCCCATCAAAACACGTCAACAGAAAAGGAAAAACCAACCCCCGTAATTGATGGAATGTAAGTTAAAGCGTTTTAACAGGGTGAATTTATAAATTCGCGTAGGTGTCGATTTGTTAAAGAATTTCAACATCAACCACCAAATTTGCGAGTGAGAAGAAACGATAAAGGTGCCAAAAAAGAACAAGGAATTTCAATAGATTGCGATCATCCTTTCGAACCGTCGTGGATATATAAAATGTTAAATGGTATAAGGAGTGATTCGTTTTTGGTTGAGGGCAGACAAGAAGATGCGGAAGAATTTTTGGGGTGTCTTTTGAACGGATTGAATGATGAAATACTTGAGGTGGGATTTTTTGTGGTCTAGTGGTAATCTAAAGTTTCATTTTTAGCTTATGAAATTAGTAAAACCCGACTTGACTGTGAATAAAATAGAAGATAAATTGAATGATTCGGACAAGGAATGGCAAGTCAGTTTTTTACATATTCTGCGGTTGTGATTTTTTCACGTCTTTTGTAAACTTTTCAGGTTATGGGACCAAAAAATAAAGGTGGCGTAACGAGAGAAACACATTTTGTGAAGACCCCAATAAGCGACATTTTTGGAGGATTTTTGAAGTCCAAAATTTATCGAGCTGGAGACCAGTCTACATATAATATACAGCCGTTTTTTACTCTACAATTAAATATTGAAGTAGGTGATAGGTTTTTGCATTTTTATCAAATTTTTTTCGTTTGTGCAGAAAGTCAAAACAGTTCGTGAAGCTTTGGAGGCGTTAGTTTCTAAAAACCAATTGGAAGGTGTCACCTCTGAGAAAACAAATGAAGAAGTAGAAGCGTGGCAGCAAGTAACTTTAGATGAATTGCCCGTTATTCTCATCCTACATTTAAAATGTTTCGACTTCCAACTCGATGGATGCACAAAAATCATTAAAGCGTTAGAATTTCCCATTGACCTGAAAATGGATGCAAGTAAGTTTCATGGACGATCTAAAGAGCCGGAAAACCGCAATTTACATTCACAATGGAAACACTGGACAACTTCGGTGGAAAAATGCACTATCACTAGAAACACTACACCGAAACACTTGATTTTCACTGCTGACGGGTTTCGAATACAATGTGCTCATTATCGAAGCGGAAGCTATACAATGTGTATACAATTGTATACATTGTGTTCATTATCAAAGCCGAAGCTATACAATGTGTATACAATTGTATACATTGTGTTCGAAACGCGTCAGCAGTGAAAATCAAGTGTTTCGGTGTAGTGTTTCTAGTGATAGTGCAATTTATATTTACAATGTTTATTATTAATTTTTGTTTTTTCCAGAGCTTTTATCTTCCAAACAAAATACGCCAAAAGAGAGACAGTATAAATTGTTTGCCGTCGTGTATCACGATGGAAAGGAAGCAAGCAAAGGTCACTACGTAACGGATGCCTTCCACGTGGGATACAGCAGCTGGATCAGATATGACGATGCGTCTGTCAAATCCGTGCAGGAGGAGAACGTGTTAAAACCACAAGGGACTAGAGTTCCTTACTTGTTATTTTATCGTCGTAGTGATACAATTAGAAGCAAATGAAAAAGCATATAATTTTGGCCTATTATTTGTTAAATAAGTGAACTTATTTTAATAAAATACTTTATATAATATGTACACTGTTTTATTGTGTTTGATCATCGTACTTAACCCGACGGTGCGGTCTAGGACGATATTTGTAGAAATTGTAGACCTAAGTCGAAAAAAAATAAGGTTTGCTGTTCTTTATGAAATACATATATACATAAGTTGCAACACGGCGTGTTGATGGAAGGTTTTGAACCAAAGTACTCATCAACCCAGTTAAACGTTAATAACTTTACTGGCCCCGTGGCGCGCCAGCAGCAAGAAGTGTCTAACATCGGACAGAAAATCGAATTATTCCCAAAAACATCAAGTTTTAATGTTTGAAGGTGATTCGAAACCCAAAAAATAGAAAATCGATGGTACCTATAAGCACAGTCTATAAGTAATCCGCTCTACAAAGTTTATTTAGTGGATGAGTAGTAAATGAATTTTGCACAGTTTTTGAGAATGAAAGTGCACTTGCAAATGCCCATTATAATTTGTATAGAAAACATTAGGGATATGTAATGGTACCTAATGAGCTTAATGAATCGTAAGGGAAATTGAGACCAATTTTTAATGGAAAAGTCCAACTGACCATATTTGTAATGTATTATTGTACTGAAATGTAATGGTGACCTGTCATTCATTAGAACACAGTGCAGATGATTTCTAATGTGTTTTCCCATTACAAAAATAGACTTTTGAGCAGATGGTGCTGGATGACGAATATGGCCAATCAGATGCATAACAACGCTTCATTATTGTGTCAAGAGGGTATTAGACGCCATTATTGTGTCAAGAGGGTATTAGACGCCATTCTTGTTGTTTGCCTACTAACATGTCATATCAATAGTTTAAGGTATCTTGTGGGTAATATTAAATTTGGTAATGCACGTTTAGTGAATTCACGATGTCACTTGATAAAGCTCGGAGACACGGGTGAGTCGTTGAAGAAGTTAATGATTGTGTTGTAAAGTT
Organism: Pycnomerus fuliginosus; assembly: GCA_963924575.1. Lineage (NCBI taxonomy): Eukaryota > Metazoa > Arthropoda > Insecta > Coleoptera > Zopheridae > Pycnomerus > Pycnomerus fuliginosus. The sequence continues at coordinate 30,776,765 of OZ004618.1, read as the reverse complement.
TTGTTTTGCTATTGCATTTGTTAGGTACCTACCTAAAGCCATAATTTTGCAGTCGCCAACTTTTAGGATTGAAAAACGAGAAAGTAGCGGATTTTGAGATTAATGTGTGCGGGCTCAGTATCATCAGAGGAGCACCCATCATTGTTTAAAATTTTTACTGTGCTGTAATGTGTTCCATTTTAAACCTATTACAGTATCTAATGAAACCTAATGAGAAATTTCTGGGATATTCTCCATTACGTTAGAAATTAGAAATCAGCTTTTGTTTTTATAATGGGTTGATCTGTTAATTTCCAGAATGTCAACACAGTTTCTAATGAATTGTAATGGAAGTCTGGGATTCTACATTAGGTTGCATTAAGAACCAACTTTTGTGTTTGTATGGGTTGATCTGGGAATTCCCCTGACAAATACCTGCCTCAACCCATTATAACTCATTACATTATTTTTTTAATGTATTTTAATGGTCATTTGCAATAAGGTGAACAACTTTCATTCAAAAAGTTGGTTTTGCGACGACGTCATACTCCGTGATAGACTATTATGGTATCATTATGAAATAAAAGATAATTTTTAAACAGCTTAGAAAAATTGAATAATGGAACATTTTGTCACAATAATTTATAAACCCATATTTAATCAATCTACCGAATAAAACTCGATTGGATATGGTGATTCGCACCTTAAGTTTGGATGAAACACAATGAATATGTGAGTATATGAGTTCTTTTGTGGTTCACATAGGATTGTCTTTGAGGGGAATTCTTACTTTCAGGTATTTTGGGTTTGTATAGGTTCTCGTATGGTATAATGATTTCTCATGGGTTGTGTTCTTCCGGTCTTTTTTTTTGGCTAATGTTTGTTATGAGCTGACTTTGAGTCGTAGCTATTATATTTAAAGAAGGGTTAAAAATTAAGTTTTTTGAAAACATGAAATCAGAAATTTGAAAAATAATATTCTGTCATACTATCAGAATTTAATACAGAACTCGAAAACATTAAGATATACAGGCGGCTGTCCCATTCAAAATCTCTAAGTGTCAAAAAATGCAGTTTATCATGTAATCGGTTCGGAAGATTAATGCGCGAGTCAACATTATTGAAAATGTTTGAGAAATAAAAGGAATCTTAAAACTCACAAGGAAACCAGGGAGCCTTTATACCGTTGTTGTCGAGGTTGTTGTTAGTTGTCAAAATTGCCTATATTTATATTAAATTATTTAATTATTTATACTTTATTTCTGCATTTTATAATTTTCAAGATGAACCAAGAGAGAAATCGGTTTTCTTTGTCTATGCCACTGTCTGATAACTTTGCGTAAGTGCAATAAGTAATCGGCGATGGCGATATAATAAACGTTGGAAATAGTTGAAAATATAGCGACTGATGCACTTCCGGTCAAGTATACCTAATACATGTTTTTAACTCAGAAAAAATCGTAGATTCCGAATCCGTTGAGAAAACAATTTCATTCTACTTGAGAAAACAAAGTTAAGGCCACTTCCGGTTGCACCTGAAGTAGAAAAAGATAACTGACCACCCCATCAACTCCGCATTAAAAAAAAATTGATGAGTCCGAGGGTTTTTGCTAGAAATCAAGGGTAAAAATGTAAGGAATTTTATTCCAGACTTTACTCTCGCAATGTATAGAGGGTGTTAGTTAATGGTGCCGCATATATTTAGGTGATTCTCTATCTTATTTTAAGTCTAAAATTTCTTATGGACATTATGGCCGAAAATGAAAATACTTCACAAGGGTGTTAACTGTTAAGCCCCCTCAAATGGGTCGTCGAAAATTCAGTTTTTTTCAAATTATCCAAAAGATATACCTAACGGACACGGTTTTGAAAGGACCCTATACGTTAAGGGCGAATTCTCGGCCCAGTCGAAAATGACCAAATTATTTTTTTTTAGTGTAAGTGGGACCAGATGTTTGCTAAAGTAATATTATAAGTCGAGAGTAACAATACAGGGTGCCCCAACACCGATGTGCAACGTATTCATGACCCTTCATTTTGAAGCTATCGTTTTTACAAAAATACAAGCGCGAAGGTATCCCCCTGTACATGCGGAGCTGATCAGCGTTTATTTCATTTCAATATCTTTTTTAAGTCCGAAGATATTCAAGAAGCAAAGATTTAAAAAAAAACCTGTATATCTTGAAAACGAAAAATTACTCTTTATTAATTTTTTTTATGGGCATGAATTATAATCTGAATCGATTAAGACTAAATGCAAAAAAATTGGCCCAAGCAGTCACACTTTAAATTGAACCTGCATTTCAAGATGGCGATGTCAAAATTATGTAATATGAATAGAAATCCAGGATGGGCCTATATTGTTGCTTAAATCAGGTTGTTATGTGTCATATATGAAATAGCATGATGTGAATTATCTGCAAATTCACATTATGGTTATGTGTTCGTACTACACGGCAAGAAATCAGCTTGGTTTTGAACCAAATTGCATAGGATAATATACTTAAAATTACTGATTTTTGAAAATTTATATTTTCTTAACTAAAAATTACTCTTCTTTTATTTTTCAAGGATTCATTAATTGAGCATTCCTCTTTCCAAAACTACAAAAAAAAAGAAAATTCTCCCAAGCAGTCACTAATGACTAGGGCCCTTTAAAGCAAAGGTTAGAAAAAGCCCATACTATTGAATTTGTTTCAGATTTTTAGTAACATCATAGACGTATGCTTTTGGGGGGGTTTTGTACATTTTTTGTATATTTTTCTTATTTACGGGCATTTTTCTAAGGAAATAATAAAATTTCAATCTGTGATCTCTACATAAAAAACATATGCTGTTGTTGAATGTCACTAATAAGACACACCGTTTTCGAATAAAATGGCCCTAATTGGATGAAAATCCGAAAATTTGTGAGAAGATTTTGTTTAATCTGCTTAATTGTTGGAAATAAGTAATAAGTAAGTAATAAGTTTCTTGCATCATTTTAAGAGGAAAAGTTGATATGGACATATGGCGGAAAATCCTTCTTAAGGGAGCTTATAGCTCGATACTACTATGTTCATATGAAATTTTTTTCCTAAAATGATGCATCCCCTGTAAAGTCCCGTCCCATATTAACGAAAGCGGGGGTTGTGTGTCTCAGGCTTTTTTAACTTACGCTCAAGGCGGAGCAGTATATAAAATCGATCAAAAATTCGAAATTGAACTGACATCAAATCTTTACGTTTCGGGGTCCCAGGAACCCAAAAAACCTATTTTTGAAAAATGTGTGTCTGTCCGTGTGTCTGTCCGTATGTCTGTGGACACGCTACAGCCGAAACTACTGAACTGATTTTGATGAAATTTGGTATATAGGTATTGTCTGTGCGGGAGAGGAGCTGATTAGATTTTGAAGCCGATCAGTCAACCCGAAGTGCCCTTTTGGCATAGCAACTTTCTTATTTTAAATATTTAAAAATTTAATAAATGCTGCTGTTATTAATCCAATGCAGTGCGGCGTAGAAGTTCCTGCCGTCTCCGAGACCGCCTTTTTTCTGTTGGTTTGTAAACGGGATTTCAGTTCTGTCAAAATTCCTGTCATGGACAATAATTAACAACAAAGACCCCTTTCAACCTCCATTGTTACTGTTTATTGACACTGACAGTGAGTGACGGGTGTTTTGACGGATGTGAAATCCCGTTTACAAACCAGCAGAAAAAAAGCCTGAGACACACAACCCCCGCTTTCGTTAATATGCGACGGGACTTCACTTATTTCTAATAATTTAGCAGATGAAACAAAATCTCACAAAAATTAGCGATTTCATTGGGGGGTAAACCGCTAACCGTATTTTGTATACTAGACATCCTCGGACTTCCCCCTAAATTGTACAATTGACATCCCCAGCGGTTTGCCCCCCAGATTTCATCCATTTAAAGGTAATTTTATTCGAAAAGAGTGCGTCCTAGCAACATTGAACAAGAGCATGTTTTTAACTTTTTTATGTAGAATAAATCATAGATTGAGATTTTATTATTGATTTGTGAGAAAAAGCGTACGTCTAAGATGTTACTAAAAATCTGAAAAAAAATCAATAGGAGCCCTTTATAACACTAGCCATTGCTCCAAATTTCAAAACCGTATCATTTATATTTTTTTGACAATTTGAAAAAAGCTCAATTTTCGATTACCCTTTGAGGGGGCATATGTCGATATGAAGTTTTCGTCCTAAAATAAGATGAAGAATCACCCCCTAAATTTATGCGGTACAATTAACTAACATCCTGCCCGGCGTTCCAGTGAAAAGTGCCCACCAAAGTTACCGGAAACAGTTTACGGAGATTCCGGATCGAAATTCTCGATCTCTAAATCTGCAAAAGGAAAAGCAATTTTCTCTTGTTTGTTGTTTTCAGAAATGCCTAAGAGCTTCCTCAGTGCTTCGCTGCTTACATAAATTTGGAGTTGGGTTTATTAATATATTACCTTATTACCTACTTATACATAGGTACCTAACAGAAAACGTGGTTCCGGATTCCGAAACGAATTTTTCCAGAAAAACCGGTACCTATTATGTTTGTTCATATTCGATAGTCATATAAAGTGGTTTCACTATAACTGAACGTGAACTAAACTAATATACAGGATGGACCAGTGAAAAGTGGCGAGCTAGATTTTCTCCTCTCTGACTCGAGTGAGGAAAAATCGCTCGAACAGGCCGATTTTTGTTTGGTGGGGGTCACTTAAATCCGTGCTTGGTGAAATTTTACAACGGACCCCCTAACCTCCACGAACTCTAACCCCCGATTTCATAATAAAAATTAAAGGTCCTTTAAAGTTAAAGTCGACTTGGCCATTGAATTTTGGCTAATCAGGAGCAGCCATTTTCACATGTTGCTAAGCAAATATTTAAAGGGGACTTTAGCTTTGATTGTGAAATCGGGGGTAAGAGCCTTAACGTAATTTTAAATTTGCCCATGGAGGGAGTTAGGAGGTGAAAGGATATTAAAAAAAATTGCAACATTGGATTGGTAATGAAATTAGCTTTAAAATGATGTATCATAAGTGAGGGGTTGCCATTTAAAATTTTAATGTCGGGGTTAGCGGGGGTTAGGGCGTGCGTTGTAAATTTTCATCAAGCACTAATTTAAGTGTAACAAAATTTGGATGGCCCGTTTTCAGTGGGCCACCTTGTACAGTCGAAAAACTAAATAATGCACTTTATGCCAAATTCTTGAGCGAATAATTCTTAACTGGCTTATAGTCCTAGATTTTTTGGCCCAGCAATACAACCCCTAATTGGTGCCGGTTCTAATGACATGGAAATGCACCACTATCGAAGGCTGGTTTTCTAAATTCTGAGCCTAACGCTCAAGAGTTGGGTGCATGACTTACTTTGTCGACTGTACCTACAAGTTTGTGTGAAAAATGCAAGAAAACTAGAAAAAAGTACCTAATTGTTGGAAATAAATATTTTGCTCTTTCGCAAAGCATATTTTATTAATTCCATTGGAAGCTTTGCGATCTGGCTCGATAAAGTAGCCGTTTGCGTTCACTTTGGAGAACACAAAACAAAATAAACTTTTTGTATGGATCGACGAAATATGTAGTTAACCCCCCGATTCTGTAACTTTTAACATTATGTTAGAGCACTGTTATTCGCGATTCAAATTAATTTTCTGACGTCACACGTAGGCATATTTTGTTGGAAGCGTCCAATCAAATGTCACCAAAAATGTCTGTCAATATATTTCAGCGCTCCTCATTGGCTCTTTTCCCAAAGTTCCCTCACTGTGACGTCACACACCAGAGGGCGTCTTCCTTAGCTAGAATCGCGAATAATGACATATGACGGGATAGATAATGCATTTTCTGTCATTTAAACAGAGCTCTAACATAATGTTAAAAGTTACAGAATCGGGGGGTAAAGTCTGTTCATTTACTGTAGCAGAACTAAAATTTTTCTGGAAGTGTACTAAACTAATTTGTTTTGTAAGGGCGTGTACTTTTGACGATTTAATCGAAATTTAGCGGGGAAAGCAAAATCATATTACATAACCCAAATCTTCTAGGGTTTATTTTTATTGTTAGCTGCAGTGTCACAGATAAACGTACCTGAGGTTTTTTCGTGACACAAACGCCATTTTGGGTCAATTCAGTGTCTGTGGTGCAAGTGCAATTGCAAAATTTTGACATTTGTCATGTTTTCTGACGTAGGTATCGCATTGAAATAGCTTCTACCAACTCACCTGTTAGTAAAATTCCTTGCAAAAGTTCCCCATACCAACCTAAAATTCAAATTTTGACGTGCTGTCACTTCAATATAGAAAATGAATGGAGAGTATCTGCATGTGTACCAAGTCTGGGAAATTGATACCTACCTACATACAATATTGATGATCGTTAAGGCAGAAAAGTTGTCGCGCGACGCGAAACGGAATTTTATAAATCCGCTGATTTTGCCAATTGGGATGTAAAATCAAGGCTGTCGATTCTATCGTTTTGCCATTCACAACAATCATTGAGGAAAAGTCCGCAACCTATAGTCGATAAAGTAATTTTCTGTTACGACTGACAAAAAATATTCATTTCTGGTCATCACTTTTAATAACAAGGCTACCTGCTTATAAAAAAACAACCCATTGACCACGCGTGTTTGTAGCAGCCAAGCACCAGCAGTCCTTTTAAAGTTGTTTAGCGGTACGGAAGTGCTTCAGTGTCTCCTTTCGCCGTAACGAATATTTATAGAAGGTACATACATTCTACCATTATTGTAGGTACTATTTACGTACTATTGAAAAGTGAAAAGCGCGGGTAGGTAAGTTGTGTGAACCATTAATTTGTTCAGTGAAAAAAGCAGTTTTTTTAAAATTTCTTGTTTATATCCCAAATTATCTAAGTTTAGATAAAGCGCGTTTTTGTAAAAAAATAAGACTGGAACAATATAACACGAATCGTAACATTTTGTAGTACACCACGACGCAGGTACCTACCTAAGTACATAGGGATAGGCCTATGTCCTTCATACATGGACATAACGTGTTTAGCAAAAACTCTTCCGATTTAGCAGACCTTGCCGTTTGATTAAGGCGAAATTTGACATTGACATTATTATACAGCTTTTTTCAAAAATAAGAATTGAATTTGAGTTTCAGAGGGAGTAATTCGAAAACATCGAACGGATCAATTTATGGATTTTTCAAATGGAAACTCATAATATCCTCAAAGTCTATGAATTTTTCTGATAGAAGCATATATTATACTTCACGGCTAACATCGAAGAAATCGGCATTGAGATTTTAATGCAAATTCGACTGAATTACATTTACTTAAATTCTTTTTAAAAGTTTGACAGATTGGAACACTGAAGAAATTTGAAACGAATAAAAAGGAAACCGCGTTTTTCAAAAAAAATATTTTATTTTCAAACGTCACATAACAATTATTTAACTGACGGTATTGACAAGGTATAACCGTCATTTCTATGACACCATAGTTTAAATTCATGATTATTTGCAATTTTACAAAGTGCCAAAGTGACGCGCAACAGACGTATGTACGAGAGTAGAAATTTTTCAATTTCTTCGTTTGAAAATAGCATAATGTAGTTTATTTGGAGTTTAATCGACATTATGCGACTCGTATGAATTTAATTCGCCTCGCTCCGCTCGGCGTTTAAACTTCCATGCTCCGTCTCACAATAGGAGCTTTCCTTTTGCACATTTATCTCAGAAACCTGACTTAATCTCAGCAATTTGATTGGTTCATTTGAATTTTGACCAATCAGATTGCTGAGATTAAGTCAGGTTTCTGAGACAAAAGCCGTTTTCTGGCGGTCGCTATGTTTTTGAAAACAAACTTGCATTTGAAAACATACGGCAAACGCCTATTTTGTATTAAGACAGTGTCAAAATAATGTCAGTTTTGAAAACATTTTCAAGATGAATTTGAAACTGACAACAAAGTGACAGTATATTAATTCAGAACAAGAGTTTATCCAATGCTTCCAAATGCAAGTTTGTATTTGAATACATACCCACCGCCAGAAAACGGCTCTATATTCAAAAGGAAAGCGCCTAATAAACTCCTAATAAAATAAATATCAATTTTTTGAAATTGTTATTAAAATACGTCGAAATCATCATTAAAATACGATAAACAGGCAGTAGTGAAATGGTCCATTATTGTACGATTCGAGGTTCGATTGTTTCACGTTTTAATTTTGTTGAACAAAAATTAAAGCAATTTCGAGTTTTTTCGATTTCAGAAAAAAACTTGTGCACCTCGGCACTGCAGCGCCTTTTTAGTACTCATTCATTGAAGGTACATTCGTCATAAAAAGTTCAGTACCTTGATACACAAATAACCATTTTACCGAGCTCGCGATGTTTGGGAAAATCTAGAATGGCCAAAACTGCACTTCGTCAAGTATAGTAGATCGTCTATCTAATCAAATTTCGTAGATTTCAAATTCCAAAAATCAATATTAGACATTTACGGTTAACAGAAAGTGAAAAAAAATGTGTCATAAAAGTAAAATTGACCTATTAGAGTTCGAAATACCCCTCTGTAAAAAGTTATTAAATTTATTTCTTACTTCTGAAACACAATCTGTAGATTTTTACAGCAATAAACTTTATTTATTTATTATTATTATTATTATTTAGTGCTAGTGCATTTTTCCACCGAAGTTGTCCAGTGTTGGTCCTCTTAAATCTCTTATAACTCGAGAACTAATTGGACCCTGGAAATTTTCATAAACGGATCGACTCAGAATTTAATGTGGACTAGTCCATTAGAAGGTGATGGTGCGAGACACCCTGTATTTTCTATACAATTTTTCGTGTCAAAATTGCTGTTTTTCGGTTTTAGCTTAGTGCAGTCCGTTCAAAATAAAAATGGTAATTTGCAACTTGTTAAAACAATTACCGGTCGATCATTATTGTTATTACAATTATTTATAACTTAGCGGCGAAAGGTGATACAATTTATTTCACACACTACTTACTAATTTAAACGCCAATAGAATGCAAGTTCAATTATGAAGTGCGTAAGCGTGAAATTAGCATAAGACGTAAGTATCTTCCATTAGAAATAAAGGTAGATGTCAAAAAAATAATAATTAACAATCATCTATTTTTCCTAAATGTAAATTTTTAACAACTTTTTAGTGTTTCACCAATTAAAGCGCGCGCACGTAATAATTAAGTACGTACCTACTTATACAGGTTCATAGTGAACAGTCAAAATTTAATAAGTAGGTAGAAAGTCACTAAGTAATTGATATACCTACATAATCAACAGCCCATTTGTGGAAATTTTATCTTGTTTACTTTAGTTCCGGATAATTTAATATCCGCGGTTTCTGCTTTTTTTTAAGTAGGTTATAAGTATACCAGTTTTCGCGCGGGAACAATGTAAGATTCATCTAAATCTGGGTGAAAGTTTATAGAGGCTGCAATAACAAACGATTTATAGAATGGAATATTTTTTGGAAAGTGCAATTAAAAATGCTAAGAGCACTTTCATTTTCATAATAATAAAGTACCTATTTCTCAATAGTACTAGGGCAGGGTCAAGAGCTGGTACGCATACAAATTACCTGATTACCTCGCAATATTAATTTCCATTCAACGCAATTCTTTCAACATTTATTACAAGCGCACGAGTTTTTCCCACAAATCTTGTGGCTCTGCGGCCAAAGCGTCACACTTCCAGAGATAAACAACCAAAAAGGAGTAAAAGGAATGACAATTAACTAATTTTTTATAACAAAAAAAACTATCAAGTCAAGGTAAACTCGTCTGCCCGGGTGTTAACGATTGTTAACAAATTATGAATAGGTACAAAGTGCTTTGGCTATCCGGGCTATATCAGTAGCCAGCCTGCCATCATCAGCGTTACGAGATTAGTGGTAGGTACTTACCTGCTTAGAGTAAAATTTACATCCTTATTGGAACTGCTAAGTATTGATTAACCACCTGTTTCAAAAACGGAAAAGGCAAAGGGTATAATAAAGTAATAATTGACATCAACAAAATAAAATAATTTGAATAATAAATGCTATTATTAATGCAGCTTTCTCTGTTTTTGCCCTTTTTGGCAACTTACGCTAAAGAAAGTTACCTAATTTGTAGGAAATTTTCCAAACGGCCGGTTGTGTCAGCTAAATAGATGCTTTCGAATCTGGGTTATTTCATGGAATATTTTATGTAAAGACAAATAAAACAACCAGTTAGAAGCTCTAGACGCAATGTACACCTTGTCTAATGAATACCTAAGTAAATATTAAACATATAGAAATGATGCTGTTGCATGTGTCAGTAATTGTAATTGATTACTTTTTTCAGTTTTATTATACATATACCTTTATATAGGTATCCGCTACTGTTACGGTCATGGTATGTACTCCCAAGTACCTATATTGAGTAATAATTATGCAGGTATATGGTATGTGAAATTGTGAAAATAGTCTAGGTATGACTCTGCTCGTACGTATGTTTGCATGGTAGGAAACTTATTTTCTTCAAACAAGTTTGCCGTAATTGCTACTCTTGATCTAGATTAGGTAACAACATTGCTACTTTCTTGCAAAAAAAATTGTTGAATGAAGAACTCACGTTATTGCTGTTAAGTGCCAAGATGCAGACAGAACAAAAAAAATGTATTAGCGATTTTAGAAACTTGAAAATTCCAGAAAACGGATCAACATGCGTGTGGTAATTAATTATGTGCAAAAATTAACGTTTCTCTAATAAACTTGAATTATTAGCTTACGGTTTCTGACCAAGTCAGAAAGGCCGTGAAAGCTGAATAGCACGTCGAGACTCTTTACTGATAGGTACCCGCAGAATTAATTTGCAGCTAAAGGCTGGCCCATAAAAAACCGAACAGTTTTCTTTTTTTGTATTTCTTCGTTAGTTTTTGTGCGATATTTTTTAGTTTTATACTCGACGTAGCTGAAGGTTGAAGTCGTCGATAGTGATACCACTCATTGGATTTGAATCCGCACCGTCAGTGTCGTTCTTTCCTCTTTCCAAAATGTCCTTCAAAATGAAAATTAATCCATCCCTTTTTTGTGAATTTTCTTCCAAAGCTCTAAATCGCATAATTTGCAAAGAAAAGGTACAGAGACGATGAAAACTCTGTAGGAATTTTATTAAATTTAAGTTGTAAATTGAGCAGGTTAATCTGCATTTTTAATTTAATCTGCATAATTTACAACTTAAACAAAAACGGCTACCGAGTTTTCATCGTCTCTGTACTTTTTGTTCCAAATTATGCGATTTAGAGCCTTGGAAGAAAATTCACAAAAAATTAGGGATGGATTAATTTTCATTTTGAAGGACATTTTGAAAAGAGGAAACAACGACCTTTAATCTTGTCTAAAGCCACTGTCATATGTCAATGGGTAACGAAATCCCATTGGCCTTTAGCACCATTATTTATAATGATGCTAGGAAGGACACTGATGATGGTGCGAATTCAAATCCAATGAGTGGTATCGACGACCTCAACCTTCAGCTACGTCGAGTATAAAACTAAAAAACATTGCACGAAACCTAACGAAGATATACAAAAAAAAAACTGTCCGGTTTTTTATGGGCCACCCCCTTTAGAATTATGAAACAATGTTCTTATAGTCGAGGGTCCTAAAATCGTTCCTAACTGAAGCAAATGAAATGAAATTTGGTAGACAGCCTAAACGATACATACGAAATCTACTGGTGGTATCAAATTTTATTTTCAAAAAGCAGGGGCGTCCGAAACATGGGGGGGGCTGTGTAAGCATGCCCTTATTATGCTTTATTTTTTAGTTTCTGCAAACTTAGGTTACAGAATATGATTTCTCAGACTGTTTTACGTAGGAAAGGTGCTTTTGGTCAAAAGTGATAGAGTGCACCGTTTTCGAGAAAAACGAAATTTTATTTAATAGTACTGCGCTAATTAATGGACAACCAGAGACAAAGACTTTTAGAATGTTTCACTGTTTAGCAATTCGCTATTTGCTGATTTGTCAGCTGACTACAAGCCATTGATTTTTTGAGGGCGCACCTGAACAATATTATTAGCAATGCACTAGTAAATAAAGTTTGTTTTTTCTGGAAATCGGTGCATTCTATCACTTTTGACCAAGAGCACCTTTTCTACGTAAAACTGTCTGAGAAATCATATTGTGTACCTAACCTAAGTTGGTAGAAATTTAAAAATAAAGCATAATAAGGGCATGTTTCGGACGCCCCTGCTTTTTGAAAATAAAATTTGATACCACCAGTAGATATTAGAAAAAACTGCACTTTGGTGGGACGCCATCTTCAAAGGGCCCTGCTCCATTAAGAACCATTTTAGGACCGTCGCACAATGGTTCAGATTATTACATTTCGCGGTCAAAAATAATAAAAATTGAATCAACGGAATAGCCTTAAGCGAGAGGCAAATCTATGAGTGAAATCTGTGTACAAGCTACGTGAAATCATGGTGGTGAAATTAGGGCGAAATCAAGGAAAACCAAGTGAAATCAAGGGAAATAAGGTGAAATCACCAGGTGTAATAATGGTGAAATCAGGTGAAATCACGCAGGAAGGTGAAATCAGTGTACAAAATTTTGCTCATAGATTTGCCCCTCGGCCTTAAGTATTTCATATTTTAATAATCAAGTATTCACAGGTCTCTAAGAAGGCAAAACAAATCGCATTTGCTTGGTCCTGTTATGTGATTATTAATAGTGTCAACTGTGACTTTCTTCAAAAGTCGATTTCTAGTTACCAATAATTTATACATATTTTTTGAAACATAAGGATAGTGCGGCGTAAGTTTTTTAAAAAATCAATTTTATGCACCTTTATCTGTACCTTACGTATATTTTTTATCATTCATCAACATTTATTTTCTTTCCGTACGATAAAATTAAGTCTATATTATGAAACCAATCTTTACCTTGACTTTTAGCCAAGTACGAGTTGTTTCCGGACCAAAATTTTAGACTCCAGTGTTAGCCCTAATTGAGTACTTAAATCCTGAACCAAGATTAGCTGCCCCCTTTTGCCCTTTGGCTGATAGGCTATAGATTTTGATAGTTATCATTTGTGTTACTGTGGTAAAAGTACCTATTCTAACTTTTTTTCATGAGTTTAAAGTTTGATACACGACGCCAAAGGCGGAGTGTATCAATCCAACGAGTGAAAAAAAGATAATTTCATTACGTCTTGCACCACGTAATTTTTTGTATACAGTGTGGGTAATTTTTCGATGCTCACCATTGGGATCTCCTAAACGGTAAAAGATACGGGGTCGGTTAAATTAGAGAGAAGTTGTGCTATTTCTTGGCGATTAAGAATCTGAAGAGAATTCTCCGATATTGTGATTCGTTCCTGAGTTATCACAAAAAATCTGAAAATTGCCAATTTAAAGAAACATTAATATCTTCCTAACGATTGATGTTATTTAAATGAAACTTGGAACTTTTACATTTTTGACAGCTGTCAATTGAATGGCATTGACATAAATTTTCTAAGCCTTCCAGATTTTGAATAAAGACAGTCAACTTTTCTTTTTCTTATGGGCGCCATATTGAATTTTAACACCACCGGATACACAGAAAAATTAGCTTTTCAAAAATGTAACCAACATGGACGTTTTTAAAAAAATATGTGAAAGCCCGAGTTACACCACCGCAAGACCTATTTTATTACTGTTGAATTCACTTGTTTTCACATGTTATTATTCCTACCAATTTTCAAATTCTGACATCTGTCAAAAAAGTTTATGTTGAGTACATTTTTGAAAAGCCAATTTTTTTGTGCATTTGATGGTGTCATAATTCAATATGGCGGCCATAAAAGAGTCAAAAGTTGACTGTCGTTATTCAAAATCTAGAAAGCTTAGAAAATTTCTGTCGATGCCATTCAATTGACAGCTGTCAAAAATATAAATGTTCCAAGTTTCATTTAAATAACATCAATTGTTAGGAAGATATTAATGTTTCTTTAAATTGGCAATTTTCAGATTTTTTGTGATAACTCAGGAACGAATTACAATATCGGGGAATTCTCTTCAGATTCTTAATCGCTAAGAAATAGCCCAACTTTTCTGTAATTTAACCAACCCTTTATCTTTTACCGTTTAGGAGATCCCAATGGTGAGCATCGAAAAATTACCCATCTCTCATTCCCTCCCCAAATAGATTAAATTTTTTTCAATATTTTTCCCGTCATTGTTGACATACTTCCGTGCAGCATTGAAAGTTTCAAATGTTTGGCCGTTTTTTAGGGATTCTGAACCACTTGATTGACAAAACAATTTTCATAATTTTAGGAGAAAACTATTTTTTCAGTCCCCCTAATTCACTCCTCAAATCGATTTAATTTTTTTCAAATTTTTTTTCGGTTCAGGCGTCACTTGATTGACAAAACCTACAAGTTTCAAAATTTTAGGAGAAAAACCATTTTTCGAACCACAAATAGATTTAATTTTTTTCAATATTTTGCCCGTCATTGTTGACACTGCCGTGCAGCATTGAAAGTTTCAAATGTTTGGCCGTTTTTTAAGGATTCAGAACCACTGTGCCTCCGCCATAGAAACATTTTTTCATAATTCTAGCTACAGAATCACGTGGCAAAGTTACGGAACGCAATTTCCGAACACCCTGTATAAACTAAATGGCGTAAATGGCGTAAATCAGTGAGATGTAACTGTGTGCTGATCAATTTTCACAGCGTTCTTGATGTTACGTACATACTTTGTTAATCATCGGCTAACCAGAACGGAACCAATGAAAGGAGCACTAAAAATTTATGTCGATCTTTATGTGAATTCCAGATAAATATGCCTACTACCGAAAGTCCAGTGTCAGAATGGTACAATGGAAAGTCGATTTTTATCACAGGAGCGACCGGTTTCATGGGAAAGGTCCTTCTTGAAAAGTTATTGTATGCATGCAGAGGCATCAAAAACGTCTACATTTTAACACGAGCCAAAAAAGGAAAGTCTGCAGAGGAGCGACTGCAAACCATGTGGAAATTGCCTGTTGGTGATTTTTTCCTAACAATGCATTACCATAACTTGTATTTTAGATGTTTAAGAGATTGCGGGAAACCGACTCCACATCTTTCAAAAAAGTCGTACCTTTGGTGGGTGATTTATACACTGACGGCTTGGGTCTAAGTCAAACCGACTTAAATTTGCTGATAAATAACGCGAACGTCGTTTTTCACTGTGCCGCCACCTTAAAACTAGAAGCTCCTCTTAAAGACGCAATTGAGCAAAACACCACTGGAACCGCAAGAGTTATCGATGTCGTGAAGCAAATAAAGGACTTGAAGGTTTTTGTCCATTTTAGCACCGCCTATTGTTCCGCTGATATTGATGTGTTTGAAGAGAAGGTAATTTGCATTTTTTTCAAATAATTTATGATATAAATGAAACACTTGAATGCTATTACTTATTATTGATAAATGATAAATAAAAATAATGACAATTTTCATAGAATAAATTAAGGAAGAAACCTCGACATTTGACCAACACATTTTTCGCTTAGGTTTATGATTGCCGCGACGACCCTAGACAAGTTATAGAAGTAACAAAATGGATGAACAATGACGCTCTGGTTCTGGCAACTCCAAAAATAATAGCACCCCATCCAAACACTTACACGTACAGTAAGAGATTGTCCGAAAAACTCGTAGCTGATGAAGCCGCGAATATACCAGTTTGCATCGTTCGACCTTCTATCGGTACGTAGGTATACAGGTGTCCCGAAATTAGTGGTCAATGCTTTACCAGTAGATTCTTCTATGGAAAATACGAAAAAAGTTCCTGTGAACGTACGTCGAAAAATAAGTCCCAAGGGAGCTAAGACCCTTTAAAGGGCCAGTTTGAAAATGTTTTTTTCTAAATATCTTCAAAACGGTTAAAGATAGCAACGTGAAATTTGGTATATTTGCTAAGCCCTTGATGCTGAATGTACTACTGTGGAGAAAATTTAAAAATTTTGATCATAAGCGTCTCGTACAGGAGGGGCTTAGGACTAAATTTACTCAAACATTTTTGTAAGTAGTTTTTTCTGAAATTTGACTCCAGAATCTGAAAATTTAAGGTTTTTTAAGTAAAAATGGCACTCTTGTTTGACATCGATAGAATGCGCCCTTTTCGAAAAAAATGGCTTTTCATTAGTTCAGGGCTCCAAAATTTGTAACAGAAGACATCAAAATACCGTAAACAAGTTCATGGGAGGGTTCTTTACTTTATTCTAGAAAGAAAAGTTCTTATGGATCTGAGTCGAAAAATGCTTCCTAAGGGAGCAATGGTCTTTCAAATGGGGTCTTGGAAAGCATGTTGTTTGAAGGACTATCTCCCTTAGGAAGCATTTTTCGACCCAGATCCATAAGAACTTTTCTTTCTAGAATAAAGTAAAGAACCCTCCCATGAACTTGTTTACGGTATTTTGATGTCTTCTGTCACAAATTTTGGAGCCCTGAACCAATAAAGCCATTTTTTCGAAAAGGGCGCATTCTATCGATGTCAAACAAGAGTACGATTTTTACTTAAAAAACCTCAAATTTTCAAATTCTGGAATTTTATTTCAGAAAAAACTACTTACAAAAATGCTTGAATAAATTTAGTCCTAATCCCCTCCTGTACGAGACGCTTATAATCAAAATTTTACAGTTTTCTCCACAGTATTAAATTCAGCATCAAAGACTTAGAAATGTGAAATTTGGTATATTTACTATCTTTAACCGTTTTGAAGATATTTAAAAAAAAACACTTTCAAAGGGGCCCTAGCTCCCTTAGGACTTCTTTTTCAACACATGTTCATAGGGACTTTTTTTTTCATATTTTTCACAGAATAATCTACTGGTAAAGTTTTGACCACTAATTTCGGGACATCCTGTATACAGGGTGTCCTGAAATTAGGCTACAATATTTTACCAGTACCTTCTACGATTAAAAATAAGGCTAAAAGTTTCAGTAAACGTTTGTCGAAAAATGCTTCCTAAGGGAGCTACAAAGGGGTACAAAGGGGTGCTCGAATCGAAAAGTCTGTATTTTAAAAATTACTCGAATATTGTAAATAGCAGGATTTTGAAATTTGTAGCATAGATTAGTGTTATCAAGGGCTTTCTTTTGAAATTTTTTCAGATTTTTATTTTAGTCAGAGGCGTGCGTTCTTCGGGGGCATTCAACATGTTCAACAAGAGGACCTTTTTGATGAGGAATAGATCAGATAAATACTAACAGCAAAATAATAAAGAAAAAATGTGTTATGCCCCCCAAGAACGCAAGTCTGACTAAAATAAAAATTTAAAAAAATTTCAAAAGAAAGCCCTCTTGATAACACTAACCTACGCTCCAAATGTAAAAATACTGCTCTTTATTATAATATTCGAGTAATTTTAAGAAAACCTACATTTCGAGTACCCCTTTGAAGGGCTGTAGCTCCCTTAGGAGGCATTTTTCAACAAATGTTTTCTGGAACTTTTAGTATTATTTTTGATCGTAAAAGGCACTGGTACAATATTTCAGAACACTCTGTATAAGCTTTTATTTTTATTTTTACCGTAAATTTTCAGTATGTCCCTCTTTATCTGAGCCTTTACCTGGTTGGGTCGACAGTTTAAATGGGCCAATGGGTTTACTGGTGGGCGCCGGTAAAGGTGTAATCCGGTCCATGCATGGCAAACCTGATAACAGAACACAGATGATCCCTGTCGACATAGCAATCAACGCAACTATAATAATTGCTCAGAAACTAGGATCATGTGATCAAAGGTGGGATATTTTTTTTATCCGTTTTTAGCTATTTGATTTTCAGACCTAAGGAAGTACCAGTTTACAATCTTACCCAAAATGAAGCACGTCCAATCACAATGGGATATTTACTAGAAAACGGGCGTCAAATCGTACGTGAAAATCCTTTTGAAGGACAAGTCTGGTACCCCGATGGAGATCTTAGACCGTCCAAATTCATTCACAAAATCTACACGTTTTTCTTCCATTGGATTCCTGCATATTTCATCGATTTTCTTATGCTCATTTTGTTACAAAAACGCTTGTGAGTATTGACATTTTTTTGATAAAATGAGATTAAAGTTGTGTTCAGCATGGTCAGGCTGCAGGGAAGAATATCCGACGGTTTAGATCTCCTGGAATTTTTCACAGTGCGAGAGTTTATATTCAAAAACGATAAATTTCTCAATTTAGCCAATGAGGTGACTGAAACGGACCGAAAAATGTTCTCAACGGACTTGCTTTCGACCAGTGTAACAGATTATATGAAAATTTGCATCTTGGGTGCCAGGCAGTATTTGATGAAAGAAGATTTATCTACTATCCCTAGATGTCGCATTCAACAGAACATGTATGGGGTAGTTTTTGATTAAGCTGTAAAATTTATTTTTCTTTTTCAGATTATATGTGGTTCATATTTTGTGCGTGTATGGTTTTTACTTTTACATTTTGTGGTCGATTGCATCGATTCCGTACGTCAAAAGCATGTTGTCATCAGTTGGATTAACGTTTTCATAAAACTTTTTTTCATTAGTTCTATTGTTTTGTGTTAATATTTAGAAAATAGTTGGTTACCATGTAGAGGATTTTGAGGAGAAATTGAAAAAATGTGTATAAGTTAGAAACCTCCAAAGTTTTATTTTCTTAATATGTACCTACTTAATGAATTATTCATTCCAGTGATTGTTATACGTAATTAATTGTATGCACTTTATGAATTGCTTTTGATACAGATTTATTACCGATTCATAAAAATTGTATATAATGTACTTTTAAAATAAAATATTTAGTATACAAGTATAAAATGATACACTACTGACCAATAGTTAAACTTAGCTTAACACATGCACGATAAATCTTAGAGACCATTATTAGATACTACTGACTTACAAAAAATTCAAATTTTGCTGTCCGTAGTCTTTTCAAAATGAGTTGCACTATTGACGACTCCTTCCAAATCAGAAACAGCAGCGGAAACTTGAAATAGTCTTCCAAAAATGTCGGCCAAATCACCCTCTTGCACTGTCATGATGAAGCAGTCTGAAAGGTAAACTTTTTTGTGAAAAAATTCTTGAAAATTTTGTCATCTTGCCTGGTTTTTCTTGTATAATTTTCTTGCAATACAAATTCAAAATTGTGTGAATGTCATTTGTAATGTTGCACAAGTCTTCATTCTCTTTCGCGATTTCTTCTTTATTGGCTCTGTAATAACTCAAAACAGACGAATACTTTTCACTTTCTAGTAACTTGTATAGATTTGTGTCAGAGATTGGCGAAGAGGACTGAGGAGAAACGCCACCGTCTGCTTCTGTGTCTTCCATGCACCTCGCCAAAGCATTTCTTATTAGAATTATGTCCAGTGTGACATCTTTGAGCTTAAAATATGAAAAAGAAATAATATAAAACAACACATTTTCTGAAAAGAACAGTTATTTCCGTATTTCAAGATGGTTAAGGGTGTAATTCCAAGTCAGTTTATGTCAGTCACGTTATGACATAAATCTAGTGAGGTGCACAACTCAGCAGGGGTCGTTGCTTGCAAATTTCTGCAATATTACATCTCACTGGCAACTATTTTCTTCCTATAACCATATATACATATAAGCTCACACGATCTGTCAAGGAACCTGCGTGTATTATATGGTTATAGGTAGGATGAAAATAGTTGCCAGTGAGATGTAATATTGCAGAAATCTGCAAAAATTTGTGCTGCTGAGTTGTGCACCTAAAATACATAACTTCATCCTATGGTTTCCGCATGTGTTGGAACAAACCAATGGTGGCTTCTTACCTCTGCAGTTACCAAAGTGTTGTGTAAAGTTGAAATCATCTTATTTCCCGCTTCAATTAATAACAGTAATTGGAAATACAATTTGTACAAAGATTTTCCTAGGTCCAATAAATAATGATTGACTTCTACGGGATGCTGTCCACTCAGATATTCCATTTTAAGTGTACTTTTCACAGCGTTACAATACTAAAAACGAACTTTAGAATGTAAAATTAGCTAGAAAACTCAACCATTGCAGCTTGATCCTTTTTATCACAGAACGTTTCCAGATGTTCTTGCACTTCTAGCATTCCATACTTGAGCGTTTCTATAAATTTAGTGTTGCTTAACGCAGACGAGCTAAACCAAATTAGATTTGGAGGTAAAATACGAAACGAAACTATGTCTATCATGGAATTCAGTCTTGATCCAATCAATTTGATCGTGGGTAGATTGCTCGCCGCAGATTGGAGCATGTAAAAACACGACTCCTTCGTTACGTCAATGGTGGAGGCAGAGACGTCCTAGAATTTAACAAAAAGTAAGAAATCTCAATTGGAATAATATTTTACTCTTATTAAATTCTGTAAGTGATGGAAGAAGTCGAGAGTATTCGTTGAGATCTGAATCATATTTGATTGTATGAACATCGTCCAGTTGTCTAAAACGTCGTTTTTGTTCGGTCTTATAGTTAGGATTCCTGAAAAATTTGGAGAGGCGTTGCATGGCGTGACCTCTCCCAAATCACCAGCACTGGATCCACTGAAAATTATATAAAAATGTTGCCTGTGCGACGAAAATACCATTTAATCAACAAAATTTATGATGAATAGGAAGAAGGTGGGGAAAGTTGAGTGCTTTAGTGATGCACAGATAATTATATCTGACCAATAATAGTTTAAAGTAGTAAAATACAAAATAAGTCGCGTAAATTATTGTCTCTGCAACGTAGGGCTTAATTCCAAATGGACTTACTTTCCTTTTACACATTTATCTGAGGAGCCTCAGTTAATCATTTGAATATTGACCAATGTAATTGCTGAGTTAAGTGAGCCTTCTCAGATAAATGTGTAAAAGGAAAGCAGCTAAAGTGACGCTTAGGCGAGAGAGGAAGCGAGAAGCCTCATCGGAAAACAAGTGTCCTCGTCAGGGCCGCATTAAACAATAGTGAGGCCCGGGGGCTGATCAATATGAGGGGGCCCCTTGGTTGTGGGCCAGCTAGGGGGTGGTGCGTATTGCGTACTGTCAAGAGACTCTAAAAAGACTAACTGCCATTAATTTTTCAAGTGAAAAACTGAAAATGCCAATTTCAGCAAGAGGTATACACTGGAAGGTGATTTTTTTTAAAGCGTTAGCGACCTAAAGTGTGACTCATGTTGCTTCCTCAAATTTGAGGGAGAATCAATCGGCGTTAACTTCGAACTTCTAAGAGCCACCCACTTCGAGAAAAGTAAATTTTCATTGGTTTAAAACTTCAAAATTCAATAAAATCAATAACTCACGGCAAGTTTTAATTAAAACAGGATTTTGTGTTATAAGAGGTGCTAGTAAAACCATTGCCACCAGTTTTTCTAAGAAAAAACCTTAAAACGCCGGAAATTCAGTAGAAACTACACATTTTTACATTTTCTAAAAGTTTTTTGCGACCGCAAATGTGACCCATCTTATATCCTCAAATTTGTAGGAGAATCGATTTGTGCAAATTTAAAATTTCTAGGACTCACACACTTCGAGAAAAGTAGGTTTTCTTTCATTTAAAATTCCAAAGTAGAATAAAACTAATAAAAATTGCATTTTGTATCATTAAAGGCTCTAGTGAAACCAATTTTCCTGATTAAAACTTTAAAACGCGAAATTCACTGGAAAGCATAATTTTGTAAAAATTTTTTGCGACCGCAAGTGTGACCCATCTTATTTCCTCAAATTTGAAGGGGAATCGACTGGTGCAAATTTAAAACTTCTAGGGCCCACACACTTCGCGAAAAGTAGTTTTTCTTTAATTTAAAATTCCAAAATGCAATAAAACTAATAAATATCAGCAAGTTTTAATTAAAATTAAATTTTGTATTATGAAAGAGTCTAGTGAAACCAATTGCCAATAATTTTCCCGATAAAAACTTTAAAACGCGAAATTCACTAGAAAGCGTAAATTGTGTAAAAGTTTTTTGCAACCGCAAGTGTTACCCATCCTACACAGACACAGACACAGACGTCCAGCGCGTCTTCGTCTTGCAGAAAAGAATCCTGCGGTTGATGTACCGGTTACCTTATAATGAATCCTGCAGATCCATTTTTACCAAATATCGATTTTTAACTGTCACCTCAATGTATCTCAAAAATGTGCTCTGCTACATGCAAGCTAAAAAAACTACTTTAAAATCTTGCGGTGATCACCACGATCATGATACAAGAGGCAGGAACTTAATCTATGTGAATAGGCCAATTCATGAACTATATAAAAAATCACCGTGTCATTCAGCATCCAATCTGTTCAACATTCTACCTCCTGAATTCAAGAGTATAAATAGCATAACGGTATTCAAGAAACGCCTAAATGACTTTCTTATAGACAACTGTTTCTATACAATAAGTGAATTCGAGAATTGTGTTCGTCATATATCTTCATGTTAACTGTATTGTGTACTTCATTATTTTTCTCATTTTGACATGTCTTATCTGTGTATTGTAACATAGCCCAAAGATTAATAAATATTATTATTATTATTATTATTATTATTATTTCCTCAAATTTGAAGGAGAATCGATTGGTGCAAATTTCAAACTTCTAGAACTCACACACTTCGAGAAAAGTAGGTTTTCTTTCATTTAAAATTCCAAAACAGAATAAAACTAATAAAAATTGCATTTTGTATTATCAAAGGCTCTAGTGAAGCCAATTGCCAGCAATTTTCCCGATAAAACTTTAAAACGCGAAATTCACTAGAAAGCGTACATTTTGTAAAAGCTTTTTGCGACCGCAAGTGTGACCTATCTTATTTCCTCAAATTTGAAGGAGAATCGATCGGTGCAAATTTAAAACTTCTAGGGCTCAGACACTACGAAAAAAGCAGTTTTTCTTTAATTTAAAGTTCAAAAATAGAACAAAACTAATAAATATAGGAAAGTTTTAATCAAAATTGCATTTTGTATTATCAAAGACTCTAGTGAAACCAATTGCCAGTAATTTTCCTCATAAAACTTTAAAACGCGAAATTCACTAGAAAGCGTACATTTTGTAAAAGTTTTTTGCAACCGCAAGTGTGACCTATCTTATTTCCTCAAATTTGAAGAAGAACCGATCGGTGCAAATTTGAAACTTCTAGGGCTCAGACACTTCGAGAAAAGTAGCTTCTCTTTAATTTAAAGTTCCAAAATAGAACAAAACTAATAAATATGGGAAAGTTTTAATCAAAACTGCATTTTGTATTATCAAAGGCTCTAGTGAAACCAATTGCCAACAATTTTACAATTTTCCTGATATAAACTTTAAAACGCGAAATTCACTAGAAACGATAAATTTTGCAAAAGTCTTTTGCAACCGCAAGTGTGACCAATCTTATTTCCTCAAATTTGAAGGAGAATCGTTTCTTGCAAATTTCAGAGTTCTAGGACTCGAAACACTTTGAGAAAAGGCATACATTTTATTTTGTTGATCATATGGAAAAATTTTACCTTGTGTCAGATCTAGCACTTGACAATATTTGTGAGGGATGTTCCTTCAAGGCCAATGAAGAAGGAGGAAAACCCGCACTACCTTCACCAGTGCTATTATCAAATTCTGGAGCTATCGCTATCTCATCCAGAGGCGATTCGGATCCAACTTCATCGTCGGATGATTCTTCAGTCATTAAACGCTGAAATAAATATAAAATATAGCTTTTAACAAACACTGACGAACAACCTTTCGAACAGTTAACATTGGAGTTTTATCACTGAAACTATCTTCCAGCTGCTTTAAACTAGACCGTTCCTCTTCGCCTTGACTCAAAGGTCTGCGACGGACGCCCCAATTAAAATTATCCGTGCTTTCGCCCTAAAAATTGTACATTAATTAAAGACAATTTTAGGGCAGAACATACTTCAATGCTTTCACTTTCGTATTCAAGAAAATCGAAGTCTTTAAAAACACCAAATTCTGTGGCAGCATCGTCTCTTCGAGACCCTCCACTGACGTCATTGTTGCCGCAAGACATTTCTTCTGTACTGGAAGCCATGCTCGATTGTCTTTCTATCAAATCAGAAGTTTGGCTAAATATGACCTAGGGAGAACATTGTCAAGGGGGAAAATAAAGTTGAGTTTAATCTTACTGAAGGGCTTTTGGGAAGTCCTACGCGTTGTCCACAGGTTGTCAGCAGATTTACAAGGCATTCTCTTACGCGGCCCTACATGACAAAGTGAACGTACTAACAACTTATTACGTGTAGAGTAAATTAGTGCTGCGGATAGACGCTTGAAAGACGCTTATTTAAGGCAGAAAATTTTTTAGGAGTATAAAAAATGGGACTTGTGCCATCTTGTTAGGGACCCTTTGGGCCACCAATATCTCTTTTTACGACTTTTTTGAAACACGTAAAATTGATATTTCTTCGCGGCGCGAGATTGTAAAAATTTAATTTTTTTTCTCAAAGCCTAAAACAGATATAAAACTCATTCTTTTTCTGTTCTATAGAGAATTTTTCGTATTTATGTGTTAAAATAATACGATCGATTTCATTCCACACAGAGCTTTTTCTTAAACGAACCATAACGAAATTGGTAAATGTCCGAGTTTAATAATCACAGGCCGACAAACTAAAAATTGTTGAACGTTGTTTTAGATTTGACAGCTGTTCTTATATAAAGAGGGTATTCTGAATTCAATGGTATACTCAGTTTTTGGGTATCACATCAATTTTTTAAAACATGTCACTTCAATAGAATGCGTAAAAGGTGAAACAAGAAATTTGAAAAGATTTAGATTTATTGAATTTAAAGGGTTTAAAATATCTCTCAGTTCAAGAAAGGCTTCTTAGGGTAGAATCTTTCCTTCTTGTCCTCGAAGCTACGTTTCGTCGTTTTCTTATTATGTGGAACACCAAGGTTACCACGCTTCAGTGACCAGCAGTAGTCAGCCATCATGTTAACATTCCACCTGCCTTGGTACCGTCTTTCCATTTCTTTTATATCTTGGTGGAAGCGTTCTCCCTGTTCTTCGCTAACGTCACCCAGATTTTCAGGGAAGTATTCTATGTGGGAGTGAAGAAAATGCAGTTTTATGCTCATGTTACAACCTAATTTTCGAAGTTTGCAGAGCATATTCTCCACAAAGTTTTTGAAGTCCGGATGCTTGTAGTTTCCTAAAAAATTGTCCATAACATCCACAAATGCAAACCAGGCTTCTTTTTCTTCTGTGTTCATAGTCAGATTAAAATTTTTATCTGATTTTAAAGCTCTGATCTGGGGGCCGATGAAAATTCCTTCTTTCAATTTTGCTTCGGAAAGGGAGGGAAATTTTGAGATTAGGTATTTAAAACAGTCACCGTCTTTTTTTAACGCTTTCACAAACTGCTTCATGATGCCCAATTTGATGTGAAGGGGTGGCAGTAATACTTTCTTTGGATCAACTAAGCTCTCGTGTAGTACATTTTTAGTACCAGGAATGAGATTTTGTCGAGATGGCCACTCCCGCTGAATATAATGTTTGTCACGGGCCCTGCTGTCCCATTCACACAAAAAACAGGAGTATTTTGTAAATCCAGATTGCTGACCTAATAGCATACAAATGATTTTCAGATCACCACAGAGTTGCCAAGAATATTCCCTATACTTTATTTTACTTAACACCAATTCTATATTCTCATATGTTTCCTTCAAATGAACAGAGTGGGCAACGGGTACTGAAGCATACTTATTTCCGTTATTCAAAAGAACTGCCTTCAAACTCCTCTTGGATGAATCTATAAATAACCTCCACGATTTAGATTCACATTTGTCTGCCCCTAACATTAAAATACTGCCAGGAATGTTGTCACAATACACTAACGATCCTTCTTGAGAAAAAAAAGGTAGAAAATCTTTTTCGCGATTCCTATACCAAGAAAACTTCGTTCCTGGAGCTAACAGATGTTTATCTCTGAGCCTGGACCCCAAAATTTGTGCAGCATCTTTTGGCAAACCTAAATCTCTAATTAAATCATTCAGCTCGTTTTGTGTGAAAACTTGTGGCTGGCCACTTTCCACATAAAATTCATCGTCTATTACCCCACTGTCACACTCCTCGGATCTCTCGGATCTCTGTGAAGATGGCTGGCTTCCTAGATGGAAATATGGAGGCGGAACGGGTGTTTCAGGACCATCAGGGATAGGTCTCGTTGCCGATGACACGTTTGGATAAGAGATCCTATGCTTGTTTTTGGAGTTAAAACCCTTAAGGCGACACGAGCAGAAGTAACAATCGACGTCGTGGTTTATCTGTTGCCTCCAAACCATAGGAATGCCGAAAGGTAAAGAATGTCTTTTACCTTTAGTCCATTGTCTGAGTTGTTCAACACAAATTGTGCAGACTGCATGTGGAACCCAAGTTCTATCTTGATTGGCAATTCTTATACCAAAGTATTCATGGTAGGCAGTTTTAACAAAATCGCTGATGGTTTGTCGTTGTTTTGGCGGCGTGAACTTACCGCTAATATAGCAAAATGCATCTGGGCTGTTCTTACAGCCTCTTGATGACATTTTTTGTTAATCGAAACTTTAAAACACGAACGAAAACAGTGCTCTCAAAATTATGACGTTTCGCGAGCGAAATGACACTTTTCTGTTCGCAACGTCCCCAGCCACCTTCAAAAAAAGTGTGGGGTTACATACAGTCGCGAGCGAAAAATTGTAGCAGGTAATGTGACACTTTATCACATTTATTCCAATATTACAACGTTATGCGTGGGAGAAAACATCGTAAATTAAACTAAAATTTCTATTTCTTTACGTTTCCCGCGTCGTACATGCGAAAAAAATTTTTAGTGACAAATGGTAGATTTTTGGAATAATATTGGCTGCTACTATTTTTCGCTCGCGATTGTAATATAACATTAACACTAACATTGGCTTTATCACGCTCGGCATTCTCGTTTTGTGCAAAATGTAAAAAAAAAATCAGGTCCCATATTGTCACCTACAAAAATATTGCAAAAAAAAAAACGATGTGACTGACAAAAACTAATGACAGATTCGTGATCAGGGCCCCAAAATTAGTCAAAAAATCTCATCACACATAAAACAACGAAATACGTGTCGGCCTGTGAATCCATAACTTTTGTTTTCACGATATCGATTTTATTTTCTCCCCACTTCACTTCACCATTTAAAAAAAAAGGGAGGTTACTGCAATCACTAAAATTTTCGAATTCGAGATAAGACCGGATCTGTACGTTTTGAGGTCTCAGGAACCCAAAAAAGTGCTTTTTTAAATATGTCTGTATGTATGTACGTACGTTCGTTCGTAAACGCGCCACAACCCAAACTACTCGACCGATTTGGCTGAAATTTGGTACGTGTGCATGTGATAACCCAACTTAGATCTGAAAAGCTTTTGGAGCCAATCGTGCAACCAGAAATGCCGTTTTGGCACATCAACTTTTAAATTTTAAATGTAAACCCCCATTTTTCACGTCACAATATGGAAGGCCTTCAGATTCTGCTTCCAAAGATGTATTCACTGTCAGTGCCCTTTTGACCAAAAACTAAAAATATCGACATTTTTATCGGTCTTTAAAATCGCGGTACAGCCCAAGCCCCTGAACCGATTTGGCTAAAATTATTACACGTATTACAAAGTATTACACGTCGAAGAGCTGAACAAATGTTGGATTCAATCGACCCACGGAAAGTGCCGTTTTGGCACACCAATTTCCAAATTTAAAGTTATTCTCTCATTTACCCATCCAAAACAAATTTTTGAAAGATTTATTGTCACCATCAGAAGGGTCTTCAAATTCTGGTTTTAAATGAGATAAAAATTTATTCGCATTTATTACCCTTTGGGTAGAAAAATCGAAATTTTGTAATAACACTGAAACCACGTTATAGCCCAAACTACTGGATGGATTTGTCTGAAATTTGGTACATGGAGGTCAGGTGACCCGTTGAAGAGCTGAAAGGCTTTTGGGAGCAAATGGGTGCCATTTAGGCATATTAACTTTAAAATCTTAAACACAAGTCACGGAAATCAAAGACCCACGCGTTGGGGAGGTTCCAGCCGCTTCTCTGCTGCACATTTTTTTATAATACCAATAGATGCGCTGAAGTTTTAGCAACATTTGATCTCGCATAACTATATGTCGCGTTTCAAAAAAAAACTTTTTACATCCATTTTAAGGAAACTGTGACACTAGCCCCTGATCACGTCGAGAGAGAGGCAGCATAATTACGAACGATTCATTGATGTAAATTCTATAATTAAAAGTTTAAAAGAACAGTTTTGTAAGATCTTACTATCAATCAATGCACGCACTGACTGGGTGTGGTACTACGAGCTCTTTTTTTTTGAATAGGAAAAAGGACAGTATTTCAAACGTGTTGAAAACATAAAGCACTTTTCATAATAATGTAAGTTGTGCTTATTGGGTATGGTGGACAGCAAGAAAACGCATTAAATTAAAATTTCTAGGCTAACGCCAATGTTTCGGCCACTGTTTTTGTGGCCTTCTTCAAGGCGATGCCAAGCAGTAAGAAAATTAAAGCCACGATGGGGATGTTTAAAAATATTAAATTCAAGTTAACCGAACATGTGGTTAGTTTTTTTTTATCAAATCTACAAAATTTCGCTTTTTCAGAGAGGGATGATGCCGAAAATATGGCCAGGCATTTTGTAGAAACTTTGTACAAACAGCCTAGCTCCTCAAGCTTAAATAATAATCGCCAAAACTTGATTTTACCTACTCTCCATTAATTTTCTATTGAAGTGACAGAACGTCAAAATTTGAATTTTAGGTTGGTAAGAGGAAATTTTGCAAGGAATTTTACTAACAGGTGAGTTGGTAGAACTGATTTCACTCTGGATTTGTCCAAAATGGCCTTTGTGTGCGTGCAGTTTTGAGTAAAGTGCAAAGAAAAATATTCATGAGAAAGCGTCAGGTACGTTTATCTGTGACACTGCTGCTAACAATAAAAATAAACCCTAGAAGATTTGGCTTGTCATGTTTCTGCTTTCCCGCCAAATTTCGATCAAATTGTCAAAAGTACACGCCGTTACAAATTAGGGTTGTACAGTTCATGAAAAATTTTAGCTCTGCTATAGAAAATGAACGGACTTTAATTGCGTTTTGAAAAGTTGGATTTTACACAATTAGGTAAAATGTTGTAGGGAATACGTTATGAAAAGCATAAATTGTTTGACTCGCATAATGTTGCAAACCTCGCTATCGCTCGTTTTGGCAAATATTACGGCTCGTCAAGCAATATAGGGCTTTTCATAACTAATTGCGTAAATAACTAACTATACTCTGTCCGGGATCCACACGACCAAGATTCACCCTATTTCCATGGCGAATCATCTAAGATCACTGGTCTAAAATACTAAAATGTTTGCTGCAGCACCTAATAATTAACTGTAATTGATGTTATATACGTGCATTACAAAAAATATAATATTGAAATATTGATATCGCGGCCCCAGAAACCAGACAGGCTTAAGATAATACAAAATATGGTAAACTATAGGAGTGGCGCTTAGTAATGTATTCGCGCTCTTCGTTTAGCGCGACACGTTTGTAGTAAGCTGTCTCTCTCTCGACGCGATCAGCGCGAGTGTCACAGTTTACTTAAAATGGCTGTAAAAAGTTTATTTTTGAAACGCGACATATAGTTATGCGAGCTGAAATGTTGCTAAGACTTCAGCGCATCCATTGGTACTAGAAAAAATGAAATCGATATAGTGAAAACAAAAGTTATGGATTATTAAACTCGGACATTTACCAATTTCGACATGCTTCGTTTAAAAAAAAGCTCTGTCTGGAATAAAAGGGGGATGAAAAAAGTGAAAAATTTAATCATCATCCAAATGGGTTCAATTTATTACAGAAGAAAAACGAAAATATCCGAATTTGGCAAAACTAACACCTAGGGGGTTGAAAAATTGTAAAGGGGGATGAAACGTCAAAGTGGATGAGAATTAATCGTAATTAAGCAGAATTACAGAAAATAGCACGAAAGTAAACCAATTATGCAAATTTAGATTTTGGGGGTTGAAATGTTGCGAAGGGGGTTGGAAAAGTGAAAAGATAAACATAATCCAATTGAGTTCAATTTGTTACCGAAGGAAAACTAAATTATGTGAATTTTGCAAAATAAACACTTAGGGGGTTGAAAAATTGTAAAGGGGGATGAAAAGTTAAAAGGGATGAGAATTAATCGTAATTAAGTAGAATTACAGAAAATAACACGAAAATAAGCCAATTATGCAAATTTGACTTTTAGGGGTTGAAACATTGCGAAGGGGTCGAAAAAGTGAAAAAGGCAAGAACAATTCATAAGGCAAAACTGCGCGAATTTTACAAAATTAACCAGCGGAAATCACCCGAAAAGAAGCGGTCTGGGTAAATTTTGCTCTTTGAGGGTTCACATATCATGAAAGGGGTTGAAAAATTGTGGATGGGTCAAAAATTAATGAAAATCACTTTAAATTAATAACAAATTAGAAGAAAGCAAAAAAAAAAATAAATGAAATATATTTACTCCGCTTGCTAGGGCTTAGGGGTTGTTAGTAGCGTAGGGGTTGGTTTTAGGTTGAAGACTCATAAGACTTTCTTCAATGGTTGACCGAAGTCTATCGAGCCCCATAATTTTATTCCACCACTTACATGAAAAAATTTCCAGTTTCAACCCTTAAATTTCATCCCCCTTGTTAGATATTAATGAAAATTTGCCCATCCGCCTACAGTGGCGCTGTAAATTACCACATCAAATTTAGCCCTGATACGTTGAGCAGTTTTTGAGTTCTCGCATTTTTGTGTTTCGGCATGTTAGGGGGTTGTACCGTCTTTAAGGGTCGTTTTTCGCGAATGATGAATAAGACCTTTTTTGTACCATCAATAGAAAGCTATCGAATGGTAATATTTTCAACTATACATTCTTCATTGAAAATTCGAGTTTCCACCCCTAACTTTCATCCCCTTCGATAATTTTCTCCTAAAATTCGATCTTCCCTTCTCGAAGATGCAGTGTGTAAGATGTCACAGTTTCGCAGAAGATATTGCTTCTCTGTGTCAAATTACAGGGCTTTATGGACGTTTCAACCCCTAAACTCCAACCCCCTATTTCACCACCCCCACATGCCCTAAAGGAAGTTGTGTTTTCAATTTCACCACCCTAACCCAATTCGTTTAAAAATTAAGGTAATTTGTAGATTCATGTTTTCAACACCTCATGATTTCACCCCTTTATGATTTACAGGGGTGAGTTTATTTTTCCGGTGTGACATAACTCCTTGCGTATTTACTGACTTCAGTTGTTCATAAATAAACCAATAGGGTTTCAGAAAAAATAAATAAAATATAATTATCGACTTGCAAAGAGTTAGGGGTGGTTAATGGCCCAGGGGTTGGTTTTAGATTGAAAACTCATAAGACCTTTTTTCAATAGTTGACCGAAATCTATCGAACCCCGTAATTTTAGGCTACCATTTACTTGAAGAAATTTCAAGTTTCAACCCTTAAATTTCATCCCCTTTGTTAGATATTTTTGAAAATTTGTCCATCCACCTATAATGTCACTGGAAATTCACAAACCAAATTCTGCCTTGATACGTTGAGTAGTTTTTGAGATCTCGTATTTTTGTGTTTCTGCATGTTAGGGGTTGTAGCGCCTATAAGGGTGGTTTTTCGCAAAATATGAATGACACCTTTTTTGAATAATTAATGGAAAGCTATCGAATGACGGCAATTTCGACTAGTACTTATTAAGCGGAATTTCGAGTTGCTACCCCTAATTTCCACCCCATTTGTTCGATTTTACGAAAAAACGCATCCCCCACAAGATTTCACCGATATATGTGTGTACGTTGAGTTTCCGACAGCTGCGTGCAACCCTTGCGGAGTTATCATATTTTTTGTGGTTTTCATCCCCTAAATTTCATCCCCCGAAATTGGCACCCCCTCACTTTCAACAGACTTGAAGGTCGAACGTGCATACTAATTTTCAGCAAGATATCTCCACTAGTTCTCGAGTTATTGCAATTAGTAGTTTTTCGGTTTTTCACCCCTAGCTCCCACCCCCTTGGTCCGATATGGCCCAAAAGCAATCCCCGCCTTACTTTTCGGGAGACGAAGCTGCCTACCAAGTTTCAGCTCGATATCTCAATCCGTTCTCAAGTTATCCGACGGACAGACTGAGGAGTGATCGAGCGAGCGAGCGATCGAGCGAGCGAGCGAGCGAGCGAATAAGCTAAGACAAGAGTACCTCCGCATTCTGCTATGGCACTAAAATCGATTGTATTATTTTAACACATAAATATCACGTTATTCTACTAAAAATTCTCTATCGACCAGAAAAGGAATGAGTTTTCTATCTGTTTTAGGCTTTGTGAAAAAAAATTTAATTTGTACAATCTCGTGCCGCGAAGAAATATCAATTTTATGAGTTTCATCGACCGTAACTTTAAAAACAGATTTCGATGGTACAAAGTGTCCTTAACAACATGGCACAGGTCCCATATTGTTATACTTTAAAAAAATTTTTTCGACACATTTCAGAGCTCTATCCGCAGCACTAAATGGTATACTTTGCCAAGAAATAATTGAACAGCCATAAAGACAAACCTTTTAACTTAAGTCGACCGCCCGTTGAGGTTGACAATGCAGGGGAATTCCCTCATAAAATCTTGTACGGCGCTCTCGTAGTTAAACACTTGGGCTGTGTACAAAGATTTATGGAGGGAATTCCCCTGCATTGTCAACCTCAACGGGCGGTCGGCTTAAGTCAAAAGGTTTGTCTTTATGGCTGTTCAATTATTTCTTGACAAACTATAAATAAACAAATTTGAATACCTGAGTCATTCGAGCCACCACTCAAAAACTTCGAACCGGCTTGTGGTTATTTTACCCTCATCGGCGAAATGCATTTGAATGGTGGCTCCAGAGATTCAGCTTCAAAGTCTTTATTACAAGACGGCGATGTTTAAGAAGCGATAGAGAGTTTTGACGCCCTCTACCGGAAGAATGGTTAAATGAGCACCGACTCACTTTCAAGCCCTGGACCTTCAAATGCCAGCCGCGGCAAGCTTATGGTATTTAATTTTATGAGGATCAAATAACCCGAAACCGGTCCGAAGTTTTTGGATGGTGCCTCGAAATTTGACTATTCTTCCGGTAGAGGGCGTCAAAACTCTCTATCGCTTCTTAAATGGTAAATCTTTAGCAAAATTTATGTCGACGTGCCACAAAACCTTCACGGCCTTTTCGATCATACCTGAGACATCCAAGGCCTCTTCCATCCAGTTTGCGTCGAGGCGTCAGCAGGGCTGAGTGAACAAGACCTCCGAGGCGTAACCATAGAACTGGCGCTACTCTGATCCTCGGGTTTATTCAAAAACCTTCGTCCAATAACAGGCGTCTGAGATACATCAAATGTAAAGTCCATGGTCCTCCCTGGCAGTTCCTTCCTGCTAAATAAACTGTCCTCGTTAAACGATGGATGCAAAGCTGAACTCATGGAACCCTCCCAGTTCGAATGGACGGAAATAGGTGGCGCCACCAACGAGCTGGATCTAGTTACGACCAACTTCAATATTTTTAAGGCTTCCTTCCAGTTCACTCCTTCGATATACTTAACAATGACTCGGAGTAAGTCAGTGTTGATTGGTTGAGCTGCCGCCGATCCCAAATCCACGTAGTGAAGAATACAGTGGATTATGTTCAGGATGGGCAACTGAAGGTTACTCGGACCTTTCTCGAGAACTTCGATTAAAAATGTCAACATGTTGAAGCTCAAATGGGAGTACGTGTCGTATAAATACTTAATCACGCATTTCGTCCACTGAAAGCTCTCTTTGCTGAAGGTTCTGCGACTGTAAAGGTTCATCACTGTCCCTAAATTTTCTAGTTTTTTGCTCTTTTCTATGCTGACCTACAACGTAACTTATAAAAATTAATGGAAATGGGAAAGTTTGAAATGTACTTGGGCAATGTTTTCGGCACTTCTGATGCATATCTCATTCGCATCTTCATAATTCAGCAACATGTAGGGTAGCAGTGCTATAACGTTCATTGGGAATGCAACGCTTTGCGAGGGATCTACTACGACAAGATTGAGTAGCGGTGTAAACTGGGACAACAAAGCTGCCACTGGTTCGTATACATTTGGGTGGGTACATCCCTGAAAATGATGAATCGAAATTAAAGGAGTAGTTGTTATTAGAAGGGCTTAAAGGGGGCGATAATGGGCGGAAGTTCAATTATCAAAATGCCATCTTATTTAAACTTCTACTTCAACACCGCTACACACTACACCTTAATAATATACCGGGTGACAACGAGAACATGTACGCTCCAATAACTTTTTCAACTATAACGCCCCCAGAACGACAAATGCCCACTGAATTCCCTCATTTCCCGAATATACTCAGTAAATGTAAACCTACCTTTAACAATAGGGCGTGAACTCCTGGGAAAGAATTCCAGCGGAGTTGAGACTGCAACTTCTCCACTTTGTCCCTAGCGTCGGGTCTATCCAGAGGAAGTCTATGCATAACTCTGGCCAATAACCTTACAGCAAGCAAAAATTCATGCTCATAGTCAGATTCCAAAAGGGACACCGCCAACCAAAAAAGCTGCGCAAGGATCGTCAACTTGTCATCTTGAGTGGCCGAGTCACCCAAGAGCTTCAAGCTTTGGGCGGATCTTGACCGTGACAGATTGGAGGAAAACTTGTTTATATTCAACCCAGTTCTATGCTCCATCTCGTTTCTGTTTCTTTCTTTGTTTTCATTCGGTGAAGACATGTTCTTGCGCAAACAGTACGACACAGAGTAACTAGTACTCCGTGCGTGTCCAGCTTGCAGATTGAACAGTGTTGGAGCTGTTGCAGGAGCTACGTTTCCTTCCGGAATTTGTTTATGAATAAGCGGGTCTTTGTTATTTAAGTTTGGGGTTGATTTGAAGAAGTCTTTCATAAAGTCCAGGGGGCGAAAATCCGACTCTAGGGATTCTACAGCAGCTTCTAAAGTCAGAAGAAGTTCTGTTACATATCCCTGCATGTCTTCGCCCTGTTCCGCCACGGTTTCCACCAATCGACTGAGGATCTCCGACAGCATCCTGGAAGAAATCGGGACTCTGAGAGCCCTGTAAATCTGGAGGGACCTTCCAGCGTAATGCCTGGAAGAACAACTCAATCCCAGTTGCAGCGAAGTTTGGGCCCATCGCTCGCTAATGTGGGCATTGGGCAGAGAACATTGGAAGATTTTTAAAATGTTTTGCAAGAACGCGTCGATCTGTTCCGCGCTTTTAACAGTCCACACTTTAGCAGTGATGTCTTCGTAGTTCCACAATGGTGCGTTCTGGTTACCCAGGAAATCTATGAGAGATTTGATCACAACTGCTATTGTTATGTTGATTTTCGCTGTTATTGTTCCTGCTGGCGAATCTTCTGGCGTTATGATGACGGGTGGTACCGAAGAATCCTTGGATTCATTACCACTGTCACCTTCAGATAATGGGGGAGCTGCTGATGTTACCTTGGGTTTGTTTATACCGTCAATTGTTACGACATTTTGAATGTGAGTGTCGAATGTCGAATCAGGTTCTAAAAAGTAATGGGATTTTAGGTTTACTGAGTGGTGAAATTATTTCAAACACTAAAAACAAACTGCCAGTTCATGAAGCTTTCAATAAATTTGAGTAACACGACTGGCGACATTTCCTGTAGGTGATTTACAACAAAGGTCTTCTCGGCGAAATTTAGTGTGATGTAGGTACATTATGTTATTATTGTCCCACTTTTAAATTGTCATATCTTCTTTATTACTTGAGCTATTCGCCTGAAATGAAAATGGTAGACCGTATTCCCAAGTTTTGTTCTGGAGCTAAGCTCTCAGCGATCACCGTCGGATCATAAGCGCTGTGGATGCAACTTGCTTTTTTTTTAAATATTCTTGCACGGATCGATAGTGAATTTTCTTCTGATTTCATTAATATAGGGTAGTTGATATGTGGGGTTGATACTTTTCGAGAAAAAAAATTAAATTTGAAATAATCAGACCATTAGAATCCAGGAGAATGTCTAAATAAAAATGGCAATCATTTTGAAATTTTTAATTTGTAATGTTTTAAGGTGAATCATTTACGTACTTTGTTACTATGAAACTAAAAAAGGTTACAATTTTCTTAGAATACTCAGCGCCGTGTTAAGGCCGAATCGGTGAGGCAACCGCCTAGGGCGCAAAAATCTTGTGACGCAAAATTTTAGATCGTTAAAATTCTTTTTATAAGCAGAAGGGCCACCACTTTTCTTTATTCTAACTCGTCAAGGTCGACTTAATTTTATGTTGACTTAATATTATGTCGACTTCATTTTATCACCTCCCACAGACGTATAAAAGGTTAGAAAGAGCCAATTAAATTCGGGCTTCTCCACCCTGCAGCCCCCGGACACTACCCCCTGACACTTTTGGGGATGTTGCACTAATTTTAATAACGGGCTGTCTAAAATGGGGTTGTTCTGCAAAATTCTAAGTATCAGGTCAGTAGTTTCAAAGAGTTGGAAGAAGGTGTAACTTGGATTTGCTCTTCTAAGGTCCATTCGGGGGATGTTGGAAAGAGTCGGACAGAGGTGTAACCTGGATTATTTGCTGTTCTAAGGTCCATTCGGGGGATGTTGCACTAATTTTAATAACGGGTTGTCTAAAATGGGGTTGTTCAGCAAAATTGTAAGTGTCAGGGGGTAGTTTCAAAGAGTTGGAAAGACGTGTAACCTGGATTTGATCTTCTAAGGTCCATTCGGGGGATGTTGCCATAATTTTAATAACCGGCTGTCTAAAATGGGGTTGTTCAGCAAAATTCCGCAAAATTCGAGGAGTCTAGGGGTAGTTCCGAGGGTTGGAGGGAGGAGTAACCTGGATTTGCTCTTGTAAGGTCCATTCGGGGGATGTTGCCCTAATTTTAATAACCGGCTGTCTAAAATGGGACTGTTCAGCTAAATTCGAAGAGTCAGGGGGTAGTTCCAGAGGGCTGAAGGGTGGAGGGACCAAAATGTAATTGGCTCTTGCTAACCCTTTATACGTCTGTGGACGTGATAAAATTAAGTTGACATAAAACTAAGTCGACATAAAATTAAGTCAAAATAAAATTAAGCGACCCATTGAGGGTCGACCTTGACGAGTTAGAAAAAAGAAAAGTGGTGGCCCTTCTGCGTTTTCGTAAGCAAAATTGCTTAAGTTCCCAGTTTTGGGAAACGATTTGCCAAGAATGGGTATTGTGCACTTCCAAAAACGTCTAATATTGTAATGACTGTCAACACTCATTTTTGCTTTAGTCTGATGGAGGACTTATTTAACATTTATTCTTATTCAATTGCGGGAGAAGGGTAGACGGTCGCAATGAATAGTGATAAGGGCTTGGTGACATGTGAATGAATTTCGGAGTAAACAGTAAGTATGTACTTATCGAGGGGCAAATCTATGGGTGAAATCCGTGAACAAACTAGGTGAAATCATGGTGATGAAATCAGGTGAAATCGAGCCAAATCAAGGAAAACCAAGTGAGATCAAGAGAAATAAGGTGGAATCACCAGGTGTAATCATGGTGAAATCACGCAGGAAGGTGAAATCAGTGTACAAAATTTTGCTCATAGATTTGCTCCTCAGTACTTATAGTATTTCTCGGTGACTTTTGCGGATGAGTGAGCGATACCGGGCGTATCTGGATCAAATCGCAATATTCAACATGCGGCAAATCTATTAGAAAACTTGCTGCGCCCGTAAGTGAAGCGTGTATAATTTGAAGCCGCTCCGTTCTACTCATGCAGCACACGGTCCGAGAGGCTCTTTCCGAATAAAATAAGATTGAATAGATGCTTAGCAGAGGTATTTTAAGAGTTCATGAGTAGAACGGAGCGGCTGCAGATAATACACGCTTCACTTACAGACGCAGCAAGTTTTCTAACAGATTTGCCGCACCTTGAACATTGTGGTTTGAACTAGACACGTCCGGTATCGAGAGCTGGGAAAGTTACTTTGAAATAGTAACTAGATATAGTATCTTAGTTACATTTGAAGTAACTTAGTTACTTTTGGTATCTAGATACTTTTAAAAAGTAACTAAATACTTCTGTAAGTAACTAGATACAGTATTTTGGTTACTCTTGGCGTGATTTAGTTACTTTCATTCATGTTATAAAAACGGTTGATGTGATTGGGTTTAAATTTTAGTAAATATCGAGGAATATCGATGAAATCGATGAAATATTGAGATTTTCGAAAAACGCAAAAACACGTCAAGTTAGTTGTTTTGATGCAAATTTACCTGAGCAATTTCATTTTTTGATTTCTCTTATTCTATCAAAATTTCTCTTACCTCACAATCTGTCAAAATTTCAAAAGTAAATAAAAAGAAAATGACAATGGGCAGATGAATTTGCATCAAAAACTTCTGCTTTATTCAATACTGAGAATAATGTCGTAGAATATAATTAAAACTGACGGATATTGCCTACACCTGCAACTTTTCTGAAAATTGTTGATATTATTGGAAAAGTATCTAATTGCATAAAAAGTAACTAGTTACTCTGGAAAGTAACTAAATACATGAAAAGTCACTAGATACTTACCAAAAGTAACTAGTTACAAGTTACTTCAGTACAGTAACTGGATATAGTTACTTTTCGCAGGGAGGAAAAAAGTAACTATGGTCTGTCCGGGATCCACACGACCGGGATTCACCCTATTTCCATGGCGAATCATTGTTGTCAACAATGAGTCGCCATGGAAATTGGGTGAATTTTGGTCGTGTGGATCCCGGATAGAGTATAGTTACCAAGTAACTTAGTTACTTTTTGTAACTAGTTATATGAAAGTAACTTTTTTATAAAGTTACTCCCAGCTCTGGGTATATCGCCCACTTATCCGCAAAAGTCATCGAGAAATACTAAGTATACCTGGATACCTAAGTTAGATTTTTAATTTTAATTTTTACCCAGTTACGTAATTTGGATTGGCAATACATTTTTATAGAGCCTTCTGTTTAAGCCGAGAGTAAAAGTTTCAGGAGTTTTAAATCAATGTTTTTGTTTCAGGTATTGTGATTGTGAAGATGGAACGAAAGAAGAAAAAGAAAAAAATGTATGAAATTATTGTTTGGTTGCAAACGGGGGGGGGGCTAAAATTATTATTATTATTAGTAATATTATTAAAGGGGCGCCAAATTTCATCCTCGCCTCATCTAAAATATTTCCTTAATCCGTTCCTGAGACCTTCACTACATAACCATAAGTTATAAAAACAATTTATTTTCACGAATTTTTTTGTCGAAAACTATCAACCCCAGATATCAACTACCCTATATAAATAAAATCAGGAGAACATTCTCTATCTATCCGTGTAAGAATATACCGGGTGTCCCGTTTAAAAAAAAGCAAGTTGCATCCACAGCGCTTAAGATCCGACGGTAATCGCTTGGAGTACAGCCCAAAACAAAACTTGGGAGTACGGTCTGCCATCCTGCTTTTATTTCAAACGAATATCTCAAGCAATAAAGGAGATATGACAATTTAAAAGTGGGACAATAACAAAAAAAGACCCTGTACCATATTAAATGTCTGGGTGCTGTGTTATATTTTTTGTTGTATGTCTTATGTCTTTGTCTGTCTTACTGTAAGTTGCTTGGGTACAATGAACCATTTTATTATTATTATTATTATTTATGTAACGAAGAATACCTGTGAAATTATGCTTGATGACAGACAGGGTAGGCGTGGACAATCCAAGTTCCAATTGATTCGTTTTGCTATTGAGCAAAATATGAGCTACAGTCAAGTGATCGTTGTGCTGCGCAAGGACGATTAAAATATTCAACAGCAATTGTTTGCAATGTTGGTAAACCAAAGGTCTCGTATGATCCAGTCCCAAGAACAGAATATGTAACATAAGTGGAACATGAACGGTCCAATCAAGTTCTATTCCATCCACAACAACGTCACAGAGTAACATTACACCGACATTGCACCTACAATTTCAAACAGTTATCTCTAGCAAAAAAATTTCTTAGATTACCTATGAAAGAACGATATTGGTTGAGAGCTATCTGGGAGATATTCTGAAAGTGGAGCAAAATATCCGCCGAATTCGGGCATTGGTAAAGGGTGCGGTTGAGGCGCTACAATATCGCATTTTTCTCTATAAAACATGTCCTCGCAATTTTGAACCTAAATTCACATTATCTGAAATTATATTTCTAAGAAATACTACTTACATCATCTGATGATGAACATCCATCATCCGAATTTCTTAGCTTGTCAATTCTGGAATTAAAATCGGACAAGACGTTACCCGAATTAGTTTTTGCAATTAACTTTGAGGGATCTTCTCCACTATGTCTTTTGGTATGAATAGTGCCCTTTTCAATATCTATAAAAAAATATTGAATGCGGAGACGAATCAATGCCATTTGATCAAAAAAAATTATGATCAAGAAGGCCGTGAAAAGTTAGTGGCACGTCAAGACCATAGACTTTACTGATACCAACAGAATTATCTTACTAATAATAATTTAAGCGACGTAGGATATAAACTAGGTCGCGTAAATTATTGTTAGTGAGATGCAACTATGTGTGCTTGATGTGCTACTTAACTTTTACGGCCTCCTTGGTGGTAAATTTTGTTTATCATAACTCATAATGCTACTTACTTAAATCAGATCTCGTGTTACAGTCTGATTGACCCCCACCCCCATTTGTACCATCAGAATGGCTAGAAGTCTTGCGCATGATTGTTAGGCGATAAAACGGTGGGGTTTCAGTTCTCTCGATTAGACAGTTCAAGGTTTCAACAGTCTGCAATTCCAACATCATTTCGTCTAACAAACGCACAGGTTGCACCCTTGCCAAATACAATACCACTCTTTTTGCCTAAAATTAATTTCAAATAAAATCTAAATAGACACTTGAACTTAAACTTACGTAAGGCAGAAGTTCACATGGGGCCATTCCGGAAATTATAATTAAATAGCGAATTATGACTTTCATGTTGTTAGGCCATGACGTGCACAAAGTGGCCCAAACTTCTTCGACTTCCTTTGGGTGACTGTCCCCAAACTGCAAGAAAAAAGTTGCTAATTATGCCGTCGTGATCTTCCTGAATCTTTTAAACAATTCCAATTATTTATAAAAAGGACTACAAGGTGTTTCAGAAACACGTACAAATTCCTACCGTAGATTCCCCAGAAAGTTCCTATGAACGCGGGTTCGATTTTGTCTCCTAAGGGCCCCAAGTAAGAATTTTAAGAACAACAGGTCTTGTCTAAGTTTTATAACTGGTTTATAATGGAATTACAGAAGTCAGCAGTTTTATAAAAGTTGTGGTAAATAGCATTAATACTGAAAGACAGAACTGTTTTATAAGTAAGTTTTATCTGCATCCCTAAGAATGAAATATAAAGCTACATGCTCTCAACGCAGACAGCTCTTAATGCTGTTTTATTGTTGGTGTTGGTGCCTAATAATACCTTATCAAATGTATTTCATCTTAAAAAACTTTTGAACTCAAAATAGATAGATGCAACTCTTATAAATTAGCTTTATAAGATGCGCCTATTTTGGGTATAAGGGGCTGATTTTAACTTGGCGCAAACGGACGAAGCAATGCAGTTGCTATGACGATTGCGGCTGTTGCTATGGTAATGGTCAATCAAAACTAACAATTTGAGTTGCGCCAAAATTTTGCACCGACGCAACGCACCATATTTTTAGTCTGTTACTTACTTTAGCTGTGATATAAAAAATATTGTTTAACACCATCTCAGTGGCCTCTGCGGATCCCCAGCCCTCCTTCCTGCTTCTCCCACTCTCCGCTGCATAAAACTGATAGACATGATGATTGGGCGAGGGAACATTTGGATCAACAAGTTCCATATTGTGCAGCCATGGCAGTAAATACTGAAGGAGGAGTTGCCTCAGCTCAGGTCTAGCGGACTGAAACCTGTACGTGATTTCTGTAAGAAAAAATTGCAGTATTCCTCAGAAATTTAATTATTAAATACCTGAAAACATTGGCATGGTCAACTCTGGATGGAGAAGTGCAAGTTGTCCAGACAAATGTATCTGAGATCGCCTGTAAGTAGTAGCAAGGAGTGTGTCCAAAGTGCTTCTTCCTTTATCACCCTCAGCTAAATCACTCTCAGCCAAAGGTCCAACTGTACCGAAAAATCTTTTGTCCAACAGCTGGAGTAATTGCAGAGCTGTATCTCTGACAGTGGGTCTGGGACAACCGGTATTCATGAGAGTGACATTAATTATCGCAGTGTAATGGTCGCACGGGTATTCTCTAAAATTTGCACAAATCATTATCGTTACTTAAAAAATAGTTAGTATCGGGTGTCCCATAAAAAACCGGCCAAAATATTTTTAGGAATAAGTTAACCATTTCTTAACCGATTTGGATGAGCGTGGTCTTAAATGAGAGCTAAAGAATCAGACTTTCGAACTTCGCAAGAAACTACGACAGATGGCGCTACCGTAGCATTCCTATTGCTACTTGTTTTTAAGGCTTACTTTAGGCGCGTGGGGGTTGGTCAGATAACAATCAATCGTTATGAAACTCAAGGGGCCTTGAAAATCGTTCTGTTTTCTAAAAAAATCTTTTTCCGGAAGTCGATTTGGGTTATCCATTAATTTTCTGTGATTTTTTAAAAACGTATCTTTTTACAACTTGATGGCTGGCATGAATAAAGCGTTACAAGATGCTCATACTTGCATTAATAAAGGATGCAAATATAAGTTTTCCTTGCACGAGAAAGGGATAGAACTATAAGCAAAAGCTTTGTTGCCGTTTATTCATACCAGCCAATGCCTTATAAGTAAAGTTTGTGATGCACAAACAGCCTAATTTTCAGTAATAACCCCAATTTCTTCCTCACTAGAAGTCACACCTATGTTTTCATCAAATTCAATAATTTATTACCAAAAATTAGGTTTCTGTATCACAAACCTTACTTATAAGTCATTAACGCATAAAACGATAATTTTTAAAAAATCACAGAAAATTAATGGGTAAACCAAATCGACTTCTGAAAAAAGATTTTTAGAGGAAAAAGAAAAATTTTCAAGGCCCCTTGAGTTTCATAACGATTGTTATCTGCCCAATCCCCACGCATCTAATATATGCCTTACAAACAAACATCCATATGAATACTACGCTAGCGCCATCTGTCGTAGTTTCTTGTGAGGTTCGAAAGCCTGATTCCTTAGCCTTAATTTAAAACCAGGTTCATTGAAATCGGTTGAAAAATGGCTGACTTATTCCCAAAAATATTTTGGCTGTTTTTTTTTGGGACACCCGGAATTTATTATACAGGGGTATCCGTGACGAGCGTCAGTTAGCCGTATCTGGAGAACTGTTTCTAACATCGTCATGAAAATTTGTGCACAGGGGTTTAACTTCAAAAAGCTGTAAAATCCTTACAGTATGAAATGAGAAAACGATATTAATTTGTTATGCAGTCTAATGTAGGATTTATAAGGTCCTGGACTGAAATTGGGTCTTAAGTACCTACAGGTTGTTCTCTGCAAACTTTTTAACATCTTCAATTTCATCGGTCAAAATGTAATTTTTTTCAAATGGAATGCCCTAACTATTTTATGGCAAACATGTAAATTAAAATGATAGACAATTAAATTCTGCATCAATGTGCCATAAAATAGTTGGGGCCTTCCATTTGAAAAAATTGACTTTTTGATCAATGAAATTGAAATTTAAAAATTTGCAGAGAACACCCTGTATGTATTTGACCCAATTTGAGTCCAGGGCCGGATACACCCTACATTAGACTTCATGTCAAATAAAGATCGTTTTCTTATTTCATACTGTAAGGATGTTACAGCTTTTTGAAATTAGGCCTGCACCTGACATAAAAAAGCGAAATTCTTGATTTTCTTTAAAACGGTTGATTCTTGGCATAGCAATTCTTAGTAAAAGTTCACCTAGAATTAAACGTAGAATCCAAAAATATCATAATATACAGGCCGTTCCGTTAAAATAAGGTAGTTAGCACCTATTTCCGGTATAACCAGAAGTGCGCCATTGATGAAAATATTTTACATCGATTTAAAATTAATTGAAACCCCCGTGGACAAATTTTCATGACGATGCTAGAAACAGTTCTCCAGATACCACACCGAATGCTAAAAGAGGCCTCTTCCCTGTGTATAACACAATATTTTTTCTATAACCTATATGAAATGTTAACATGTTCTACCTCCTGACAGTTTCTGAAACGTCACATTGTACCCCTTGAGGTAGAAGTAAATTATTATTTCCCTTGGGGTAGAACTGCGTATTTCACCCCTGCAGAGTTGACAATTGACACACACAATAGCCACTCTTATTTTGTTACCAAGGGAACGGTTCTGAAATGAAACTGCTAAAAAAAGGCCGGAACCTGCTATTTATACAAATTAATACAATTTTTAATCTTTCACAGCAGCCATAGAAAAAAGTATTGTATTATTGCACGGGGGAGAAGTCTCTTTTAGCGTTCGGTGCGATTGGAGACAACTACACACCTCACGTTAAAATCTGTAACTTCTCCCCCGTAATACAATATTTTTTTCTATAATCGCTGTAAACTACTAAAAATGTGATTAATTTGTATAAATAGCAGGTTCCGCCATGTTTTAGCAGTTGCCTTGGTAACAGAATAAGAGTGACCACTAGATTGTCAAGTCTGCGGTGGAGAAATGCGCATTTCTACCCCAAGGGAGAAAAAACAAATTACTTCAACCTTGGGACGTAGAAAAGGTCAACATTTCATATACGTTATAGAACAACATTTAATTACTTTGCGCTGAATATAGTGGCTAAAGCTAAAAAGCATCCGTCAGCCACTGAACATGTTCCTGTATAGCATTTGTCCACTACCCAGTCGAGAAGGTAGCCAACATCAGGATTGGATTC
Source organism: Pycnomerus fuliginosus (assembly GCA_963924575.1). Lineage (NCBI taxonomy): Eukaryota > Metazoa > Arthropoda > Insecta > Coleoptera > Zopheridae > Pycnomerus > Pycnomerus fuliginosus. The sequence continues at coordinate 30,731,905 of OZ004618.1, read as the reverse complement.
CAGTAATAATATCACTGTCTCCTGAGCCAAATTATACACTTTCTCTTCAGTGCTGTTCAGCAAGTTGCTCAACCACTGATAAAAAGTAGTTCCTTCTGCCAGTTCGCTTTCGTCAAAATGTGGCCCACAACAAAGCAATGCACTCATTGCTTGTAACGACACAAAGTGAAATTCGTTATTTTTCTTGCTTGTATCATTTTCGGGAATTATGGTCGACACGGTCGACAGGCTGTATTTGCCGGCCCAGTGCGAGAACAGACAGAATAAACTGTGGCGGAGATCCCGTTTTAATAGACTTCTACAGGTCTCCACTGAAATAACAATTTGGATTTAGTATTCCAACTCCTTTACTTTTTCAAATCTCATAACAAACATTTTTCAATGGAAATACTGGACAACTTCGGTTACTAGAAACACCCCACTACACCGAAACACTTGATTTTCACTGCCGAAGCTTTAGGGAATACTTGTTATATTTATACGTGTTCACCCACGCGTGACCATTTCTCGATCTGTGATTGGTGTAACTTTCACAGCCGAGGGGTGGAGCTACGCGGATGGGCCAATAAATATTTCAGTTTCTTGGCAGGTAGGGTTGTTTAGCTTCGGCTTTGATAATGAGCACATTGTGTTCGAAACGCGTCAGCAGTGAAAATCATGTGTTTCGGTGTAGTAAGGAAACATTTCTCACTTTTTAAATATAGGATGTCTCAACATAAGGACCAACAACAGGAGCACTTAACTAGGAATAGTGCATAATAACAGGGCTTCCAGCGCCAACTTTGCAAAAATAAATGATAAAAATGACTGACTAGTCCCAGAAAAATGACCTCGGTAAATAAGAAAAAGACAATCCGTGGAATGAATAAACTGTTACAAGATGCTCATACTTGCATTAATAAAGGATGCAAATAGCAGTTTTTCGTGCGCGAGAAAAGGATAGAGCTATAAGCAAAAGCTTTGTTACCGTTTATTCATACCAGCCAATGTCTGGTATGAATAAAGTGTTACAAGATGCTCATACTTGCATTAATAAAGGATGCAAATATAAGATTTTCGTGCACGAGAAAAGGATAGAACTATGAGCAAAGGCTTTGTTACCGTTTATTCATACCGGTCATTAAAAACTGACATAAATGGCCGGTATAAATAAATGGTAACAAAGCTTTTGCTTACAGTTCTATCATTTTCTCGCGCACGAAGGGCTTATATTTGCATCGTTTGTTAACGGGAGTGTGAGCATCCTGTAATACTTGGCTGGTATGAATAAAATGTTACAGGATGCTCATACTTAAGTGTTAATAAAGGATACAAATACAACTTTCTAGTGTACGAGAGAAGGATAGAACTATAAGCAAAAGCTTTGTTACCGCTTATTCATACCGGCCAGTATTCGAAAGCAACACAGGTATTGCAAATAAACAATTTCTAAAACTAAAAACTACGAAATTTTTTGTTTCTTAACCAGAAAATTATCAATTAAGGTACTCTTTTTTAAAATTTTCTTCTCCAATTCGTGAGTGTCTTTTTTTCACTGATCCAACTGAGCAATTTGAACATCCCCTAAGTATGGCTTATAATGCTTTTTGACAGGTTTTTTCAGTGGCGTAGAGTGGGATCGATCCATCAATAACTTATCATTTGTGGAGAAAATCTATTTTGGCATATAAAAAATGACAATAAATGACCTAGATGTGAAAAAAATGACTTTAAATGACTATAAATGATATAAATGACTTCACTGGAAGCCCTGAACGATATTCACCAAGAGTACATAGATACTATTGGTGTGTCATAAAACACAGACGATGTTAAAGTTTGTTCCTATAATTCTGCGACAGCTTGTAATCATATTCTAAAATACGCAGGAATAGTGTGAGATAGGCTTTTAATGGTCTAGTGCAAACGAACTTCCATCGTTGTAAACTTCGTTGTAAACTTCGGTTATGGCATGTGACAGCTGTCATGACGCCTGCCACGACAAAGACATAAGGTCGTTTACACTGCCACACTGTTGTACTTACAGTTAAACGACTTTATCAACTTTCTGAGGAAATACGCAAAATGCAGAGTCAAATCCTTGACACTACTTGAGGTTTTATCTGGTTCGTTCTCCAAATAAGTCCTAACTCCATCGATAAATTCGACGATACTCCTATGAAGAGACTGCGTATCCTTATCCACAATGTATGAACTCGTATTGAAAGTTCGATTCTCAGCTATGTACTCCAAAGTACGCATCAAATGCAACCTAAGTGCGTCCCTTCTACGCCGCCTTCGCACATTTTCCTGCTTCTTATCGGTCGCTTCTCTCAAATAAACAACCAGTTCTTCCATTAAATCCCTAGACACGTTTCAGTTAATTTTTTATTTTTTCCATCATCAAAAAACAAACCTGAAAGCCTCTCCGTTAACATTTCCCACGGCATACACCGCCGCATCTCTGACGTCAGGTACCTCACACCTCAGTAATGGGACTACGAGTTTATAGAGGGCCGTTGGGGACACGCTTGCATTGGGTGATTTGCTGTCAGAACGATCCGTGTTTAAGCTATCAGGAGAAGAACTGAAAACCGGCAACAAATAACACAAATAATTCGCAAAAATAAATACCTCAGACTGAGATCTGGACTAGCACATCTGATGATTGGATTGGACATGTGTGGGACCACTCGAAAAGCGAACGTAATATAATTTTTCCACAGATGTATGTAAGAGTCTCTTTCGTTTGGGGGTTTCTTGAGTGTGGCCGAGCTTCGAAGGAGGGATGCTCGATTGTCGTTCAACGGACTAAAATATCACTCTACGTTACAATTTTCAATTTTCAGGTTTTAGATACCGATAGCTTTATGTGACAAAATAATCAGGCGTGGGTTAGTTTGTTCAAAATTGAAAGTAGACCTTTTCAAATTTCCCGCGAGTACGAATGCAGACCTCAGAAAGTTGTTTTCGGAGTAGTTAACATTTTTTCAGAAATATAACCACAGCCTACTAAGATCAAAAACAAATAAAAAAGATTCGAAAAATCTATTAGGCATTTTTTTATCGAAAAATTTCATTAACACAAGTTGCCCAGGATGACACCAAATGGGCAAGTTCTGAGTTTCAGGCCAAAAGAAAAATGGAGGAAAAAGGCAAAATTGTTGAAATAACTGTTTGACATTTGTTGTTAGCTATAGTTGGGCAAAATTTAACAATCACAGAAAAAGTTGAAATTATAAGCTATCACCAAAAATCTTAATAATTTCAACTTTTTCTGCGATTGTTAAATTTGGCCGAGCCACAGCTAATAGCAACCGTCAAACAAACTCATTTCAATTGTTTTTTATTACGCAGAAACTCTGTTGTAAAAATATTGACGTTTTCGATATTTTTCATTTCTTCCTACAGAAATTCAACATTTTTATTTTGGCCTGAAACTCTGGACTTACCCATTTGGGGTTTTCCTGAGCAACTTTTCTTAATAAAATTTTTCGACAAAAAAATAATAGGTTTTTCGGATTTTTGGTATTTGTTTTTGGCCTGAGTGGGCTGTGGTTATATTTTTGAAAAAATATTAACTACTCCAAAAACAGAAATTTCTAAGATCTACGTCGAAGAAAATAAATTGTTACGATATTCTATAAAACAACAAAAATACAGCGGTGTTGCCGTCTAGAGTGAGATGTAATATTGCAGAAATCTGCAAAAATTTGCAAGCAACGACCGCTGCTGAGTTGTGCACCTAACTAGACTTATGTCATCACGTGACTGTGTAAGCTTCATCCCTTATTTCCCAAAGACCACCCCAAAACGAACCCTAAAACGTGATATGGCACCAGTTTTTAGCATTTTTCGGTGAAACTATCAATCTGACTGAAAACATTATTTAAGTGAAAAATATTCTCAATGAAATTCTGCGTTAAAAAGTCCTTATGATTATTTCGCTTATTTCCACATAATTCTTACAAACGACGCGCGACGTCCGAAGTTGAGGGTAGTTTTTCGTTCGCGACCGAAAATCAACCTAGTGTTGTTCGTGCTACGAGAACAATGCTATAAATATACGGAAGCGCTGAGGGATCAATCGACAGTCTTTTCTTTTAGATTATTGAATTCTTGACTTTTATTTCAAGATCTTGACTTTTATCTTAAGATCTTGACTTTAATCTCAAGATCTTGACTTTTATCTCAAGATCTTGCCTTTTATCTCAAGATCTTGCCTTTTATCTCAAGATCTTGACTTTAGCGCTCGTCTAGTCTGTGCGTCGGATAACTTGAAAACAGATTGATATATCGAGCTTAAACTTGGTATACAGCTGTGTTTTTCAAAATATTCGGCGGCGGCGGGGATCGCTTTTGGGACATATCGGACCAAGGGGGTAGGAGTAATAGGCGAGCTTATGGATGAAAAACAGAAGAAATCATTAATTGTAATAACTCGAGAAGTAGTGAAGGTACCCTACTGAAACTTGCTATGCGCTTTTGACGTACAAATCTGTTAAAGATGGCTGGATGTCAATTTTGGGGGATGAAATTTTGGCGTTGAAAATCATAAAAATATAAAAACTTCCCAAGTATGTTGCACGTGGAGGTCTGAAACCCGACACACACACATCATATTTCGATAATATCTGGAAGATTGGACAGATGAAGTGGAAATTAGGGGTTGAAACTCGAAATTTCAAAACTAAGTGTTGCTTGAAGTTCAAGCCATTCGATAAGTTTCCATTAATGGTACAAAAAAATGACTTGGAGAAATTTAACCCTTGACCTATCTACAACAGGAAGATAGGAATTAATTCAACGCAAAAAATTTAATCACATGAAACTGACACCCCCGCACGATTCCTTTATTATATGCTTCGGCAGTGCTACTATGCGGATTAAATCTGCACCCAAAACCACCAAGCCACCCTCAATGAACAAGTCGTAAGACGACTTATTGGTACAAAGCACAATAAAAAGTAAACTGTAAATAATCGAAATCGAAATTTTTGAGATAGACGAGCGATAGAGTCAATATCTTGGGATAAAAGGCAAGATCTTGAGATAAAAGTCAAGATCTTGAGATAACAATCTAGATCTTGAGATAAAAGTCAAGATCTTGAGATAAAAGTCAAGATCTTGAGATAACAATCTAGATCTTGAGATAAAAGTCGAGATCTTGAGATAAAAGTCAAGATCTTGAGACAAAAGTCAAGATCTTGAGATAAAAGTCAAGAGTCAAGATCTTGAGATAAAAGTCAAGTCAAGATCTTGAGATAAAAGGCAAGATCTTGAGATAAAAGTCAAGCACATCGTTAAGCAGCGCAATAATTATTCACGGCTGCAAATAAAATAGTTATTTATGATACAAAGTGTTAAAAGTGGTATTTTATTTTGTGAGAAGGGAAGTTTGGGACACGACGCGCAGCGGAGTGGTCCATTCCTTCGAACAATATAAAATCACTTTTAACACGAATATCATACACTATTTTTTCTACAAACACTATTAAAAACAGTTGTTTTAACGTTTTACGTATTAAAAGTCATTTACTTTTAACATTTATGTTAAAAGTGATTTACTTTTAACCCTCAGTGTTAAAAGTAACAATGCAGCAACAACTAAACAAGCCCCGGCAACAAATTGTCACTATACCTACCTTAGTTACAGCGAATTTCATGGACGTTTTCAACTAATAATATGAAAACTTTTGCTTTTAATCGTGTTTGTAGAAAAAATAGTGTATGATATGCGTGTTAAAAGTGATTTTATTTTGTTCGAAGGGATGGGCCACTCCGCTGCGCGTCGTGTCCCAAACTTCCCTTCTCATAAAATAAAATACCACTTTTAACACTTATATCATAAATAACTATTTTCTACAAACACGATTAAAAGCAAAAGTTTTCATATTATAAGTTGAAAACGTCCATGAAATTCGCTGTAACTAAGGTATAGTGTCAATTTGTTGCCGGGGCTTGTTTAATTGTTGTTGCATTGTCACTTTTAACATAAATGTTAAAAGTAAATGATTTTTACCTAATTGCGTTTTGAAAAGTTGGGTTTTACACAATAGGTAAAATGTTGTACGGAATACGTTATGAAAAGCCGAAATTGTTTGACTCGCATAATGTGGCAAAACTCGCTATCGCTCGTTTTGGCAAATATTACGACTCGTCAAACAATATAGGACTTTTCATAACCAATTTCGTAAATAACTGTTAATACTGGTATCATAAAATGTAATTTTTAACAATTGTCAACAAACGTTAAAACAACTCTTTTTTATAGTGTCTGTAGAAAAAAATATTTTCTTTGAAAAATGATAATCGCATTTATTCTGTAGAAAATTCTGCTCTTTAATTTCATGCTTATTATAGCATTGTTCTCGTACAACTCGTACAACTTTTTAACGCAGAATTTCATTGGGAATATTTTTTATTTCAATAATGTTTTCTGTCAGATTGATAGTTTCGCCGAAAAATGCTAGAACTAGTGCCATGTCACGTTTTGGGGTGGCCTTTGGCAAATAAGGGATGAAGCTTACGCTTTTGGGGTGGAAACTTTTCAGCACTTAATTTCAGGCCCTTTCAGGAGTTCGTAGCCGAAAGGACCCTATACAATAAGCGACTGCCTGGGCCCATCTCTACCAAATTTTAAATTTTGGTAAGCGAGGGATAGGTGAATGTTTGGTGGAAAAATAAAAGAGTGAAAATGCCATTTTCGGGGCTCAAATTGGTTTAGAGCCTAATAAAAATATGACTGCCTGGGAAAATTTCTATATTTTTGTGTTCAATGTTGTAAGAATACTTTATTATACCTCCACAGCAAAAATCAAAGTTTGGAATCGTTTAGATCAGATTTTTCCTGGCCACTATCGTATAGGGTCCTTTCAACAATATATAAATTATTTCTTCCAAAAAATTTTACTTAACTGCAAGGAGTTATTTGCTCATTATTTTGTCAGAGGTAGAGGCTATCGGTATCTAAATTTTTAACTAAAGATTTCCGCAAAATCTATTAGAATCAGGAAAAAAAAATTACGCAATCTGTAAACTTACGTTGGATCTATGACGGAATATAATGCGCTCAGCCTGTTGAATACAATCGGCCATGAGTGTACAGTAACAGCGGAGCAGTGCGTTAAAATCCTATCTTTCTCCAGGAAAGAAAAAATGGACGTGCTCCAAGGATCGACGATATTGAAGGAGTAAGTAGAACCACTTTTAACAGAGCCATCTTCCGTTAGCCCCGCATACCAAATTGAAGTATTTCGTTCAGCCAACCACTGCAAATCCACGCTAGGAGCATTCAAAACTGCTGTTTTTTCGCTAGGAGGTAAAAGCAACATCGATTTTTCCATCACTTTCAGACAACAGCCATCAATCACATCTATCACGGGTTGATTCGAAGAACAGTTGAGGGCTTTCAAAAGACTCTTTACTTCTTTCAAAATTAACACCGACACTCTTCTTGTGGTGATCCGATAATTGCAAAGCATAACCAAAGCTAGGGCTTCAACCAAATGAAGCACAGACGAAGTCGGTTCAGATTTGCCTCCATCAGTTCTCTTGTTCATAGATTCTGTTGACAGTTTAGTCTCGTAATCTTTACTTAATCGCATGCTGTTTGTCGAAACATTGGGGTTAGTAACAGCGACTTTCCAGGCGCACAATAGTGTTAAAATCATTTTTAAACCATTATCTACAAGGGTGGGGAATGTATCTAAAATGTCTTTGGCTAAAAATTGCGTTAAGCCCCAAAGAACGTCTTGACGCCAGTCTGGGAAATCGATGACCAACGTTTGGAGGCTCTGATAGGCTAAACCTCTTAACTCCTCATCCATGTGCACAGTTAGCCTACTTAACAAATCGACAAGTTCGGCACCAGTCATTCCATCGGGAATAAGTCGAGGAACAGCAGCAACGCACGTCCTAAACAAGTCAATTCGTGGTTTTCTTTCCCCTGTTATCATTTCATCAGGCTCCTTGTTAAGATTCTGCGTGTTGGTCATCATCAATGGACGACCATACTGGGTGTCCAATGCTCGCAAAATATCCACGAAAACTCTCCGCACGTGAGGGAAGTAGGCGTTGATACCTATACTCCTCGCAGTGTCTTCAGTCAACATTTTATTCAGGAAAGTTTTTCGAACCCTTAACGTGTTTCCGCTGGGGAGTACTCCCACAGATCGAGGCATGGGGGGCTCGCCTTCCTTTTGTTGTAAACTATCGGCAACCACCAAAAACGCCCTTAAACCAATACTCATCCTTTCGGGGGTGAGAATTATTTTGATCGGCCTTCCAACTGAGAGAAGATCAAAAACGATTTCTCTCATCGCAAAATCGAGGCGTTCCTGCGCGATGAATTGAATTATCTTCACGAAGATATTCAGAGGCGTGTCACGTGGTACTACGCCCTTAGAGCCCTTCGGAAACAAAGAATTTACGATGCTTTGAAGCCTCGACTGCGTTGCTGAGTTGCTTTCGCATTTGATGCGTATCATGTAGACCCACAGGAGGCGATATAGGGATTCTGCCGAAGAAAATAATGCAAACAGAATTATTTGATGGACATACCTAAAGCCACTCGGCACATCTTTGGATCCCTGTTTTTCAAATGTGATAGACACATGGCGAGGAAGTAATGCCAGTTTTGTAAGAAGAACTGTTTTTGGCTAACGCACAGTAGGCATGTGACTAGTGGGAAGAGAGCTAGACGATGTTTTGACTTTGTGCTTGCGTCCAATGTTTGTGAGTAAAGCATTTCAACGAAGTTTTTCAGGCAGGGCACGTTTACTTCATTTTTCACGGCCTGAAATTACACAATGCCTAAAGTAATTGATTTTTTCTGATTGTCCATTAAAACTGCTTTTTACAAAGAAATCGCATAACAGTAACAACATTAAAACTGTAAACGACCGGCTTCCATACAATCATCTGAAGTATTCAAAGTGCCTTACTGGTACCAGTATTGCCCACTTTCTTTAGTTTATAATAATGTGCACAAAGAGATCAAAAAAAATAATACCAAAGCAACAGTGTAGTTAATTTAAAGCGTCAAATAGGTCAAGTGAATGTCTACTGTCAACCCTCCTCAATAATGTTTTTTTTTTCGGTTTAATCTTAATCGTCACTAGAATTTCTTTATACAGGATGGTCGTTTTATCTTGAGACTGGCAAATATCTCGGAAAGGAAGCATTTTAGAAAAAAATGTTTTGTATAAAAGTTTTATGACTTCGAGGGGGAAAATAGATGGCATCGATGCCATTTTGATTCAAGGTCATTTTCAAGGTCAAATGAAGGTCAACTTCATTTTTTTAAATGGAAACCTACATTTTTTATTACAGATTCTTATTCCCCGTAAAAGAACAAACAACTCTGATCTAAACTATTTTTGGATCCGATGGCTAGTTTGTCAGATATTTAAATGAAAATTTTAATCTTCTTCGAAATCCATTGCGTTCCCTAGCAACAGCGGCATGGCAAAAACAAAATCTACAACAATTTTTGTGGTTTATTTATTTAGAATTCATCGTTGCTAAGTTACAACGGTTGTTCATTTGTTTTGTCTTGCCGCTGTTACTAGGGAATGTCTAGGGATTTTCAAAAAGGTTAAAATTTACATCCATCGGATCCAAAAATTGTTTAGATGAAAGTTGTTTGTTCTTTTATGGGGAATAAAAATCTGTAATAAAAAATATAGGTTTCCATTAAAAAAAATCAAGTTGACCTTCATTTGACCTTGAAAATGACCTTGAATCAAATTGGCGATGATGCCATCTATTTTCCCCCTCGAAGTCATAAAACTTTTATACAAAACATTTTTTTCTAAAATGCTTCCTTTTCGAGATATTTGCCAGTCTCAAGATAAAACGACCACCCTGTATACAGCACAGGTACACTTATACAGAGCGTTTCTGACACACTATGTAGTTAAATTCTCATCTCATCATGGATTCCTTTTTGTGCATTTTGGTACATAAATAGCAGTTAAACTTTAGTATTGAATATTAAAAAGTATCGCGTCCCAAAAAAAAAACGAACAAAATATTTTTTTGCACGATAGGTCATTTTCTTTGTATGGTGATACTTACATACTTACCGCCCTAGATTTTTTTACGATTTACAAGCCTTGACAACCAAAATTCGGACGGTAACTATCACTTGCCATCTTGAAACTGTCAATGAAAGCTGTTTAAATTTGATTTTTTGCTTTTACGACCATTCTGACTAGGGCTGTGCGATATCGGAATTTGAATATCGAATATCGATATTTAAAATTTAATCGATATACCGATATATCGATAAACCGATATATCGATATACCGATATATCGATATACCGATTTATCGATATATCGATATATCGATATACCGATACACCGATTTATCGATATATCGATATACCGATAACTAAATATACCGACTTATCGATATATCGCCTTATCGGTACTTATACAATTGTATCGACATCGTTACTGTGGTATTATATCTGTAATCGAGTAACATCTTAGTTTTAAGAGCTAGATAGGTATGAATAGGTAATAGTCCTTTTTCTGTAGTTTCTTGATGTTAGTTAGTTAATAATATTGAAATCAATTATTGATTGAATCGATTGGATTGGAGCGCTCAAACATTATTGTTTACGTTGTGCCCTGGAAAATAACGTAGGATTCGAAATAAACGATATTAGGACCCAAGGGTGCTTTGAAAAACATCAGTTGCGATGTCCAATTTTCTACAAGTCGTTTAAATAAGTATAATAATTCCTACCATCACTTGTTTAAATTGTTTATATACTAATTGTTTATACACTGCACGAAAATATTGATATCTCCAACGCAAAGATTCCTTAATTTTGTCGATTCATTTCAATGTTAGCCAGTTGTCAACAAATGACTGAATCAGGCCGAATACCTACTCCTACATTTAAAAGAAGTCAGAACTTCAGAAGTGTCATTATAGGTATCGATATACGGGACACCGGTTATTGATATACCGGTATATTGATATACCGATATATCGATATACCGATATATCGATATATTATCGATAACTTATCGATATATCGATATATCGATATTTCGGTATATCGATAACACACTTTTATCGATATATCGATAATCGATATATCGATATATCAATTGAAAGTCGCAGGCCTAATTCTGACCGTGCAAAAATCAGTTATTTCTTACCCAATTTGGATTAAAGGGGTCTTAAATTAAAGCTAAAGAAGCAGACTTTCCAAGTATGCAAGAAACTACGACAGATGGCGCTGCTGTAGTAGCCCTATTGGCCCTTGTTCTTAAGGCTTATTGTAGTCACATAACAACTACTATAAAAGGTGATTCACGAAATTTGTAGTCGAATTTTGAAATTTAGTATTATACCATAATCGCCCACGCACACCAAAAATAAAATATTTTCAACCCTCAGCAGTTCCGGTTTTACCGGAAGTGGATGCCATCTTTTGTTATTTTAAATAGAGAGCCCTCATTTTGATTTTAGATTCAGAGTCGTCTCTTAATTGTGAGTTTATCGCACCCACTTTTTGCCTACCCAACTGTCGCCGTTTTTGACATATGCAAAATATGTAAAAAATTTATTTGCAATCCGCAATAGAAAAATTTATATCCTCCGAACGATTGAAGATTAAGGAACCAAACTGGGAGGGTTGAAACTAGAAGGTATGAGCTTTATTTTGATTACTCAATTGTTCTTGTTGACGTAACAATATGGCGGAAATTAATTTTCAAAAATGTCGGAAAGAAATTGTCCACAACTCAATTTTTCCAAATGCGAGTACCACAATTTTATGCAGTCAAAAGAAGCAAAATTAAATTTCTTCTAGACTGCTATACCTATTTTAAATATTTTCAAAGATATCAAAAATTAATGCGTTTTTGAGGTCTAAACAATGTAACTTTAGGAGCTCTTGAAAAGAAGAAATGTTCAAAATCTTTTGGCTACACGAAATTATAGCAATCATTTTAAAAAAAAATATGTTGTGGAAAATTTCTCTGCTATTTTTAAAATTATTTTCCGCCATATTGTTAAATCAACATGATCAGGTGAGACATCAAAAAAAAGCTGAAAGCTTCTAGTTTCAACCCTCCAAGTTTGGTTCCTTAATCTTTAATCGTTTGAAAGAAACAAGTTTTTCTATTTCGCATTGCAAATCAATATCTAGATACAAATTTTGACATAATGTCAAAAACGGTGACAGTTTTAAAATAACAAAGATGGCGGCCACTTCCGGTAAAACTGGATGTGCTGGGCTGGGGGCTTGGGAATATTTTATTTTTGGTGTGCTTGGGCGATTATGGTAGAGTACAGTCAGGGACAAAAATTTTGGGCGACATTTTTATGCCAATTCAAAAAATTTCGATGTGAACCAAGCATTAATGTCACTATGACTGACGATTTTTGATAATTTGACACTAGTCTCAATATATTGAGGTTAACATTCCCTAAAGCTGATTTTACAATAAATTGTCGCTCAAATTATCTGTCGTCCAAAATTTTTTGTCCCCAACTGTACCAAATTTCAAAATTCTACTAGAAGACCATTCTTCTTTCTTTAAAAATCCATTTTTCAGAAGCCAATTTGGTTTAAGCATTTCTAGTCTGTGAATTATTATTACTGAAAATTAAGCTCGTGTTGTCCTGTCGAGTACGATTTCTTGCAAAATTTCCTCAATAAAATTCATACCAACTGAAAATTCAAATTTTGACATTCTGTCACTTCAATAGAAAATGAATGGAGTGTAACTGTTCTTCTGTTAAGTACTTCAATCGTGGTTATTAAAGCGTAAAAATAAGCCAAATAGTTATTTGTGTGTGGAATTTAGTTGCAGAGGTCCGAAGGCAGGAGACGACGCTGGAGACCAATAAACCACGTGAGTAATAAAGAACTTTTGGCACACCAATTTCCAAAAACATTATTCTCATTTAACCATCCAAAACAAATTTTTGAAAGATTTATTGTCACCATCAGCATTTGGGTAGAAACATCCAAATTTTTTTAATAACACTAAAGCCACGTTATAGTCCAAACTACTGAATCGATTTAGCTTAAATTTGGCAGCAATTAGGAGCAATTAGTCCACGGGAAGTGTCATTTGATTTAGGCATATCAACTTGAAAATTTTAAATACAAGACACGGAAATCAAAGACCCACGGGATGGGGAGGTTCCAGCCGCTTCTCTGCTGCACTTTTTTTACTTTTCAATTTGTATGTATAATTTAGCAAATGACCTAATAAAACGTATCGAAAAAAAAGTACAGCAACTTTTTCGATCGGTTATGACATATGCAAAAAACAACTGAATTAAATGACAATAAAATAGGTCTTGTAGACTTTTTTTCGTGCATTTTGAGCATTTTGTGCTACTATGGCAACACCATCTCGCTTTGTTTCTTACACAGTTCGAAAGTCTTATTCTGTTACTACAGGCAGGTTATTACAACAAATGATTGTACCACCGCACCGTGCATAGCTTTAAAAATAAAAGAATTGACATTTAAGGCAGTTACGTACTTGTGGCTGTATAAATTTAAAGTGAAAACAAAGTCGGTCTATTATTCCAAAAAATATATCGTCCGGTTTTATGGGACACCCGATATATTGACTAGCGTGACTAGCAAATAAAAACTAAAGTCTAAAAATCAACAAACTTTCTGTGATGTCAATCACCACACAACCTTTTTTTTTTGGTTTGTAAACGGGACTTCAGTTCCGTCAAATTCCTGTCAGTGTCAATCAATAACAGTAACAATAGGCGCGTTCCTTTTACACATTTATCTGAGGAACCTCAGTTAATCTCAGCAATTTGATTGGTTCATTTGAATATTGACCAATCAAATTGCTGCGATTAACTGAGGTTCCTCAGATAAATGTGTAAAAGGAACGCGCCCAATATGGAGGTTGGAAGGGATCTAGTTGTTAATTATTGTAAACGGTTTCAATTTTTTCAAACTGACAGGAATTTTGACGACGGAATTGATATCCTGTTTACAAACAAACAGAAACAAGCCCCGACTCACACAACTCTCGCGTTCGTTAGAAACTGTCGGGACTTTACCATACAATTATCAGCAAATCACAACAAAAAAACAATACTGGTCATAGTTATAGAGGTCATTGAAAGTAGATTTCTTTAATTTTACTCGGCAAGTGACGCATCGGATGGCAAGTAATTAAAGAAATCCACTGCAATGACCGGTAACGCCATCTCATGAGTCATGCGCTAATATTTTTTTATGGTACCGTAGGTTTTAATGTTATCAAGCGATATTCCAGCCTTAGACCATACTGGACCCATAAACAAAAGAGGACAAAGGCTGAATACACAGTAGGCATGGGCGGGTACCCGTGTAAACGGGTTACCCGATGGTCGGGTCGGGTCGGGTAGTGGTCGGGTCGGGTATTTATAAATACCCGAAAACTTCGGGTAACCGAAAAAATTCGAGTAACCGAAAAATTTCGAGTAACCGAAAAAATTCGGGTAACCGAAAAAGTCGGGTACTTAATCTAAAGTTTCGGGTAATCGAAAATCACCGTTAGTACCCGAAGCTAAACTGAACGTACTGTTATTCCATTCCCATACCAATTACCATCCCATTATTCTGTTCAATCAAATCATAATCAACCTGGAAAGTAAAATATTATATTTAATTATTGGGCATAACATAATTGAACGGGTTTGTCCTTGTAATAGGCATTTGTGATTGTGCATTGCCGTTGTCAATGATTGTTGTCGATCGCTTTTGTTTTGGGTAGTTTACGATTTCTTAGCACTAGATGAATCATAATTCTGCAGCTGCCAGCTTTAACTGCAGCCCAAGATAACAGCACCCATTTCCCATTTAATTTTTTTATTTAGTTTTCAACCTGTCACGAGTGAGTGCGGAGCGGAGTTCGGTGCCAAAATCAAAATAAGGATATTAATTTAATTTGCCATTATAATTTGTTGATTTATCTATAGCGTAAGTGAACTTTGATTAAATTGTTCGTATTATTTATTTCATATTTTGCTTTTTTCTCTTTTGTAGTAAAACCTAAATGCTATATGCTATAGAATTTTTCAGTGATTAATTTAAGACAGGATTAAATGTTTTATACAACCCGCACTAATAAGAGTACCTAATTAATTAAATAATTTTAAGCCACAATGTATATTATACATTTCAAATCAATTTAAATTAGATTAATTGATTAATTAGATTAATACCTACCCTACCCTGTATAATCGAAGAATACCCGACATACCAAGAAAATACTCGCAACCCGCAAAATACCCGACACCCGAAAAAACCCGATATCCGAAAATACCCGATACCCGAAAAACCCGATACCCGAAAAAACCCGAAACCCGAAAAATACCTGATACCCGGAATAACCGATAACCGACCCGTTAACTGAAAAATTAACCGACCCGACCCGAACCGATAAATTTGACTACCCGCCCATCCCTAATACACAGTGTTTCTGGACGCTCACATTACCCTAACACCCTATATAGACAGAAACACTCACCGCAGCAACAGGAACAAGAATTTCAACAAAGAGGCCAGCCAACGCATGCTTGATATCCTTATCTTTCACTTCAAGAAAGTACTGGGCGCACTCTTGCATGAACTGAAACGATGCCTCGAATTCTTCAATCGGCACCATTTTAACTCTGAAAAATTTCATTCCCATGAGCAAACTTATAATGCTCTGAGTTGTATGTGGGCTTGCTTCTTTAGCTCTGAGCTCCTTTAATTCAGTCATAAACCTCGTCCTAACTGACATAAATCGTGATTGGGCAAGAGCACCAATCACTTCTGCATACAAGTCCGAAATCATGTGAATGTTACTCCCATTTGGATTACTTTGGATGCTAAAATAAAATCGTCAATTCAGTTTGGGCAGTAAGCATTTGATATTGATATTACCCTTCACGATGTTTAAAATGTTTGAATGCAAGATTCTCAATGTATTGAACTAGATCCTCATGTCCGGGATGAAAAGAGAGCTGTCTTAAAACCTCGATCAAAACCAAACAGAAAATAAATTCTACAGCTAGATCACGTTTTTCCTTTTGAATTTCAGCTTCTGATCTTTCAACAGTTTCTGTTGAATTCCCTGCCACCATGTAGATAATACTAAAAGTGGGATTGTTAAAAATCTGAGATTTAAATAACAACAAACCACCTTTTCTGCTTAATATCAGATTTTTTCTGTTCTTGGTATGTGACATCAGCCATTTGTCTTTCATACCAAGAATACAAAGCTCTCAATAAAGAGGGCAGGCAATGCTCAGCCACACAACCAAATGCACTAAGCAACTGGTCAAATTGAAGATCTTCACCACGTTGTAATGTTTTCGAAAGTGGCTTTTCCTGAGGCTCACTTATAACAGCTTCAATTTTCTTCTCCGCCAATACAGTAAAATCTAAAAATAAACTTCGCATAACATATTCTCCAGGTCTTATATCTAAATCAGGGTTGCTGTCTGAAATGGAATGGGGGAAATATTCTTTGTGAACACCCCAAGGTAACAGCATTCCATTGATAGGGGCTGAAGTTGATGATGCTGTTGAAATTGTGGTTTTCTTGTCACCCCCTACAATTTAACATAAATTAAACAGAAGAAATATTATCTGCCAACCTTGTAAATGCTGAGACAATTCCACACCCTCTTCATTAGAGGCATGCAAAGTTGAAGCAGACATAGTACTTTTCTCAGTCATTTCTGATGTGGTAGTGTTATCACTATGAGTATCTGAACCCACACTGAAGCATTCTATATCTGAATCATTGAGGGAAGCATCTAAATAGAAATTACATCAATACCTTTGAATTAAAGTACAGAAAACATACCGGCTTCTTGTCCTGGAGGTTCAGGTTGATTATCAGACATAGTGGGGTATATTTTTCTATCCACCTACAGTGTTGCAATTATATCATCTTCGTTCTGTAAAGACACAATCTACAGGATTTACAAGAATAACAAGTTGAATTTAGAAAAGAAAATAATGTATTGTAAACAAAGGTTCAAAAATACTTCAAATATTTACACTCAGTCTGGTGTGTCATAGACAATGTCCGATGGATTTTATAGCCTATGTTTACAAGATAATCACTTTAAATAACTGTTTATTAAACTGATCAAGTTAATTATTACAAAATTATCTTACCAGCCCATTTAAATGTCAAAACACTTGAGTGACTTTGACGTTTGTAAACTTGAACTACGCCACAGGCAGGGCACTGGAACTACGTTCTGTGGGAACTACTACTACAACACCGCTATCAAGCAGGAACTGCTATAATAAATAGGTCGAAAACTTTGCTGAAAAGACTCGGGTCATCATGACGCCTTAAAATAAAACCATACGGTTATATAGTTACCTGAAATCCATAATCATTGTCATATCGTTCAAATCAAAAGTAATAATTGTCATGACCAAATCTGTTCCTTAATGGTGCGAACGGATTCAACGAAATGCAACCAATTATACATTCCTCATTCATTTAATCCTAAAGTCCCGTCGCATATTAACGAAAGCGGGGGTTGTGTGTCTCAGGCTTTTTTTCTGTTGGTTTGTAAACGGGATTTCACATCCGTCAAAACTTCCGTCACTCACTGTCAGTGTCAATAAACAGTAACAATGGAGATTGAAAGGGGTCTTTCTCGTCAATTATTGTCCATGACAGGAATTTTGACAGAACTCAAATCCCGTTTACAAACCAACAGAGAGAAAGCCTGAGACACACAACCCCCATTTTCGTTAATATGCGACGGGACTTTATGTATTTTTAATTTCACACAAAAATAATGCCTTACGAAGACAAATTAACTTCGGAATAAATTAACAAATGGAAGAGCAGTTGTTACCTACATTGTTTAATGACTATTCAAATTTGTTATTTTGTAGAAAAAAATTATTAATTAATTTGGGATAGTAATTAAATAACTTAATGACTGTTCTTCAATCTTTTAATTTTTGCCGAAGTTAATTTGTCTTCGTAAGGCGTATTCGTGTAAAATTAAAAATACACAGGATTAAATGAAAAAATAATGTATAATTGGTTGCATTTCGTTGAATCCGTGCGCACCCTTAAAGCAAAACATCTGACGCATACTGCTCATAAACCAGAGACAATGGAGACAACTACATAAACTACTATTTCTTCCAGTCAACAAAAATTTGCCGTCTCGGAGACGGTATAGAAACTTCTACTTTTTGACAGAATTTGTAAATGTAGCATTTAACTTTATTTAACCAAGGTCGGGCGTGGGGGCGGTTGTCGATGGCTGATGCGCCCGGCGCTGTTACTAAAATCAAAAATACAAATGTTTTTCACCCCTAAAATGAGATTTTTTGAAAAAATGACACCAAGGTTTTCGATCCGGCAATGCAACAGCTATCGAATTCGATAATGATAATATGCCCCTTTGCTAAGAAAAATTCAAAAAGGGTCCTTTTTGTCCCTAAAATGGAAATTTTCTACAAAAATGCACTAAGGTTTTTGATCCGGCAATACAAACAGCTGTCGAATCCGATAGTAAGAATTTGCTTTTTTGTGAAATAAATTCAAAAGAGGGCCCTTTTGCCACTAAAATGACATTTTTCGAAAAAATTGCGCAAAGGTTTTCGGCTTGAAAAGAAAATCAGCTATTAAATCCGGTAATTAAAATATACAGTTATATGCATAGCTTTTTTTTCACGGCACTATTTTTTGGCCAAAAGGGCATCACAAGTGTGAATACATTTTTAGAAGCAGAATTCGAAGAGCACTCATATGATCACGCAAAAAATGGGGGTTTGCATTTAAATTTTTTAAAGTTGGATGTGTCAAAAAGGCACTTTCCGTAAATCGATGCGACCCAAATTCTAATCAGCACCTACAAATCTCCCACTGAAAATGTGTGCCAAATTTCATCTCGATACCTTCAGTAGTTTGAGCTGCAGCGTGATCACAGACAGACACACAGACAGACATTTATTCAAAAACCACTTTTTCGGATTCCCAGGACCCTGAAACGTAAAGAAATTGATGTTTTTGGCGATTCGATTTTTATTAACTTGCTTCGCAAAGCGTAGCAGTTAATAAATAAATAGGTATATCCTCGTAAATAATACCTGAATGTTTATTGTAGGTATTTATTTAAATGGTTCTGATATGTTGCAAACGAAAGAAGTTATAAGGGATGGTCGCTCCTGTTTGACTTACCCTGACTCACACTATCAGAAAGACCATCCGAATAAAAAGATAAGGAAATTATAGCAAATACTAAATACCTAATTGAAAACTTGCACGCCCTGGGTCCTGGGTCTTTGAAAAATAAACACTTTAAGACATTATGTCTATATAGGAGGTTTTATAAAACAGAGATCAAAAATTTGGATTCTTCAATCTTCATCATGTCTTCATTCAAGACTCTCTGGACCAGGATTATGCAATCACACCCTGGGTTTGATTTTGCCGCGCAAAGTAGCCCAATAAATTTAGTGACAGATGACAAATGAAAGAAAAGAAGTCAGACAGCAACAGAAAGGTGAAATGTGAAATGTTCCTAAATTTGCGACAGGAGAAAAATACGATTTGCAACAAAATTTATGTTTAATTTTTTTTACGAAAAGCGTTAACAATTTGATCATATCGTTCAGGTACTATTCTGTTTTTATGTCGAACTAATTAACTCTTTAATGTATTTGTGGTGATAAGTGCGAAATAGTTCTAAAATCTGTTAATCAAAAAGGAACACAAACAAAATGGCGTTTATTTTCACAAATTTTCAGATGTTAAAGAAAGTAAATGGAACACAAGAAGTAGTGCTTAATTCATATTTTCAATAGGAGCACAAAATTGCTTAATGAAAAATTGATAATTCGTCAATGGAATGATTCTACCATTATGTAATTTTCGCTAGTGAAAAGGTATGTATATTTTAAGAATCAGTAAACTGAACATATTGAACATTTTCTGTATGCAGGACCTCATTTTAATGGATCATCAAGTCTATCTTCGTCTTACACAGTCAAATGGGATTCCCCAGGAATCAAAATTGGCCAATTATATGGTATTACAGAGTCTTTAAAGTTCACCAATATGTTGCACTGTTTAACTGTTTTGTTACAGAATATCCAAAATTCCACCTCCAGCTTGCAACAAAATTTTCAAAATAAGTTAAATATTGGTTCCTCGACTCCCAAAAAGGCTTTGTCAAGCCCCCAGTGCATTTCGGTGGTATCGAGTGCTCCAGGTATTGTATTATCCTAAGAACCTACAAGTTTGAATACTGAATTTTTTGAAGCAGCTTCTCCAAACATATTCAACTCGTTTACCTCATCACTAGATGGTACACCGATCCGTTGCGTTTCTACCAGTGTTGAAGACTCGGAAAGTGCAGCCAGTCAGTCGTCCACTTCACCAAACCGAATCAACAATTGTTCACCTCTATCCCAGGATGTTTCAGGAAACAGTATTGGCTTGACAGCTTACCAGGTTTGTCGAGTGTTTTGTCTTTATTTATTATTTATTTAATTGTTAGGAGAATGTGGGGGGTACGACTTATTTTTATCCGACTACTTCGGAAACTTGCCACCCTTCCGAAGTGGGAGTTAACAGCAACTTAACAACTGATTACAATGTTTATCCTGGCACACCCAGCCACATTGCATCACTTAAATTGAAACAGGACTCTTCTTTTTTCATATCCAAAGATTTGCATATGGAGATTATGAATAAAAATGTTCTAACGTTGATGCAAAATAATCATCAGTATGGAGGTACGTTTTATTTGATTATTTGCCGCGAAATTTGATTGAACATTGTACTTTTCAGATCTTCCGCAGGTTGATAGTTACCATGAGCTATGTCCCTTGGAACGCATTCCCAATAACCCTTTGCATAAGACACATCTTGGCTACCAAGCTTCGATGTATAAAGCAATCCATGTCAAAACTGGTATACCTTATTGTCTCCGGCGCATACACGGTAAGAATAGCCACTCGTGCAATATGCATCAATGTTTCTGAAATTGTAGGATTATGCTTAATTTTTTCTTGATAAAATAGTATATCCCTTAATAATTCCGCATACACTGGGTGTTCCCGAAGTACACTCATTCTTTTACTTTCAAGGTACAAAAAAATTAAATATGTCAAAGGACTCGAAAGATATTCGTTGGGACGTTTAAATTTAGTATACACGGTGGTTCCTTAGTACACCGACAACCGCTAGGGGTTGATTCTTTGTCTTATTCTAAGACTAAAAGTTCCTATGGATGTCTTATGCCGTTTGCGTGCTGCAGCTGCAGTTGCACTGTGCAGTAAGTAGAATTAACACGCTCTGATTGGTCATTTAGCGTTTGTCAAAGTTGCTGCACCGCGCATTGGAGGACAAACCGAAAGCGGCATTAGTCTTAAAGATACAGGGTGTGCAAGTTTCTAAATATGGCAAATACTTCTGTTTTTGTTTTTTTTATGCAAACTAATTTAAGATTTTCAGCTCATCATAAAGGAAAAACGAAAGGAACGATTTTGTGCAGTCTTAATCAGTAAATTATAAATGCAAAAACTCATATCTGCAAAAAAACAATGGCGTAACCTGGTTCAACTTGGTTCAGTTTCAACAAAATATCTTAAAGCCTCTCAAATCTGACATGCTCCTAATCTCCACCTGCGTAATATAAATTTTAAACTTCAAATTTGACAATGTCAAGTAATGTGTCTGCCAAACCAAAACCTAAAAACCTTATTCTAAAAAACAGTAAAATCCTTTAAAAAAAACAAAAAAGAAATTATGGCTCTTAAAGTTTTTCATGAGAAATAGAAAGAAACTTGAATTCGTTTCATCGGAATAACGGTG
Source organism: Pycnomerus fuliginosus (assembly GCA_963924575.1). NCBI lineage: Eukaryota > Metazoa > Arthropoda > Insecta > Coleoptera > Zopheridae > Pycnomerus > Pycnomerus fuliginosus. The sequence goes on along the minus strand of OZ004618.1, from coordinate 30,710,075 downwards.
TAAGAAGCTCTTGCTGGTGATTTGATTAAGGTAAGATTGTAAAAAGAATACAATTAGTACGCGACAACCCTTTTGAGAAATATTTGACGGGTTTCTAACCTAAATGAAAGTCCCTAATGCACAGCTGAGCGTTTGGAGAATTTATAGAACGGGTTCCGACTTGTATATATTTGCAAAACAGAACAGACCATACGTCTATAGACTAAAGGAACTTTTTGTCTTAAAATAAGGAGAAAAGTCATGCTCTTGACTCCCTGTAGGGAACCTGTACATTTATTTTATACCGCATGTGGGGATTGGGCAATCGAATTGTCTTTTGTTTTTCCTTTATGATGAACCTTTAATGAGAAAAGAGATACAAAAACAACCACCAACAAGTATATTTCAAAGGAATAAAATCATTTTAGCATGACTGACACTGAAAATCTAAATTGGTTTGAGAAACTTGCAAAACCAAATAAAAATTTGGGTACATATCTCCCTATTGAAACTTACACACTCTGTATCTTGGCTATTAAGCACTTTAAGGAAGTTTTTGTCTTAAATTATCTTTGTGTACTTGGAGAACAACCTATAAGGAAGTTGCACCCCCCTATTTATTTCATAACTAAAAGTTTAGATCTAGTCACAGTTGAAGGTAAAGAATTGAAAAACATCGTTTCTCAACTACTTGACCGATTTGGCTGAAATTTGGTACGTGGGCATCTGATAACCTGACCTGAAAAGCTTTTGGAGCCAATCGTGCAACCGGAAGTGTCATTTTGGCACATCAACTTTGAAATCTTAAATATTTTGAACGCCTTTCTTATGATGGCTGGAAAAATGAGGGTTTACATTTAAAATTTAAAAGTTGTGCCAAAATGGCATTTCCGGTTGCACGATTGGTCCCAAAGGCTTCTCAGATCTACGAACATACACATAGACACATTTTAAAAATCACTTTTGGATTCCTGATACCGGACTGGAGTGGGGAGGTTAAAGATATGCATGAAATGAATGAAGGTGCAATTTCGCTGACAGTTCTTAGGGTTACCAGATATCCTCTTTTTGGAGGACAAGTGTTCTTTTTTGACCCTCAAGTCTGGATCCTCTATCTTTTTTTAAACTGTGGACAAAAGTCCTTTTTTTTCCCTAACCAAGCTTTCATAATAGTAAAGGGAGACAGAGAAGGGCAAATTATAGTAACAGCTATTTTGAATGAAACTAAAATTAGTAGTTCACTTAATGTTGTCAAAACGAAAAGGGATGGAAAATGTAAATGTAATTTAATAAGAGAGAGAGAGAGAGAGAGAGATTCGTAAAGTGCGTATGTAGGTACCATCGTGATCAGAAAAAACGAGTAGTGGCGTGATTTGAGACACACTTTTTTCCATCTAAACTGTTAGAAAATTCTTGTGTTTAAAGTCATTTGCTGTACTTGCTTTTTCTGATCACGAAGTTTCATTGTCAAAATTGTTCCTTTTATTAAAATAGGTGACGTCATGCTACTGCTACTTCATTTTTTGTAATTTATTTTTACTTGGTAAAATAGTTGTCAGTTGTCAAAATAGGCGGGGGGAGCGAAAAAAATTTCGCGCCGCACCCCCCTTAAATGCGCAGCGCGCTTCTCGCGCCTTTTTCTTTAGTCTTAGTACAAAAGATGGGAGAAGTCCTCTTTTTTGGACCATCCTGAATACAGTCAAACCATTTGATCAACAAAGTTTGCGATGAAGAAGGTCGTGAAACTTTACTTGCACATCTAAACTTTACTGATAATGTTGATACTCGCCGAATTGCATCACACTAATAATAATAGTCTGCATCGTATAATATAAACCATAAATTATTGAGTATTGTTAGTGAGATGTTGTAAGTACATATCAGTAAAGTCTCGATGTGCCCTAAACTTTCAACGCCTTCCAGTTTTGTTGATCAAACGGTGCAACGTACAATACCTTAATGTGAAATTCTTTTGTAGGTTTTCGTCTGCAAAATGCCAATTGCATGGTGATTGTTGACTTGTGGAAAAAACTAAGTCATTCCAATATTGTACAGTTACAGGAGGTGTTTACTACTAAAGCGTTTGGTGATAATTGTACGAAGTGTTAACAGCAGACATTCTTCTTTTATCAAAACTATTTCAGCAATGATTTTTGTTTACGACTATTTTCCAGGATCAGAGACTTTATTGAGTAAATATTTTTCATCCGACCAGCCCGACCCTTTCACACAGGACACTTCGCCTCGGCCATACAGTCATCAGAAAAATAATCTGTTACGTCATCAACAGAACAATAAATTGCCAGAGTTCTTGATTTGGAACTACATTATCCAGCTTACTTCGGCGTTGAGATTAATCCACTCTTCAGGTTTGTTGGCTTAAAGGAGGATTCAACTCAAGAAATCGATGTTGAGGTTATGGTTAATTCTAGTAAGAAAGGAGCGTCTGATGGTGTTATCAAAATTTAAAAATTCTTTATCGTTTTGAAAATACTCAGAAAAAACAGCGGGAAAGATGACGTCATCTTTGCCGCTGTTTTTTCTGAATATTTTCAAAATGGTAAAGAATTTTTAAATTCTGGTAACACCATTGGACTCAGACGCTCCTTTCTTACTAGAATTAACTACAGGGTGAGTCTGAACGACACCACATCCTTAATACCACATAATCTACTGTTCAAATGATGAGGTTTGGTGCAAAATTTTTTAGGTCAATTGTGATTCCTCTTGATGTTATAAGCCGCCAAACTTCTTAATTTTTAATCGTTTTTATTTAATATCTTCTGAATGGTGTATCGCAGGATTCTGAAATTTTGTACAGCATTTCAGCATTGTTATCTGCCAGGAGGCAACTGCTGATGGTACTTTAGACATTATCCAAAAATCGGAATAATGTTCTTTGTTCTTAAACTTTTTTATGTTTTTAAATGTTGGTAATTTGTCTATGCGGTGTTATTCCTCGATCAGTTTTAAAGCTTTTTTGGCTCTTAATTTTCTTTGAAAAAAGTCACCATTCACCAGCAAAATTGAAAAAACCGGAGAAGTGACAATCGCGATAAGGCCTTAAATTGCAATAAAAATCAAAGATGCGTTGTTACGCGTCATATTTCAATTGTTTTTATGCAAGCGAGCCGTTTTTCGACAACGGTGTCCTGAATTCATGTTCACAACCGAAGAAAGACTTGGGTGGTAATTTTACTTTTTTTAAGTGAAATTTTACCATTGGTTTTATGGTGATTACTTGAAGCATGTTATCGGTTTTTTCAATTTTGTTGGTAAATTGTGAGTTTTTTCAAAAAAATTTAAGAGCCAAAAAAGCTTTCGAATTGATCGAAGAATAATACCGCATAGACAAATTACCAACATTTAAAAACATAAAAAAATTCAAGGACAAATAACATTAGGACCATCCTGTATAACAGGGATCCGATTTTTGGATAATGTCTAAAGTACAAAGTAGAGAGCGGAATTATATGCGTCAAATTTCACCAAAATACGCGCATGTAAATGCGTAGAAATTCGTTAAAATATGCACGATATATGTATGCAGCTTTTGAAAAACTTTTTATACCTATTTTCTTACACAATGTGCCATCGTAGGTGGCTTTAAAAACAAAATAATTGACATTAACGCATTTACGGCTGTATAAAAACAAAGCATCACAGCCACCTAGTATATAACATAAGATAAGTTCGAGTACATCTTTTATCCACGAAGACACCAAATAGTTTTTCACCTTCGGTATTTTTAATTTAAAAAAAACTCTGCGTTTTGGTATATCCCAAATTGTGCACGCACTTAAGTAGGTATATCTTCCTCTACCCCTCCCCTAATAACATCCCCAATAATAATAACAATCAATACAATGCGGAAATATTAAAAGTAAATTGACCAGGTAGAACTCTTGGTACCCCTTATCGCTAGTTACGTGCATTACTTAAATTCATAATGACTTCGAAGAAGGAAAGGGGCAGTTAGGCTGTACCTGATCCTAATGGATTATTTCTATTTTCAATATCTTTGATTCTAAAAGGCAAAATTACTTATAATTTGAAAAATGTTTGTTTGTGACTTGGTCGTTTGGGAATAACTACAAAATATGCTTAGATATGCACAGTGCCGCAAAATATGCCAAAATCTTTCAAATATGCAAAATATGCGAAATTTAATTAAAGCTAATCGACTCTAATGGGCCTATACAGCGATTTTTTTTTATTGGTGAATATCAATCTACATTAAAAATAAAAATACCCGTATTTTTTTATTTTGGAATATTCCCATTAGTAGACCTCTAAAAAAATGTTGAAAGTTTGAAGAAATCTGAGCCTGATCAAACGCAGGCGAGTAGGCAGGGATAGTGACGTAAAGTAGTAAGATCCAATCACCTTGTAAGCGTGATTGCTATGCCAATTCTGATTGTTGAATAGTATACGTCACGCGCTTCACTCTCGGTGCCGAACCAATAGAAAATGAGGTCAATAGCCAGGCAAGTTGGTTCCGTTTGAATGCAAAATGAATTGCGCAGAACTTTGAATGAATTTTTTAAAGTCAGGGTTTACGTTAGGGTTGCAGTTTTGCCATGACAATTAAGAATAATTTTTAGTAATGGCCTGAACATAACGGATTCTTGAATTTACACAAAACTGTATAGGCCCATTGGTCTAATTCGGATAGATACTAAAGGATTTGGTTGTCATATCAAAAATACGTGATATGCAAGTTTCACATATTCCGCTCTTTAACCATTAGGAGTTGCCTCTCGGTCGGCAGCAATACTGTACAAAATTTCAGAATCCTGCTATACACCATTTGGAAGATATTAAATAAAAACGATTAAAAATTAAGAATTTGGCGGCTTATAACCTCAAGAGGAATCACAATTGACCTAAGAACGCTTGCACCAAACCTCATCATTTGAACGATTATGTGGTATGAAGGATGTGGTGTCGTTCAGACTCACCCCGTATAACCTCAACATCGATTTCTTGAGTTGAATCCTCCTTTAGCTGAATTCGAGACTCATGATTCCTCGTAGGTTTGGCTTGTCGGAGTCTGGATCCAACAAAAATTGTCATCACATCCAGAAATAGATTAAGACTCAGTTGTTTAGGTATTATGGATGTTGTTGCGAACGAAAGCAGTTCTTCGATGAACTTGCAAGTTTTGGTTCAGCACTATCAGCAGGAGGATTTAACGGCACTGGGAAAACTAGTTTTAGCGTTAGCTTGTAAGTCGACTGTGGCTGTGCAACGAGAAAATATATCAACTGCTTTGGATATCGTCAGTCGTTCATACACTTCAGACCTCAGAAATTTAATAATGTTAGTATCTAAATGTACAAATTTTGCAAATAATCAGAATTGTAGGTATTTGCTTTCACCCCAACAAAGGAAAAGTATAACAGACTTAATGCCAATGATTGGTGCTCGATTTTATACACAGATGGACAACCTGCACAGCTACATCGAAGTGTTGGAGTACGAGGTTTCGAAGGAGATTGAGAATGGCAGGCTTTTCAAACTTATGTGCAAACTTGGTGTTATCAACGAAAGACCAGAGTAATTGTTTTTTTATCTTTTTCCTAATTGATTTTAGATAGAGTGTGGCTTTAAGAAGTGAAAGGAAACGAGTCATTTAGCTGAGTTTACAGTTTATTCAATTTTATTGTTCATCACGCTAATCGACTATTCCTTCACTGTATATTGCAAACGAAACTCTTACGTCGTTTAGGTTGAATTTGGATGCAGCTTGGGCCGAGACAGGAGACCGATATATGCTCAAACTTTTCCGAGACTATGTCTTTCATCAGGTTACTGAGGATGGGCGTCCTTGGATTGATATGTCACATATAGTACAATGTCTTAATAAGTTAGATGCCGGCGTACCGGAAAAAGTGAGTAATGCATACGGGGTGTCCGGGAATAACGTCGCCATATTTTGGGAGGTGATTCCAGAGCTAAAAATATGAAGAAAAGTTCATATGAATAGGGGGCGCTACAGGGCTTAGAAGGTGTCTCTCAAAAACAGGTATTTTTAAATTATTTTTGAAACGGTTGAAGCTAGAATGACGAAATTTGGGTTCTGAGGTAATTTTGGGGTGACAAATTATCTGGTGGGAACAAGACAGGTGATTGACGACCATAGGCGTGCGAAACAGGGGGCTTAGGAAAAAAATTCCACAACTTTTTCTCTCTAGCTTTCTTGAATTTTTGACTTCAGATAACAATTCTCCAAACGATTCTACATAATAAAAAAGGTACTCTTGATACTAGTCATTGCGTCAACCGTTTTCAAGAAAAACGCGATTAAAGCATGTCATGTCCATGGTAACAAATTTATAAATGCAAAAAAACAAGTTGGCTTGCTTCACAAATGTCGTTAGTTTGTCACTAACGACTACAACTTGTTATTCTAGCTCCAACCGTTTCAAAAATAACTAATAAATACCTGTTTTTGAGACACCTACTTAAGTCTGTAGCGCCCTCTGGAGACACTTTCGTACATTTGGTCATATGAACTTTTTATCCTATTTTTAGGTGTAGAATCAGCCCCCAAAATATGGCGACGTTATTCCCGGACACCCCGTATATTTTTTTTCTTTAAAATCAACGTTTTATATTTTCAGATTTGTTTGATGTCCCGAGATGAACAAAGCATGTTAGTTGTGTCATACGCAGAACTGAAGCACTGTTTAGAGCAATCTTTTAATGAACTACTCAGTGCATCTCCTGCCAAGAAGGAATTAATCGAGATGGAGGAAAAAATGTACGTTAAATGTGAGCCAGACAAAACCGTGAACCTTAAGTAACAGCTGCTGTACAATAGTTTTTGTAATGTTTCCTGTCAGAAATGTTTGCAATAATACAGACTTTTTTCGCTGGACAAATTTTAGAAGCTTTATTTTTTTATATTATTGTAAACATTTTTCGATTTTTTCCCAACAAAAGGTTTTTCAAGAAATATTTTTTCTATGTTGTATTTATTTATAGGAATAAATAAAAACGTAATAAAACATGCTTAACCTCGTTCATTTGGCTAGTGCTAAAGCCGAATTAAAAACAAGACCTATTGTAATTTGACTTGTAACATGCGGTCACTGGGCCTTTCCAGTGGAAAAAAATGGACAGCAGAGAAGCGGCTGGAACCTCCCTACCGCGTTGATCTTTTGACACAAATTCAAAGTTAAAATTGCACTTGGGGATGGGGTGCCACCATTAGCTTCGAAAGCCTTTCTGCTCTTAAGTCTAAGTTCAGTTACGAAATGTCTACGTACCAAATCGAATAAGCAGTTTGAACTGTAGGTAGTGTTTTTAAAGTGCGCCAAAAATCTTGAATTTTTGAACTTTTTGGCCAAAAGGGCACTAAATACACCTAAAAATCTAATAAGTTATAGGTTTATGAGATGCCTTACCAAATTTCAGCTAAATTGATCGAGCAGTTTGGGCTTATGTACAGCGTTTACAAACATTAGGTATACCTATACAGGCTGGTTCCTTATTTTTCACTGCTCACCATTCCTTTGGCATCTCTTAAATGGTACGAGTTACGGAATGCGAAGTCGGTTAAATTAGAGGAAAGTGGCGCTATTTTTTTGGTGATTAAGAATCTGAAGAGAACTCGATACATTTTAATTCGTTACCAAGTTATTCCGAAAAATATGAAAATTCGATTTTAAATAAAAATTAGTATCTGTCTCCCTAACGATTGACGCTATTTAATTGATATTTGGTGCATTTATATTTTTTACCGGTTTCAGGCGATTAAAGCGTTCTTAACATGCATAAAAATAGGCTGGTAAGCAGATCATAACGTTATCTAATGGTTTCTAGACAACAAGCCCATTAACCATTCATGACAACAATGACCCCATTCAAATGCTGTCATCTCGATTGTCAAAATGACGCGAATTCACGCAACATTTTTTTAATTTTGGCTTTAATCGCTTTAAACCGATAAACTATTGAACAAACCTCGGATGTTATGAATCATAACAGACTTAGATGTCTTAAAATCCTCGCTCTCCGAGCTCGGATTTCAATTGACATCTGCGTCTGTTATGATTAGTCATAACATTCCTAGGTATGTTAATAGCTATAACAGCTGTCAATGAAATGGCATCGAAAAATTTTTTCTAGACCTAGATTTGGAGCAATGACGATTAACTTTTGATTCTCTTATGGCCGCCATCCGACACACAAAAAAATTAGCTTTTCAAACATGTAACCAGCAATAAGAACTTTTTTGAAAAAACGTGAAAAGTTTGAGTCACACGACATCAAAATCTATTTTATTGAATTTTCAATTCAATGGACGTTTTCAATTTTACCTGAGCGGCGCGCGCATGTGGTTCTCTAGCGTGCTCACTCATTGGGTGGATGTCTGTCACATCTGATTTTTACCCAATGAGATCTTTTTTACCTGTGCGTTTCTTTGGAAACTTTGAAACCAACCTGCGCGTGCTTCAAATTCTTATTCATGTTGACACATTAGATGCTATATTGACACTCTCTTTATTCGACAAACTGAAGACGTGAATTATTCTAAACGTAAAAAGGGATTAAAAACGTGAGTGTACTATTTTTACTTTTCTTCAAAAAGTTTTACACTAATTTTACAAATTATGTACACCATCAATTTTAGAATTTTGACGATTTTTCAAAAAAGTCCATATAATGATTTCATTTTTGAAAACTCAATTTTTTTCTTTATCCCTTGGTTTCAAAATTCACTATTGCGGCCGTAAGAGAAGCAAAAGCTGACTATCATTACTCATCTGGAAGGCCTAGAAAATTTATGTGGATATCAGATATCATTCGATTTACAGCTGTCAAAAATACAAAAGTTTCATTTAAATTGCATCAAACGTTGGGGAGATATATTAATTTTCAGATTTTTCAGAGTACCTAACTCAGGAGCGAATTTTTCTTCAGATTCTTAATCACAAAGAAATAGCGCAACTTTTCTCTAATTTAACCAACTGATATCTCGATTAGGTGACAATGGTGAGCAGTGAAAAACGAACCACCCTGTATACAGTCTGTCCCATTTCCACTTAAGGCGAAGACACCCAGACATTTTCATTATTTTTGTAGGTGGAGACTTGAGTTTTTGCACACCCATAGAACTTCATAAGATATGGTATGGTATGTACCATTTGAAGAAACAAAGTTTTGATCAAAAAATCGTTTTGCCAACAAACTTTACCCCTCATAAGCCAAAAGCGAAACCAAAAGTTGAATGTTTTTCATGTGACTTCAATTTTCTGTTTCATTATGATCTGTTAGAATAACATGGGAGGAATCATAACCCTCTATACATTGAAAGATAAAAATTGCTTCAAAAATTACTATTTGACACTTGAAATTTCAGTTAAGTGGTATCACTGGATTCCGAAAATATCATATACAGGATGTTCTATTTGAAAATAAAAAGTTGATGCCACTTCGGGAACGAAAAAATGGTAAATTAGGTCAGAAAGTGGTCTTGTATACATTCGATGTTCCAAATTTCACAATTTTGCTCCAAAAAATAAGGCAAAAAGAGGCGGATGTACCATGAGCTTGTGACATCCTGTATAAATGCATATTGTATATTGATTATAAATAATTTCACAATTTTGCTCCAAAAAATAAGGCAAAAAGAGGCGGATGTACCATGAGCTTGTGACATCCTGTATAAATGCATATTGTATATTGATTATAAATAATTTCAAAGTTTGTTTAAGCGCGGCAGTTAATGTAGGATTCTAGCTACACAAACAATTTTTTTATCCTTTTTTATTAGTAGTAAACGGCGCCCTATAGTAAATCTCTGCTTCGACCGGAAGGAATTTTTAAACATCGGCGCGCGGACTAAATGATAAAGTTGATATTTGGGCCGAAATTTGAAACTTAACAAAACTGCCCCATACTCTCCCCTACCTCTATACATTCAGACAGATTTTTGAAGCCACTTTTTTGGGCTCCTGAGACCTCAAAACGCTTATAGGTGGGTATAGTCCTATGTCAAATTCGAAAATTGTAGTGATTGCAGTATAATGTTATAATGTTAATAATGCATAACCTCCCTCGCGGAAGGAGCACATGCACTTACTGGTATCGTTCGAAAAATCGAGTCGCTAAAAACATCAAATCCTTATGTTTTTAGGGTCCCAAGAAAGTAGTCTTGGAAAAATGTGTCTGCATAAACATATGCTACAGCCTATAGCCCAAGCGTGTAATATATTAGTTAGGTAGGTATACTCAGCGAAACTAAGTGAAGAAGATATCAAGAAAAAGTGAATCTCACCCTACATTTTTAGGTGTACCTACCGTAAATTTACCTTTCAACTTTTATTGGAACAATTTTTTGATAAAATGAATTTGTGAAATAAACGGGCAGTTCCGTTAGGTACTTTTGGCAAACATTATATTAATGTTTTCTCGAAATTTCTAATATGTATAAGAGTACGATTTTATTATACAACTGAAAGAGAATCAGAAATGCTTACTTGATGCAATAAAGAAATAATACAGGGTGCCATTTAAACTACGCTTGCATGTGTTTTCATGAAAAATGTATTGATCGTAAATTACTTATAAAAGTGAGATTTGATTAACATAAATGAAAATATCTTTTCGGCAAATTACGCAAATATGCCTGAAGGCGAAGTTTCTTCTGAATCATGAAGCACCCCTATATGAACCTTTTGATGAACTCTTAGGTTGGTACTTCTATTAAACATCTTTCCACATGTTTCACAAATATGCTTTTTACCACCTCCTGTATGCACCAACATATGCCTCTTCCTCTCATTACTAAAAATAAATCTCTTTTCGCATATTGAACATTCAAATGGTTTATCAACAGAGTGTCTCTTTGGTGGTTCTTCAAGGCCCCAGCTCTGCTAAAAGCGGCTCCACATTCCGAACAAACATAATCTCGTCGATCTGAATGGCTTGCTTCATGTGACTTTAAGGTTGATTGTTGTGTAAAGCCTCTTCCACAGTAACTACAGTTGAATGGCTTTTCTCCTGTATGCAATCTTCTATGAGCTAACAGATTTCCGGATAAAGTGAAACTAATTCCGCAGATTTCACAAACATGTTTCTTAACTCCCGAGTGGATGAGCATGTGTAAACGAAGATTATTTTCCTTGAAAAACGTTTTTCCACAAACAGAACAGACGATATTTTTAAGTTCTGCATGTAACTGTTCCATGTGTATTGACAGTTGCCTAGATGTTGAAGGTTTAAATTTGCAGTAGGAGCAACATTTCGCCGCGGCATTGGCACTATGTTTTTTCAAATGTTTCAACATACTACTTCGATACTGGAAATCCTTTGTACACACTGGGCAAGTTCTATTAGATGCATCATCTTTTATATCGTTTTCATGAATTTTTAAGCGCTTCAAATTGGATTGCGGTTCATTTCCAAACGTTTTATTAGAAGAATTAGTGCATTCTACTATCTTTTTTGATGAAGTGTGCTCAGTTTCATTCTCTATGGTTTTTGTGTTTTCAAAATGAGGATAACTAAAAGAAACAGCCATCAACTATGAATTTATCCATTAGTAATATTTACCGTGGTTTTTCCTCAATTTCATCTTTATGTGTTTTTAGTTGACGGGACTTGATTTTTCTGTACAAGTTATGTAAATAATTCTCAGATGCATCACATTGCAATCGAAAATTTTGACATATTGTTGCATTCTTTACACAATTTTCACATATATTCTGCGGATATTCTTCGTGATTTGTTGTCTGGAAAAAATGGAAGGGATCATGCAAACTTTATACACAAATATTGACATTATTTTTCGATTGTACGCCTTCTATTACAACAATTTGAGGCGTATTTTCTCGATTTCATGTTTTTCAATACAAAATGGACTCTCATGATTGGTCAGCTTACTTTTTTTAAAATTTGTATTGAAATACTGTCACTTCTGCCGTCAGCTTCGAATTTCTCTCGAAAGGACGATTCAAATCTGACATTATTTTTAGTATAGGGACGCTCTTGGGTTTTACCCTGCACTTTATGATTAAGCGATGGTACTATGCACACTTCTTACCAAGATGCCAAAGATCACTTTTTGAGGTGTTGCCAAGTTTGAAGCCTATGCGGCCACTTGCTGTGGCAGGTTGCCTATCTCCGTGGCCGATTACTTTTCGGAATTTTAATTTGAAATACAAACCTCCATTTTGCACGTCACCATAAGAAAGGCCTTCAAATTCTGCTTCTAAAAATGTATTCACTTTTTAGTGCCTTTTTGACAAAAAATCAAATATTCGAGATTTTTTAACGTATTTCTAAAAACGCGATACAGCCGAAACCTCAGGACCGATTTAGCTGAAATTTTGCATATGGAGGTTGTATTACCCGCATTACAGCTGAAAATTTTTTGAAGGCAATCGATACACGGAAAGTGCCGTTTTCGCACATCAATTTTCAAATATAAACATACTGTCATTTTACTATCTTAACAAGTTTTTGAAAATTTTATTGTCACCATCAGAAACGTCTTCAAATTCTGGTTTTGAATAAGACAAAATTCATTCGCATTAAGTGCCCTTTGGATTAAAAAATCGAAATTTTGTAACAACATTAAAAATACATTATAGCCCAAACTACTGAATCGATTTGGCTGAAATTTGGTACATGGAGATTGGGTGACCCGTTGAAGAGCCTTGACAGCGGAAAAGCTGAAAAAATAGGCGATTCCGGTAAGTACGCCCTAGAAATAGGCAACCCGCCAAGGCAAGTGGCCGCATAGAATTCAAACTTGGCAACACCTCAAAAAGTGATCTTTGGCATCTTGGTAAGAAGTGTGCAAAGTACCAGCCCTTAATCATAAAGTGCAGGGTAACCCCCCGATTTTCCCAAGAGCGTCCGTACTATTTGAAGGTATTTCAATACAAAACAAGATTATTTCCTATGCTTTCAAATGCAGGTTTGTATTTTAATACATAAAACCGAGAAAAAACGCCTTTGATAAAAGGATTCGCGATTCAAATTAATTTTGTGACGTCACATAGGAATATTTTGTTGGACACGTCCAATCAAATGTCACCAAAAATGTCTGTCATTATATATTTCAGCACTCTTCATTGGCTCGTTTCCCACAGTTCCCCACGTGTGACGTCACAATTTCATTGCCCACTATTGGGATCACGGAAAACCATTAGTTAGAACATCGGTTAAATTAGGAAAAAGTTGCGTTCTTGAGGGTAATTAATAATCTGTAAAGAATTCTTCGATATCTTGATTCGTCACTGAGTTATCCTCAAAAAACTGAAAATCGAGATTTTATAGAAAAATTAATAACTTCCTAACAGTTGATGCTAATCAAATGAAACTTGGGACTTCTATATTTTTGACAGCTCGCAATTCAATGGCTTTAAAAGAAAATTTCTAGGCCTCCTAGATTTTGAGTAACGACAGTCAACTTTTCTTTTTCTTATGCCCGCTATATTGGATTTTAACACCATTGGATACACAAAAAAATTAGCTTTTCAAAAATGTAACCAACTCTTACTTTTTTGACAGATCGTCAAAATTTGAGATTTGGTGTGAATAATTTCAAATAATTTGTATAATAATTGAATTCAACGATAATAAAACACGTGTCTTGGCATCGTGTGACTCAAGCTTTGGATATTTTTCTTCAAAGAGCCCGGATTGGTTACATTTTTGAAAAGCTGATTCTTATGTCCGCCTAGAGGTGTTAAAATCCAATATGGCGGCCATAAGAAAAAGAAAAATTAACTGCCGTTACTCAAAATCCAGAAAGCCTAGAAAAATTTTGTCAATGCCGTTGAATTGACAGATGTGAAAAATATAAAAGTTCCAAGTTTCATTCAAAGAGAAGAACTGTTAGGGATTTATGATTTTTTTTTAAATGTCAATTTTCAGTTTTTTCGGAATAACTCGGGAACAAATCAAGATATCCAAGAATTCTTTACAGATTCTTAATTACCTTAAAAAAGAGCAACTTTTACCTAATTTAACCGATCTTGTAACTCTTATAGTTTCCGAGATCCCAATAGTGGGTAATGAAATTGGCAACAATAGCATAATAGTTTTATTTAGTAGCCGATTTCGGTCTGCCCTGCGCTGCATGATACAGTCGCATCGACGAACGCTGATTGGTTCCTTCCCTTGCAAGTGGCCAATCAAATAGAGTTATTTCTACTGTTAGAGTGCTATAAATAGGTACTGCACTGCGCATTAAATCTGACTCTGACTGCACAGTGCAGCTGCAGCACGAAATTGGCCTAAAGTAAAGTTTTCCATTCAGTCCTTGACGATAGAATTTTTTATTGAGCGCACTGTACCATGCTCACAAATAATCAAGTATGTACTTAAACAAATTTCCTTGATAAAAAATTTTAATGGTACTATTCTGTATTCTGTAGTTTTGTAGGCACATCCAAGTAAATACTGAGGTGAGCATAGCGTACTGTGGTAATTTATCATCGAATTTATAGTCTCTTTTTCAATGTAAATAAACACGAAAATGAGGGGTGAAGGTGTTAAAGCTTACCTTTACAGAGGCACAAGTGAAAATTAAATCGGAGAGTACAAAATTCACGCCATTGATCGTGACACTCTCCGAGATCGGTTTTAACACTTTGGAGGCTTTTAAGCAAGTTCTGCAAGTATTCGAGGCATATTCAAATGGATTTTGGCCAAAAATATTAATATTCATTTTGACATTCTTCAGAAAAGAGGTTAGGTTAGAAACGTTAGAAAACAAAGCACGCCAGAAATGTATGCAACCCGACATGCCATGTCAGTGCTTTGTGCGAGTAGCGTGCGATCAAAAAAATACGGCTGATGACCCGCATGCATTCCGCATTATTTTTAACTTCTACGCTTCGCGAAGCAAGTTAATAAAATCGATCGAATCGAATCGCCAAAAATATCAAATCTTTACGTTTCAGGGTTCTGGGAAGCTGAAAAAGTGGTTTTTGAAAAATGTCTGTCTGTGTGTGATCACGCTACAGCTCAAACTACTGAATGTATCGAGATGAAATTTGGCAAACATATTCTGTGGGCAATTTGTAGGTGCTGATTAGATTTTGGGCCACAACGGTTCATGCAAAGTGCCTTTTTGGCACATCAACTTTAAAAAATTAAATGCAAACCCCCATTTTTCGCATTACCATATGAAAGCTCTTCGAATTCTGCTTCCAAAAATGTATTCACACTTGGTGCCCTTTTGGCCAAAAATGTATAACTGTATATTTTTATTACCGGACGGGATAGCTGATTTGTTTTCAAGTCGAAAACCTTAGTCCCATTTTTTCGAAAAATTTCATTTTAGTGGCAAAAGGCTCTTTTTTAATGCTTCTTATCAAAATTGTATTTTCTTACTACAGGATTTGATGGCTATTTTATTCATGGATCAAAAACCTTAGTGCCATTTTTTCGAAAATTGACAGTTTAGTGACAAAACTGCCCCTTTTTGAATTTTTCTTTGCAAAAAGGCATATTATTGTTATTGAGTTCGATAGCTGTTGCATTGTTGGATCGAAAACCTCATTGCCATTTTTTCAAAAAAATGTCATTTTAGGGGTGAAAAATATCGACACAAGTTAATTTACTGCTAATGCTACATTTTCAAATTCTGTGAAAAAGTAGAAGTTTCTACCGTCTCCGAGACTTCCAATTTTTTTTGTACAAAAGCACTAATGCCACGTCCATTGTAGATACCTAGCGCCGTATGGAGCTCAATTCCGTTGCTGACCTGGTGCGCTGCACGCAGTTTGCAGCAGAAAAACACAAAGATCAAAGACGAAAAAATCCAGAGAAAACTCCTTACATCAACCACCCCATTGGAGTCGCGTTTATTTTAACGAATGAAGCAAATATTACAAACGTTAAAGTTATACAGGCGGCCCTCCTTCATGATACAGTAGAAGACACAAACACAACATTTGAAGAAATTGAAGAAGCGTTTGGTAAAGTTGTCAGAGACATTGTTGATGAAGTTACTGATGATAAAACCTTGCCAAAACAGAAAAGAAAAGAATTACAAATTGAGCACGCGCCACATTCTACTTACGAAGCTAAATTAGTTAAACTGGCTGACAAGTTGCATAATTTGCGAGATTTAGAACGAATTGCACCTGAAGGGTGGTCAGAAGAGCGTGTCCACGAATATTTTTTATGGAGCAAGAAAGTCGTTGATGGACTCCGTGGTACTAATTCCAACATGGAGCAAAAGCTTGATGAAATCTTTAAAGGAAGAAACGTTCTTTAAGATCGAGTCGCCTTTTCATATCTATATTGCGTTCAAGAGAATAATAAAAATAATCATATAGGTACCTTTAAATATCATTTGCTTACCATATCAAATCGATAAAAAAATGACTAGCAATATTGATATAACAAAAAATTATAACATTCACATTAAATAATTTCCCAATCACTCAATGAGGAATCATTTTTTGAATTTAACTGAATGTTGCTTAATTTCCAGTCAGTTGGAATATCCATGCAAGCTGCAAAACATTAATGATGAGTATCTAATAACTGCTTTATTTATTTTACCTGGTACTTTATGTTGGCTGATAAAATCTACTTGACTGGAACCTGATGGCACATTGTCGATCTTAGGATCTACACTTGATGTCTCATCTACTACGCTATTAAAATGATGACTTTCTGAATTCTTGTATGGTGGACTTGGCGGACCTTCCTCATCAGAATCATCACTTTGTTCTTTCACATGATCCAAATTAATTTTTATTTTACCTAAATTTAAAATATCAGCCAATATCTTTTCTTTGTATTCAATATCATTTTCAATAGATTCAGGACTCCTCAAGTCAGGCAATACTCCCACAGAACTTAGTGTCATTAATGAGGGTTTCATGAAATTATCTTTCTCATCGGAGCTGTTTGAACTCCAGCTTCCTAAGCTGGTGGTCATTAGTGAGTTTTTCTTTTTATGTCTAGTTTGCTTGTACAAAATTTGTTCGTTGAATTCTTGTTTTCCAATGCTGTTGAATTTTTTTTCGAGTTCTGAGTTTCTAGATTTGATTGGAGATTCCTTTGCCTCTTCAGCATTCATAATTAATGTATTATCAGTATAAACGTTTAGTTCACTCGCTGAGTTATTTTCGAGAAACGGTGATATGGCTGGAATAATGCTTGAAGATTGGAGTTTGTTCGTTATTTCTTTAATCGAATTTGTAATTGGTAAGAAACTATTGCCAATTTGAGAAGTAGAATCAATGGTTTGACCTAAAAAATGAATTAATCTTCATATCATTATCTGTTATGGTACCTACCATGAGAGGATTCAGGTGTGTATGATACCCTAATTAGACTTCTCTCTTCCTCCAAAACAAAAATTTCATCTTTGTACGATGCAACTGATAAGACACTACAAAAAAATATTCAGTTACATGTTTTGATATTTGGAAAATTACTTTCTAAAATGACTCATGGTTGCAATTACAGCCATTTTCTCTGGATCCAGAATATAAATAACACTATCACTGTAGGTTAAAATTAGATTTTCATGGAATGGCAAAATTGTTCCAAAAGAAGGTTCCGTTTGCGGTTTAAGTGTTTTGATGTTACTTGAGATTGGATTAATGATGGGCACTTCAAAGCATTCCATGCACAATAGGTCTTTAAAAAGAAGAGTTTTATTAACATTGCCCTCACTATCAGCTATCCATATCCTTAATCCAGGTCTAGTACAATACAAGACTACTTCTCTAGGACCACTTTGATGTATGAGTCCACCAAACTTTCCCAAGCTACAAAAAAAAATTATAATTTTTTTCAATACAGACCTACTATTCGCGATTCTAATTCCGGGTGACGTCACAGAGGGGAAAAGAGCCAATAGGAAACGTTGAAATGTAATGACAGACTTTTTTGGTGACATTAGATCAGTGACATTTCCAACAATCTACCCATCTGACGTCACAATGTCTTTTTTTTTAATAGGTAGATAAAATCAAACTATTGTTATCAAGCTGAGTGATAAGATATAAGCAAAGGGGTGAATATGTTATTATTTTTTCAATACATGCCTACTATTCGCGATTCTACTTCCGGGTGACGTCACAGAGGGGAATGGAACCAATGGAAAACGTTGACATGTACTGACAGGCACTTTTACCGACATTTACCCCATCTGACAGCACAATGTCTTTTAAGAGGTAGATAAAATCTGACTATTGTATCATGCTGGGTGACAAGATATAGCAAAGGGGTGAATACATTACATTTTCCTATCCTTCTTGCCTACTTGAGAGACTATCCACTTTTCTTGTTTCTGGCAAATTATACTTCTATATGTTGTTGATACTAATAGGCGTTGCTGGCAATAATTCAGCTGGACAACTTCATATGATTCATTGATAATTTCTGAAGATTTGCAAATGTGCTGAAACAGAAAATTTACCATTTGAACGAAGTGAATTTAGGTACCATATAAAAATCAATTTCAGTGAGGACAATGCATCCATTTTTATCGCCTGAAAATAATTTCATTCCATTTTTTGCCCACTCAATAGCTGTTATGGTTGATTTATGTAGATCTGACACTGTATATCGTTCCACTTGTTTGTTCTTTGGCCTTAAAGTTTCTGGTATCGAATCAGGGTAAGATTTTGGAATTTGGAAGACGTTTATGCTACCATCCTGACTACCAGATGCCACCATAAAATCCACAGTTGATATAATTTTAAGGGCTGTAATTGGAATGTTCTGCTTCTAAACAAGAACCAATTAGACAAACATTTAAGATTATGAGAGATCATACTTCACTGCGAAGTTGTTGCAAATCCTTGTTTTTCCTATCATACCAATAAATTACTCCTGAATTAGTACCTAGGGCCAAAAATTCTGGCAAAACATCCACACATGTTAACTTTACATCTTGTGAAAACAAACCCAGATGAGACTTTGCTGGCAATTTGTTGAGCAAATCTGTCAGTGGTGCCCATTCCCTCAGAGTGTAGACTGAGGAATCATAAGACATCGCTACATATTTTTGGTCACAAATGCAGCAAACGTGTCAATTTTTGATACTTGTTTATTTTAGATTTTTTTATTGAACTTCAAGGAAAACCGTCGGGAGCCTGCTTCGTTTGACCTACTCATTACTGTCAGATTTCTAGGACTACTGTTACTATTTCTTTTGCACACAACGATGCTTCATTTTCTGTCTTTGTCTATGACGCATCTAGTAGATGGGAAAACCCACGCTACGATAGAACTATCCGATACCTCTACATTAGTCTACAGCGTCTACAGTATCTATCTAACCTCAAAATTAGCTGTCATGTGGTGTCAGTTACATGTGCTGTTTTAAAAACTAACTGCTTAATTAAAGTAACATAATTCAAAAATCTAGTTGTAAACGATGAATTTACTTCAAACTAATTCCCAACAATTGATATTTTCATGTGGAGAAAAGCTAATTTTTTCGGACCCTTCAAGCAATGATAACATACTCGCAATTCCCCCATTGCCTCAAAACCCCACAAAACAGAAGAAAATTTTAAAAGAAGATCGGAGCATCAATGCACTGGCGTTATCAAGCGATCAAGAATACATTGCAGTTTCCACTGAAAATAAGCAAGTAGTTGTCTTTGATAAATCTAAATCTGTAATCAAAAACTTCATCATTGCTCGAGTAGCTAGTAAGATAATATTTTCCCACACTAATGATATTATTGTGGCAGATAAGACGGGTGATGTTTACTTGTATAAACTGGAGGATGAAAAAGATGAACCAGTCTTACTTCTTGGGCATTTGAGCATGATTCTGGATGTTGTATTCAGTGATTGTGGAAAGTATCTGATTACTTGTGATAGAGATGAAAAAATCAGAATTTCACTGTATCCAAATTGCTATAACATTGTTAGCTTCTGTTTAGGACATACTGAATTTGTTATCAATGTAAAAGTTATCAGAAATATTTTAGTTTCGGCATCAGGTGATGGGACAGTTAGATTTTGGAACTTTGTCAAAGGAGAACAATTGGGCATCATTAATACTAATGGGGATATACCAGAAAATACTTTAATAGAAAAGTTTTCAAGTGTGATGAAAAACGAGAAAATTGACGTTACTACTTTACCTATCTCAAACATGGAGGTTTGTGAAGTAGATAATTTCCTATTCATTATTGTTTCGTTACACAGTTTAAATGGTGTGCAAATTTATAAAACTGATTTAAACACCTTTTCATCTACTTTTTTTAAGCAAATTAAGGTTGAACATAGCCCCTTTATTTTTAACTTTAGTAATAATTTGTTGTATGTTATAAGTGATAGATTATCTTTATACGATTTTGTAGATAAAGACTTTAAATTAAGATCTGGCAGTAATGATCTGCTAGGCTTTTATGAAAAACATAATAATTGTTTTCAAATCGTTGATGATGGCATTACAGTTTTGTATAAAAAGAAGTTTGATAATGTTCAGGAATACCTGGAAAGGAAAAAGGCAAGGCTTGAGTCAGACAAATAAAAAAATAAAAAAACGTATCCTTGTTTTATTTTTTTCTTATTAGAAATCTATAGAAGTTGTTTTATGATAGAAATGTGGCGCTAGTTCCAGTAACCAGTCACTTTTGATCACTGTCAAATCCCTCATAAACAGCTTTGTTGTGTGTAGAACTTCACAGAATAGAACCCTAAAAAAATATATTTAATGTTTAAGCAAATATTAATTATTGCAAACCATTGAGGTTGTTTAATTGTATACAAGACACTGTCCGGATGTACATTGAGTTCGATATCGCCACGCACAGTTTTGTAAACGCCACTGTAGTGAAGATACGCGGCGTTTGGAAACAGACCTGCCACAAGACATTTGCATATTGGCTCAGTAAAACCTGCAAGCTTCATTTTGTGAAAGAAAAAAAAATCATCGTACTTACGTCCACAAGACACAATTGGTACATTGTAATTGTTTAGCATTTTCTCCAGTCTTCTACGAATTTCCACCACTCGCTTCATACTTTTGTAATTGATGAAATTCTTGTGGCAAAATTCTCTAGCCATATCACTGGAAATAAAACCGTTGTACGCATTTAAATAAGTTATTAGATCGCCCTCTTCTACTTCAAACATTCGCTTTTGAACCCTGGCTTTGATGGAAGAAGTACCAGAAAACGGTTTCGTGAATATAACTTCCACTTGCAGCATTGAGATAATCGTCAAAATTTCTTCTGAACAACCGAATTCGGCTATAAAACAATTTGGTAGTTATGTATAAAATTAACAAAATATTACTAGAATACCAGAACTCAGTAAGACTTTTGCGTAAAGTGGATCCAATGCAAATTCAGCCATGTGGTACCCTAGCGGTTTGGTTAATTCGCCGTTTATGTCGATAGCCCCAAGAGCATACAAAATTTCAAAAGCGCTTTTCAAATTTTCAACTGGAGGTGGGCTGGGAAATTTGAACTTTAAAATATTACTGATCCCTAACGCCTTGAGTTGTAGTACCACGTAAGTAAGTTTAGTTCTAATTATTTCTGGTGGGGTGCTTTCTGCTAACTTTGTATAGTATTCTTCAGGATACAATCTGCAAAAGATTGATATTTAGGCATTAGGGTGGGTCGAAAAAAACGAATTTTGGAATTTCGTTTCGGATTGGTGGCCAAAATTTACCTTTTACTATCCTAAGAAGAAAGTTTATTTTAAGGTTTTGCTATAGTTCAACGTATCCAGCCCTCTACCGCCCCTCTAATATTAATTTATTTTGAAATCTCAAGTTTACAATGAAAAATTTTTTAAATTGCAATATTTATTGTTTTTCTAACACTCGGAGTAGATTTTAAAGATCGCCATTATGCGCCGTTTTTTTTCATCTCTAGTTAAATTTAACTACCTACTATACTCTGTCCGGGATCCACACGACCGAGATTCACCCGATTTCCATGGCGATTCATTGTTGACAACAATGATTCACCATGGAAATAGGGTGAATCCCGGTCGTGTGGATCCCGGACAGACCATAGAAGTCCATTGCCATAGAGTTTCGAAGACAATTAACTCTAATCAATCAAGTTGCTGGTGCATGCATGACAGAACTTATGACAGTACTGGTTGACGTCTAGAGTTCAAACTTTATATTTTTGTGCGCATAGGGCACCCTTATTAGCCCGAAAGGGAAGCACAAACATTCGAATAAAAAACTCACGAAAATTACGTTTGAACTTTAGACATCAACCAGTAGGTACTGTCATAAATTCTGTCATGCATGCACCGGCAACTTGGTACATAAATTAGAGCATTGATTAGAGTTAAGGTCGTATTCCATGTACGATATATCGCAATTTCTGGGTAGTTTTACTGAATTCTTTAGTGGAATCCGTCAATATTTAGCGGAAAACCACAGAAATCGCGATATATCGCAAAAAAATTTGCGAATAATCGCACATGGATATATGACCTTTAATTGTCTTAGAAATTATATGACAATGGACATCTAGTAGGTAGGTAAATTGATCTGGATGTGAAAAAACGGCCCTTACTGATCTTTAGAATCTACTCCGAGCCTACTATTGGTAGAAAAACAATAAATATTGGATTTAAAAAAATATTTCGTTAAAAACTTGATATTTCAAAATAACCATTATTTGAGGGACGATAGAGGGCTGAAGATGTTGAACTATCGCAAAACCTTAAATAAACTTTCTTCTTAGAATAGTAAAAGGTAAGTTTTGGTGACTATTTGAAAACGATATTTCAAAATTCCACCCTAATAGGCATGCAAAGTACAAATTGTGTAATAAATACCTGTAGACTGTTCCAGGCTTAACCCTGCCCGCTCTTCCCGCTCTTTGATTGGCGGATGCCTTGCTCACTGGAAGCAGAATTAGACTATCCGTGTGCGTTTCGTTATTAAACCACCGCATTTTAACGAAACCGCAGTCGATTACTAGAAATTTTTCTGTTAATTATTGTTAAGATAGCATAGGCATTTATTTCAATTTGGAGTTTCACTATACGGGGTGAACCAGTAAGAGCCTATAATGGCAGACTCCGGATTCAAACTGAGACGAATTTTCCTTTACGTAGATTACGAAGATTTAATGGTTTTTAAAAGAGAAGCAATTAAAGTCCACCAATCAGAATGCACCGCTTAATTAAATTGTAAGGTGAAAATAAGGATGGATGAGTTATTGTTGCTAGGAGACACAAAAAAAATAATAAAGTGGATCCTAGCAACAATTGCTACTCCTTTGAAAACTATTGAGCCTTCGCAATTTTCAAAAAAGAAAATTCATCTTACATTGTGCCAAAGGGACCTGCCATTACCGGCCTTTACGTGAGTTCTGAGACACACCGTATAGATAGCAATGTCTAAAATTCTGAACTGAAACTCCAACTTGAGTTGGACTATAGAAATATTTACCATGTACTATTCCAGGTATAGTGACAGAGGTTTCGGCAACATTCGTAGCAACAACAATTTTTCTATACCCATCTGGGGCGAATTTAAAAACTTTAAGTTGATCTTGAAACGGTAACGAGCCGTACATAGGCAGAACAAACATCTTGTTCTTCTTTTTGGCCTGTTCTATGGCATTGGCATGTTCATTTAAAAGTCTGCAAGCTCTATCAACTTCTTCCTGACCAGTTAAAAAAATCAAAATATCTCCTCCTTCTTTGCTATTGTTGATTTTCACGGATATGTCGACGGATTTTTGAACGTAGCAAGGTACAGGATCTAAAATCAATTAGTAGCTACCTATACTGCTATATTATGTCGCAAAATTGTTGTTGTTATTCATCGTTCGTTAGAGAAATTTGAGTGGATTTCAAAGATGTTGTATATACCAAAAAAACTAGATGGCTGGAAGTCTATAAAAGCTTTGTTGTTAATTGCGGTGAGTATGCACGTGTTATATTAGTATTCAAGAAGAAAAGTTAGTGTCTGTGCATAAGTTTTTTTATTTTTCCGACATGTTTCGCCTGGTTAGGGCATCATCAGGGAGTTATCTATAACTAAATGTAATAACTTGTTATAGATAACTCCCTGATGATGCCCTAACCAGGCGAAACATGTCGGAAAAATAAAAAAACTTATGCACAGACATTAACTTTTCTTCTTGAATACTAAGTCTATAAAAGCACTACCTCCGTGACAACTGGTCCCCATCCCTGAGAAGTGTGACAGAGAGCGATTCATTGTGTGTGTCCTGTGTAAGAAAAGGAAAGAATTACGCTCTGTCACACTTTTCCATCATATGAGATTATCAAGGCACAGACAAGGCAAGAAAATCTCCCACGTTTGAGGTTAGTTATAGCATGTAGCCATCTAATTTTATTACATCATTGGTGGATTCACCTATAACCAACATAAGAACCAAAATTTAACATCAAGAAGGCCGTGAAAGTTGAACGGCACATCGAGACTTTACTGATACTCACAGAGTGTAGAGTTTTACATAGGTACTAAATAGAAATTAAGTGACATTAGTTTGTACAGGGTTGTTGCAAATTATTGTACCTTCTTAGTAGGTGGCTTTGATGCTTTGTTTTGACATTTTGTTTCCACAGCCGTAAATGCGTTAAACGTCATTCTTTTATTTTTAAGCCACCTACGATGGTACAATAATTTCTAACAACCCTGTATATCATTATCAGTGAGATGTAACCCTGTATCAGCAAAGTGTCCACGTACTTTGCTGCCTTCTTGATGCTAAAATGACTGCACAAAGGCACAGTTGACACAGTTTAAGGTTATCGCCTGGATTAGCGAATCCGTCGATAACCTCGGAGCAGGTATACAGTGTGTCTCACTTTAGACGGCTAATAGGTTTTTCGGATGTTTGGTATTTGTTTTTGGTCTTAGTAGGCTGTGGTTATATTTTTGAAAAAATGTTAACTGCTCCAAAAACACAACTTTCTGAGGTCTACATAGAAGAAGAAAAATTGTTACGATATTCCATACAACAACACAGATACAGGGGTGTTGCCGTCTAAAGTGAGACACACTGTCGATATGTACGATTGTAAAGTGTGGTGTAATCAAGAACTCTTCTGTAGTAACCCTTGCCGTGCGAGACATAGGGCGAGGGCCTATACTGCTGAAATTATCACTCAAAGTTCACGTTATCTGTATTGGAAGTTTTTGATCGCACTTTATAACAGGCCCTAGTAATTGAACTAAGCGCATTGTTGTAAACAATTATATCTAGCTCTGAAATCAATTTTCTTACTCGTTTCTGTTTTGGATCACTGATCACTGTTTATTGACTGGAATGAATAAATAGTGACAAAGCTTTTGCTTACTTCTATTTTTTAATTGAAAATTAAGCATCTTGTAACACACTTTATTAATTCCATTTCAGTGATTCTAGCCAATTATAGTATACAGGGTGATCACGGCAACACTGTTCATCAGAATATCTTGTGAGATTAATTTCCATTATCTTACCTAGTGTGTAATAAATTGTAATAGGGAACTGTCTCCCCTTTACCGACATGATAATGGCACTATCCTTCTTTCTGTCCGTTACTGCGTGAGACGTGTTGTAGAAATTGAAGAGTTCCTCCGCATCAACCGTCGCAGAGGCTACAATCAACCGGAGTTCGGGTCTTTTCTAAAATTTCACAACTCAATGAATAAAAAAACATTTTGCAAATTTACTCTCAAAATTTTCTTCATTAAGCCCATCAGAATGTCTGTGTACAAGGTGCGTTCATGAACTTCGTCAAGCATGATCGCAGAATAGCTTTTTAGTAACGGATCTGACATCATCTCTCTTAAGAGGATACCTTCAGTCATGTACTGAAAAGAGACTTTGTAATTTTTTTGACCTGAAGAAATAGTAGTTTATTCGCCTAAGCACGAAATAGAATGTTTGAAAGAAAATTATAGACAGTTTTGAGACGCGGAAAACCACTTTCACTCCAAAAAAAGTATTCGAGCTAAAGAGTTAATAGACTCCGCAAGTCGTGACGTTAATTTGAGATCGGACGGAATCGGCTAATGTCGAGATCTCCAAAAAGACAAAGTACAGTCGGCGGAACAGTTACGGAAGTGCCCGAGAAAGATACGGAAATTCCCGAGTGAGTCCGGAAATGCTCGAGTGACGTCACACTTCCGGAGTCTATCATGAACTGTTTCGACAGCGCGAGTGAGCCTACGTATTTCTTCGATTGCAGCGAAAATAAGGTTTTCGCGGACAGCCGCAAAGAATTGTTCTTGTTTTCTTATTTTCGCGGCTAGAGAGAAACTGTATTTTACCAATAATCTACAAGCACGAAATAGTTATTTGTGTAATAACGAAAGAGCGACCTTGTTGGACGAGTCTGGGCCTTGCGAGGAGAAGAAAGTCGTGTTTTGACCGAGGTGTACGTACATAACATTTTTAGTCGACGAATTGATCAGTTATCATTTGTTAATTGAATTTAAGTCGACTAGAAAAAAACGTCATATATTAATAAAGAAACGATCAATCGTAGAAAACAATATTATGTAGAAGAACGACCACCCCGAAAGTGTAATTTCAGGACAGAAACGTCGTTTCTATTTATTTTCCTTGCAAGCATGAAAATCTTAACTTTCAGTACCTACGCAAGTGGGTATAGACACTTTCGGATATAGTCGACTAAAAATATCATGTTATTACGTCCATTAGCAAAAGTGCGCTTTTTAACCTCCCCAACTCCATCACAATTTTAAAAAAATGGGAGGTTACTACAATCACTAAAATTTTCGAATTTGAGATAGCACCAGATCTTCACGTTTTGGGGTCTCAGGAACCCAAAAAAGCGGTTTTCAAAATGTGTCTGTGTGTGTGTACGTACGTACGTTTGTAAACACGCCACAGCCAAAACTACTGGACCGATTTAGCTGAAATTTGGTAGGCATCTCATAACCCAACTTAGATCTGAAAAGCTTTTGGAGCCAATCGCGCAACTAGAAATGCCATTTTGGCACATCAACTTTTTAATTTTAAATGCAAACCCCAATTCTTCACGTCACGATAGGAAAGGCCTTCAAATTCTGCTTCTAAAAATGTATTCACTCTCAGTGCCCTTTTGACCAAAAATTAAAAAAAAATTGATTTTTATCGGACTTTAAAATCGCGGTACAGCCCAAGCCCCTGAACCGATTTAGCTGAAATTTTGCACATGGGGATTGTATTTCAGGTCAAAGAGCTGAACAAATTTTGGATTCAATCGGCCCACGGAAAGTGCCGTTTTGGCACACCAATGTCCAACTTTAAATTATTCACTTATTTAACCACCCAAAACAAGTTTTTGAAAGATTTATTGTCACCATCAGAAAGGTCTTCAAATTCTGGTTTCAAAAAAAATGCAGCAGTGAAGCGGCTGGAACCTCCCCATCGCGTGGATCTTTGACTTGTGTTTCTAGCCGAATTAGCACAGAAATTGTATAAGACTGGTTTCAACGACGGTTTTAGAACTGCCTAAAAAGGACTTACTTATACCTACTTTTCTCTAATGAATGTTTCAATTTGTATGTTCTAAAAAAGTTCTAAAACCATTATGGAAACCAGTCATACATTTTCTTTGCTAATTCGACTAGAAACCCAAGGCAAAGATCCACGCGATGGGGAGGTTCCAGCCGCTTCACTGCTGCATTTTTTTCATTAAAATACGTTCTTAACCTCTTTTTTTTTCATCTCATTTAAGGAAGCAAAGTATGCGTTATTTTCCCCTAAGTAGGAAAAGTAAATGAGGAGTGATTTTAACCTCCCCACTCCGCTTCACCACATAAAAAAAGGGAGGTATTACTGCAATCAGTAAAATTTTCGAATTTGAGACAACACCATATCTTCAATTTGAGGTATCGGGAACCCAAAAAAATGGTTTAAAAAATGTATCTGTGTGTATGTACGTACGTTCGTTTGTAAACACGCCACAGCGAAAACTACTATACCGATCGATTTGGCTGAAATTTGGTACGTGTTCATCTGATAACCTGACTTAACAAAAAAGTTGGGCGCGTAACATCAAGCTGTCGCTGGTGGTCAAAACAAGTAGATTTCTTTAATTTTACTTGAAGTACCTAATTAAAGAAATCTACTTTTTTTTAAGTCGCATGGAAATTAAAAGCCACTTAAATGGAATGAATACATAGGTGTCGTTTTAATTAAAATTTGATGAGAATTTTGAAGGTTCATGTAAATTAAAATGTCAAATAGAAAATTTAATACATCTTATTTTACATAGAAAAGATAGGACGAAGTGGATATAAATTCTAATTTAAAATAGAATGACAATTTTTATGTTAAATTAGAACATGAATTTCCCTTGCACAACAAATTGAAATGAAAATGAATTAATTTCGCCTGATTCAAGTCGAATGGAAAAAATTAAAAGCCATTTAAATGGCACTTGCAACCTTCGTATAATAAAAACTAAAACGGCTTGCCATAATATAGGCTTGTTTTTGCTGTGGTTACAAACCGATTGTAAACTGACTACGCCTGCGCAATTGTGCATTTTGTATTACTAAAACACAATTGCGCAGGCGCAGTCAGTTTACAATCGGTTTGTAACCACTGGAAAAACAAACCTAATATATCGATAAAAGTGTGTTACCGATATACCGATACTGTAATGAATACAGGGTGGTTTTATCTTGAGACTGGCAAATATCGCGGAAAGGAAGCATTTTAGAAAAAAATGTTTTGTATAAAAGTTTTATGACTTCGAGGGGGAAAATAGATGGCATCGACGCCATTTTGATTCAAGGTCATTTCAAGGTCAAATAAAGGTCAACTTAATTTTTTAAATAGAAACCTACATTTTTTATTACAGATTCTTATTCCCCGTAAAAGAACAAACAACTCTCATCTAAACCATTTTTGGATCCGATGGATAGTTTGTCAGATATTTAAATCAAAATTTTAATCTTCTTCGAAATCCATTACCTTCCATAGCAACAGCGGCATGGCAAAAACAAAATCTACAACAATTTTTGTGGTTTATTATCTAGAATTCATCGTTGCTAAGTTACAACGGTTGTTCATTTGTTTTACTTGCCGCTGTTACTAGGGAATGTCTAGGGATTTCGAAAAAGGTTAAAATTTACATCCATCGGATTAGATGAGAGTTGTTTGTTCTTTTATGGGGAATAAGAAACTGTAATAAAAAATATAGGTTTCCATTAAAAAAAATCAAGTTGACCTTCATTTGACCTTGAATCAAAATGGCGATGATGCCATCTATTTTCCCCCTCGAAGTCATAAAACTTTTATACAAAACATTTTTTTCTAAAATGCTTCCTTTTCGAGATATTTGCCAGTCTCTAGATAAAACGACCACCCTGCATAATATGTTTACTTGACAAAAACACGGAAGTTCTTATATTCGGTAATTTCTTGACAACTGGTCAACATTGAAATGAATTGAAAAAATGCAGCAGAGAAGCGGCTGGAACCTCCCCATCGCGTGAATCTTCGATTTCTGTGTAGATAGTAGTCAATTGCCTCCAAAAAGCCTTTCAGCTCTTCAATGGCTCACCCAATCTCCATGTACCAAATTTCAGCCAAATCGATTCAGTAATTTGGGCTATAATGTGTTTTTGTTGTTATTACAAAAATTCGATTTTTTGACACAAAGGGCACTAAATGCGAATAAATTTTGTCTTATTTGTACATACGTATGTACGAACGTACATACATGCATACAGACAAATTTTAAAAACTACTTTTCTGGGTTCCTGAGACCTCAAAACGTATACATAGATTCGGTCTTATCTCGATTTCGAAAATTTGAGTGATTGCAGTAACCTCCCATTTTTTTAAATATTGATGGGGTTGAGGAGGTTAAAAATTGGGGAATTTTTACGTACGTCTTGGAGATAACAATATTTTCGTGCAGTGTATATAAACAATTTAAGCAAGTGATGGTAGGAATTACAATACTTATTTAATCGACTTGTAGAAAATTGACATCACAACTGATAACTGTTGTTTTACAAAGCACCTTTGGCTCTCAATGTCGTTTATTTCGAATCGTAGGTTATTTCCAAGGGCACAACGTACGTAAACAGTGAAATCTTCTAACCCAAATTCAACCCTTATAATTTCATCACTATTCGTCGCAATCCAATAATGCTTGAGCGCTCCAATCAATAGCTGATTTCAATATTAATTAACATCAACAAACTACCCATCTTGAAACTTTAAGATGTTACTCGATTACAGATAATACCGCAGTAACGATATCGATACAATAATATATAGTTACCGGTATGTCGGTAGATATATCGATAAATCGGTATATTATTTAGTTATCGGTATATTGGTACATCGATATATCGCACAGCTCTAGTCAATATGCACTTGTTTTATTGCTACATAAATAACTATTTCACCAATGTAGAAGAAAAAAGAAACCATGAATGCTTACCTTAATTTTCGGCTTATTGTTACAGGCATCAAACTTGACTGCATAACCGACAGTATCTTGTTGCACAAGTGTTCCCGTTTCATCTGCCACTCGATTCGCTAACGAAATAGCGGCTACTCTTCTAGGCTCGCAAATTCCGATCTGGCCGGGCCATTCCGCTTCGATCATATACTGGGGGAAAGGAAAGAATTAAAAACACCGTTTAAATAAAAAATATTTATTCTACAATGTACATATTCCAACAAAACAGAAATGTAAAGCTATAGTCACAGGCATCTTTATCCTTAAATGTTTTTCGACAGTATTACTTTACTACACGTAATGTCGAAGAACGTTTTAAAGATTGAGGAAATAACAATTTTGGTAAAAAAATCTCAAGCTTTTAAAACTAAACAACAGTGACTTCTAGTGAAAAGAATCTCAATAGATTATCGGCAGTACAATAATTACCATAAAATCTCTTAGTATATTAGGTACGACAGTGCAAATGTATAAATCTGTTAAGTAAGCGCATCAATCAAGACATTAACAGTATTATTGCCCAATAAATATTAGGTTACCTTACCACTAGTACATATATTTCGAGGTAAAATATTGGAAAACAAGACTTGTCAGAGCAGAACATAGTAGGTAGGCAAGTTATATGTAACGAAATAAAAAAAGTACAAAATTATTCATCAGATGAGGCTGATTATCACAGATTAAGTGGAAAAATGAGATTCGAGTGGAAACGGAAAAAAAGAATAAAATCTGCGGGTTGGTAGACTACTAAAACCCCTTTTGGTGTATGTTACCCAACTTAAAGCTCAATAATTATTATTCAACATGGAAATCTATGACGTAGGCGTGCTCACTGCATCACTTTTATAAAATATAAATTTTTTAACTTCAGTTACATGAACTTCCGTAATGGCAATCACAAAAACTAGCACCCCGAAACCCATATATTGCACGCTTCTGAGAAATTCCCACAGTTTGTCGGTGAAAATCGCTAGTAAAAGGCAATGCAACATGTTGTGAACATTGATTACCCTCCACAACCACGCGATCATGAAAAACACAGAACTTTTGAAAATTTCATTTTGCCTAGCGAACTCGTCCGAGGACACATCGTTATTTTCAAGCATATCCTGATAAAGGGCTATATATCGATTCCAGGCCATAGAGCTAAGCAGCAGTTGAGCTGTGAAACAAAACACCTTTTTAGACACTTTGTTGGAAGTTATTTTGCCTTTGTACATTAAATTTGTTTCTTTACTGTCATTAGCACCAGTTGGCAACTGCATGTATCCCCTTCGCGGAGGGTTGTTTTTCAAAAAAATAAAAACACCAGCCAAGAGGACGGTGCAACCTATGGCGTCGCAGATGCCATCCACGTAATAACCCGTGGAACCAATCTCAGAACGTTCGCCTTTCACGTGCTTTCTGACTCGTGCTACATGACCATCCAAATCGTCTAAAATAGTTCGTAGTTCGAACAGTAATACCCCCAGACGACGGTACCCTAAACTATCACTAGAAACACACTTTGCACTGAGCATTGCTATGAAAACATGGAAGACACTTATAGCATTTGGTGTGATGTATCCTAGATGTGATATATCGAAAAGTCGATCAGCTATTGTGACCAGTGGCCCAAACACGTAGTAATTCGTGGCATCCAACAGCACGGCCTTGACGGTAACTTCACATAAGGGGTTTACTTCGCATTCTAGCCAACTCACATCTTTGTATTTTATAGTCGTATTGTCATTGATTCCCCTGTCGATGGGATAATTCTGAATGCGTAAATATAAATTGAAATCCATGCAGATATAAAACAGAATCAGTAGCAGTAAAAGTATCAAGAGAACTTTACTAATATAAGAGGATGGGCACATATTTTTTTTTGACTTTAGCAATTGTCGAGTTAGGCCACGAAAACCGTGGACGGTTGCTCAGTCTTAACAATATAATTTACAAATAAAATTTCGATTTTTAATATTTAGTACAGTAATATCAGTTTGACAATCTCGAAAAGATGTCGATAGGAATTTCAGGCAAAGGCAGCCAGTTTGTACACCTAAAATGAATTAAAAATTTACATGTTAGCATACTATTGTAAATTCAAATGATATGATATGTTTTACCTAACGACCTTGGTAAGACTTAGATAAGAACAAACCGATGTACCAGTACGCGCTCGAGTAATGACTAAACGTGCAATTAACAGGTTCAAATAGAAAATTCATTTTTACTCGGCGTCTGCTCGATACTACCGTCAAATGAAAAACATAATGCGTTTCCTTGAACTACCGAGTTAATTATCACTGGATTTATTTTTAATGAGCTTCAGCTAGGTATACACCCTTTAATAACTGATTCCTTTAAAATATTAATTAACACTACAAATCGGGGAACTGGCACCGAGATATTTTGTACTTTGAACATAACGGCAATTCTTTAATTAATAACTAGGAAGATAGTTTCAAAAATAGCATTACCTACTGATAAGTAAATTATTTAATGAAACGAACGTTAAGATTTTTTTTTCAATAACTAGTTCATACAAGAAACTCAAACAACTTAGTAGGTCCCTAATGGACAATAATACCCGAAAATAAGTCCAAACACTAATGTTTATTTTATTGATTAACGTTATTAGATAATTATGTTCTGTAGATATTACATAACGGAGTACCTGATTTACGCCCATTAACTAACATTAAAAATCAATTACGACAAAATTATCCATCAAAAATATGATTACAGAAAGTAGCTATAAAATCTAGGGCAACTTTTTCACTCTGAGGAATGTTTGTGAGCTTAAATAACAATTTCTTTTGCTATCTTCAGTAAGTAACAATGTGCAAAAATATTGTAAGACGTAGAAATGAAAACAGAGCAGAAAATGGGGCAATTGCTGTTTCAATAATTAACACTAATTTTGTTAAACATTTAGTCTAAAGATGCAAATCCACCAAAGGAACAATGGAAACACTGGACAACTTCGGTGGAAAAATGCCTATCACTAGAAACCCCCCACTGCACCGAAACACTTGATTTTCACTGCTGACGCGTTTCGAACACAATGTGCTCATTATCAAAGCCGAAGCTGAACAACCTGAATAAGCTGAACACGTATAAATATAACAAGTCCTCCCTAAAGTAGCGTAAACAGAGATGAATATGCGATCGGGCCTATATCGGCGTTCATAAGCCTATCTCTAGACTTATAAATTACGATACTTTCCATCGCATCTAGCATCTGCACCTTGTTAACACTACAAATTAACTTAATATTATCACTTATTCTATGGTCATTGTGTAAAGCATATACGGCAACACTGGATTTCTCAGTTCTGTCTATTTAAAAAAAGACAGCGAGATGTAACGGATTTGAACCTATCATAGTAGATATCTCATTATGAAGTTAAAATTCAAACAACAAGTGTTAAATACCTTTCGTTCTGAAGAACAAAAACAGGACTTAAAATTTGTCAGATTACCCTTTGAACCTCAATTGATAAGAGGTTTGACAAGGTTTTTTGCCCAACAAAATTTAAGGACAGTTTTCAGATCTGAAAACAAACTGAAAAACCTTTTAGGCAACCAGAAAGATAAAGTAGGGAATAGCGAAAAATTTGGCATATACGAAATCGATTGCCAAAATTGTGATCTAAAGTATGTAGGTCAAACACGAATATCTCTCAACACCAGATTTAAGGAGCACTTAGCTCACCTTAAATATGCCAGAACTGAGAAATCCAGTGTTGCCCTACATGCTGTACGCAATGACCATAGAATAAGTGATAATATTAAGTTAGTTCGTAGCGTTAACAAAGTGCAGATGCTAGATGCGATGGAAAGTATCGTAATTCATAAGTCTACAAATAGGCTTATGAAAGCCGATACAGGCCCGATCGCATATTCATCTCTGTTTACGCTACTTTAGGGAGGACTTGTCATATTTATACGTGTTCCCCACGCGTGACCATATCTCGACCTGTGATTGGCCTAACTTTCACAGCCGAGGGGTGGAGCTACGCGGGTGGGCCTATAAATATTTCAGTTTTCTGACAGGTAGGGTTTAGCTTCGGCTTTGATAATGAGCACATCGTGTTCGAAACGCGTCAGCAGTACATATACTGACATATTCTTTCCCTTTGGTGGATTTACTTTAAAGTTGGATTTCTCAGAATCAGTTTAGCAGAGAATAAAATTGCCACATTTATTTTATTTTACGTAAGATGTTAAAGTGTATCACTGTGCTGCAAAAATAGCACTTGAGCATTATAAGGATACATTAAGGATCGATAAAATAAAAATTTTAATTTATCATTAGTGGCAAGTAGAGATATTTTTTTGGAAAACAGAAGCAAAAGCCTTTTGTTTAATTTTGTTTGGAAGTTAAAGATTATTGTTGGTCAACATTAAAGGTCGATTTATCATGAAAAAATTAAACTGCATGTTAGAACTGCTTACCTGTGGAATTTGGGTGCTCTTCCCACAACCAGTCTCACCAATAAGTATGAGAACTTGATACTTTTCAAGCAGATATAATATGTGGTTCCTATTGTTGAAAATTGGTAATTTCTGTCGCTGTGTCTGAATCGACTGGGATAGATGCCTGTTAAAAATAAAACTGGTGGTTTCGGCCTGTGAAGATTCACTCCTATCTAAATAACTCGTTGTTTCTGAGGGTTTCAGGAACCTTGGTTTAAAATCACTCATTACGTTCAAGTTTTAAGTAAAGCTGTCCCAAATTCTGCCCAAGACCACTAGAAGATAATTCATATTTATAATGATTAATTTGTATTAGCAAGAGTAAGTTATAATTACCTTAATGTAAGTGTTCGAGGTTCATCTTACTCATTTCCTTATTTAATAAAAAAATTTAACTCTCTTGAGTCTTCTAAATGCGAACTCCGGATTACCATTTAGTCTGAAATCAGAGACGAAACAAACATTACTAATAAAGTAAGTAGCGAGATCAGACATAAAAGCCTTGGTTAAAAGTATTTGCAGTGATAAGGATTAAGGAAGAAGTTAAAGACCTCTATAAACCCACATTATGCTCACATCACCTCATAGTTTTGGCCAATACAATCGCACATAAGTGGAGGAGGAGGGAAGAAACAAGTTTTTAAATTAACATAATATTTAGAATGGAATTAGGTTTTATTAAGGAATTATTAATTTCCTCATTTCTATGAAAATTTGCGCAGCCAAATAAATCTATAGAAGCCTCTACCTGACTGAGACGAGACTGTTGAATTCGTTCGACTTGGTTTGACGTTGACCACAACCTTGAAAACTTTGACAAAATGACAAATGGCCAAACGAATTGGTAGATGTCAAATTTGGTTGGTTTGGTGTCAAATGTCATATCTGAAAAGATTTCTAGCGAATTCTGCGATTTCTTTGGGTAAAATTAGGTGCTTTTCTTTTGCAGATTTATCTCAGAAACCTGACTTAATCTCATCAATTTGATTGGTTCCTTTGAATTTTGACCAATCAGATTGATGAGATGAACTCAGTTTTCTGAGATAAATGCAGGGATAAATGTACAAAAGGAAAGCGCTTAATTTTACTAGTTGCGCTATAAGATATTAAAAAGTGCACGGAATTATGGGAGGTTAATCTTTTACAGGTTCCTTCTTGTGAGAATAACCGACGTTCGCTATAGGTCCTGTAAGCGTGACGTCATGCCGCCATGTATGGCCGTATGCGCAGTCATTTTTTGACCGCCGACAGAATTTACTTGAATGTCTACTGTCAGTTATATGTCATTTATCAATCTGTAGGTTAAAATAGCACGTGGTAAACGTGAAAGGTCCCAGATTCTGTTGACAGTAGTGACAGATGACGTATAAATGCACTAGAAATGGCACTAGATCAACGCATGCGTATCATACGGGGCCAAGCGCAATAAACCCCCACCAGTGCCTTAAAGGACCTATTGTGGCTCTACACTAAACACACCTAAATAAAATCACAGACCACTCACTCTATAGACGTACGACGGCCATATATTTGTCTTGGTTCAAAAGAGTAGCGCCTCTGGTGATTGGGAGCGGAATTAAAAATTTTCCTTAAAATGTTCCTTGCCAAATAAAATTAAAAACTCGGTACAAATAAAAGGATTCAGAGCAGCAGTTTAAACCATTGTTTAATTAAATACAAGTTAAAACTGAAACAGTTCTAAAAAATGCAATGTCCGAGTCCGACCGAGGGTCATAAAACCATCATGAAATATTGAAAACAAGGTTCAAGTAGTTCACAAAATCACACAGTCTGGCCGCTTTCGAGGCTTTGGCATTCGGCA
This sequence comes from Pycnomerus fuliginosus, assembly GCA_963924575.1. NCBI lineage: Eukaryota > Metazoa > Arthropoda > Insecta > Coleoptera > Zopheridae > Pycnomerus > Pycnomerus fuliginosus. The sequence continues at coordinate 30,673,420 of OZ004618.1, read as the reverse complement.
AACGATGTCTATTAAGTTGGACCATCACATAAAGACTACAGCACTTTATAATTCCCATTGCCACTGTTTTTGACGAACGAACACAAAAAAATCCCCGTATGTGTGCTCTTTTTGATTTGAGTCTCTACACCGTAAATATAAGAACTGAATATAGTAGAACGAACACATAACTGACTAAACTAGAGACAAATTCAACTGATCACTGCAAGTCTAATTACTTAAAATTAAAAACGATTCACTTTAATAATTTTGTGACAGTCAGAAAGCTTTGTCAAAAAAGACAAGAAGACAAGTAGCCTGCTTTGCGTTAGCTACTGTAAAAATGTCTGAGTTACATCTCACTAATCAAACCCATTTTATATTTGTTTTTATCGGCGCGACATCTCTGGATTGGGAGCAGAAATAATATAAGTCACGTGACTGGACCAAAATGCCGCTATTTAACTGAAATCTCTATAGAGATGAGTGCTTTGTGAATAAAATCGCGCTACTGGTTGCATAAGTGAAACCCGATGTCAATTTGAATAAATAACAAAAAGCCCAAACCATAGCAGCCAGTTCAAAAAAGTAAACTAATAACAAAGTTAATATCATCAAATAGGAACTGCACTTTATAAATCAACCATTAACAGCGAAATTTCAAAATAAAAATCCGCCATATAAGAATAACATGTAAATTGTAAACCCTCATTCGCGCCAAAATAAACGCCAATGCCAAGATGGCCGGCCGTCCTTACTACGGAATGCCTATCAGAGGCCGCCTCTGTTTTTAATTTGGTCAATTGCAAAAAAGTACGCCAACCTCTCCAATTTTTTTATAACATGTGAAAACAATTGAATTCAACAGTAATTAATTACGTCTTGCGGTCGTGGAACTCAGGCTTTCACATATTTTTTCAAAAACGTTAAAGTTGGTTACATTTTTGAAAAGCTAATTTTTCTGTGTATCCGGCGGTGTTAAAATTCAATATGGCGGCAATAAAAGAAAAGATAACTTGACTGTCTTTATTCAGAATCTAGAACGCCTAGAAAGTGTCTGTCAATGCCATTCAATCGTTAGGAAGATATTAATTTTTCTTTAAATTGGCAATTTTCAGTATTTTGTGATAACTCAGGAACGAATCAAAATATCTGGAAATTCTATTCAGATTTTTAATCGCCAAGAAATTCGCGAAAATCAGCAAAGTGTCTGACATCTGGTGGCAATACTTTAATTACACTGAGAGACAGGATACGGAAATACTTTTAAACGTCCGTCATCATAATTTCGCCATTTTGTGGTTTAGCAATGCCATCTATTAGCAGCTGATTTTCGCGAGGTGAGCATCGAAAAATTACTCACTCTATATGTATCCTATCTGACTGAGCTGGGGTGCGTTCATAAATGACACTCGAGCGCGCACTGTGCGCTATGAGACGCGCAAGACCGTTCATAAATTCCCCTTGCGCGTTACCACTCTTCAGAGCGTCCGTTCATAAAGCACACTCATGAGACCGCAATGAGACGCTCGGAGCGCCCGAAAAACGCCGGATTCAGGACCCCGGCGAAAAACACTCCGCATGCGCATTGTGTACCATGACTATTATTTGTGCAAGAATCAGTAAAAAAGCGGAAAAACAGTATCGCCGGAAAACTTTATGGTGATCATGAACGTCGAGGGGTTATGTTTTGATTTGTTATTGTTTATTACATTTCATCCCTTATACCCGGACAAGTGATAGTGACATGTGAAGTGACAGATTTGACAGATACCCATCGATGTCGTTCAAAAACTCTTCAACACTCTGTGCGCACTCCTACTTAAAATTCACTCCGCTCTGACGTCAAACACTCTGCAGTCAATTTCAGTTTATGAACGCACTCCTGAGCGAGCTGAGAGAGCGTGAGAAGGATGAGCTGTCGCGTGATGATGTGCGCTGAACGAAATGTGCCAGCACTTCAAGTCAAGTCAAGTCGATGGACTGGCACTGACTGGGACCTGGGTTTATTCATGGCCGTCTCTAGTTCCAGGCCATGTCCTCACCATTTGGCAACATGGCGAGAGGAGATTTACCGTCAATTTGACAAATTGTCTCAGATTGTCATTAAAGTGAAATTTTTGCAAAAAATATTTGAATCTTTACCAATTTCAAATGGTTAACGTACTGGAAATGAATATTTTCAACGAAGAATGTAAGATGTGTTGTATTTAGTAAGTTTAGAGTAATAAATCTTGTTTACAGACCCATTTAAATATTATGCGGGGGACAAGGGGGTTTTGCAAAATAAGATTTCGCCGTGTTTGAATTAAGCACTCACTGGAATTGAGCTTTTATAATTAGGAAGTTTAAAGAAGCCTGAAAACCACTTTGACTGGGTGGATAAATCACATTTAAGATTTAGGACAATACTTATTTCATCGTTGCAGCAATGCTAAAAGGCAGGAATTAGACCATTTTTATCTGTAGAATTTTGTGTAAAGTCGACAAAATCAAACTGCTAAACGAAGATTATCAATTGAACTGGGTGATGTCCGAAAAATCAGGCACAAAGTCGATTATCAATTAAAATTTTGTAAAATGTAGGTATTCCTCCGTCCAACTTTATTGCTCATTAATAGACTCTAATTAGGCGCCCAAGTGTTCAAAAATAAAAATTTTACGTTTTATGTTGTCTTTACTTCTACCTAGATACAAACTACGTATATTCTCAATAAAACAAATAATTCTGTGTAAATGTCAAGTCGTTTCAATGATGGTCTCTAAATTACAAAACGTGGAGGACTCTCAGTTGATTCGAAGGTAGATGTTTAAGGCCCATCAGATGACTTAGAAATCATGCAAGCTGCAATCTCGATTGAATTTGCCTTGTGTTGAAAAGGATTGTGTAAAAGATTTCTTTTTCTGGGTCAAAAACGAAAGTAGTGTCCTCCACATGCGTCGACACTAAAACGTGGAGGACTCGCAGTTGCTTCGAAGGGAGTTGTTTGAGACCCAGATGCTTAGAGATAACCCAAGCTGTAATCTCGATAAAATTTGAAAAGGGTTTTGCAAAAAATGTACTTCTCTGGAAGCAGAATTTGTCACTTTAAACTTACTTACAGGGCACAACTTACAGGCTTTCTCAAAGCATTGAATTTTCATTCCTTAATCATTCGAAATTAATGAAAATACAATAACTTTTGGTAATTTTTGCAAATGTTTCGCATCAATGACAATCTGTGACAAATTTGTCAAACTGACGCTAAATCTCCTTCGGCAGCGTTGCCAAATGGTTAAGGACAGGGCCTGGAACTAGAGACGGCCATGGTTTATTTCGATTACGTCAGAGGATTACGTCATCTAACCGAGCCGTGATATCTGCGTCGGCATGGTGACGCTAGCACTATGCGGTAGCACATCGGTAGCAGTTGGCTGTTCTGACAAGTGTTCTGAGTTCTGACGGTTCGGTTCTGTTCTGATCTGACACCTGGACCTGACAGCAAAGGCGTGGTACAATTTACAATACTCTTTCCTAAATTAAAATTTTCTTTCTTGAATTTGCCTGTGTTACGTCCGTTGAGCTCTTTGGAAATAAATGTATGAACTCCTGTCATTCGCACTATGTAAGTATACAATCATGTGGTATGATAAAACTAAACGTAAAGGTTATGAATAATGATCTTTATTAAATACCATTGGTCTTCGCTACAGAGAGAACCTCTTCACTCCTGGAAACTCAACACTTCGTTCTGTAGTAATGCACTAAGTTTATAAATCTTTCCTATTTCTACAACCCAAAGCTATGATGGATTTTTTGATCGATACAAAAGGGGATGTAGAAACTCTTGAACAATCTAAAGAAGGTTAGTTTAGTGGAGTAGGTACATATTTTAAGGGTCTAATGAGCTTAACGTTTTAGGAAAAACACTAGTTTCTCAACTGTTACAAGAATATAAGGAATCTTTGTCTGAAGAAGGTAATAAATATTTTTCTTGTATGTGCATGAATCAAGTACTTAATTAAACATTGTATATTATGCCACCCTTAATAAGGGATACATTTCATTTTTCTTTAAATGTATTTTTTTTTGCTTAGTTTCAGATTCATCTAGAAACCCGAAGCAAGCAAAGGATGTGTTTGAAGAATTTTATGAAAAAATGGGTTGGAATGGCTCGAAAAATCGAAGAATCGAAAGTACAGTTTTAACCTCAAGTTCATCGACTATTGATATCGAACCAGTTTTAAAGAAATCAGTGATAACTGATTCATTTGAACAATTGCAGTGCATTCCTCCTCTTGAAATTTCCGAGAAAAAGCAAAAACTGCAGAGACAAGTATAAGAAATTACCGAAGAAATAGGCACCTAATACTACTATTATTATTGCAGATGTTGGCTCAATGCAGTAAAGGCAAAAAATGGTATGGTCTGCCAGCTACTGAAATGACAGATGAAATAAAACGAGATTTAGAAATTTTGCAAATGCGCTCAGTTTTAGATCCCAAACGATTTTACAAGAAAAATGATTTAAAAGTTCTTCCTAAATATTTTCAGGTTTGAGTTGATGAGTATTGCAAGTTTCAAAATTTAAATTACAGGTTGGAAAAGTTATGCCTTCTGCACTTGATTATTATAATAACAGATTAACAAAGAAGCAGCAAAAGAGGACACTTGTAGATGAACTACTGGCAGATGAGGAATTTAATAAATACAACAAAAGAAAGTATAAGGAAATTATTGAAGACAAAGCCAAAACTCACTATAAGGCTTGGAGGAAAGCAAAAAAGTTGAAGAAGAAAAATAAATAGTTGATGTAATATTATACAGATAGTATCTATATAAATATGTAAGTAGCGGAGTCCGCATTAGCGCGGGTTATGGGTTGGAGGAACGTTTCTTGACCTGATTGGTCAACTTTTCAAAATCGCAAAAAAATCCGCGATCCGCGCCATGGGGATTAAGCTTAAGCCTTCTTTGGAATAAAAACATTTTCAAAAAAAACTCTAAATCTGATTTGTAGAGACCGGATTTTTAGATCGTCCTCTTCCGACTGGTCCCTTGGACATCTCACCCCTCAACATAGTTTTCCTGACAAGTCCAGTTGCGCAAATCGCAAACAAAGCCATGCTTTTGTTAAACAAAGATTTTTTTTAAATTGTAGCAGAGATTGTAGGTAAAGGCGCCGATATTAGACATTTTGATGTTTTTTACAAATTTTAAGAAAAATTCAATGGTGGTCTAGGTAAAAATATGTTGTATTATTACTGCAAAGCCATTTACTTTTGATTGTTGGTCTCAAAGCGCATGCGTCGTTATACCGTGCGCGAGGTTTAATTTGGCGTTCTAACGACGTGCTTTTCATTTACACATTTAAGGCGCTCTCCTTTTACACATTTATCTGAGGCGCCGCAGTTAATCTCAGCAATTTGATCAGTTCATTTGAATATTGACCAATCAAACTGCTGAGTTAAGTGAGGCTCCTCAGATAAATGTGTAAAAGGAAAGCGACTATTATAGCATAAACATTAGCTACTTTCCATTTACACATTTATCTGAGAAGGCTCACTTAACTCAGCAGTTTGATTGGTCAATATTCAAATGAACCAATCAAATTGCTGAGATTAACTATGAGGCTACTCAGATAAATGTGTAAAAGGAAAGCGACTATTATAACATAAACTTTAGCCTTTTTTTCGCGATTTCGTCCGGTTGACCGCAAATTCATAACTGTTATACACGATTAGCGATGACGTGAAACCGCCATCTTTGTTGGGGTCTGGGGGGTAAACCGCTAACCGTATTTTGTACACCAGACATCCTCTGAAGTCCCCGGACATCCCCCTGAAATCCTCTTACTTCCCTCTGAAATCCCCGGACTTCCCCCTAAATTGTACACCTGACATCCCCAGCGGTTTGCTCCCCAGTATGGTCATAGTCACTGTAGCCAAACAAACCGAGAATTCAATGTGCAAATTCAAGGAAATGGCATTTTTCTCCAAATTCTTCATTTACAGTTAGTGTGTGCTATACGTTTTAAGACATTAATATTGATAATTTGAAGAATTGTTGTCGATTAAATCGTTACATGATGTCTACAATGGGCTTTGTGCTGAAATAATTGAATTTACCCAATGAAATTGTCACTTTGTTTAGCTTCATTGCCATGGTAACAACCTCAACCTAGCCCAACAAAGATGGCGAACCTACGTCACGCTAATAGTCCGTATTGGTGCATCATTTACCACATTTCCTAGAAATTTGTTTCATAAAATTAATGTCAGTTTCTAACACACCTCCGTGAGAAGGTTTTAAGGGTGCGCACGGATTCAACGAAATGCAACCAATTATACATTCTTCTTTCATTTAATCCTATGTATTTTTAACTTCACACAACTATGCCTTACGAAGGCAAATTAACTTCGGAAAAAAATAACAAATGGAAGAGCAGTCTTTACATTGTTTATTGACTATTCCAAATTTGCCATTTTGCTGAAATAAATTAATGAAAAAAATTGAGAAATTTTGATATGAAATTTCTTAATTTTTTTTCTTTAATTTATTTCAACAAAATAACAAATTTTGAATAGTCATTAAATAACTTAATGACTGCTCTTCCATCTGCTAATTTTTCCGAAGTTAATTTGTCTTCGTAAGGCATATTTGTGTGAAAGTAAAAATACATAGGATTAAATGAAAGAAGAATGTATAATTGGTTGCATTTCGTTGAATCCGTGCGCACCCTTAAACGCTCAGCGCTCGCTAGACAACAATCTGCAAAATGGCTAAATGCACCAAGCACAGTTATGAATTTGCGGTCAACCGGACGAAATCGCGAAAAAAGGCTTTTCTTTTGACAGCTTTGACGGTTGTTTTGTTTGTAAGCAAAGCAGTTTGTAATAATTCTGTGTGTGTATTTATTGTAAAAATGGATATATTTTGCTAATATTATTGTAGTATCCATTTTTTAAATACTATTTAAGTATAAGCTGCCGTAATTTTCAAGGTATGTTTTGATTGTTATTTCTAACCTAGAAAATATTATTTGTACCCAATTATTGTAGAAAAATGGGAGACGTAGAGCCAACAGATGCAACTTCAATTTTTGGAAGTGAATTTACCAGACAAAGTGATGGCCAGTCAGAGGAAACGATCCTTGCAGCTCGTAGTCATGAAACAATCCCCGCAGTACATTCATACCAAATCAAACCTCTTTTAGCCGATAAGTAAGTTTATTAAAATTAGCACCTATAAATCTATTTATTTGATAGATTTAAAGCTGCACCTGTCAAAGAAATCATTAGAGCTACTGTGGGCGAGATGCTGACTGGAAAATCCTATGATCCCGATAAGGTGAAAAAATGGACAGTCGATATAGCCAATGAAACAAGTCTTAGGGTTTCAGGTATTCTGTAATTTTAGGGAATTCTAACTACTAATGAAATTTTAGAACTAAAAATGAAGAGGTACAAACATATAGTTCAAGTGATTTTGGGTGAATATAAAGGAGCAGGTGTTAAATCTGGAGTTCGGTGCCTATGGGATGCTGAAACAGATGGTTACACAAGTGACATATTCACAAATGTAAGTTTTATTATAAAGCTCACAAGATTATACATTAGTTCATTATAGGACACAATTTTCTGTCTTACAGTTGTCTATGCGGTATATTTATATTAAGATTGTTTTAAAATTGTTAGTTAAAGTACTTGTGTGTAGTTGAGCACTGTGATAAGTAGATTTGTTTTATGATTGATTTTCACACAATTTTTAAATAAAGTAATTAAATCTATATCACGGATGGTTTATTAGGAGCAACCCAATAAATTACAGTAGGTTATTAATTAGGGATTAATTCATCATGCAGGATTCATAAGTCGGTATGAGGTATTTAATGTTGATAAAAGCGTCTTCTCCTCCATATTTTTCTAAAGTTTCTAAGGTGTCATTAATTATGTCCGCTAAATTTTCTCCTCTCATTTGGGTGTAGTCTATTCCATCTCCACAATTTACTAAGTTCTTTGTAAAAAAAATTATATAATATTGCAATTCACTTACCGTTTTTCTCTTTAAATAAATTAAGAACTGGCAGTATTTGTCTATAGTATGGTACGAGGGCTTCACCAATCATATCTCCTGATTTAACTAAATGCTGCAAAACCCTCAAGGTTTGACACATAACTAGTTTGTTTTTAGTATTTAGAGCGTCTAGAAAATTAAAAGTTAAATCCAGCTGTCTTATTTTGTTATACTTTTCAACGGAATAATTAACTGAGGGATGCATGGAAAAATTTTGGGACCACCATAAGTTAGGAGATCGTGTATCCCTTGTTGACAAAAATTTTTATAAGGCTTTTCTGTCTCACATAGTCCATCAAAAAACATTGGTAAATAATGGTGGTAGTCTAATTTGTTTATATCGACCTAAAGTTGGAGGATTAGCTAATTTTTCAAAATTGATCAATTAAATAATTACCTTCCATGAAATTCTATTGCCTTTAGCTTCCAGATTGATAGGTAAGTCCCCACGTTTATAATTTGATCTAAAATTCGTGGGTCTTGGTGGTTGCTCTTTGTATGCGTTGCACCGTGGTGGTGGTGACACGCAAGTTCCTGTTTGTAGAGCCTGAATTGTAAAGGCTGGGACTAATCTGCAACTTTTCTGTCGTGGGGCCCCAGGTAGTGGCTTTTTTAAGGTAGCACGAAATTCCTTTCCACTGACCATCTCGATGATGCAACAAAAATGACAATTTTGAAACTGATGGGTGCTGGTTGCTAGGGACAACTCATGAAATTTTGTCAATATGTACAGCAGTCAGGCCTACTAGTGACATTCAATATTGTGTTAAGACTGTAACAGAGTTGAAACCATAACAATAACAATGCTCATTGTTGTAACAATTATATCCATAGCAAATTTTCAAATAAGTATTGTAAACTTTAAATTAGGTACAGAAATCCACCATAATAAAACCAAATCTGTGGCATCAAGCAAGTTTTCTGATCTAGAAATTCGCACAACTCCAAAGAAATATTTGTCTTGAAATTCTTCCAGTGTTGAATTGTTTGTAATTTTTGTTTCTTGGCAATGAATGAGTGGACTTTTATTACAGATTATAATTACATTGATGTGTTCTATGATACATATAACAGATTTATGTTAAATAACTTGCTTAATTCAGTAGGTATCTTCAAAGTTTATCCCACTATCAATGAATTCTCATCTGGGAACTCATAAGGAGGTATTTCTAGATTAAGGGGAGCAGGCCCCTTTCGAATCCTACCAGAAGCATCATAATGGGAACCATGGCATGGGCAATAATAGCCCCCCCAATCTCCCGCGTTCGCGATAGGTACACAACCCAAATGAGTGCAAACCCCCAAAACTACCAACCATTTAGGATTCTGGGCACGTTCATTGTCATGCTGTGGGTCTCTTAAAGAGGAGAGTTCCACACCTTGCTCTGTAGAAATTTCCGCAGCTGTTCTGTGTCTGATAAACAATGGTTTACCTAAAACAAAACTAGTTAATGTAATGCACTAATTATAACTTAGAATACCCACCTCTCCACTTAAAGGTAACAGATTTCCCTTCAGGAATATCACCCAGTTTAATTTCAATTTTAGCCAAGGCTAACACATCAGCCGAAGCACTCATTGAGTTAAGAAACTGTGTAACCACAGCTTTGGCTGCATAAGCGCTTGCAACAGTCCCTGCACCAGCAATTAAGTAAGTGAAATTTTTTCTAGACTCCTCAGACTCGGAACTCTTCTTAGAAGGTGACTTTACACTCTCCCTTCTGTAGTTTGAAAAATCGGGGACATTTATATCTGTATGTGCCCACCTTACTTGGGTGGTAACAGCGGGGCCACTTGTAACACTTACATTTCCGACAGGTAAATTCTTACTCAATGCATAACTCGACAAAAGTTGGGGGGCACCCAGAGTGATGGGCTTTTTCGGCAACACGGTGTTAGGGTGAATTGGTTTAAGATTATTGCTTACAACTTGGGATGTTGCTTTCAAATATTGGGAAACTTGTGCAGGTTTTAACATTGTTAATACTTTGTTATAGTAATTTGGACGTTATGCAACAAAAATTTTTGAGATGGATGAACCGCACTGACAAGTGACAATCAGATGACAATTGACAGATGACAGCGATCACGACTACGTCGATAAAACCGCTTATTGCATTACCACCAGGAACAGCGGACGTCAAGCTGCCTTCCTATTGGTTGCGAGGAAGGGAGGCAAAACTTCAAAATTTTGGTGTTGTGACGTTTCGGGGGGTACCTAATATTAATATAATACAAAAATTTAAGTTAAATATCTCATAATTGCTTCCAAATTTGAAATATAAGCTTTTATTAACTGTAATTTTTTAGTGTATTTTATCAGCAATGCCTTTGCCTGCAGCTTTTCGAAGTTTAAATATGTTTTCTGTGAAGAACTCCCTCATTTGTGTATGTAATCGTTTTCTTACGTTTAGTAGTGTATGTAGTGAATCTAAAGGTGACGATAAATCATCGCTCCCCAAAATTATATCTGTAAATGATGATGAAATTGATAGTACTGTACAAGCAGGGGATACGTCTAAGGATGCTCATCAGAGAAAACCACCCCCAAATCAATTGGAACTACGATTTATGAGAATCAACACTGGAGATGAAAGTACTCGAAATCCAGTCTACAAATTAATGACCAGAGCTGAATATGACCAAGAACACATAAGACAAGAAATGGAGCAACTAAGATTAGAAAATAAAGAACATGTGAAAGGTGCAAAAGTTTTGTTGTTAGATGCCAGGATGCCGCTGTCTGAATTAGATCGTCAACTGGAGATTGCCCTAAAATGGTTGAATCAATTTTTTGCAGTTCATGTGATAATTAGTGGGAATAGTGCACCCCTTGAGAAAATAGTGAGATTATTGCCTATTGTGTAAAATTTAACGGATTTTTGTAGGAGAAGCTGTGTGACCATTTTGAGGATTGTTTGCGTTCGCATAACATCCACAACGTATGTAAACGATTTAGGGGCGCAGATGTTATGTTAGAAGTAATACCACCAAAGGATAGAACCAGCGAAAGCAAGTCAGGATCGGATAATGAACTTTTGACTGAGTCTGATAAATAAAATAAATTGTAAAAAATGGCAGCAGAGAAGCGGCTGGAAACTCCCCATCGCGTGGGTTTTTGATTTCCGTATCTTTTGTGTTTAAAATTTTAAAGTTGATATGCCTAAATGGCACTTCCCGTGGACCAATTGCTCCCAATAGCCTTTCAGCTCTTCAATGGCTCACCTAATCTCCATGTACCAAATTTCAGTCAAATCGATCCAGTAGTTTGGGCTATAACGTGGTTTTAGTGTTACAAACTTTCGATTTTTCTACCCAAATTGTACTAACGGCCGGCAGTTCAGTGCTTGGTTTTCCTAGAGACCATTGTTGATACAATCGTATCTAAGATAGTTAATCATGATTATCATTTAACCAGGTAGGTACTGAAATTTTGGGGGTAACTGTGAATAAATCTTGTCTTATTAAAAACCAGAATTTGAAGACCTTTCTGATGGTGACAAGACAATAAATCTTTCAAAAACTTGTTTCTAATGGTTAAAGAAAAGAATACTTTTAAATTTGGCCAATGATGTGCCAAAACGGCACTTTCCGTGCGTCGATTGAATCCAAAAAAAAATCAGCTCTGACGTGTAATAAATACAATCCGAATGTGCAAAATTTCAGCTAAATCAGTTAAAGGGCTTGGGCTGTACCGCGACTTTAAAGTCAAAAGAGTACTGAGAGTGAAGACATCTTTGGAAGCAGAATTTTAAGGTCTTATGGAAACGTGAAAAATGGAGATTTGTATTTAAAATTAAAAAGTTGATGTGCCAAAATGGCATTTCTTGTTGCGCGATTGGCTCCGAAAGCTTTTCAGATCTAAAGGCTTCGAATTCTAATTAATGCCGAAAAATATATACGTCATTACCACAGAAAAGTTAGGCGTGTAACTTTAAGATGTCGTGGCGGTCAAAACGAGTAGATTTCTTTAATTTTACTAGAAGTAATTAAAGAAATCTATTTTTTTGACCGCCAGCGACATCTTAAAGATAAACATCTACCTATTTTATGGTGCCGTAAATTTTTACGGCATCAAATAGAATTCAAGCCTATTGGGTTATGAGATGAATACGTATCAAATTTCAGCCAAATCGGTCTAGTAGTTTAGGCTGTGGCGTGTTTACAAACGTACGTTACGTATACGAACGACAACTTCCAGACATTTTACAAACGGAATTAATTCTTTCTATGCGATTTTCAAATGTCTGGAAGTTGTCTTCGTGATCATCGATGCGGCGTTCTTCATTTTCAACGTCTTCGTGGTTATCGGGATGTTTTTCATGTTTCCTAAAAATACTCTTAGCATAGGTAGGACAAATCGACTTTCCCGGTATCACTATACCTACAATTTTTTAGGCGTGCTAAAGTTATTTGCCTTAAGCCGTTCGTAATTGTTTTTTTATGAATTCTTAGAGGGTCACAACATCTTTGACCATAATGATGCCAATATTTGTCCAAGTAGGTACTTTAACTTATCCTCATCCTTAATAGTTAACTTGATCTTCCTTCAGTAAGTTTCCGATGTCCATAATTTCGCCAGTAGAATTTTTTCTCCCGTAGATTTATTTGGAACAAATCTCTTTGTTTTTAAGGCCTAGTAGCTATTTAACTATTAATTTACCCTTTACCATCACCATATTTGAGTTGAAGGAAGACATAATGGTAAAGGTTGTTTAATAATAAGCTAACGACATAAATACCGACCTCAATTCGTCAATCAATAATAAAGCTCTTTTTCGAGCTCTCAGAACAGTCGCTTGAGAATGATGCTTTGAAAAAAGAGCAATGCAAAAAAAACTTTTCCATTTTCAGATGCGCTTCCTCCATTCTTTACCAAAGAAATGTCTTGGTCTATAGTACTCGTGGTAGGATGAAACATGCCTACAGTTGTGGTAGTCCTACTCGGCGTGGGAGGTTTAGCAGTGAACTTGGGTGTGTAGGAGATAGGTTCAAAGACAAACTGTTGATTTACTGCTCCATGCGATCTAAAAACTATAATCAGACTTCCAGGATTCTTCCTCCCCAACTGAACATCCATAACTAGATTTCTGTTGGCATTTGCAATAGTCTTGTCTTTATGAATATACCAATATTGATCAAAACTTCCGCTTTCCTCCGAAACAACAAGATTACTGTTTACAATATCTAAAACTTTTCTGATTTTTTCATATCAACTGAGTCAAACAACAAACTCACCCGTTTCCCACATTTCTGATTAGAAATCTTCCACTGTTGGTACATTCCAAGGAAAAGATTTGATCAGTATCTCCTGTGTAAGTTTGAATTGATACAAAAATTCCAGTTTTGGGGACAGTGAGAGGTAGCCCCGAAGGAACACTTCTTATCAATACCATATGTTGAGCATAAGAATAATTTAAGAGAATTAAAGATATGGTTGCTAATAAAGAAGAATAATATTTAGACATGTTCACTAGATGCGGGTTTTGAAAAACTAAACTTAAAAATAATTAAACAGTGATGTTAGCAGGAATATCATGCGACTGATATGAAAGTGAATTTATCATATGTGAGTCATTCCACCTCAAGCGGGACAAAAAAAAAGGTGATGTTTGGAAAATCGTTTGTTTTTGTTTTTATACTTTTTATGCCATTGCCCTAGTAAGTATATATTTTTTTCAGATTATTAAAATGAATATCTTGTAAGTTATTGAATATTGAAAATTGTAAAAATTTCCCTAAATTTACAGGAATAGTTCTATTTAAAAAATCATATCTTCTGAACTATTGATCGCACGGAACTCAACTTGGATTTCAATTAAAGCTCTTAGATGGCACTTTAATAGTGTTGTTTGAAGTTCTCAATAAATGGCATATTAACATTTTTTTTATTAACTATATTACAATTTACTGTTTTTAAATATCTAGCCACCCATGAAAAAATCTGAAAAAAATATATGTTGTTCCCTGATGAATTGCCTACTACCTTCAAAAAAATCAATAAGGACAATCAACGGACAGTGGTTAAATTATCTAATTAAATGACCTGACGTCTTGGATAGCGCACTGGACTGGCTTAGCGTGCCTGGCTTTTTTTATTATTTTTATTTTGACAATTAAAGGGATACTCTCGAGAAACGACCAAGTTCCAGCAAGTTCCACCCTGGTTCCGAACCGGATATGGCTGTTAGGGATTTTTTTTTCGTTGGTCGATTTTTACGTGGCTAAAGTTTCCAAAAGCTTCATCGAATTGACATGACATTTTAATAATTTTTAATCAGTTTTCTTTAAAAATGTAGAAAATTAAACAATAGTTGGACTTTTATATCAGTATTATAATGAAATGAAGATTCTTCTGCCGAACTAATGATGACACTGATTTTGAATTTCTTAACCTCAAAATAATAGCTGTTAAAGAAAGGAGTCCGAAAATGAGGTAAAATTCTACTGACCTATTTCATTTGTGAGATAATTCTTGAACAGGGTCTGGTAAATAATAGTTCCTTAACTGATGCCACATTTTATAACAAAAAGGATGGAAACAATAAATTCATGATCGACAAATATGAGAAGCCAAAGACAAAAGCAAAGAATTGTGATTATAAAAAGTGAGTTGTGGACTCCAGTGTGGTTGGATACGACAAGTTACCTAGAGATTAAAAAGTAAATTGTAACTGAGGGGTTTAAAATGTTTATTCTTACAGAAAAATAGCTCGATTTGGTTCCACGTTCATGCAAATGTGTTACAAGCTCATTTAAAAGTTAAAAAAACACTGTACTTAAGCAATAATAATAATCACAGGCCTCCTCTAACATTTAAAATCAGTATATTGTCCATCTTCTTCGAGATAGTGCTTTCGACAACACAAGTTGGAATAACTCTTCTCTGATATCGTTCCAGCTTCGCCCAACTATTAACCTAAAAGTTAAAAGTTGTTGAACAAAATCGATTTGAAATAATCAAAACACATACTCCCTGTAAGCAAGATATCTCCACATTTTATTTGATGATGACTTTATCAAGTTTTTTTGAGCCAGGTTTCAGATTTCAACAATGGTTGGTAGTTGCTTTCCTACAAGAAACAGATTAATTATTAGTGGGCATTAACATACTTGAGCCTCAACTACACCCAGTTTATAATTTAAATTACTTAACGAGTACTTACTTATCTATTGGGGGCTGGAATTGGTGTCAGTTTCTGTTTGTTTCCTTTGAAGCACTTCTTCTTGCTATATGTTGTACTCGTGTTCAAATTTGTAAGGACCCATTTCTTTGAGATTATTTGCTTGAAAATCTTTGTAAACTTCCACAAATTAAAGCGAAAGCAGTTCTAGCAGTTCTCTTCTCTTCTTTCGACGACAGTTGACAGATCGAAATGACGTGACAGTTGTCACTCGGAGGCCCGCGGTAATTCAAATCACGGCAAAGTTGTAGGGTTTTTGTTTCGCCGATAAAACAGAGAATCGTTAAAACAAAATGGCATTTCCGGCAAAAATGCTGTCAAAGAGCCACAATTTTATTGTATTTCTTAAAAAAGGTAAGCGAAGCCACAAATATGTTCCCCGCTTACGGTTAAGCAAATCATGAGCTTTTCAATGATACTACTTTCGAGCCTATTGTTCACAATAATTTTTGACGTTTTTTCTCTTCAGTATGCCTTTAACCTGACAGTTTTAATTTAATTTCAATATCACTATACCGAAACACTTGATTTTCACTGCTGACGCGTTTCGAACACAATGTGCTCATTATCAAAGCCGAGGGGTAGTATGGGGTGTTTCTAGCGATAGTGCATTTTTCCACCGAAGTTGTCCAGTGTTTCCATTGTTAATTTAATTTGTCTTGAACCAGGGAGAGATCCGACTAATACCCCTTAAGCATTTTTCAAATGGGCTCAAGAAAATAAGAACATAAGAAACATTCATATGAGATTCTTTACAAAAGAAGAATATGAAGCGGAAACTGAAGTCTTACGAGCCAGATTTACAAAAGCTAAAACTGTTCGTGGTACCCTTTCACTTCACTCTTTCGTGCCTCTTCCAAAAACTGCTTTAAGGGCAAAGCATTATTCGGCTGCTCGCATGACTCGATGTACTTAATTAGATCATTTAACTACTGTCCGTTGATTGTCCTTATTGATTTTTTTGAAGGTAGTAGGCAATTCATCAGGGAACAACATATATTTTTTTCAGATTTTTTCATGGGTGGCTAGATATTTAAAAACAGTAAATTGTAATATAGTTAATAAAAAAAAACTTAATATGCGACTTTTTGAAAACTCTAAACAACACTATTAAAGTACCATCTAAGAGCTTTAATTTGAACCCAAGTTGAGTTCTGTGCGATTAATAGTTCAGAAGATATGATTTTTGTAATAGAACTATTCCTGTAAATTTAGGGCAATTTTTACAATTTTCAATATTCAATACCTTACAAGATATTCATTTTAATAATCTGAAAAAAATATATACTTACTAGGGCAATGGCATAAAAAGTATAAAAACAAAAATAAACGATTTTCCAAACATCACCTTTTTTTTTTGTCCCGCTTGAGGTGGAATGACTCATTTGCTTCCTGCATGTCGTTGCTAGGCACTTTATCTGTTTTTGGCCATAACTTAACAAATATCCCACCACAAAAACTGAATCATACAGGGTGGGTAATTTTTCGATGCTCACCATTGGGATCTCCTAAACGGTAAAAGATACGGGGTCGGTTAAATTACAAAAAAGTTGCGCTATTTCTTGGCGATTAAGAATCTGAAGAGAATTCCCCGATATCACACGACCGCAAGACGTAATTTATTACTGATGAATTCAATTGTTTTCACATTTTATAAGAAATTGAAGAAGTTGGCATACTTTTTTGCAATTGTTTTTTCACCTAAGTTTAGGCTGATTTTACAAATTATACATACCAATTTTCAAATTCTGACATCTGTCAAAAAAGTTCATGCTGAGTAAATTCTTGAAAAGCTAATTTTTTTGTGTATTTGATGGTGTCAAAATTGAATATGGCGGCCATAAAAGAATCAAAAGTTGACTGCCGTTATTCAAAATCTAGAAGGCCTAGAAAATTTCTGTCGATGGCATTCAATTGACAGCTGTCAAAAATATAAAAGTTCCAATAAGTTTCATTTAAACGACATCAACCGTCAGGAAGATATTAATTTTTCTTTAAATTGGCAATTTTCAGATTTTTTGTGATAACTCAAAATATCGTATCGCTGTAATACTAATAGCTCCTAACCCACAAAATTGCGATTTTCGGTTTAATAGCTATTCTGACTAATTCCTGCATTTTTTTGAACTTTTTATCGAATTCTAAAAAATTTAATTTTGGGGGGCTAGGAGCTATTATTATTACAGCGACGATATGGGAGAATTCTCTTCAGATTCTTAATCGTCAAGAAATAGCGCAACTTTTTTGTAATTTAACCGACCCCGTATCTTTTAGGGTTTAGGAGATCCCAATGGTGAGCATCGAAAAATTACCCACCCTGTATACCCATATACCTACACTCTGGTGAGCGGGTACATAAAAATAATAATACCTAATAACTAATAAGTTCAAGATTGACTTGAACTTATTATTATTATCCGGGACCATGTTAGGTAATAGAGTGTGTCTCATTTTAACTGAAACCACCAAAATATTTCGGTTAATATTGACCAAATCAATTCGCTCTTTTTTTCTACATGCAGAGCTTCAAAATTTGCATCTGTGTGATGCTTCATCTTTTTTATCTCGAAATCTTATCAGCCCACTGCATGCGGTTAATTAGAGAGGCCAAAAATAGCAAAATCGTATTAGGCATTTTTCTACCGAAAAATTTTATTAAATAAAGTTGCTTAGGATGACCCCAAATGGGTAAATCCGAAGTTTCGGGTCAAAATGAAAATGTTGAATTTCTGGAGGAAAAAAACAAAACTACAACTTTACAAAGGGTTGCTGTGTAATAAAAAATATTTGAAAAGAGTTTGTTTGACATTTGCTGTTGCCTAATACGATTTCGCTATTTTTGGCCTCTTTAGTTAGTCGCAGTGGGCTGAAATTTCGGGATAAAATAATACTTTATGTCATCCACTGTCAGCCCGCTCCCTTTGAAAGAATTTTTTTTGTCTACATTTTCCACTGAAATGGCAGAAACTGTGAATACATTTTTAGAACCAGAATTTGATCGTCTTTCTAATGACAATAACATAAAAAAGGAGGCCTTGCATTTAAAATTTTAAGTTGATATGTTTAAATATGGCACTTCCTGGTGGACCAATTGCTTCCAAAAGCCTTTCAAGTCTTCAACGAGTCACCCAATCTCCATGTAGCAAATTTCAGCCAAATCGATTCACTAATTTGGGCTATAATGTATTTTTAGTGTTATTACAAAATTTCGATTTTTTGACCCAAAGAGCACTAAATGTGAACGAATCTTGTCTTATTTAAAACCAGAATTTAAAGATCTTTCTGATGGTGACAATAAATCTTTCAAAAACTTGTTTTGGATGGTTAAATAAGTGAATAATTTTAAATTTGGAAATTGGTGTGCCAAAACGGCACTTTTCGTGGGCCGATTGAATCCAAAATTTGTTCAGCTCTTCGACTTGCAATACAATCCCCATGTGCAAAATTTCAGCCAAGTCGGTTAAGGGGCTTTGGGCTGTACCGCGATTTGAAAGTCCGATAAAAATCATTTTTTATTTAATTTGTGGTCAAAAGGGCACTGAGAGTGAGTACATTTTTAGAAGCAGAATTTGAAGGCCTTTCCTATAGTGACGTGAAAAATGGGGTTTTGGCTGTGGCGTGTTTACAAACGTACACACACACAGACATATTTTGAAAACCGCTTTTTTGGGTTCCTGAGACCCCAAAACGTGAAGATCTGGTGCTATCTCAAATTCGAAAATTTTAGTGATTGGAGTAACCTCCCATTTTTTTAAAATTGTGATAGAGTTGGGGAGGTTAAATAATTTGTTGTTTATCCCCTTGGAAGCTGTGGCACATCATACATAATAGTGTATAACTGGCTGCGGAGCACAAAAGTGGTGCTCTCTTGTTATTTTGAACTGAAACTGAACTGTCAGAATTAAATGTGACGTTAACGTCAACTGTCAACAACATCGCCCCCCTAAGTAGTTAATCATCGATAAAAACCAAAAATAAAGTTGTTAAAGTGATTCTAACCGTTTGTTAACAGAGCCCTATCAATTATTTAGTTTTTGTATGTGTTTACTTTGTAGTTGTTGTAGAACAGGACCGTAAAATAACAAGATCTCGATGCAGTATTAAAAGTGATTTTACCGGTGCGGTGGTGCTAATATAAATAGGCGTGGTGCTTTTTTATCTGTGTATGATCAGTGTTCTTTATGACTATCAATTACTAACGTTAATGTACTTTCAAGACTAATTTTATTCGGCGAAATGGATAGTCAGGGAAGGAAAGTAATTGTTTGTGACAATGGAACTGGGGTAAGCTTATTTCTCAATTTTTAAGCATAAAATGTTTCTCCCTTTAGTTTGTTAAATGTGGATATGCTGGCAGCAATTTTCCTGCACACATTTTTCCTTCAATGGTGGGTCGGCCAATAATTAGAGCTGTCAACAAAATCGGAGACATCGAGGTTAAAGTAAGTTTGGAATTGTTTTTTAACATGCCCTTTTTACTGTTATTAGGTCTTCATATCTTTAAAGAGGTTACAATATTCATATGCTTACTGTTCTAGGATTTACATGTCGATGTAAGTCTAAGACTGACTGTATTTCGATTGTCGAGGTGTTGTGTTACTTGTGTTTGCTAACATTTTTTGCTGCTCTATTAATAAAATTGTTGTGGTTATAATGGACTTAATTTACAAGAGTTGTTTCCTAGAAAATTAAAATTTAATAATGTGCGTTTCCATGGAAGTAGACTATTTTTGAAGAAGCCTTAATCACAAGATATCAAATCTAACAATAGCTACCTACTGTTTTCTACTAAAAGATGAAATCAGAGTGTTTACAGTACCTACAACTGCTTGTGGGAAAACTAAATGGAAAGGCCCATCATTAGATATTTCTGCTGAGTTTTCATATTTCCTAATTACTATTAACATATTGTTTATTTGTACTTACAGGGTTGTTATAAAATGATTGCTTTAAAAACAAAATAATTTATATTTTAACTCAATTATGGATGTATAAATTAAACGCCAAAATAAATCATCAAAGCCACCTATGATGAAAAAATATTTGTAACATCCCTGTATAATACTCATACATATTGCAATTTTGTAATTTGTGCATTAGTCAATGACAATTTGTGCAATTTTGTGCCCTCCTTGCCTCATTGCATTAAATTAACTGAAAGTATTTTACTTACATGCTGCAGGGAGTTGCAAGTACACTTCCTGTAAGTACATAAAGGGTGGCCCATAAAAAACCGGATTTTTTTGTTTTTAAATATCTTCGTAAGTTTTCGTACGATATTTTTCAATCTTATACACAACGTAGCTGAAGGTTGACATTGTCGATGCCATTCATCAGATTTGAATTTGCACCATCAGTGTCCTCCTTAAGAGCGTGTAACTTAACACCATTATTTAGGCCAATGGGGTGGGGTTACAATTTGACGCATGACAGAGGCGTTCACACATGATCCAAGCCTGTCTTTTCCTCTTTCCAAATTAACTTTCAGAAATAAAATTGATCAATCCCTCAATTTTTTATAATTTTTTTTGTAAAATGTTCATTTTCGTAATTATCACAAATTGTGAAAGGGAACGGAGGACAATTTTTTTTGTATCTTTGTTACTTTATGTTCAATACTTTTGAGTTTTATTCAGGATGTAACCAAAGGGTGAGCCTTTCGATTTCTCTCTTTGGGTTACAGATAGCACTATCATTGTTTTTCTTAAGAAGGTCTAACTTAACAGCATTATTTAGACCAATGGGGTGCTACTATCATTTGACGTATGACACATGATTAAAGCGCGTCTTTTCCTATTTGCAAAATAAGATTTCATTAACTTCCTTAATTTGTCGCCATATTTATTTAATTAATGGCACATATGCAATAACACTTTTTAGAGTACTTAACTAAATTATAAAACAAAAAATTAAACATTTAAGTAAGGCATGATTTGACCACTGTCCAATCGTATGCAACATAACCATAGCAACAAATAATCAACCTACTCGATTTACCTTTTAAAACACAATTTGTTATAAAAAGACTGTTGCAAGAAAATTTACGTATATTTTAGTTTTGACATCCATATTAGACAAAAAAAAGCGGGCTTTAATTATGCGTGAACGCCACTGTCATATGTCAATGACAAAGGCCATCCATATTAGTCTAAATGATTTAGACCAATAGGAATGGGCTTTCTGTTAAGTTAGACGTTCCTAAGTAGGACAATGATGGTGCTATCTGTAGCCCAAAGAGAGAAATCGAAAGGTCCACCCTTTGGTTACATCCTGAATAAATCTCCAATGTATTGGATAGAAAGTAACGAAGATACAAAAAAAAAGAGTCCTCCGTTCCCTTTCACAATTTGTGATAATTACGAAAATTAACGTTTTTCAAAAAAATTCATAAAATATTGAGGGATTGATCAATTTTATTTCTGAAAGTTAATTTGGAAAGAGGAAATAAACAGGTTTTGATCATGTGTGAACGTCTCTGTCATGCGTCAAATTGTAACCCCACCCTATTGGCCTAAATAATGGTGTTAAGTTACACGTTCTTAAGGAAGACACTGATGGTGCAAATTAAAATCTGATGAATGGCATCGACAATTTCAACCCTCAGCTACGTCGAGCATAAGATTGAAAAATATCGTACAAAAACTAACGAAGATATTCAAAAACAAAAAAATCCGGTTTTTTATGGGCCACCCTTTATCATTTAAATTCATCGAATTGCTTGCCTTGAATTAACTGAATTCTGCATATTAGGATTTGATGGTTGGAGATGAGGCATCAGCTCTGCGATCCTTGTTAGAAGTGAACTACCCAATGGAAAATGGTGTTGTAAGAAATTGGGAAGATATGTGCCATGTATGGGATTACACATTTGGTTCTAAAAAAATGGACTTGAATCCTAGTGAGGCAAAGGTATGTGTTCTATTCTAAATATATATCACATTATCCTTTTAGATTCTATTAACGGAACCCCCCATGAATCCCACCAAAAACAGGGAAAAAATGATTCAAGTTATGTTTGAAACTTATGGTTTTGCAGGAGCATACATTGCCGTGCAAGCTGTTCTAACTCTTTATGCTCAGGTTGGCAATTTTTTTGTTAGAAATATGCTCACGAAATTTATTAATACAGGGACTTTTGTCTGGAGTGGTTGTTGATTCTGGTGATGGTGTAACACACATTTGTCCAGTGTATGAAGAATTTGCACTTCCACATTTAACAAGGCGACTGGATATCGCTGGAAGAGACATCACACGTTACCTCATTAAACTACTTCTATTAAGGGGATATGCATTTAATCATTCCGCTGATTTTGAAACCGTTCGTAACATAACTCTTTAGTAACATTTATTAATTCTGACTTTTAGGTAAGAATAATGAAAGAGAAACTTTGTTATATTGGATATGACATTGAAACAGAACAAAGATTGGCCCTGGAAACTACAGTGTTAGTAGAACCATACACTTTACCAGATGGTCGGGTCATCAAAGTGGGTGGAGAGAGATTCGAAGCACCTGAGGCACTTTTTCAGCCCCACTTGATCAACGTAGAGGGTCAGGGAATTGCTGAATTAGTATTCAATACAATACAAGCAGCTGATATTGACATGAGACCAGAACTGTACAAACATATAGTATTGTCCGGGGGCTCAACAATGTATCCTGGACTTCCATCACGTTTGGAGCGTGAAATTAAGCAATTATACCTCGAGCGTGTACTTAAAAATGACATAGAGAAATTAAACAAATTTAAGATAAGAATCGAAGATCCTCCGAGACGTAAAGATATGGTGTTTATTGGAGGTGCTGTATTAGCAGAAGTTATGAAAGACAGAGATGCATTTTGGATGTCTAAACAAGAATATGAAGAGCAGGGATTGAAAATTTTGAAGAAGCTTGGTCCCAGATCCTCTTAGATAATAATTTTACAATTTATTTCAAGTTTTAAAGTGTAAAGGACACCAGTTTATATTGTTTTATACTATTATTTTCGTCATGAAATTCTATCAAGTGTAATAAAAGAGTTAACAAAGGTTCCTCTATTTTTAACAGGATCAAAGCTCATCTGAATCACTGAAAATACGCATTTGATGCACTTGAGTTGAGAAAAAACAGACCAATAATATGAGAAATAAAAGCTTATTCACAACCACTTTACGTACGTAACGTAACAATTGTTCATGACAGCTTCTGACTTTTCTAGCAATTGTTGACGATTGTTAAACTTTGTTATGTCACGTACAGTCGAAAAACTAAATAATGCACTTTATGCCAAATTCTTGAACGAATAATTCTTAACTGGCTTACAGTCCTACGTTTTTTGACCCAGCAATGCAACCCCTAATTGGTGCTGGTTCTAATGACATGGAAATGCACCACTATCGAAGGTTGGTTTTCTAAATTCTGGGCGTAACGCTCAAAAGTTGGGTGCATGACTTACTTTCTCGACTGTACGTAAAGTGGTTGTGAATGAGGTTTAAGTGTAAATGTACCCTAATGGGCCTTTCCAATTGAAAAAAAATACCGTTTGTTTTGTTATACTTGCTAAGTTGAAGCAATTTCTATATTTGTTCAATTAGTTTGCAGCGTAATTGCTTCTACATTATTTAAAAAAATAACATTGTGACTAATTTGTGCGCCAGAAGTTTAAATCAAATTTAGCCAACTAGAACAGTACATTCGGAAAACTCCAAAACACTGAGGAGATTGTCGGCATATATGACGTCATACCTATATGTATATACTGACTTCGAATTTTCAAGATTTTTTAATTGAAAAGCACTATTACTAGAAACACCCCACTACACCGAAACGCTTGATTTTCACTGCTGACGCGTTTCGAACACAATGTGCTCATTATCAAAGCCGAAGCTAAACAACCCACCTGCCAGAAAATTGAAATATTTATAGGCCCACCCGCGTAGCTCCAACCCTAGGCTGTGAAAGTTAGACCAATCACAGGTCGAGAAATGCCCACGGCTGGGTGAACACATAAATATAACAAGTCCTGCCTAAAGTAGCGTAAACAGAGATGAATATGCGACCGGGCTTGTATCGACGTTCATAAGCCAATCTCTAAACTTATAAATTACGATACTTTCCATTGCACGTAGCATCTGCACCTTGGTAATGCTACAAATTAACTTAATATTATCACTTATTCTATGGTCATTGTGTAAAGCATGTATTTAGGGCAACACTGGAGTTCTCAGTTCTGCCATATTTAAGGTGGGCTGAGTGCTCCTTAAATCTGGTTTGAGAAACCTTCCCTACTTTATAAAGGGATGGCCCATAAAAAACCGGATTTCTTTGTTTTTAAATATCTTCGTAAGTTTTCGTACGATATTTTTCAATCTTATACACAACGTAGCTGAAGGTTGAAATTGTCGATGCCATTCATCAGATTTGAATTTGCACCATCAGTGTCCTCCTTAAGAACGTGTAACTTAACACCATTATTTAGGCCAATGGGGTGGGGTTACAATTTGACGCATGACAGATGCGTTCACACATGATCCAAGCCTGTCTTTTCCTCTTTCCAAATTAACTTTCAGAAATAAAATTGATCAATCCCTCAATTTTTTATGATTTTTTCTGTAATTTCTCGTAATTATCACAAATTGTGAAAGGGAACGGAGGAAAATTTTTTTTGTATCTTTGTTACTTTATGGCCAATACTTTTGAGTTTTATTCAGGATATAACCAAAGGGTGAGCCTTTCGATTTCTCTCTTTTGGTTACAGATAGCACTATCATTGTTTTTCTTAAGGTCTAACTTAACAGCATTATTTAGACCAATGGGGTGCGACTATCATTTGACGTATGACAGAGACATGATAAAAGCGCGTCTTTTCCTATTTGCAAAATAAGATTTCATTTATTTTATTGTTTTATTAACTTCCTTAATTTGTCACCATATTTATTTAATTAATGGCACATATGCAATAACACTTTTTAGAGTAGGTACTTAATTAAATTATAAAACAAAAAATTAAACATTTAAGTAACGCATGATTTGACCATCGTATGCAACATAACCATAGCAACAAATAATCAACCTACTCGATTTACCTTTTAAAACACAATTTGTTATAAAAAGACTGTTGCAAGAAAATTGACGTAATTTTAGTTTTGACATCCATATTAGGCAAAAAAAAGCGGGTTTTAATTTGGTTTTAATTATGCGTGAACGCCACTGTCATATGTCAATGAGAAAGGCCATCCCTATTAGTCTAAATGATTTAGACCAATAGGAATATGGGCTTTCTGTTAAGTTAAGACGTTCCTAAGTAGGACAACGATGGTGCTATCTGTAGCCTAAAGAGAGAAATCGAAAGGTCCAGCCTTTGGTTACATCCTGAATAAATCTCAAATGTATTGGATAGAAAGTAACGAAGATACAAAAAAAAAGAGTCCTCCGTTCCCTTTCACAATTTGTGATAATTACGAAAATTAACGTTTTTCAAAAAAATTCTTAAAAAATTGAGGGATTGATCAATTTTATTTCTGAAAGTTAATTTGGAAAGAGGAAAAAAACAGGTTTTGATCATGTGTGAACGTCCTGTCATGCGTCAAATTGTAACGCCACCCCATTGGCCTAAATAATGGTGTTAAGTTACACGTTCTTAAGGAAGACACTGATGGTGCAAATTAAAATCTGATGAATCGCATCGACAATTTCAACCCTCAGCTACGTCGAGCATAAGATTGAAAAATATCGTACAAAAACTAACGAAGATATTAAAAAACAAAAAAAATCCGGTTTTTTATGGGCCATCCTTTATTTCGGTTTGCCTAAAGGGTTTTTCAGTTTGTTTTCAGATCTGAAAACAGTCCTTAAATTTTGTTGGGCAAAAAACCTCGTCAAACCTTTTGTCAACTGAGGTTCAATCAAAAGGTAATGCGACATATTTTAAGTCTTGTTTTTATTCTTCGGAGCGAAAGGTCGTGGCATTTCGCTCCGAAGAACAAAAACAGGCGGTCTTGGCGAAGTATCTTCTTTGTTATTTTTAATTTTTAAAAATTGTTGGACATGCCCATTCATAAGAGAATTTCTTCATTGGACTGGTTTTTATTGATCACGCCGTAGGTGTGAGTTTGTGGCCTAAGCTGTATAATGACCTGTCAATCGCTGTCAGCTAACCATAACCTAACTTATGCTCGTTTCATAAAAATGTTGAAAAATAATTTATTGAGAATTATTAAAGGGCCTGTAGTTGGTGTCAGGCGACTTAATTCAACAATACCGCAAATCCAAGAAAAATCAGAAGGTAGTAATTTATCGTCAAAAGAAAGGGGTATATATTTTGTAATCATTGCAGCTCAAGAAAAAGTTTCCACCAAAGATCGGGTGCTGGAGCACCCCGATTATTTTAGTGTCCATGATCTATTCACGGTCAAAGATCTCTTCAATGCACGTGTCCATTTTGGACACAAGGAAGGATCCTTGGACGAGAGAATGTTGCCTTACATTTACGGAAGCCGATTAGGTCACATCATATTTGACTTGGATAAAACAGCAGAACACTTACGAGCGGCTTTAAATATCGCTGCACACATAGCCTACAGAGGGGGTGTAATTCTATTCTTCTTGAGAGGGGCGCAAAATTCACATTTGGTTGAGAACGTGGCCAAGGAATGTGGTGAATTTGCACACACAAGGTTCTGGAGAGGAGGGATTTTTACCAATGCTAATAAACAGTTTGGGGCCATAACTAGATTACCTGACCTGTGCATATTTTTCAATACATTTAATAATATTTTGTCACCACATACTGCTATTAGGGATTCGGCAAAAATGGGAATTCCTACAATTGCAGTAGTGGACTCTAACTGTAATCCAAACCTGATAACATACCCCGTTCCAGGGAATGACGATTCACCTGCTTCAATTGAACTGTATTGCAAACTGTTTAAAAGTGCCATTTTAAGGGGGAAACAAAAACACAAAGAAGATTTGCAACAATGATTTATGTAAGTTTCGTATACAAATAAAACCTATAAGTACTTCAGTCCATTTTTTGCACTTGGTGATTAAAAAACTCGACTAGTAATACCTAAGTATATAATTATACTAATTCAAGAGTAGAAGGCTGAAAATTTATTAAGTACTACTACTGGTTAATTATGAAACTGAAATATTAGAAGAAAACTTTTTGGGTTAACTGTTAGTATGGTTTTAGAAATAAAGTTGCATGTTCATATCTTCAAGTTAATATAGGTTCATGTACCTTAGCTACCACCGAAGAAATAGTCTACAACCGGGTATCCACCACCAAGTCACAAGATATCAAGTCATTATTTTTTGTTACCCTGAAAAAAAAGGGGATTAAATTTCACTATACAGGACGACTTGCTGAGCATAGTTCCAAAGCTTCGTTTTGAAGGAATGCAAAATGACAAATACTTTGAAAATGTACTCTTCTGCTGCCACTACATCCCTAAGTACCTAGTAACTACACCGACAAACTCTAAAAGGGTAATTCTTTGCCTTATTCTAAGACTAAAACTTCCTATGGATGTGTCTGGCAGTGCTTAGTTTTCAAGATACAGAGTGGCCAAGTGCTTGAACTAATTAGTATTTTCTGATAAGTCTGATAAGTTTTTTCTGTTTTCCCAAAGGGCACTAAATGCGAATAATTTTTGCCTTATTTAAAACCAGAATTTGAAACCTTTCTCATGGTGACAATACTTTTTCAAAAACTTGTTTTCGATGGTTAAATAAGAGTATATTTAATTTTGAAAATTGAGGGTGCCAAGACGGCACTTGCCGTGGGTCGATTGCCTCCAAAATAATTTCAGCTCTTCAACGTGAATACAATCTCCATGTTTCAGCTAAATCGGTCCAGAGGTTTGAGCTCAGAAAAAAGATACTTTAATGTAACTAGTTACATTTTTTCTCTCTACGAAAAGTAACTATGGTCTGTCCGGGATCCACACGACCGGGATTCACCCTATTTCCATGGCGAATCATTGTTGTCAACAATTCATTGTTCCCGGTCGTGTGGATCCCGGACAGACCATATATCTAGTTCCTTTACGTAACTTGTAACTACATAGTTACTTTATCTAAGTATCTAGTTACTTTTTATGTATTTAGTTACTTTTTCATTTATTTAGATAGTTTCTCAAAGTAACTATTATCGTTACTTTTTATGCAATACTTCATCATCTAGTATATGTATTAAATTGCTTCAATATTGCAAAACACAAAATATATTAAAAGGTATAGGTACCTACCCCGATTTTAAAAAGTCAATCCTTCTAAATTGGGGACCTACCCACTTACTAAAATTTAATCTGTACATTTCCCAATTTCGATCGTTCCTCTAATAAAATAATATGCTTTTAA
Organism: Pycnomerus fuliginosus; assembly: GCA_963924575.1. Taxonomy (NCBI): domain Eukaryota; kingdom Metazoa; phylum Arthropoda; class Insecta; order Coleoptera; family Zopheridae; genus Pycnomerus; species Pycnomerus fuliginosus. The sequence continues at coordinate 30,644,853 of OZ004618.1, read as the reverse complement.
AGTTCAACTTAGAAATATGAAAAGGTCCACTCCACTCAAAGGTGTTTATCGCTTGATCCGTACGACCAGGAGCCTACCCATGGCCGTCTCTAGTTCCAGGCCATGTCCTAACCATTTGGCAACGTGGCGAGAGGAGATTTACCGTCAATTTGACAAATTGTCTCCGATTGTCATTAAAGTGAAACTTTTGCGAAAAAAGGCCAAAAATATTGGAATCTTTACCAAATTCAAATGATTAACGTACTGAAAATGAATATTTTGAAGAAACTATGTAAGATATGTGGTATTTAGTAAATTTATAGTGATAAATTTTGATTACAGAATACGACCCATTTTAAATACTATGTGGACAAGAGGGTTTTGTAAAATTGATTTCACCTTGTTTTAATTAAACATTCACTGGAATTGAGCTTTTATCATTAGGAAGTTTAAATAAATAGCAGAAAACCATTTGGACTTGATGGATAAATCGCATTTCAAGACAAGATTTATTTCATCGCTGCAGCGATGGTAAAAGGCAGGAATTAGACCATTCTCATCTGTAGAATTTTGTGTAAAGTCGACACAATGACGTAGGTACCCTGCTAAACGAAGATCAATTGAAATTGATACCTAGTCATCGCTATTTTGTGTATCTAGTTAAAAAATTTATTTCTCAGTCCAACCTGTTACCTACTCATTATTAGAACCGTTACACATTGCTACACCCTAATTATAGGTGCCCAAGCACCCAAAAATTAACATTTAACATTATATTGTAAGTATTTATTTCTGCACAAACTACATGCTCTCAATAAACAAGTTATTCTGTGTAAAATTGTCAAGTTTCAATAATGATATCGAAATTATAAAACGTGGAGGACTCGCAGTGGCTTCGAAGGGAGTTGTTTGAGACCCAGATGCTTAGAAATCATGCAAGCTGATGTAATCTCGATTGAATTTGAAAAGGGTTTGTAAAAAATCTTTTTCTCTGGCTCTAGAAGCAGAATTTGTTACTTAAAACTTACTCAATAGGGCACATCTTACGCAGGATTTCTTAAAGTATTGAATTTCAATTCGTTAATCATTTGAAATTGATAAAAATATAATATTTTTTGGTAATTTTTGCAATGTTTCACTTCAATGACAATCTATGACAATTTGTCAAACTGACGCTAAATCTCCTACGGCAGCGTTGCCAAATGGTTAAGGACAGGGCCTGGAACTAGAGACGGCCATGGCCTACCCCACCAAATAAAGCGACTTTTCCATTACACAATGCTTTTTATAAGGAGGATAGGGTTGACTTTTTCAATAGTAATACTTACCGTACCTACCTTCCTATATACTCAAAGTAAATTACTCCAAGTGCAACTAATAAGACAGTTAGGTAAGTATCGGGTGTCCCAAAAAAAACCGGACAAAACATTTTTGGGAATAAGTCTGCCATTTCTTAACCGATTTGGATGAACGTGGTCTTAAATTAAAGCCAAAGAATCAGGCTTTCGACTGTATGAGAAACTACGGCAGATGGCGCTGCCGTAGTAGTCCTATTGATACTTGTTTTAAAGGTTTATTTTAGCTGCATGGGGATTGATCAGTCAACGACCAATCGGTATGACACTCGAATAGCCTTGAAGATCTTTCTTTCTTGTTCAAAAATCCTTTTTCAGAAGTCGATTTGGCTTAAGCATTAATTTTCTGTAATTTTTTTAAAAAACGTGTTTTTGGGTATTTTCACGTATTAATGGCCATGACCAAAGAACAGTAATGCAAATAATTCTTAATTTTCAGTTATAAATGAACGAATATAATGAGAACAGTAGCGCAGATGCCAGTGGGGGGCAACTGAACAGTTATCATTGAAAATTAAGCCCTATGTGCATCAATGTTACTTTAGTCATGGTTATGGAGGCATGAAAATACGCAAAAACACTTTTTTAAAAAAAAATCACAGAAAATTAGTGCTTACGCCAAACGGACTTCTGAAAAAAGATTTTTGAAGAAAAAAGAATGATCTTCAAGGCTAGTTGGGCCTCATAACCATTGGTTGTTGCCCGACCAATCCCCACGCACCTAAAATAAGCCTTAAAGACAAGTATCAATAAGGCTACTACAGCAGCGCCATCTGTCGACGTTTCTTACAAAGTTCGAAAGCCTGATTCTTTAGCTTTAATTTAAGACCAAGTCTATTCAAATCGGTTAAGAAATGGCTGACTTATTTCAAAGACTATTTTGTCCGGTTTTTTTTGGGACACCCGATATATCTGCATGTACCGTATACGATAATAATAATAATAATAATAGCGTCTTTATTTCGTGGCAAGTGAATAAATACAAACAATTTTATTTACAACTATCTACAACTTTAACGCATTCTACCACGAGATGGCGATAAACGATAAACGATACCTACCTACATAATGAAAGTACCTAAAAATTTACGTCAAGAGTAACTAGAATACTGTTTCTAGTTACTTACAGAAGTATTTAGTTACTCTTCCAAAGTATCTAGTAACTAAGTGACTCTAAATGTAACTAAGACACTATATCTAGTTATTTCTCATAAGTATATCTTCTAACTAAGTTATTCTTTTTTCAGTGAAGTATCTAGTTATACTTCAGTATCGTAAGTTACTTTTATGAAAAGTATCTAGTTACTATTTCAAAGTAACTTTCGCAGCTTTGTTTGAGCTGTATCGTGTTTATTTCAAATTTCAGCCAAATCGGTCTAGTAGTGTTGGCTGTGGCGTGTTTACAAACGAACTTTTCAGCTTCTTTTTACGCAAAGAATCAATAGTAGGAATTGTGCGGCTAGATTCTCGAACATCCTGTATACCTACCAAATTTCAACAAACTATCTTTGAACCGTTTTTGAAATATTTGCATAAAAAACTTTTTTTAACCCAGCCCTGTATTTTCGAAACTAAGCACTTTAGGACATAATGCCCATGGTAAGTTTTCGTCTTAGAATAAGATTTGAGTCACCCCCTGAAGTTTGTGGGTGCACTTAAGGAACATCCTGTACACAACAGAATCCAAACATTCTCTTCCTCAAAACAAAAATTTGAATTTTCTCTGCATGTTTTCAATGGGTCACCTTGTACAAAGAAACACACAAATGACTTGCTATGGGTTTACAAAGCAGTAAATGTAAAAACTACAATGTATATTTAAATTTTTACAGTTTTTTTCCCGAGTTTTTATCATTATACCGGATGGTCGTTTTATCTTGAGACTGGCAAATATCTCGGAAAGGGTGCATTTTAGAAAAAAATGTTTTGTATTAAAGTTTTATGACTTCGAGGGGGAAAATAGATGGCATCATCCCCATTTTGAATCAAGGTTATTTTCAAGGCCAACTTCATTTTTTTAAATGGAAACCTATATTTTTTATTACAGATTCTTATTCCCCATAAAAGAACAAATAACTGTCATCTAAACAATTTTCAGATCCGAAGGACAGGTTTTCATTAAAAAAAAATTAAGTTTACCTTCATTTGACCTTGAATCAAAATGGCGATGGTGCCATAAAACTTATAAAAAACATTTTTTTCTAAAATGCTTCCTTTCCGATTGCCAGTCTCAAGATAAAACGACCACCGGGTATATGTACTTTATTTGTACTAAATTCCATAGTTTATCTCCTCTTATTTTTGAGATAAGCAACCTATCTCCATTGACCACAATCTGCCTTATACATAAGTTCTAGTAATAACTAATAACGTTTAATTAACGGCAATCAAAGAATCCTTTCCAAAAATCGTGTCTTATTTTAATAATCAGCAAAGTAATAATTAGTTATTACTGAATCTCTTTACAATAATATTGTGATTCACGGATAACTTAGGCGACTTTTACCTCATCAAAGACGATTTCTTTGCTATCTCTCACTTTGAACAGTCTTTTTGGTCCCAACAGTTTCAAAACCCTGGAATTACACTTTTTACTAAAGCCTCGATCCTTTTTCCCCTACTTACATATTAGTATACAAAGGGCAGTAAACTGCAGCGTATGTAAAATACATCATTGGGAATAGCCCCATCCAAGATTCATTAGTTTTATTCGCAAGAGCAACAGCACATAGTTGACCACATCTTTCGCCACTCATCCTCTTATCAGTTGTCTGGGCAGCTATTCCATATTTCTAGAAATAAATTTTTTTAGAACCCAAAAACAGTAAGTTTGTAAAATACCTTTCCATGTTTTTCTGTAAAACTTTCAGCTAAGAAATTAGTTAATGTTGGACCTGGACATAAAAGTGTTACGGCAATATTCTTCTCAACTTTTTCAGTTCTTAATGCTCCAAAATACCCCTAAAATTAAAAGAATGTAATTTGTGGAAGGCTAAATAATGCTTTACATGAATGGCATGTTTAGTGCCAGTGTATGTGGCAGAATAGGGTACTCCGAAAACACCTGCAAGACTTGATACCACAGCGACATGACCAGAACCTTTTTCATTAAAATAATGTACTGCAATTCTTGTCAAATTAACTACTGCAAACACGTTTAAATCAAACATCTGTTTATCCACAGGGATTTCAATATATTCAAATAGAGCTCTCTGGGAACGACCTGCATTGTTTACCAAAATATCCACTGTACCGAAATGATTTATTGCCTGATCAAACAGTTTTTGATGGCTTGATAAATCAGTTATATCCAGTGGTATTGCAAGAATGTCATTATCACTTAATTGTCCTTTCGATAAGCCTAGAAGAAAATATTATTCAAACTTCAAAGACTAAAAACTGAAAAGTCTGAAAGTTAAGTAGGCCTTTAACTTAACTTACTGAGACAATCTTGCTTTACTCGTTCCAATTCATTTTGACGTCTAGCAGTTAAAACTAGTTTTACTCCATATTTTGCTAAAGCGCGTGCTGTGTGTTCACCGATACCACTTGAAGCACCGGTGATTAAAACCACTTTGCCCTTAAGTTTGCCTGCAATTAAAAATCTTTAAATTGAAATTAAATGCAGCTGGAGAATTACGAGGCGATCTCCCAAAGATTTCATAAAATGTTAGTTGCAGATCACAGTCGACAAATGCTAGGGCGAGTAAATAGAACACACTGTAACCCACTGCCCCTATCCCAACTACTTCAAAAAATGTTCGGGAAACACTAAAAAATGTGCTCATTTTCCTTGCAGTACTGAACAAAATGTCTTTAGAAATCTGCTTATATGCTTCCATGTCGCTCGAGGGCAACACACGAAAAAAAAGTGGGGGCTATTGGTCGTCCAATTATGATAATGATAAGCCTCAGGCCCCAGATGATTGCAGAATTGGAAATTAGAACTTTCACTGATTTTTAGCTTTACATACACAAATAACTTAGGTAGGTATTTAGCATTAGCTTTACAAATGAAATCAATGAAATTTTTGGAAGTAGGGGAAAAAGAATAAGCAGTAAGCACGCGATAAAACTTTTTAACTTTTTTTTTGTTTAATCACTGCTCTATTTTATCTCGTATTTTATACCTACCGACAATCGGAGTAGGTTCTTTGGGGGCGCTGCAGGTCGTCGTTCATATCAAAGTAGTTCAAATCTGGACACCATATTAGGATACAGGGCGATCAATAGAAAGTTTGCAATACAATAAGATGTGAAATCCCAACTTCTTCTGATTGATTTTCTTCTTTTCAAAACTGACATTTTTTTTTCTGGAAATGACCAGTTGATTAAATAACCCAAGTTAAATAAATCGAAAATGAACCGTGCCGAACGCGATATTAGCGATGACGTATAACCGCCATCTTTGTTTTGTATGGTCACAGTCAAGGCCTCCCACTGAAGCCAAACAAAGCGAGATTTCAATGTGCAAATTCCAGAAAACTGCATTTTTCGTCTAATTCTTTATTTACAGTTACTGACTTGCGTTTTAAGCCCTTAATATTGACAAATTGAAGAATTGCTATCGATTAAATCGTTACATCATGTCCACAATGAGCTTTGTGCTGAAATAATTGAATCTACACAAGGAAATTCTCGCTATGTTTAGCTTCATTGCCATGGTAACAACCTCAACCTATCCCCAACAAAGATGGCGGACCTAGGTCACGCTAATAGCCCGTTATACGGATACAGAGCGATCAATAGAAAATTGCATTACAATAAGATGTGAATAAATCCCAACTTCTGATTGATTTTCTTCTTTTCAAAACCGACTTTTTTTTCTGGAAATGACCAGTTGATTAAATAACCCAAGTTAAATAAATCGAAAATGAACCGTGCCGAACGCGATATTAGCGATGACGTATAACGTATAACCGCCATCTTTGTTGTGTGTGGCCAGGCCATAGTCAACGCATATCCCACTGAAGCCGAACAAAGCGAGATTTCAATGTCCAAATTCCAGAAAACTGCATTTTTCGTATAATTCTTTATTTACAGTTCATGTTTTGCGTTTTAAGACCTTAATAATGACAAATTGAAGAATTATTGCTATCGATTAAATCGTTTCATGTTCACAATGAATGAGCCCAACAAAGGTGACGGACTTGCGTCATGCAGCCTCATGCCACAGAAGTCTCATGCTAACAACCTTAATCTAGCCCAACAAAGGTGACGGACTTGCGTCATGCAGCCTCTCGGACGGCTCTCGCCAAAATAGGGTTTTTTGCTTCTAATTTAAATTTGAAAAAGACTATGAGCTTACAATTGTTATTTTACCTGCACGTTTACTGCTGCAACACGTTGGTTAACAAATTATTGTTGAAACTACACCGGTTTTTCAAATTTGTAAAATAATGTTTTTTGCCACGAAATCGGAAAATTATACAAATTTGAAAAACCAGTGTAGTTTTAACAATAATTTGTTAACCAACGTGTTACAGGGAGTAAACGTGCAGGTAAAATAGCAATTGTAAGCTGATAGTCCTTCTCAAATTTCAATTAGAAGCAAAAAACACTATTTTGGCGGTATCCGGAGACACACAACCCCCGCATTCGTTAATATACGACGGGACTTTACCTACCTTATTCTTGTGTCATAAAATAAGAATAGAGCGTCGACAGCATTCACCTTTAGCCACAGAACCTATTTCTAGAGATTATTATTGAAAATTCCCGGAAAGTTTCCGAAACTTTCGAGGATTTTTCGATTTTGCTGTAAACGGCGTTACCTTCTCAAAAATACCAAATAAGACATATTTCTTTCGACAGAAATGTGTAAACAAAGTAAATTATATACAGGGTGTCCCGTCTCACTCTACATTTCTTATTTTTAGTCGGAAATGAGGCATTTTACAAAAAAAGTGCAACAGGTAGCGTAGTTTTTAAATTGAATCGACCATCGGATGGTGTGTAATTAAATCGGAAATTTAATTACGTTAACGAAGATATTGGGCCGAAAATGTCGAGGGCGGCCCAGGGGACGCCTGTGGTGGGCACCATGAAGTCATCAGCTACATTATTGAAATCTTCATCGTTCGTAATGGTCTTGTGGAAAATTTCAGCAAAATCGGTGGAATAGTATTAAGACGTGGGAATTAATTTTCGATTTTTGGGGCTCACTTTTGAGGAGCCCTAAGGACGAAGCGGAGGCCAATCTAGCAAAACAAAAAAATACGAGTCTTTTATTTTCATGTAAGGAATCTGTGGCTGAAATTATTGCATTCTGAGACGGGACACCCTGTATAATAAAAACCTGGGGGGTAAACCGCTAACCGCATTTAAGTAAATTATATATAACTTCCTTCAAAAAGAGCGTGTTGCTTGTGGGTAAAAAAAGCCGGTCCGTTATGGTATGCCAGGGTTAAACAAGAAAAGATTGATTATCCTAAATAATAAATTATACAGGGTGAGTCAACAAGGTGACGGCGGTCCATAACTTCTGAACCCTTCCAGATAGGAAATCAATTCAAACGCCATTATGTACAACACCGCCAATTCTACATCCTAAAAATACTTTCAACTATACAGGCTGTCCCAAAACACTTGCAATGCATGGCAACTTCATTTTTTTAAATGGAACACCACCATTTTGATGACATATTCTGGATCACCTATAACATAGCTTTACATCGACATAAGACATTCCATGTTTTAAGGCTCTGTTCTAAAGTAATTAATTCTTTTTGAAAAATTTCGACCATTGCGGGTGCTTCTTAAAAAAAATCCTGAGAACTCAATTTTGTATCTAGAGAGCTGAGATTCGGTACGAACATGAAGGAAGGTCCATTCTATCTATCTAACATGATAACTATCATTATCACTATACAGGGTGTCAAAAATTCTGTGTCAAGTTTGGAAAATTTCAAATATGCAAAACTCCATTTTTTCAAATGGCACCCCCTGCTATTATTGTGCCATGGGGTTGGGATGTTGAATTACTTTATTTTTTATTAAGTATGTCCTATACCTAAAGTCAATACTTCAAAAGATATTCTTTGTCTTAATTATTTTATTGAAGATTATTACGATCTCAATTAAAGAATGCCATGGATTGTATGACAGTTACGATTAACCTTGTTTATTTACATAGTTACCAGACAGTTTGTCACATTTATTGACATACACAACCAGAAAGAATTCATTGACATGGTTTATTGCTTATGGTTGAAATTCATTGTGTATGTCAATAAATGTGACAAACTGTCTGGTAACTATGTAAATAAACAATGTTAATCATAACTGTCATACAGTCCATGGCATGCTTTAATTGAGATCGTAATAATCTTCAATAAAATAAATAAGACAAAGAATATCTTTTGAAGTATTGACTTTAGGTATAGGACATACTTAATAAAAAATAAAGTACTTCAACAGCCGAACCCCATGGCACAATAATAGCAGGGGGTGCCATTTGAAAAAATGGAGTTTTGCATATTTGAAATTTTCCAAACTTGACACAGAATTTTTAACACCCTGTATAGTGATCATGATAGTTATCATGTCAGATAGCTTGAATAGACCTTCCTTTATACTCGTACCGAACCTCAGCTCTCTAGATACAAAATTGAGTTCTCAGGAATTTTTTTAAGAAGCACCCGCAATAGTCGAAATTTTTCAAAAAGAATTAATTACTTGAGAACAGAGCCTTAAACCATCGAATGTCTTATGTCGATGTAAAGCTATGTTATAGGTGATCCAGAATATGGCATCAAAATGGTGGTGTTCCATTTAAAAAAATCAAGTTGCCATGCGTTGCAAGTGTTTTGGGACAGCCTGTATAGTTGAAAGTATTTTTAGGAAGTAGAATTGGCGGTGTTGTACATAATGGCGTTTGAATTGATTCCCTATCTGGAAGGGTTCAGAAGTTATGGACCGCCGTCGCCTTGTTGACTCACCCTGTATATAATAAAAACCTGGGGGGTAAACCGCTAACCGCATTTTGTACACCAGACGTCTTCTGAAATCCCCCTGAAACCCTGGGACTTTCCCTAAATTGTACACCCGACATCCCCAGCGGTTTGCCCCCCCATAAAAACCTGAAAAATTTGGATAGAATATTTTGATAAGAATGTGAACATTGTTGCTGCTGCACCCGTGCTAGTCATAACAAGATTAACAAGGTTTCTTCGATTTTTGTTACTCAGGGCAGGGCTTCTTTAGGTTAAAAAAAGCTCGGAGAAACCGCTAAATTTGGCGCCAAATTCAAAATCCGGAGAATATTTTTAGAAAAGTTCCCTGAATATTTCCTGGGAAAGATTGACTGCACTTCGTTAATTTCTTTCCGGAAATATTCCCATTTTGGAAACTTTCCAGATTGGAAAATTTCCGCCCACCCATCTCTACCCATTTATTTTACCGGCCCACTTAGACATAAGTGCGCGCGCACTTGTTTCCGGTTTTCATCTGGCTTTGGTTTTGCAGAGTTCTACAATTCGAACTGTGCAACGCGAAAAACATCTATGCTTAGCAAACGCAAATATAAAATCAATAACCACTATATTTATATGTTCTCAGATCAGCCATAAATGCATTAAACAGCAACTTTTCTACAAATTTTTAAAATCGTGATGGGTACCTCCCTATACTTATTTACAGCATCAGCAATTTAAATTTAGGTACTTACTGAACTTCTCCATATAAAGAAAATTACATAATAAATAATTAAATTAGCATAAAATACATTGTCAAATACTTTTCTTCTCTTGTGGTGGATCATTCCTAACATTTTCACTTATAGGAACAGTCTCTGCAGGAATCTCCTCCACATCCTTAACTTTTTTAAAAATTGTTCCTCCAGTATAGCCTGCAATGGCACAACCAAGTGCTGCAAGACTACCTACTTTCAAACCAGCGACTAGACCAATCGGACCTCCTATAATAGTTCCAAGGAAAGCTCCAGTTACTGGATAGGCAACAGTCCTAAGTCTAAAACAAAATTTTAAATAAATAATTAAATTAAAACCCATATTTACTTATGAGCTTTAATTAATTGTTTTAAGCCACTCCGGACATTTTCATTAGCATTTTCCACATTTTCTTCTACTACATCAACATGTTCCCTCTGTTCTTCCACCATAGTACTTAGCTGTGTAAATATTTCATTCAGTTCCTGTGCATCTCGATTAATATTCTCAACTTCATCTAACAACTCTAGTTGTTGTTTCAATTTAATATCTTCTAGGTTGTCTTGCAATTGTATCTGAGATGCCCCTTCAAAAGGGTTGTTACTTTCCAATATTAATTTTTCACTTTCTTCTTGATTAACCGCCAATAAATTAAAAGCTTTCTTCTCTAAATCACCATATCCTGATATCAGACCTAATATTGTTTTTCTTAATGACAAAGTTCTTGTATCAAACTTATCTAATTCTTCATTCGCTACTTGGGTCCTTAGCGTATCTAATTCATACATTAAATCTTTGAGTTGTTTGACAATTTTTTTACTGTTCTTGATTTCTTGATTAACTCTTGGAACATCTCCGTGTGCAATTAACTGTAAAATAAAAGTTAATTACTAGGTACACTATTTTGTGTTTGCTATAACAAGTTACAGTTCATACCTTTACTATTAGGGTTTTGTATTGTTCAAAATGTTTTTGATGGTGAGGGATCACCTCCTCTTTAAATTTATTTAGTGGAATGTCCATCCTATTCAGAGGCTGTTTTCTTATGCTTGTATTAACTATAGACATTTTAATTAGCTGTGTTGACTTTTACCTCAACACAATTGTTAGTAAACAAAGAATTTTAACTTTTACGACTAATTTTGACACTTCACAGGAGGTCTGTGTACTTGAACCATCTGATAACTGACAGCTACTTGTCAGTTGTCCAAGCTATGACATGACTTAACTGTGGACACAGATTTCTTTTTATGTTGAAGGTTGAAGAGTTGGTTATAGCTAGATTGATGGTCGGTAGATGCCGCCGTCGCCGCATAATCTGAAGTGCGTTCGAATTTCAAGTAATTTTTCCAAAATTGCAGTAATTGCGACGTCACGTCAATGAAGTCCAAGTCATTATATTAAGAAATTTGCGCGATTTTATAGTTTGAACCACAAATACTTCACCCTTATTGGTGTTTACTGTTTTCATCCAATATCGAGACTGTTGCCTAACGACAGCTTCATAATTCGCGATTCAAATTAACTTTGTGACGTCACACATAGGAATATTTTGTTGAAAGCGTCCAATCAAATGTCACCAAAAATGACTGTCGTTATATTTCAGGGCTCCTTATTGGTTGGGTTCCCACAATTCCCCATGTGTGACGTCACACACCAGAGGGCGTTCTCCTTAGCTAGAATCGCCAATAGGCATCTTGCATCAACTTTGTTTTTGATTTTAAATTGAAGTTCGCGATATATGTAATCCTCCCGGATACCTTGACTTCCAATATCTTGTCCGTGGAGCTCAAAAAAAAAAAATGAGACAGTATCATTTTCAAACTTCGCGCCAAAAAACGCCCGCAGCCATTCAAACTCGATTCTCTTACATGTGACAACGTCGCTGTCTAACCTGACCCGACGTCTTTCATTCAGAAATCATAAATATTTTATAGTAGTCACCAATACTCTTTGCCAGTAGGAACAAAAGTACAAGATGCCAAATAACATTCTACTTACCGCCTTTTTCAACGTTAGAGGTTATTTTTGACCCAATTTTGACCCTTCTTATTGTCATCTGTCAAAGTTGACGTTTCAAATTGATTATTAAACGTCACCCTCAATTAAACTGTTGCCAGATCGCATCGGCTGTACGATCTATGACGTCACAGGTCGCACAACGGCGTTTCCGAATTATTTATTTACTTACAAATAAGCCAACGTTTTTTAAATTAAATTGATATTCGTGGACTATTCCTTGTATCTTTATTGATGCATTTACATTGAAATAACCCTAAATTAGGAAATGTGCAAGATGCCTATTCTGCCTGTTTCAAACCTACAGACGGAGGAGGGTTTGAAATTGACAGTAGTTTGACTATTTTTATCAAACACTTTCTAGGAAATTTGGTTAATAAACCAATGGCAGCTAAGCATTTGTGGTTTGAACCTTGGTTTAGTAGAGACATGGTTAGACATTCCCAGGGACCAACCCTGAGCCAAAACATTATTTTGACGACTTCTAACATGTCAAAAAAGGATATCTCGCCCCATGTAATTTTGCACAGCGTGACGTCATTTTGACGTATACAGTGACTACCAAAATGTGCGGAGTGACTAACCATGTCTATACTAAACCAATATTTTAACCACAAAATCGAGAAAATTTGCCTATTGTCATCACTCATTACATTGTCCAAATATAAAAATTCAATATTTATTAGCTATGTACTATGTTACATAAAATGAGCGTAGAACAACTATATAGTCCAATAATTTATTGCTGCGTCCACGTGCTATCATTCAAAAATATTTCCTACATATGAGCAAGACAATAAGTGACTTTTATGGATGGAACACAGAGGGATGGAATCACGTTTACCTACATAAACGAATTTGTAGGGGCAAGTACAATTAGACATAGTTTACAGAAAAATATAAACGATATGATGCATGATTTACGTAGCGATTTGAACTACATAATATCTTCTGGATTCTGCACATATTTATCCAAACAAATAGGTATACCTATAAACCTACCTATCTAGTTTAGTTCAAAATCCGGACTCTTTCCAGAACAACAAACATTTCCGGCGCCAATTATTAGTTGACTGAATGCAATCGTTCCAAATTGGCGTGATGTTGCTGGTCAGAGGTACCAAAAAATGTCAAAATCGTTGCTTGGTTGTTAGTTTAAGATCAGTTTATCCTGTGATTGCACTTGACCCGATTTTGCCCTTACCCCACTTTACCTTACGTTTTATTTTTGTGGATGCATAAGTATAAAAAAATTGTCAGCAGAGAAGCGGCTGGAACTTCCCCATCGCGTGTTTGTCTTTGATTTCCGTGTCTTGTATGTAGTTTGGGCTATAACGTGGTCTTAGTGTTATTACAAAATTTCGATTTTTCTACCCAAAGGGTACTAAATGCGAATGAATTTAGTCTTATTTAAAACCAGAATTTGAAGACTTTTCTAATGGTGACAATAAATCTTTCAAAAAGGAGAGAATAATTTATTTTAAATTTGGAGATTGGTGTGCCAAAACGGCGCTTTCCGTGGGCCGATTGAATCCAAAATATGTTCAGCTTTTCGACGTGTAGTACAATCCCCATGTGCAAAATTTCAGCCAAATCGGTTCAGGGGATTCGGCTGTACCGCGATTTTAAAATCCGATAAAAATCTCAAATTTTCTAATTTTACGTCAAAAGTGCACTGAGAGTGAATACATTTTTAGAAGCAGAATTTGAAGGCCTTTCCTATGATGACGTGAAAAATCGGGGTTTGTATTTAAAATTTAAAAGATGATGTTCCAAAATGCCATTTCCAGTTGCACGATTGGCTCCAAAAGCTTTTCAGATCTAAGTTAGGTTATCGTATGCCCACGTACCAAGTTTCAGCCAAATCGGTCTGGTAGTTTTGGCTGTATGTAGCGTGTTTACGAACGTACGAACGTACGTACATACATACAGACACATTTTTAAAACCACTTTTTTGGGTTCCTGAGATCTCGAAACATGAAGATCTGGTGTTATCTCAAATTCGAAAATTTTAGAGAATGCAGTAACCTCCCTTTTTTTAAGTAGTGAAGTGGAGAGAGGAGGTTAAAACTGGTTAAATCACAGGGAATTAAAAAAAATCCAATACGAGATGAGTGTTGTAGGCACACTGCCCCTGACTAGTATTTCCAAACCCAACAGAATTACTTTTAATTACATCGGTAATTGAATTGTATGGTATTTACATGTGACAAACAGCTTCCATTTCCGGAAGTAATTTAAATCCTGTAATCTGCGGTGTGTAAGCGTCAGGTCTACCGGAGCTTACATGTTCATCCAAACTCGAAATTACTAGCTTCAAAACAATGTATTAAACTTCGTGACGATAAGTAAATTTACCGCAGCAGGTAAATCCAATTTCAACTGGCAATTTACAATTTAATCAGATGGACATAACATTTATCTACCGAGAGCAAATAAATTGTTTTTTATTGGAGCATCCTCCTTCTTTCCCATCATTAGGTTTACAACTTCTACTGTTTGTAAATGTAAACTCGAACTTAATGAAATCGATAAATCTTAAGCAAACATTTCTTGTCGCGGTAACAAGGCGAGGGCGTTTGAACATATTAAAATGTAAATATGTTATTGATGATAATATTTTGATAAATATGTTTCCCTTGCGTGGGAGCGACTTGTGGGAATGCAAACATTTCAATTACTTTTCTCGGATTTTTTTTTAAATTTTTACCCCAAACTATTTTTTGAGGCGTAGGAGGAATGCGATACTTCCAAAATAAAGTTTTAAATTACGGGAGGACATGTTGTGCCACCTGTAGTGCTGTCAGCGCCATCCTGGAGCCCTTCTGACCTCACATAATTTAGCAATAATTTGCTAACGCGAGACATGCACAAGTATAGCCGTGGGCTCCGCATTAACATTTACATACCTACTATAATATTTGTATATACCATGAGGTGGACATTAATATAAGGATCAGGAGCATAAAAATAAGGCCACGCTTAAATTATACAAACTTATATGTCATACTGCTCTCCTTTTATTGCAATTTATTTGAACTTCGCACACTGCGAAGTGTAATAATTCACAATTCACCGCAACGTCACGTCGCGAGATAGTCTTATTTATTAATTTAATTAATTTTTACGATAAAAATGGACAAAGAAATCATTCAAGTATCACCCCAATTCGTTTACCTAGTCGATAAAATGCCATCAATCTTTCGCATTCTCACGAATCAAAAATCAACAGGTGTTTATGTTTACATTTTCTCCCGAAAGGAAAATGTCCCCAATATTTGAGGAATATTTAAAAAATGATATACGTGACTGTTTACATTTGTATGACAATCTTCTATTTACTGTTAAATTCTATATTTATTGGTTGTAATAAGTGGGGTACCTACCTACGTGAACAATTTCCCATAAATTTAAAAGCTTGTCGGAAGACTGAAATTATTAATGAAAAAGAAAAAGACTAACTAATTTTGATTAACTGGCATGCAATCTGAAATAAATTTATAAAATCGGAAGCGTCATTATACTACTTAATTAATAGTCCTCAAAATAATGAATCAATTATTGAAGAAAAAAAATCGTACCGGAAAAAACCCTGGTGCTCACACACAATAAATATTCAATAGCAGGTGGCATAAATCAGTTTTAACATTTAACTTTTATATTAGCCACGATTTCAATGATAGTAGCGATAATTTATAAGCAATGCAGCTTAAAAATACGCAAGCCGTCGCATAAATCATGAAAGCATGGATTGTTGAATTCATTTTTTAAATAATCTAACATGAGTCCAGAAATAAAGCAAGTCCGCGCCGCATCTCTCACTTGTTAATGATAATTTATGCAATGTCTTAGCTTATGCAGAGCACTTACTTCATCACCGTGGAAATCAGGCGGCGGTGTTTTTGAAATTTTCTTATCCCAGCTTCTGATTTTAATTGCCTAGAAATTCCTTAACTGGCATAATATTAGTTAACTTAGAATAGGTATAGCTCTATGATAATGTAGTTGCAGCGTATGTGGGTACCTATACACCGCAATCTGCAACCGTGTAAATTTTGATTTACTGACTCTTTGTGAAATGAAATGTGAGATATTCTTTTGCTGACAGGAAACAAAATCAAAAAACATACGTAAGTCTGCCTAAAGCTGTCAGCTGGATAGCTCAATCCAGAATTATTAATTTTCTTTCCTTGCATTGTTGGTGTCTGTGGACACTGCTCTTACACGACAGGTCGGTATATTTCATAATTCACAGTTATACCTACATACTCATTATGAAATATGGTCGTCGGATCACTTTTAGTTGTAATAAAGCATTTACTTTCTTTTACAAAACATTCAAGTGGATAATAATATTGTCGTCAATTTGTATGGTGCAACTATGTATCAGATAATTTCAAATAATTTATTCTACAAAATATATAGATGAGAATAGAACTACCGACCTTAAGTTGTCCTGTTTAAGTACCTATCCTTTAGATTCTACTCAAGTTTGCTATTCCGCCTGCAGCGCCTCCACCAATTTTTGTCATATAACATAGGAAGTTCTACTCGAAGTTAATCGATTGCCTAAGTTTTCTTTATACTGTTTCTATTTCTATTGTAGTAGACTTTTATAAATGTAGTTAACTACAATAAGGAGTAAGAAGTTTTTAACAGATGTTTTTCCAGTGCAATAGTGTAATACAGGCCGCCTGCAGTTCCAGAACTATGTATTCCTCTTCTTATACTCTTGTACTTAATTGCATTATAAGTATATAGTTATTTATTAATTAGTTAAGTTTAGCTTCAGAGCTTCATTATTACTAATAATAGGTAGTATAGAAGAATTTATTATTTATGAAGACAGTTAAGTGTTTTGATTGCTTTCAGGAGTAGGAGTATACATTTTTCCACAGTCGTAGACCCTTATGAGATGCATCTTTTCAGGTACTCAACTTTAATGTAGGTAGCAAAACCAGCCTACCTCGCGAAAAGGACGATTTTTAAATATTTTGCTTCGCGATCAAGATATCTAAAAAAATCATAAGAATAAATAATTGTTCGCAATTTTCTTTTGTCCCCTATATTTTTTTTATTTAAAAAAATTGGCAGTCTCGTAGACGGTAGAAACTTCTACTTTTTCACAGAATTTGTAAATGTAATAAAAATATACAGTTATGCATAGGTTTTTTTTCACGGCACCATTTTATGGCCAAAAGGGCACAAGTGTGAATACATTTTTAGAAGCAGAATTCGAAGAGCCTTCATATGGTAACGCGAAAAATGGTGGTTTGTATATAAATTTTTAAAGTTGATGTGCCAAAAAGGCACTTTCCGTGAACCGATGTGGCCCAGATTCTAATCAGCACCTGCAAATCCCCCACTGAATATGTGTGCCAAATTTCATCTCGATACGTTCAGTAGTTTGAGCTGCAGCGTTATCACAGACAGACAGACATTTTTTCAAAAACCACTTTTTTGGGTTCCCAGGACCCTGAAACGTAAAGATTTCATGTTTTTGGCGATTCGATTTTTTTGAATTTTCCGATCGACTCCAGTAACTGCTTCGCGAGCGTAGAAGTTAAAAAACCTACAAAAATTCTAGTCACAACTACCATTCGAGTTGATTGCCTCAAAAGATGCATCTTTATGAAGTGCAAAAACAAATCTCTACCTACAAGATTAAGGAAAATATCTGGATGTCTTCGTCTTAAGTGGGACACACTGTATAATAAACTTTATAATTCTTGTTATACTTAATAATATTCTTTTCGCATGATCATGACGTATGTCGATTATCTACCAAACCCTTCTGTTCAGCTTGAAGTTTGACAAAATTTCTTACTGAAAAAAAAATTGTATGAAAAATTGATTAAAACCCTCCAAGAATGCACGTTCCTGATGAAAACAAAACAAATTGAAAGTTTCATTTTAAAACCCTTAATCCTGGCAGTCTGTGTTCCAAATTTCAGATCCGTATCCCTTATACATTTTGAATAAGTCACCAAAATTTTCGAATTTGAGATAATACCATATCTTCACGTTTTGAGGTCTCAGGAACCCAAAAAAGTGGTTTTTAAAATGTGTCTGTGTGTATGTACGTTCGTACATTTGTAAACACGATACAGCTAAAACTACTAGATCGATTTGGCTGAAATTTGGAACATAGGCATCTCGTAACCTAATTGAATCTGAAAAGCTTTTGGAGCCAATTGTGCAACCGGAAATGCCATTTTGACACATCAACTTTTAAATTTTAAATGCAAACCCCAATTTTTAACGTCACCATCAGAAAGGACTCCAAATTCTGCTTCCAAATCAAGATTTTTATTTGACATTAAAATCGCGTTACAGCCCAAGCTCCTGAACCGATTTGGCTGAAATTTTGCACATGGGGATTGTATTACACGTCGAAGAGCTGAAGAATTTTAGGGTTCAATCGACCGACGGAAAGTGCCGTTTTGGCACACCAATATAAAATTTAAAATAATTCTCTCATTTAACCATCCAAAACAAGTTTTTGAAAGATTTATTATCACCATCAGAAGGGTCTTCAAATTCAGGTTTTAAATAAGACAAAATTCACTCTCATTTAGTGCTTTATGGGTCAAAAAATCGAAATTTTGTAATAACACGAAAAATACATTATAGCCCAGATTACTGAATCGATTTGGCTGAAATTTGGTACAAGGAGATTGAGTGACCCGTGACAGTTTCTGGCATTTTAGTGGAAAATAGAGAAAAAATTCTTTCTCATTAAATTTCTTGTATTTGTGAACCAAAATAAGACAAGACGTATAAGAGTAACATGTTCACAGGGGTACGCATAATTCAGCTCTTTCCAAATTTTTATTTTCATTAGAGGCGTGAATTTTTGGGGGGAAAAGTTCATATGGACATACAGGATGTCCTGAAATTAGGCTACAATACTTTACCAGTGCCTTCTCTACGATTAAAATTAAGGCTACAAGTTAGTCAGTAAACGTTTATCGAAAAATTCCTCCTAAGGGGGCTCCGCTACAGCCCTTCAAAGGGGTACTCGAAAAGTCTGTTTTCTTAAAATTACTCGAATATTATAAATAGCCGGATTTTGAAATTTGGAGCATAATTTAGTGTTATCAAGAGCTTTCCTTAGAATTTTTTTCAGATCAAAAGAAAAGCCCTTGATAACACTAACCTAAACTTCAAATTTCAAAATACTGCCATTTACAATATTCGAGTAATTTTAAGAAAATCTACTTTTTGAGTACCCCTTTGAAGGGCTGTAGCTCCCCATTTTTCGACAAATGTTTTCTGGAACTTTTAGTCTTATTTTTGATCGTAAAAGGCACTGTCAAAATATTGCAGCCTAATTTCAGGACACCTGTATGGAAATATACAATTATACAATATATGTAGGTACGCCAACGATTTTTTGCCAAAAGGGTACCAAGTGTGAATACACTTTTAGAAGCAGAATTTGAAGAGCTTTCCTATGATGATGCGAAAAATTGGGGTTCGCATTTTAAATTTTAAAGTTGATGTGCTAAAAATGCACTTTCCGTGGACCAATGTGGCCCAAAATTGAATGTGTGTATTTCATCTCGATACGTTCAATAGTTTGAACTGTAGATTGTAGATACACATCATAGACACACAGTGCCCTAAAACGTAAAGATTTGATGTTTTTGATGGAGATTCGATTTTTCGATCGATTTTAGTAGGTAAACTGCTCCGCGAGCGTAGAAGTTAAAAAGCAATGATTACATCATTATGTGTAAAACTACCGAACCAAAGAATTTACAAGTCACACAATCGGACGTAAAAAGCGTCGCCTTCGACGATTTTTGCAGATTTACGATTCAAGATTTAGGGGTATTACCTATTCGCATATAATTTAGCCCAACCATGTGTAATTCGCAAGTTGAGTGGGTGAACATAATTTATTTTCTACTGACCTTAATAAGTGCATGATATGGAATATATAGAAGCCGCCACTGTACCTTTCCGATAAAGTTAATTTGAAAGCGTGTAAGTCACCTGATTATAAATTATCTCCGAGCAATTATATTAATGGTTGCAGCGATAATTTAAATAATCACCGTTCTCCGAGAAAAAACCTCTATGTCCATTTTAATTTTAGTTTAACTGCATCAGAAGCATACCTGATGATATCTGAGGATGTTAAGAAAAATGAGGCATGACTGGAAGCAATTACATTTTCAACAACACGTTTCAACATTTGCATATGCAAAGCTGAACATTGTCCACATGGCCGTAATGCCATGATAGCTGTCGGACACATCGCAAGTCATATTTTTCAAACTTATCTCGAGATAATCCAATTTTGCGAAAAAAAACCTGGCAATTATAAGTTCATCATTATCGAAGCATTTCCACAAATGAGTTAATAGCCATTAGCAACGCAATCTGGAATACGTTTCCATGTATTTATAATGTAGTATTTCTGTTTTCTAATGTTGTTAATAAAGAGTCCGTACACGAGAGTAAAATAACGTGTGTATTAATATTAATGTGGCGATGCATATAGAAATTGCCACTGAAGAAGATGATAATATCTAGCTCGTGCTGCAACTGACACGGGCCGGAGTTCAATGCGTGCTTAGAACACGAACCCATCATCGTTCGCTTTATAGAGGAAAATAAAACTTGACCTGATAATTATTGCGGGAAACCACCTGACCACCTTTACGAACGGAAGTGCAGGTGTGTCCACGATTGCCTTATTTAATACACTATTATAAAATTTACGGACTTAATTAATAAAGTTTACATTTTTGCCATTGTCGTAGGTGAATGTGATGCTGGCGGACTTAATTCTTCTACTTAACATCAAGATACTCAAGGAGATAGAGGTAATAAATTTCCATTCTATGGGGGTATTTTATATCTACCTAGTTTAACTATAAATATTTTAAATAACAGGAAATTTATTTTAACGTCGAGAGTTATTAATCGTGCTCTCTTATACCACGAAAGATATTTCGCTGACTTGCAGGTGGTCTCAAAATTCTGTGTGTACCTTCATACCGTTCTGGAAACATTTTTTTTTGGATTTAACTGTTTTTCTGTCTTTTATGAAACGTTTCTTTGTTAAGAATTAAATGGAGTCTCAGCAATTTTAATTGTGCATTTATATTTTTCTCATATCAATAACCTGAGATAATTTACAACCGGAGTGATAATCATTATTTCCCTTCAAACAACTTATCAATGAATGAAGCTCTCCCACGTCAAGGATAACAAGAACAAGTTGTGAGGAGGGGGAAATAGAAAGTACAGAAATAACAAAAGAGGAAGTGAAGAGGCAGATAGAGAAATTGAAAAAAGGGAAAGCACTAGCAAGGGATGGGATAAGAAATGAAGCGTGGATGTATGGTATGGAGGAAATGATAGACAGGCTGGTAGAGATCGTGAACGGAGTATGGAAGGGAGAGGGGTTTCCCCGGCAAAGGAGAGATGGGGGGAAAGGGGACGTAGGTAAATGAAGTGAAAAATTACCGGGATATCACCCTCCTAAATACCGAGTATAAAGTGTATGCGATGATACTAGGGGAAAGAATAAGAGAAGAACTAGAGAGAATGAGGATATTGCCAGACCGCCAGGCGGGTTTTAGGATGGGGAAGGCTACCAAAGACAATGTGTACATCCTAAGTCACTTAGCGGAAAAAGAAATACAAAAGAAAAAGGGGAAAATGCACGCGTTTGTGGACCTTAAAGCAGCGTTCGATAGTGTGGATAGAGGGAAACTGTGGAAGCACATGAGCAAAATAGGACTGAATGGGAAGCTGGTAAGAAGGATAAAAGAAATATACAATGGAACAAAGAATGTAGTCAGAGTGAATGGACAAGAGCGCGAGTGTTTTTGGACAAGGAAAGGAGTAAGACAGGGATGGCCACTCAGCCCAACGCTGTTTACAATTTATATAAACGATATTGATGAGATGTTTAAAATGGCGCAGGCAGGGGGTTGTGGTGGGCAAAGAGAAAGTGTGGTGTTTGGCATATGCAGATGATTTGGTGATGGCAGCGAACGAGGAGAGAGAAATGAAAAATATGATAAGAAATGCAGAGAGATATATGAAGAGAAAAAGGTTGGAAGTAAATGTGGAAAAAAAGAAGATGATGGTTTTTGGGAAAGGGAGAGGAAGGGCAAAAGAAAGTAAGTAGAAGTGGAATAAAAGAAAAATAGAGCAAGAAAGGGAATTCAAATATTTGGTATACGTATTTATTGAGAGGAGTACATACAGAGCGCATGTAAGAGAGTTGGTTAAAAAAGCAAATAAGGTGGTACGGATGATTTGGGGAATTGGAGAGAGAAAGTTTGAGCATGATTTTAAGAGACAGTTTGACAGTTTGGCGAAGAGTATGTTGATGAACGGGGCGGAAATCTGGGGGTGGGAAGAACAAGAGGAGGTGATGGAGAGAGTGCAGGAAAAGAATATAAGATGGGTGCTGGGAGTAGATAGGGAGACACCCGGATACATAATAAGGGAAGAAGCGAAAATGCGTAAGTTAAGAGTGGAGAAAGGGAAAAGGGCGGTGAAATATGAGGACAGAATGGGAGAAAGAGGAGAGTCTAAGATATTACAGGAGTGCTGGAAAGAGACAAAGAGAGAGAACGAAAAAGGGAAGGAAAGACAAAGATATTACGAGAGGAACGGATACACGAAGGAAGATATAGAAAGACGGAGGGGACAGGGGAGATGGATGAATGGAGCGATGTGGAAAAGAGATAAAGACATACATGTACAGGAAAGAAAACAAAAATTAGAGAATATGAGAATATAATAAGTGAAGGGTTACCAAATTACTTGAAGAGGGAGAGTGTGAAAGAAAAAAGAATGATAGCGAGATTCAAATGCGGGAATGAGGAGAGGGAAAACAAGTTCTGGCTGAAGGAGGATTTTAGCCCAAGCGGCGTGAGGACTAAAAATAGTCTCCTCTACCGTGGTGAATATAGTACTTTTTAACCTCCCCAACTCCAACAAAATTTTAAAAAAATGGGAGGTTACTGCAATCACTAAAATTTTCGAATTCGAGATAGCACCAGATCTTCACGTTTTGAGGTCTCAGGAACCCAAAAAAGCGGTTTTCAAAATGTGTCTGTGTGTACGTACGTACGTACGTACGTACGTTTGTAAACACGCCACAGCCAAAACTACTAGACCGATTTGTCTGAAATTTGGTGCGTAGGCATCTCATAACCCAACTTAGATCTGAAAAGCTTTTGGAGCCAATCGTGCAACTAGAAATGCCATTTTGGCACATCAACTTTTAAATTTTAAATGCAAACCCCCATTTTTCACGTCACGATAGGAAAGGCCTTCAAATTCTGCTTCTAAAAATGCATTCATTCTTAGTGCCCTTTTGACCAAAAATTTAAAAAAAAATGATTTTTAGCGGACTTTTAAATCGCGGTACAGCCCAAGCCCCTGAACCGATTTGGCTGAAATTTTGCACATAGACATTGTATTGCACGTCGAAGAGCTGAACAAATTTTGGATTCAATCGGCCCACGGAAAGTGCCGTTTTGGCACACCAATTTCCAACTTTAAAAATTATTCACTCATTTAACCATCCAAAACAAGTTTTTGAAAGATTTATTGTCACAATCAGAAAGGTCTTCAAATTCTGGTTTTAAATAAGACAAAATTCGTTCGCATTTAGTGCTCTTTGGGTCAAAAAATCGAAATTTTGTAGTACCACTAAAGATACATTATAGCCCAGATTAGTGAATCGATTTGGCTGAAATTTGCTACATGGAGATTGGGTGACCCGTTAAAGACCTGAAAGGCTTTTGGAAGCAATTGGTCCACGGGAAGTGCCATTTAAGCATATCAACTTTAAATTTTAAAGCAAGGCCTCCTTTTTTATGTCGCCATTAGAAAGACGATCAAATTCTGGTTCTAAAAATGTATTCACAGTTTCTGCCATTTCAGTGGAAAATAGAGAAAAAATTCTTTCTCATTAAAAGGGAGCGGGCTGACAGTGGATGACAAATTCTGTTGAATTGACTACTATCTACACAGAATACAAAGATCCACGCGATGGGGAGGTTCCAGCCGCTTCTCTGCTGCATTTTTTCACTTACTACCAAAAAAAAACCAATTTCTCAGTTCAAAGATAAGTCAATAAGTACGTTTTAAGGCTAGTAACTATTTTCATATCAATAACCTGAGATAATTTACAACCGAAGTGATAATCATTATTTCCCTTCAAACAACTTATCAATGAATGAAGCTCTCCCACGCCTAGGATAACAAGTTGTGATTTTTTTATTCGTGGAGGGCGTTTGTGCCCACGGCAGGTATTGTCTTAATGGAACAATGACACTAATATGAATTTATAAGCAGTGAAACAACCTTTAGATAATTAGATGCTAATATAAATTTACTTGCACTATCTGATACTGCCCACGTATCTCATTTTGATAATGACATAATTTGGGATCTTGTCGTCAAAGCGTGAAAACTTTCACACCATCAGATTTGTCCTGGGTGCTTCACCATCGCTTGATCCTTAATCGCAGTTATGACACGCCATCTATTATTATTGAAAATATTCAGACACGCCAGCAACAATTTCATATTTTTATTTGGGAGCAAATTAATTATTAATCATGTTACAAGTTTCGTAGGTGGACAACCTACGTACACTACTTTCTAAAGCAAATTAAAATTTAATACTAATGCTGATACTGTTCTTACAAACCACCGAGTTAATGCGATGCGAACATACATCAATTATTAAGCGGTGTGGAGGTAACTCAATCCAAGATTCAATAAGACTTCCCCATTATTCATTATTCACCATTATATGTACCATATGCCTCGGCTGCGCGATATATGCGACCGATTAAAAGTAGAAAACATGATCAGAAAGACGTTAAATATGTTAAATAAAACAGTAACAATGTCGGCACTGAATGAAATATGTGCAATTCTAAAGGAGCATCTGCAGAATACACATCTCATATGGTTCAAACATTATATTAAGCTCCTAGTCGAGCTTTTATTTCCTGGAAATACGAGTTTGACGTGAAACGTTTATGAGCAAGAAGTGATTAAGTTAGAGGAGAAGTATGGATAAAACAGATGTATCCGCAAATTAAATCTTGGCTCGTCAATAATAAAACTATTAAAAATTATTTTTTGTCCTCGACATTCTAAATTGGAAAAATCACCTCTTACATGAGGAATCCATTTGCCGCAATCTCAATGACTCTTTTACAGGTAATAACAATTTTATGGACGTTGCAAAAATTGTCTATCAACTATCACTCTTCACTAAGACGATGGCTTTTATTTTCAATCTTCTATTAGTATCATTCAACTTCAATAATAATAAAATAATAACTTCCTAATAAAAAAATTTGACTTCAGAGTGGTTAAGTGCTTATTTCGTTGTTCACTATTGGGGTCTCAGAAACCGTAAGAGTTAAGTCAGCATATGTACAGAAATAACCATTTTTTTTCTTTCTACATTAACCGAAAATGAGACTTTTTTCTTGCAAGAGGAGCGAAAGCATAGTTCCTTTTGGCTAGCTAAAAAAAAATTGCTTTCGTGGCTAGCCAAGAAATAGTCAAGGCAGTTAGTATACAGGGTGAGTCTGAAATCATAGTAGTTACTGAAATGGGTGATAGTCCATCCAAAAATAGAAGCAAAAGTTCCTATGGGCATATGCCTGGAAATCCTTCGTAGGGTGCTGTGCCCCATTAAAAATCTCCTCAAAAATTCGTTTTTCTTAAAATTACTCGGAAAATACACGGTGTCTCAGAACGCTCGCACCGCACCATCTTTTAATGGAGTATTCAGAATTAAATTCTGAGTCGATTTGTGTTTTTGAGAATTTCCAGGATCCAATAGTTTTCGAGTTATAAGAGATTTAAGAGGACCAATCAGATTTCAGAGCTCTGAGTTGCTTCATAAGGTAATTTAATGTTATATGCACTATTTCCTAGGTGACAAGATTCTATCAATGAAAATTTAATATTGTTGTATCTTGTTACCTAGGAAATAGTGCATTAAGTTAGTTACTTTATGAAGCAATTCATAGCTGAAATCTGATTGGTCCTTCTAAATTTCTTATAATTCGAGAACTATTGGACCCTAGAAATTTTCAAAAACACAAATCAACTCAGAATTTCATTCTAGATACTTCATTAAAAGGTAGTGCGAGCGTCCTGAGACACCCTGTATAAATGCTAGGGTTTTGAAATTTGGGACAAATGTTAGCGTTATAAATGGTCTTTCTCTTCAATTTTTCAGAGTTTAATTTCAATCGGAAGCGTGATGCGTGTTTTTGAGGGCATTTCTTTCAAAAATTTCTGATGTGGTCATTTCTCACACCAAACAATAATAAAATCTTAATCTGTGATATAATCTGCACAAAAAAGGTGTTCTTGTTGCATGTTGCTAGGACACCCAGTTTTCGAATAAAGTGACTTTAAATGATTTAGAGCGTGAGCCTTTGCCACAAAATATAGTTTCGCCTTCTAAATCATTCAAAGTTCTTTTATTCGAAAATGGGGTACGTCGAACAAGGGCACCTTTTTTATGCAGAGTAGATCACAGATTAAAATCCTTATTTTGTTTGAGAAATCACCGCAATACACGATTAAAATAAAAATCTGAAAAAAGAGAATGTGCCTTACCGCACCAACCTTTTTTTTAAATTTTAAAACACTAGCATTTATATTTTCCGAATAATTTTAAAACCGACTTTTTGAGGACATACCCGTAGAAACTTTTGCTTATATTTTTGGGTGGGCTATCACTATCACCCATTTCAGTAATTACTACTTATGACGTTAGTCTAACCTATGACCCTGTGCATTTTTCTTGTCAGCTATCATAAAGTCATGAAAATTTTACTATGAATTTATGGTTTATAGATTGCGGCAATAAGGTCCTAGCAGGGCGATTTTTGGTTGGACATTCGCTACAACTACCTACAAGCTCCGGACATTCGATCTCTTTATGACAATGTCAAGGTAATGTCGATTTGTTTGGAAACACTTTCTAAATCATTATTTGCGATTACTGCACGCTTTGTTGTAAATAAAATGAGCAAATAATTACAACGTCGCATTCACCACCCAACGTCCAGTGAGACAATATTGTAATAACCTAATTTTTAAATTCTTTAAAACTTGATTCAGAATCTAATCAATAAGTTTCAGCAAAGTTGTTTGCTTTCAAGGCAAGGAAGAGAGCTAGTAGAATTTCGAAGAAACTTCCTCCATGATTTAATTTGACATTAACTGAAAGTAATGATTTATTATGACTTTTTGCCGAAGACTAGTTTTTCAATGGCAAATGAAGAATTTTGAAATTTATTACATGACAAGCAGCGATCATTTCAGACATTGGAGTAAAATACCAGACGTGAGTTTTCTCCTGTTCCACATAATTCAATAAGATAATTAGAATACCTATAAATCCGAACATTTTTTGAAATAATGCTGTTTGTCAGTTTTTGCAAATTAATGTCACGGA
This sequence comes from Pycnomerus fuliginosus, assembly GCA_963924575.1. NCBI lineage: Eukaryota > Metazoa > Arthropoda > Insecta > Coleoptera > Zopheridae > Pycnomerus > Pycnomerus fuliginosus. Next base: position 30,617,347 of record OZ004618.1, on the reverse strand, counting down.
CGGTATGAGAATTAATTGTTCTAAGTACACTTTTGCATTCGCTGAATATGGTTAAAATGTGTTAGCACCCATAGAATTTACATTAGAGTTCCAGTAAAGAACAAGATGCAGAAAAACCATTGCAGCCACATACCAACAGAGCACAAACAATCTGTCAGTGACCTGAGAAGAGATAGGTACGTGTGCTGAATGAGAATAAATGGAACCAAAAGATTCTCAATATTGTTTTCTATCGTTACCATTACACCACAGAGATTTGCACAAAAACTCGTTATGAAAATTCAAATCGTCGATTTCATTTGCGATTAAGATTACAATTTATATCTAAGCCCTGAAATCTAAATTAATATCAGGCAGCGCAAGACTCACGAGTTTCCTGTTTTGTGCATACAACACATTCCTCACCTCCTCATCCTGAAACCTTGCGGAGGAAATTCCGATTTTTTCCTACAACGAAAATAAAATAACAATGTTAATTGTTATTCAAAGCGATCTAAGGAGAAAAATAACGTGATGTGACTGCTTGAAATACGAGGTATCTCATTGTTAGTCTGTAGGAGAAGAATTCGCAGCATCCAAGTTCCAACAAGGATCTAGCTAAAAACGAGCTCACTCTGTCTATACTTAGAAATCACTGATGGATTTATAAGCTGGCAAAATTGCTGGTGCTATAATTTAGAAACGAATTTTAACGCATTGTTTCGAATTTTAAGAAAACAGGAATAATTTCACAATAGCCTAACTGTATTTCTAGTATCCGAATAAAGACTGGTAGCGAATTTATAAGTCGATTACTGCCCATACCAATCGATGACAGTTATTTTAAAGACATGTAAGAAACACGTAATTGCGATTTTCTGAAAACAGGATTGTTAATTGTACATTTGTGTTATTGAGGAATGCTCTAAAGGCATCAATCTTGAAGTCGTTAATACAAAGTTATGTTCGAAACCGAATATTTAAAACGATTTTAAGAGCAACCTTTGCAGGATGCACTTTTTCCTGCTCGCCGAGGTGCAAATTTTAAAAATATAAATTGTTTAGCAAAAACTCTGCACGAGCCTGGAATATTGCGAAACGAGCGAAGCGAAGTGAGCAACAGGCGGGGGCAGCAAAGTTGTGTTTTGGCCGTGGTTCACATAACATTTTCTAATCGACGGACGACTTGATTATTAGGTACTATTGCATGAATTAAATTTATAGTAATTTTGTAGTGTACAAGGTGTCAAAGTAAGAAATATCCCGCCAATCGCCTAAAGACGTCAAATAATGTCGCATTATAACAGTAATATTATTTTAACTTGCAACTATGGACGAATTCTTGCAAAATATTCGATGACATTTCCATGAATGTATTGACATGAACATTTTAAAATGCAGCATATTAACTACAATGGTACGTTGCGAATTAAAATAATGTCAGTGTATTAATAAAGAAAAGGATCAATAATTCATCTTAGTTATTTAGTACGCGAGTACTTAGTACTTAGTTATTTACCTACACGAGTTCTTAGGATGAGTTTGCTAAATTTTGGAATGAATAAACATGCTACTCCCGTGGTTTACAATATTTTATTTTATTTAGTTTTGGCAAAAGAAAGTTTCATTTGAAACGATGGTTTGTTGACCTAGTAGCCACCAACAATAACCACTATTTATAATCGTAAAAAGACTGAAAACGAAGATATACCTAACTCTGGAGAGGAAGTGAATACATATTAAAAACAGAAAGAGTAGCAGGTATTGTCGACATACGACTAGAGATGATAAAGTATATGGGAGACTGGATGAGGAAGGCCTGAAGTTATTATTCAGAGACTGCATGGAGCATGGAGAAGAAGAAAAATCCCTCAAGACTGGAAAATGGCAATAATAACATCAATGTAACTATAAACAAGGCGACGATGAATGGTTATAATTACAAAGGGGTTTTCTTGTTCAGCGCGGTTCATCAAATATACGAGAGAAACGGGAGATTTAGAAAAGAATATAGAAATGACACTGATGGAAAACAATGGAGAACAATGGAAGCAAGTAGTCGAAAACAACTAAAACAAACCAAAGTATATGTACATAATGTACCCTCGATCTTGAGAAAGCATTTAATTAAATACCAAGGGAGGAAATATGGGAAGTAATGAGGGGAAAGGGGACAAGCAAAGAACTAGTGGAAATTACAAAATTGAAATCTATTTCATAGAAACAATAAACATTAATAAGAGGATCAAGTGGGGCAGAGAAGTGGTCGTAGTCAAATGAACACGAAAATTTTTAGACCGCTCATCATTGTGACTAATTTTCCACTGAAATGGTAGAACCTGTAAATACATTTTAAAACCAGAATTTAATCATCTTTCTAATGAGGACCAAAGAGGAGGCTTTGTCAGGGACAACTTTGTATTTAAAACTTGAAAGTTGATATGCCAAAAGGCACTTACCAATTGCTTTCAAAACCGTTTCAGCTCTTCAACAGGTCACACATCAATCTCCAGGTACCAAATTTTCAGCCAATTCGATCCAGAACTTTGGCCCATAGTGTGTTTTTCACAAAGGTTTGTTTTTTTTTGCCTAAAGGCATTAAGGGTGAATGCGTTTTGTCTTATTTAAAACCAGAATTTGAAAGTCTTTCTGATGCTGACAATGAATTTTTCACAAATTTGTTCTGGATGGTTAAATCAGAGTATAATTTGAGTATTTCCAAATCGATGTAGCAAAATTGCTCCTGCTATGGATCGATTGCCTTCAAAATTCTTGGCCCTTCGACGGGTAATACAGTCTCAATTCAAAATTTCAGCGAAATCGGTTCAGGGATTTGGGTTGTAAGCCGTGATTTAAAGTTCGTTAAAAATCTCGAATTTTTGAGCTTTTTGTGAAAGCAATACATCTTTAGAAGCAGAATTTGAAGGATTTTCTTATAGTGACGTTAAAAATGGGTGATTGTGTGTAAAATCTCAAAGTAATGTGCCAAAATGTCATTTGCGGCTGACGGTTGCACGATTGACTCCAAAAGCTTTTCAGATTTAAGTTAGATTATGAGATGCCTTATGCCTATGCACCAAATTCTCTCTTTCCTTCTCTCTCTTTTTCTGTTTCCAACACTCCTGTAATATCTTGCAGCTTCCTCTTTCCCCCATTCTATCCTCATATTTCACCGCCCTTTTACCTCAAACCTTCTAATTTCAATCCTACCAGTTTGTTTCCTTAATCTTCAACCGTTCGAAAGATTCAATTTCTATATTGCGGATTGCAAATCTATTTTTGGATACTTACATATTTTGACATATTATGTCAAAAACGGTGACAGTTTAGGCAAAACGTGTGTGCGATAAACTCACAATTAAGAGACAAATCCGAATCTAAAATTAAAAGATGGTGGCAAAATTCTACTATATAAGTGGATCCCCAAAAGTTTGTAATGAACGGTCTTCGTGAATTACCCTGTATATCCCGGTATCTCTCTATCCCCTTTCACTTTTCACTAACTTATCAAACATCATTTTCTCCCCTATTTCCCATACCATCCGTACCGCCTTATTTGCCTTTTTAACCAATTCTTTTACGTGCACTCTCTTTGTGCTTCTCTCATTAAATACATATCCTAGGTATTTATGTATACTCTCTTTCTTGATCTATTCCACTCACTTTCATTTGCCCTTCCTCTTCCTTTCCCGAATATCATCATCTTAGTTTTTTCCACATTTACATACCTCCAACCTTGTCCTCTTGATGTACTTCTCTGTACTTGTTCCACCACAACCCCTCCTGCTTGCGCCTTTCTGAACATCTCAATATCGTGTTCATTATAGGAAACTGAAACAGAAAAAATGTATTTGTTGACAGCAATGATGATTTGCTTCATTTCTGTGATTATAGGAAGAGTTAAGACGGATTGAAGGTTTCAAAAATTTTGCTAATGTAGATCGTTGCAGTGTGAATAGGAAATAGCGGTCCCCAATTTTGTAAAATACCTATGTATCGGAAATGAAAAAAAAAACGGTTCAAAAATAAAGCCTCAATTTTGACGCAAAGTAGGTAGAGATAGTAGAGAGATCTCTGTTGCACCTTTTGAAGACGAAAACGACCTTGGTCTTTGAAAAGTACTCGATTTTTAGTAAACTCGAGACAAGCTCAGTGAAATTAATTTATTTTATTTTCTTAAAAGCTACTAACCTGCATAACGACTTGTAAAATTAACATGTTAGAGCTTAATGCTTCAGCAGGCACATTACTCTGCTTTTCTATTTTCTAGCGCAATTTAATTAAGAAAAAAGTAGCGTATCTGTATAGTTGAACAGTCTTAAACTCAAATCTGTAAGCGTGTCGGCTTAAAAGCACACCTTACGTAATTTTCTTTAAATGTTTATTTACAGCTCAGTTAACAAGATGTTGATACTGAAGTCGATGATGATATCACACCGACGGTTTGAAATGATAAGAAATAGAAAACTGACTTGCTAGACCGTGCGGAACATCTCTGACTGTGGCCGATATTAATTGTCTCACATAGCCAACCGGGGGATTAAACTCGAACTAAATTATGGTTGACTGCCGTCATTTTTAAATATTGTGGCGATTTGCTTGTAATATACGAGTGGTTCATGAAGCGTAACTATCATTTTTATTTGCGTTATTAATGTGAAATACATATTTTCCTACTTTATGAGCAAATTATGTTGTCATGGGTAGGGTATGAGTTCAGATACATAATGTTATTGACTTCTTATAAGACTTCTATTAACTATATTTAGAGTGGGAGATATGCCACCCAAGTTATTATATCACTTCTTCTAATAATAATTAAGACAATCTCGAAATGAATGATGGTTTCGTGAGTCTATTACAGTTAACTAAAGGGTGACCCATAAAAAACCGTACAGTTTTCTTTTTTGTAAGTATATTTTCATTAGTTTTTGTGCGATATTTTTTAGTTTTATACTTGACGTAGTTGAAGATTGAGGTCGTCGATACCACTCATTGAATTTGAATTCGCACCATCAGTGACGTTCATTTAACACCATTATTTAGGTCAATGGGGTTTCGTTATCCTTTGACACATATGACAGTGGCGTTTAGATAGGATTGAAAGTCGTTTTTCCTCTTTCCTAAATGTCTCTCAAAATGAAAATTAATCAATCCATAATTTTTTTGCGAATGTTCTTCCAAAGCTCTAAATCGCATAATTTGTAAGAAAAAGTACATCAGAGACGATGAAAACTCTGTAGGCATTTTTGATTTAAGTTGTAAAATCTGCATAATTTACAACTTAACTACCGAGTTTTCATCGACTCTGTACTTTTTGTTGCGAATTATGCGATTTAGAGCCTTGGAAGAAAATTCACAAACAATGGATGGATTAATTTTCATTTTCAAGGACATTTTGGAAAGAGGAAAGAACGACCTTCAATCCTGTATTAACGCCACTGTCATATGTCAACGGGTAACCAAACCCCATTGGCCTGAATAGTGGTGTTAAATTAAAGTCCTTAGGAAGGACACTGATGGCGCGAATTCAACTCCAATAAGTGGTATCGACGACCTCAACCTTCAGCTATGTCGAGTAAAAAACTAAAAAACATTGCACGAAACCTAACGAAGATATACAAAAAAGAAAACTGTCCGGTTTTTGATGGGCCACCCTTTTAGTTCTTGAAAGCATCGTTTTTCTACACCTATAATAATTGTACAATTTCTGTAAGTTACTGAATAAAAATTGCGGTTAGATATTTAATTTCTTTATTTGAAAATGAAAGCAAGAGGGCAACTCAGTGTTTCATGATTTCTGGTGCCAAAACTTCCGATATAAGCGAGAACACCAAACAAGAAGACAATGAACTAAAATAAAAAAAACGTCGATGGGTGGCTATTTAAGTAGTAAGAAGATGTAAATATATGCCAAAGAAAAACTTAACTGCGCATCTATTTTCATGGCAGTGAGCAACAACAAACTGTCATATTTAGCTAGATTTTTTCGTACTCAGTAGTCTATCATCCATTACCGATTTCTTTATGGAGGGTGGAGAGGTTAAAAATGGAGCAACATTCGCATGTAGTTAGTATTTATGTGGCTGGTTATTTTCTACACCGCTAAGAGAATATTTGGCAGCTAGTGATGTCTACGTTCCTTCGGCGTACGAATAGTAGGAAGTTGTCTGTTTGTCCATAGTCGTAATTTAATCACTAAAGAATTTCAGTTGGAGTGTTTCTGCAGTAATTAATTAACCAGTTAAATAGATTTCTTTATGTTGCGTAGCCAAACCGAGCATAATCCGCAATATCAGAAATAATACTATTATTTACAACTATTTCAGCTTATGGTAAATCCGCATTTACGATGCTGAAAATGAGAATAAGAACAGCTTAACTAAGATTTTATTTATTCCGCAACACATGAAAGACTATTTGTAAGAATGTGTTTAAATGTTTAATTAGCGCAAGCATGATGATTTGACATTAAACTAGCTTCAAGATAGAAATAAAAAAAAACAAGATCAGTCATGAACATCATTACGCTGGCCACATGTTAGAGGAATTTGCTTGAAATCTTGGATGATACAACCGATAGATAAATTATGATCGAGCGTAATCTTTTCGCTTAATTAAAATAGTTTCATTAATAATCATCCTGTAGTGCAGAGCACTTTCGTAAATAATTATTATCAATTCTATTATCAACAAGCTGGCTTATAATTACCATAATTTAATGCGTTAACCAATGCGTGGTAACCAATAAACTATGTTTATGTAATTAATAAATTTCGTCGTCTTCTTTGAAATTCTAATTTTTGAGGTCGCATACAATCAGGTAGGTATGCATTTTACGAAATTCTGATTTAAGAAGTCCAATAAAACTTGTGGGAAGGTATTATTTATTGTAATAATATCGTGTGGGAGGTAAAATTATTATTTATTTTCGTCCCGAGGCATCTATAATGAATTCGGCAATTCAAATTAATGCGGTCGCTGTAAATAATCATAACCGCCAAAAGAAACCTTCTTTGTTGAATATTTTGCCTAAAGCTACTGTTTAACATAATATTTAAAAAAGACGTAGTAAAGGTTTTGTGCCTAATCCTAGTTGCCACCAAATTATACCATCACGTTGTTATTTCAACATGCTCTCATTTTTGATTTTCTTTGATTTATCAAATTTTTAACCCCAAAGGCTAAATTCTATGCATTATACGATTTGTTCACATACTGTAGGTAGGTATGTATATTGTATAGGATGACTTGAGTCCAGATGGATAAAATTTAAAATTCCATACCCATCATCGGAGGCACAGGCATGATATGTGATTTTAGGTCAAATAATCAAACATAACACATTATGCATTATTCGTTAGTTTTTGAACGATATTTTTCAGTATTATACAGGACTTAGCTGAGGGTTGGAGGTCTCAGGATCGCCAATCTTCTTAAGAACTTAAATTTTACACCATCATTTAGGCCAATGGGGGTTTTGTCAATGAACAGTGGGGTTTAGACAAGATTCAACCCCATCATCCTTTTCTTTCTCCAAAATGTCCTTCACAATGAAAATCGCACGATACTAATCATTAGCCAATAGAAAAATTGATTTCTGTGTGTTTACCATGGCAACTCGAGGATTTCCTGGAAATTTTTGATACCTACCTAGACCAACCTAAACGAAATTAATAAGTGGAAATTTTTATGTCAAATTAAATGTCAAAAATCATTTCTATTAAATTTCTGTGGCTGTATCGTTGCTATTTTCTTACCGAATCTGCATTCGAGCATTAATTCATTTCCTGGAAATTTTAGTCGTGCATCCCAACAACGTAATCGGGCCCTCGTGTTCCACTCGGGCCGATTAATACGTTGTTGGAATGCACTCCAAAAATTTCCGGAAAGAATTAATGCTCTTATGAGATTATAAGTGAAAATCGCCCTCACTTTTTTATATCAACGGAAATCACCCGGGGTGATTTCCAGGAAATCGCCCTGGGTCGGGGTGATTTCCAGGAAAAAATCACCCTGGGTCGGGGTGATTTCCAGGAAATCGTCCCAGCAATTTTCAAGAGACGCGAATAAGCATAATTACGAAAGACTGAATTTACCTATTATTTCATACTGCAATAAATGCATGACTTTTTATTTAATTTATTTACTTCAGGCGATTTTCTGGCTGAATATCCCTTGTGTTTGGGATATTTAAGGAAATCTGCCCTTGCTGTCTGATACACGTGTTTGTTGCCCCAAGAAAACAGACCTCGCGCTACGCGCTCGGTTTGTTTTCGTTGCAACAAGCACTTGTATAACAGCGCGGGCAAATTTCCGGAAATATCCCTCACACGCGGGATATTATATACGAAAATCGCCCTCACTTTTTTATATCAACGGAAATCACCCGGGGTGATTTCCAGGAAATCGCCCTGGGTCGGGGTGATTTCCAGGAAATCGCCCTGGGTCGGGGTGATTTCCAGGAAAAAATCACCCTGGGTCGGGGTGATTTCCAGGAAATCGTCCCAGCAATTTTCAAGAGACGCGAATAAGCATAATTACGAAAAACTGAATTTACCTATTATTTCATACTGCAATAAATGCATGACTTTTTATTTAATTTATTTACTTCAGGCGATTTTCTGGCTGAATATCCCTTGTGTTTGGGATATTTAAGGAAATCTGCCCTTGCTGTCTGATACACGTGTTTGTTGCCCCAAGAAAACAGACCTCGCGCTACGCGCTCGGTCTGTTTTCGTTGCAACAAGCACTTGTATAACAGCGCGGGCAAATTTCCGGAAATATCCCTCACACGCGGGATATTATATACGAAAATTGACCCATCCCTTAATTTTTGCCGAATTTTCTTTCAGCGCCATAAATTGCATAATTTACAACTATATAAATGCATAGGGATGATGGAAATCTTGGATACCTATTTTAACTTCTACGCTTTGCGGAGAAAGTTAATAAAATCGATAGAAAAATCGAATCGATAAAAATATAAAATCTTTGCGTTTTAGGGTCCTGGGAATCCGAGAAAGTGGTTGTTGAAAATGAAAGATGTAAATGCATTTTGTCTTATTTAAACCGGAATACGAAGACCTTTCTGATGTTGACAATATTTTTCAAAAACTTGTTTCGGATGGTTAAGTGAGAGTATAACTTAAAATTGTGAAATTTGATATACCAAAAAGATACTTGCAGTGGGTCGATTGCTTCTAAAATCTTTTCGGCTCTTCAACGAGTAATACTGCTCTTCGTCCAAAATTTCAGCCAAATCGGTCCAAGGATTTGGGCTGTATCGTGTTTTAAAAGTAGGTACGTTAAAAAATCTCGAATTTTGAGTATTTTGTCAAAAGGGTACTAAGAGTGAATACATCTGTTCTTTGCAAGCAGAATTTGAAGACCTGTCTTATGGTCATGTCAAAAATGGGAATTTGTATTTAAAATTTCAAAGTTGGCTTCAAAAGCTTTCAGATCTAAGTTAGATCAAAAACTTAGCATAAACATCGCCTTTATTGTTCAATACATGTGTAATACTTAACAATTGCGAGTGGGTTTAATTATTGATTATTCAAAATAAACATAGTAAACAACTAAGTACTTGATTTCCTGAAATGATAAATGATTCTGATTATCTAGGTAATTGATTCTTGCAAAATTCATAAACAAATTTCAAATTAAGTTTCTAGGTGCGCGCATCTCAACACATAGTATCCCCATAATAGAGCATCATATGCACATGCCGGACCAGGTCAATCATCCCATCAAAAGAATGAACTAATGAAGGTAGGAAGTTTTCGGGGGAAGTCATGTAGAGCTCTTCATTCGAATTCATCTATAATTAATTGGCCTAATTTCAGAGCACTTTTGAGAAAATCGTGATTGCGTTGTGGCAGTATGGTAACCGATGAGGTTTATCCGAGGTGCGACTATTGCTAGTTGAAACTTTAAGCTAGGTTGCAGAATGCCTATCTACCAAATTTCAGCAAAATAGGTACAGTAGTTTGGGCTGTGGTGTGTTTACAAACGTACGCCCGAACGTACGAATACAGGGTGAGTCTGAAAGACTCCACATCCTTTATACCACAGAATCTACTGTTCAAATGATGAAGCTTGGTGAAAAAATTATAGGTCAATTGTGATTCCTCTTGATGTTATAAGCCGCCAAAGATCTTCATTTTTAAACCTTCTTTTTAAATATCTGTCGAAGTGTGTATCGTAGGATTTTGAATTTTTGCACAGCATTGTTGCAGACCAAGATGCAACTACTGATGGTACTTAAGACATTATCCAAAAAGCGGATCCCTGTTATACAGGGTGGCCCCAATGTTATTTGCCCTTGAACTTTTTTATGTTTGCAAATATTGCTAATTTGCCTATGCGGCCGTATGCCCCGTTCAATTCTAAAACTTTTTGGGCTCTTAAAATTTTTCGAGGAAGCTAACCACTCACGAGAAAAATTGAAAAAACCGAAAACATGATGCAGCTAATCACCTTAAAACCAATGATGAGTCTACCTCATAAAAAAGTGAAATTACCATCAATGTTTTTTCTTCAGTTGTGAGCATTGGTTCTGGGCACAGATGTAGGACAACACCTTCAATGCAAAAAAACAGTTGAAATGTGATGCGTGTCAACGTACACTTTGATTTTTATTGAAATTGTAGGTTTATCACGATGATCATGTTTTCGGTTTTTTCAATTTTCCTCGTGAGGTTAGTTTTTTCGAAAAATTTTAAGAGCCATAAAAGTTTTAGAATTGAACTGGGAATACGGCCGCATAGGCAAATTAGCAATATTTTCGAACGTAAAAAAGTTCAAAGGCAAATAACATCGAGGCCAGCCTGTATAACAGGGATCCGCTTTTTGGATAATGTCTTAAGTACCATCAGTAGTTGCATTTTGGTCTGTAACAATGCTCTGCAAAAATTCAAAATCCTACGATACACCTTTCGAAAGGTATTTAAAAAGAACGTTTAAAAATGAAGATCTTTGGCGACTTATAACATCAAGAGGAATCACAATTGGCCAATAATTTTTGCACCAAGCTTCATCATTTGAACAGTAGATTCTGTGGTATAAAGGATGTGGAGTCTTTCAGACTCACCCTGTACATCATGCATACAGACACATTCCAAAAGGATTTTCCTAAGTTCGCGAGACGTATAGATGGTCTTACATCGAATTCGAAATTTTAGTTTTTTGAAATTGTGGACTTGGGGGGGTTAAAATTAAGGAATGGATTAATTTTCATTTTGAAGGACAGAAAAAGACAGACTTCTATCCTTTCTAAACAACACTGTCATTTGATAATCGGTAACACAACCCCATGTGCCTAAATAATGGCGTTAAACAAAAGTTCTTAAAAAATCTAATTGGTGATGGAAAACCCCGAAACATAAACCAACGAAGATACATGGAGAAGGAGAATAAAAGTTACCGGTTTTTTTGGCCCACCCGTTAACTATCTTTGCAAGTGTTAGAATTAGAAACAGATCTAGTGCAGAAAAAATAGTGGCCAGTTGTTGAAGAAGAAAATCCACTATTATTAGTATATTATTAAACGTGCACATTATTATGAAGGCCATCATTCACGCGGTTGAGTTTAGAAACCGAGCGTAGCGAGGGTTGTAAACAACCAAGTGTATAATGGTCCATAATGTGCGAGTTAAATACGACGTTTTATCCACGATTATTGAAATATCCAAGATTATTGAAATTCTTCAAAAAATTTTATCACTTTATTTTTATAGACCAGGCTAGTTTTGAGTTTCGCGACTTGTTAGAAGCAAATCGGATAACATTTTGACGACAAGTGTTTCTAGACTAATTGGACCCTGCTGAATCCGAAAATCACTGTCGGCACTTCGAAAATAGCATGAAAATTATACAGTTTTCGACTAAAGACGTGGTATACAAAATTAAAGATAGCTTCTTTCTCTACAAGAAAGACCATAATGATTTTTTTCGTACGGACGACGGTTTACCCAGCGCGGGCAAGAAAGTTGCGCTCGCCGCGCGGCTTTCGCGCTCAACGATTATTTAATCAAAACACTTGTTTCTTAATTTTTATGGAGTTTTTCAATATATTTCACCAATATCCACCTAAATACATGTGATTAGTAAGATATTCACAATTTATTTCCCTTTTTAACCTCCCCACTCCACTTCACCACTTAAAAAAAAGGGAGGTTACTGCAATCACTAAAATTTTCGAATTCGAGACAACACCAGATCTTCAAGTTTTGAGGTCTCAGGCACTCAAAAAACTGGTTTTTTAAAATGTGTCTGTGTGTATGTACGTACGTACGTTCGTTTGTAATCACGCCACAGCCAAAACTACTAGACCGATTGGGCTGAAATTTGGAACATAGGCATCTCGTAACCTAACTTAGATCTGAAAAGCTTTTGGAGCAAATCGTGTAACTGGAAATGCCATTTTGACACATCAACTTTTAAATTTTAAATGCAAACCCCCTTTTTCACGTCACCAAGACCTTCAAATTCTGCTTCTAAAAATGTATTCATTCTTAGTGCCCTTTTGACCAAAAATAAAAAAAAAATTGATTTTTATCGGACTTTAAAATCGCGGTACAGCCCAAGCCCCTGAACCGATTTAGCTGAAATTTTGCACATTGGGATTGTATTACACGTCGAAGAGCTGAACAAATTTTGAATTCAATCGACTCACGGAAAGTGCCGTTTTGGCACACCAATTTCCAAAGGACCCCGCACACTTCTTATGGGAAATTTAGATCGATAGATTTTTTTTATTTTTTAATATGTTGTAGCCAGAGCGATGCTGATTAAAACGTCTCACGGGCGCAACCTTGTGGGGCCCACGGTTTGGCCGTTAGAGCGCCCCAAAGACAGGGCCGAACTCCATTGCTCACCATTGGCATCTCTTAACCGGTAAGAGATACGAGGTCGGTTAAAAAAGATAAAAGTTGCGCTATTTTTTTGTGATTAAGAATCTGAAGAGAACTCCCCGATATCTTGACTCGTTAATGAGTTATTCCGAAAAATCTTAAAATTTGTAATATTTGCGAATAACTCGAAAACGGATGAAAATAACCAATATGTTTATAGGACAAAAAACGTTCCCTTATGAATTCTACATTACGCTAGCTAAAAATATACAGGGTGTTCCATTTGGAAAAGTTGAGAAAAATGGCTTCAAAATTCTCTAATTTTGAAAATAAATTTTGAGCACCCTGTACATAGCGTAACAACTAAAATTGAATCAGAGCTGTTTTCAAGCCTCTGCAATAAGGTCTTCATCTTATTTTCTTATGAAAGCTGTACCTGCGTAAATGGAGGATTTTTTAGCAGAATGATGTAAACTCCTATTTTTTTGAAAACATTTTTTTACTCCCAAACCAGAGGTTCAAAAGCCGTAATATTTCAGGGATGAATAAAGGCTCCTAAGGGGGTTGCAAATATGCTAAAATATACCGGGCATTCCATTTAAAAAAAGTCGACTTTTCCTCTTCAAAATTTTTCTTACCACCCTGTATAATTAAAAATTTTTTCCTGAAATGCACCTTCATTAACAGTTTAAGTATGTACCTGCATGAAATTCCTAACTTGGATAGTTTAGGCGCTATGGAAGCCCGACGCACGGTTGCAGGACCCTGTATAACCCCTTTTAAAAATGTACATAAGTAAGTTAAGTCCTCTTATCAAAGATCGTCATTTGTTTTTCTATGTACATGACAAGAGAGTTTGGCAAAATATCTACCAAAGACTTTTTGAGCGAAGGCTTTAACTTCAAAGATAACTGAGATATCGATTTTTTAATTATTTGCCTCGTGGAGTTCGGCCCCACAAGGTTGCGCCCGTGAGACGTTTTAATCAGCATCGCCCTGGCTACAACATAGTAAAAAACAAAAAAGATCTATCGATCCAAATTTCCCATAAGAAGTGTGCGGGGTCCTTTAAAATTATTCCCTCATTTAACCATTAAAAACTAGTTTTTGAAAGATTTATTGTCACCATCAGAAAGGTCTTCAAATTCTGATTTTAAATAGGACAAAAGTAATTCGCATTTAGCGCTGTTTGGTTCAAAAAATCGAAATTTTATAATAACAGTAAAAAAATACATTATAGCCCAAATTACTGAATCGATTGGGCTGAAAGGTACATGGAGATTGGAAAATAGAGAAAAAATTCTTTCTCATTAAAAGAGAGCGGGCTGACAGTGGATGACATAAAGTGGCAGTTATTGTTAAAAAGCTGTCAAAAGATTAACCTTAAAGGGAACATATTGTCAAATGTGATGGGTGATGTCCGAGGTGACGTCGGTATTTGTCAGAAAATTGCGAAATTAGTCACAGATGATAAGGATAAAAAAAATTCTGTTGAATTGACTACTCTATCTACACAGAATACAAAGATCCACGCGTTGGGGAGGTTCCAGCCGCTTCTCTGCTGCATTTTTTCAATGTGCAAACGCTGTTTTCTATTTTGACTATAGGTTACTTTTGAGGTGCGTATTTTGCAAGGGGCGCATTGGATAGCGTTTTGTCAAGTACTTTTTGATTAATTGAACCCTGTTGAGTCCGAAAATCACTGTTTTCATTTCGAAATCTTGACCAGAAATGCTTTATTCAAGATGGCACCATCCAAAATACCATCCTAATGGGAAAATAGCTTTCAGCCGATTTGGCTGAAATTTTGATATGTTGTAGATCTCGACTTGCTGATCAAAAGTTATCATCAACACAAAGCAATCGTATGGACGGTTCTTGCTACAGAGGCCTGAAAATCAAGTAGAAACTATATCTGAGCTTGGAAGCCACCTTGACTAACGTACATCCTCTCAAGATTTTGAAATTTAAACAGTGATTTAAGGATTCAACAGGGTTCAATTATTCAAATAATGCTTGTTGTCAAAATGTTATCCGATCTGCTCTTTGTTGTAGCGCACCTCAAAAGAAACCAACAATGAAAGACAGAAAACGGCGTTTGCACATTGAAAAAGCGGAAATAAAATGAGAATATCTTACTAATCCCATGTATTTAGGTGAATATTGGTGAAATATATTGAAAAACTCCATAAAAATTGTAGAGAATAAAGTTATCTTAAATTTTGTATACCACATTTTTGGTCGAAAACGGTATAATTTTCATGCTATTTTGGATATAACGATCTGCCTTGAGCGCCATCTAGAATTGCGGACTTCCGTTTAAGATTTCGAATTGCCGACAGTGATTTTCGGATTCAGCAGGGTCCAATTAGTCTAGAAACACTTGTCGTCAAAATGTTATCCGATTTGCTTCTAGCATAATTTAGAAAGCGTTTTTTGAAATTCTAGCCTTGTCTATTATTGTATAAACACAAACTAACAAAAACAAAATGTTGACATATGATAAGAACAGCTTGATGCTTGATCTACTTTGGCACACTTTCGCTTGATTTTGAAACGTCATGATGTTCATTGGATAGGCAGCCAACATTACAGGTGCTGTGAAATAATGTGACAGAAGCGTGACTTATGACCATAAGTCACGGTGTATTTTATGAACAGGATTATATATCCACAGTTACGTACATAACAATGGCATTAGTTAATAATCGTGGACGAAATAATTAAAAGGACAGTGTCTACAATGAATCAACAGGTGTGGAGAATGCAAGTTGTTATATGTAGTTTACCCTACCTACTTACCATAAAATTGGAAAGTTTTTTCTCACCATGTAAGACCACCGTATTCATGATTGTTCTTTACTTATAAAGTGTGATATATGGCAAAATCTGCAAGCTCTCGCTGTGCCCTTAGCTGGTGTGTGTTATTATAAATAAATCTGGCTGCTTCAGTTGCAGTGGAAGTTCTTTGCGATTATTCATTATACGGTGGCCGGCGGCATATTTGATGGTTGATGGTCCGGCAGCATCTCCACCGGTGTTGGTAATCGCAGCAATAACCCAAGGCCCGAGGCCAATCCCGTCGTCTGAGTACGGGTCAGCGACTTCAGTGTTCACGTCGTCCTTAAATTCGCGCACTTGTTGACTGTTCGGTTTACTACACCGCCGCTTCTTCTCACGCTCCTCCTACGCAAGGTCAAGAATCTTTAACGATTATATTATCACAGCGCTACTCGATTTTATGAATGCACTGTAAAAGAGATTGTATCTTCTCTTTGGAGCTATCCGCACATAACGCCAGAGTGTTTACAGACGTTTCTTGCTGGCTGTAGTGTCGATTACAAATTAACGAGCATTCCTAGCGAAATATCTTGATTATAATAAATAAATTAACTACGATCCTATTGTGATCAAACAAGCAGTTTTAAAGCTGTTTTTAACTTTCAGTCACGTACTTTCGATTTCTAATTTGGTAAATCTTTGTTCTCTGCAAAGTACATACTTAAAGAGACTTGATTTACCTAATCGAATTTTTACGTGAGGATCTGCATTTTATTTGGGGTAACAACCTGATTGACATTAAACGCTTTTCAATTAGTCTTCGTAACTTTCGGGCAGAGCAAAGGGCAGAGTCAAGATTCAAAAACGCAAGATAAATGTATAAATTGACTAATTTGTTGATCGACAACGGTGAATTATTCTTTCTTGTAACAAAATCTCGTAGCTGAATGTAAGGGCACTTTGGACGGCCCAATGCATCAGAAAAACATCAGATTTGCAACAGAATAAAATAAGGCGCGGCTGGCGAGCGGGCGCATCCACCATTTCTAAACCGCTGGGTTTCTGTTAATTTCTGCATTGCAGCAGTATTTAGACGAAATACGGGTGACTCCCGCGGACATTCAAAAAACCAAGATGAAACCTTATTTAGACTGATTAGGACACTATATTTAACATGTCATAGAAAATCCCCAAGAATCCTGCGACGGGTTTAGCCGTAATAGCCAAAAGTCAGGAACATTAAAATACACACCCGTAATCATTGTACACACATACCTATTTGTTTCTGTTGTCAATTAGGCATTTAATGCTTCCTTTTGTCTGTTGTTTTTATTTTTATTTTTATATATCTAAGTATATTTTATTGTATACGTCTAATATGTTCTCTTTATTGTTTATTTTGACTGGCCACATAAATTATATTCTTTTATACAGTGTGTCTTATTTTAACTGGAACCACCCAAATATTTCTTTTAATTTTAACCGAATCAATGCGTTCTTTTTTTCTACATGTAGAGCTCTAAAATCTGCACCTGCGTGATACTTCACTATTTTTATAAACCAAAATCCCAGCCTACTGCGATTTAATAAAGACGCCAAAATGACAAAATCGTATTAGGCATTTTTTTTATCGAAAAATCTTATAAGGAAAAGTTGCTCAATATGGCTCCAAATGGCTAAATTCGAAATTTCAGGAAAAAATAAAAATGTTGAATTTCTTGAGGAAGAATCACAAAATAACGAAAATTTCAATATTTTTGCAACATAATGGGTGCTGTGAAATAAAAAAACAATTGAAATGAATTGATTTGACATTTGCTATCGGCTATGGATGGATAAAACTTAACAATCGCAGAAAAAGTTAAAATTACTAAAATAGTGTTTCTCTTAACAATTTCAAGGGAAACAATCTGTTGCAGTGTGCCACAAACGGCAAACATATGCGCTTCCATTGTTTTTTTATTTCACATCACCCGTTATGTTGCAAAAATATTGACGTTTTCGTTATTTTATGATTCTTCCTCAAGAAATTCAAAATTTTTATTTTTTTCTGAAACTTCTGATTTAGCCATTTGGAGGGATTTTGAGTAACTTTTCTTTATAAAATTTTTCGATAAAAAAATGCCTAATACGATTTGGTCATTTTTGGTCTCTTTATTAAATCGGTGTAGGCTGAGGTTTCGGTTTATAAAAAAAGTTGACTATTACACAGGTGCAGATTTTGGAGCTCTACATGCAGAAAAAAAGAACGCATTAATTCGGTTAAAATTAATCGAAATATTTGGGTGGTTCCAGTTAAAATGAGACACACTGTATATACAGGGTGATTCTGGTATGCAGTCATTAATTTTCAGGGGTGATTCTACGTCGAAAAATATGAAGAAATCACCCCTGAAAATTAATGACTGCATACCTGAATCACGCTGTATATGCAAAAAAAGTGGTAAAAATATCTATCTATCTATCTATCATATTTAATTTAGCTTCCACAAAAAAAATTACACGGAATGCGCCCGAGCGACCAGCCGATCGAATAACGAATAACTGAGATATTTGCAACTCAAAGTTTTTGACATTTCTTTATTTTCGGGTACTTTCAGTTTTCCTTTAGGCCTCCAAGGGAATAGGCATGAACTCCACATGGACCTGCGTCGACCTTGTAAGTTTCATCAAACTCCCTGGAAAGTTAGAGTGAAGAACCTTTTCGATCGGTCGGTCGCTCTTAACAAGCCAACTGCAAAAGAAAACCAACATTCTACTCTGATTCGTTGGTTAAATAGTGTAGGCAAATTTGAAAATTTGCATAGCCTACCAGGTTTTTTGCCCATTACGGCTAAACCTGTCGCGGGTTCTTGGGGTTTTTCTATGACACGTTAAATAGAGTGTCCTGATCAATCTAGAGAAGGTTTCATCTTGGTTTTTTTAATGCCCGGGGCAAACCCTAATTGCACTGTACTATACAGGGTGATTCACGAAGATCGTTTATTAGAAACTTTTGAGGATCCACTTGTAAAAAACTGTAAACTTGTAAAAAACTGAATGAGAATGATTTATATTCAACTAGAGATAAACATGTATTGGAAATACCATCACATACCTCTGCATTTTTTGAAACAAAAATTGAAAAATATGTTAATCGAAAAGCCTATTATGATTTTAAACAATTTCTTTGTGATGTAATTACCGTTTAGTGTTTAGTGTTCGACTGTGATATACGTATGTTATTTGTTACTTTTATGCTTATTCTAAGCACTATGGTTATTGGTTACACCAGATATTTTTGACGTTACCCATATCATGTGTAATGATCACGTCGGTAATAAACTTAATTATTATTATTATAGTAGAATTTTGAAATTTGGTAGTAATATTCTCAAGCCCCCAGCACATCCGGTTTTACCGGAAGTGACCGCCATCTTTGTTATTTTAAATAGAAAGCCCTCGTTTTAATTTTAGATTCGGATTTGTCTCTTAATTGTGGGTTTATCGCACCTACGTTTTGCCACCTAACTCTCACCGTTTTTGACACATGTCAAAATTTGTATCTAAAAATTGATTTGCAATGCGTCTATTAAAAAAAGTCTTGAGTTTTCAACGTAAAACCAACCCCTAGGCTATTAACAACCCCTAACTCTTTGCAAGCAGATAAATACATTTTATTTATTTTTTCTGGAATCCTATTGATTTATTTCTGAACAAACGAATTCAGTAAATACGCAAGGAGTTATGTAACATCGGAGAAATAAACGCGCACCCCTGTAAATCATAAAGGTGTGAAATCATGATTGGTTGAAAACATGAATCTATAAATCGACGCATTTTTTGAACGATTCGGATTAAGGTGGTGAAATTGAAGTAGGGGGTTGGAGTTTAGGGGTTGAAACGTTCATGAAGCCCTGTAATTTGACACAGAGAAGTAATACCTATCTTTTGTGAAACTCTGAGGTCTTGTTACATACTGCATCTTCGAGAAAGGAGGAGGGAATTTTAGGAGAAATTTAACGTTGGAAACTCGAATTTTCACTAAATAATGTAGGGTTGAAATCGAGGTTGAATTCCAGTGGATAGCTTTCTATTGATGGTACAAAAAAGGTTTTAATCATCATTCGCGAAAAGCGACGCTTAATTAAGGTGGTACAACCCCTAGCATGCCGAAACACAAAAATGCGAGAACTCAAAAACCGTTTAACGTATCAAGGCTGGTGTGTTAATTTACAGCGACACACACATTTTGGTCAACTTTTGAGTCTTCAACCTTTAAAATCAACCACTAGGCTACCTACTAACAACCCCTAAGCCCTAGAAAGCGGAGTAAATCCATTTTTTTTTTCAGGCTTTTTTGCAATTTTTCTGCAATTCAAAGTAATTTTCATTAATTTTAACCCATCAACAATTTTTCAAACCTTTTCATGATGTGTGAACTCTAAAAAAGCTAAACTTGCGCACACTGGTTCTTTTTCGTGTAATTTTCTTTAGTCCTAACTCCTACTTAACCACAATTCATTTTCACCCCTCTTGACTTTTCGTGCCCCTTCACAATTTTCAGCCCCCAAGCGTTAATTTTGTAAAATTCGTGCAATTTTGTCTTTTTTCGGTAATAAAATTTTACTCATATGGATTGTTTGCCTTTTTCACTTTTTCGACCCCGTTCGCAATATTTCAAGCCCCAGAAGCCAAACTTGCATAATTGGCTTATTTTCGTGTTATTTTCTGTAATTCTACTTAATTACGATTAACTCTCATCCCCTTTTATATAAAAAAAATATAATAAATTGAACTCATTTGGATTCGGTTTACCTTTCACAATTTTTCAGCCTTTGCAATAGGTAAGTATACAGTATGCCTATATACTCTCCAAAGTGTCCATAGGGATTTCGCCTGAGGCGCCATTTCGGTTACATATTACTTTCTACAGATTTATAGAAGAGACGGCAAATCGGTAAAATACGACCCCAGCAATTTAAGGGGGGGCTTGGCCTGCTATTAAGAAATTCTCGGCCTGCTTCTGTAGCATCAGCACGCCCCTGCTCTCCCCTACAGAAATATGTTATCCTCTTGGACCGACTGCAATAATAGGCAGATTAATGAAGATTGAAGAGATTATACAACAAGTTGTTACAAAAATAAAATCCAGGGAACATTATGTTTACTGAAGCACGCTTGATTACAAATATGGTATTTCTCAAGAACACTTTTTCCCATCAAACGTCCGACGAAGAGTTCGCGTTGCCAAGAAAAGTAAAGTAATGGGTCGAACAGCGATTACATTAAGGATCGTCCTCATCAATTTATTGCCACCGCTATTTACCGAACAGGTAACTCCTTCTTTAGTGTGATTTATCACTAAGTCAGTCTCGTCTTAATTCCTACTTCCATTTTTTGTTAAACTAAAAGCATTCATTTTAAGCAATTATTATTAAATACCGATTACCTGCTATATCTCTGGAAGCACTTCGACCCGAAATAATAAGTCGCCCCAGGGTACATTCGACTTAAAAAGCTCTTAGTTAATGATAATATTTATTTCTAAAATTGTCACGAACTACGAAATACATTTTTAAAATTTTTGTTTTCCGTGTTGAAAACTGTTGGAGTAATAAATAGTGCGTAGCATTTAGGATCCAGGATTGGGCACGCAGAGGTACATCGACAAAAAATAATACCAACCATTTAATAAATGGACAGTTTTGACACTAATAATCAGATTTTAATGGGTGTCAAACGGATCTGTACGTAAATGAATATCAATTAGTTGTTTATTGATTGGATGGAAAATTAAGTTAGTCGTTGGGTTTGGCTTGATTTGTTAACAGTTGATAAGCTTTAAAGTCTGTGAGTGGGTGTGTAACAGTCACAACCGCAGGCTAAGAAAAGAGGCGTTGGAACATGCTTTAAAGTCAATCTAGATCTAGTACAGCGAAGTTAATAATTTATACAGAAAAATATGAATAATTTAAGCAACCATATTAAGAGATGCCATTCAATTTTTTTAAATAATTTATTACCTACACGTTCACAGTTTAATGTTAAACTTATTAGTTGTACAGGAAATGTAAATGAAGCAATATCACAGCGCGTTATTAGTTTCTTCCTGGACTATGCAGTAAGGTGGTGTTTTTAGGTATTATTTTATGAATGGGCTGAATGAATGAAAACTAATTTGCCAACTTTTTAAATTGAACAGTAGACTACATATTTATTGAAAGGGTTTCTTCATTTGCACGATAAATTATTTAGTCGGATGACTGTAAAGACTTTGAAAATGGTGTAACATATACCTAGAGGTTTGGACCTTCACGACTTCCCTCGAGTGTAATAAGCAGACATCATGCAACCAACTTATGATGCCTAATAACGGGATCATTTTGTAAATATCCTCAATCTTGCGAAGCTAAGAAAAAACAAACAGTTTTGTATGTGCGTCTAATTACTTTGCTAAATGTAGAGGTAAACCAGTTGCTCGCAAATATAATTCGTTAATGATAACTTGATAAAAATTGTTTTACATTGGAGCATGCAAGGTTTAACGAAAAAATAAAAAAATCAGATGCTTTAGACGAGGCAAGTCATGTTTTAAAAGCGAGTTAAATAAAGTACCATGCAGCGATGCCATAATGTACGTAGGTGCAAATTATTGAGTTTTATAACACTATAACACGCAATCTAAGTGGCAAATTAAGCTAAACTCATTGTAACATAAAATATTCTACTTTAACAGCCATTGCGAGCAAGGTACTCGTGCGATGCACACCAATAATGTTAAATTGACAGCTAATACTTACAAGTTGTATTATATCAAAGCTTTGTAATTGTTTGTTGACAAGAACCAACA
This sequence comes from Pycnomerus fuliginosus, assembly GCA_963924575.1. Classification (NCBI taxonomy): domain Eukaryota; kingdom Metazoa; phylum Arthropoda; class Insecta; order Coleoptera; family Zopheridae; genus Pycnomerus; species Pycnomerus fuliginosus. The sequence goes on along the minus strand of OZ004618.1, from coordinate 30,594,898 downwards.
ATAATGCACAGTTATACAATTAAGCGGCTGGAAATTTATCATAAATCTGAAGAAATAATGTAATTTCAACATAATAAATATAGTATATCTTAAAGCTAAAAAAGTATCACAACCAACTTCTGCCGGTTATTATTGTTGATATTGTACACGCCCCCAGGTAAAGTGTATAAATTACTGGAAATGCTAGGGTAGCAAAACGTTACTGAAGATAATTCTATAATCTTCCGTTTTATTTTACTCCAGGAAAGGCCCTCAAAATTGCAACATAAAAGGCACAAAAAGCGAGGTGTACACATCAGTCACGAACGCCCCCGAGCAAGCGTTCTTGTACGTTGAAATTATGAAATAAAACCGCATTAGAGCTAAAAATTATAAAAACTTTTGATACCCCTAAGCCCATACTATTATCCTTTAAAATAGATCATAATTATAGTGGGTGGAAAAATTTAGAAGTGAGCTAGGAGGGTATTAGAAATTTCAGGTAGATAATGTTCCTGAAACATTTAAATCTGAAAATTTATGACACCTTAAAAACCACATGATTAATGCGAGATAAATTAATGTGACAAGAGTTGATTTAGATTTAGAAAGTTTAATAAAATTGTCTCCTCGTTTTCCTGACTCCTAGAAGGTGTGTGTCGGAAATTGAGAAACCCTATCATTTTTTTAAAGTAATTTGAAACAAATTTTGTTCAGTTTATGAGCTATAAAGCAGAGTCTACATCTAACAGAAGTGGCAGATGCTTTCAAAACATTGATTTATAAAACTGGAAACGCAGAAGATATTCCCAGAGAATTTGTAGACTTTTATTTTAATCTTGTCTAAATTAGCTAACAGTATGAGGTCGTAAAGTTGCTTATAAATTGATTTACGTGAGAAGAATCCGAAAAGTAAGAACAGATCTCGTTTTTACGTCAGCAGCGAAATCCTTAATGATCCATTTGACGTTGCCAACTCCAAGATTCTTGTCCAGTAGCAATTTATTGATAAATATTTGTACACATTTGATAGCTGGTAGCTCCCCACACATAAATACAAATACAAAACTCAATATGGAATTATAAGGGCCGAAGTAGTAAAGTGGCACTTTTTCGCTTATTATGGGCTAAGGTTGATGTCTCGCTAATTTCATTCTTCTTTTTTTGCACTTGTCTCGAGTCTCGACTCTAACTTCAAACATCGAATTTCAAATAGTTAGGTACCTACTTACCTACTCTGCTCTTGCAGTCATTGTTATCAAAATAACGTGCGAAGAAAATAGCGTGTATGTATATGCGAAAAGTTATGGCATGAAAAAACGCAAGCAGTAGTTAGTTTCACCATTATCTCGCTAATTGTTCCAATTAAGGGCAGAACGAAACAAATTGTAAAGTATCGTCTTCGATCGAGAGTAAACGCAACAAGTTGAAGAGCCTCACCTCCTTTTATGTTCCCATACTTCTAAGTAATGAGGCATTTTCTTTACAAAAGTGCCTTAAAATTAATTTCCTGCAGTAGAGCAAAAGTCTTATTAATAACAGAAAAGAACGAAAAAGGGAGCAAGTTATAGCCGAACCACACATAAGGATGACATTATGCTTAGAGTTGGTTGGTAGCCTTTGAAGTGATTTATAGCAGCGACTTTCAACGCTGTTGGATACAAACAGGGTCGTTAGGTTTATTAGTGTTTGTAGGCTTTTTTAACTGCAGCATTTTGCCGCTTGTATTTTACCCATTTATGCAAGTAAAGATTTCAGTTTCGAGATTAAACACGGGTATCACGCTGACAGAGGGAATCTTCTCTGTCGGACTGAAATATTTTTCACTGGCTACTGACTGGATTAAAGTGGATGCAAAGTTAAGGTCTCCCACAATTTTATTAAGTAAACTCTTATCGTTAAACGTTATACACTTCAGTAATTCAGATTTTTAATTAAGTATGCAAATTTTAGTGTCTTGAATATCTAAATTATTGTTGATATGGTTGTAAATTGGTATATTAAACGGTGGTTGTTGATTTACAATATTGTAGCATTCCACAATCATTAAATGAAATGCAAAAAATATTCCGTGGAACAGAATTGAACCACAAGCATTTGCATTACAAACAATGAACTGGAATTTACTCTGAGACAGTGCCAGATAAAAAATTATAAATAAATACAGGTGTGGTATCATAACGTCCTTGCATGGTCGCCTGGCTCTTACGTAAACACTAACGCTTTTTTATAAGCTATTCAATTGAGAGTTAATTGAACAACTAATAGGTAGGTAACAATCCTACGAATTAAAATTGATTAATGGCAAATTCTGTGCAAGCGAAAAATTGATTTCGATAATATAATATTTATTGTTGCAATTATTAAAAATAACTGGAATTAGGTTAACTATTCGTTTAGTTACGTGATTGCCACTGTATGACTAAAGGCGTCCATGGTGAATGAAATTTCGACATCTGGACATGAGTGACATTGAATAACGGTTATTTCTCAAGTTGAGTTGAATATTAAACTGATGTGTGCATAAAGATTTAATAAGTGATTCTAATTTGTTCCAGGTTAACAAACGACAACAAACTGAGCATCTAATTAACTTGAGTAATAGTAACGTTCAATTAATTTGCATTGAATTCAATAGTATACAAGCGCACCATACAATACCGACGATTATGCTCAATTGATCGTAAGTACATAATAAATAGTGACTGGTCTGTTATCATAAGTGTCAGACGTAACAACAATTTTATTAAGTCATGGTGTGGCAGATTATCTCAAACTCTGGGCGGCGATCTTAGATTCTCTATACGTCCTACAACAATAACCTGTGTTAACATCAACAAAAATTATACCTATCTTCCATCACAGTGCAGCAAATGGCTTTTTCAATTCATAAAATAACGCTGTGGGTATAATACGTAAATTGTGGATATTTTTGCGGTAAACGCAGGTGTGCAATACAAATAATATCAAGTTGTGAACGTGATATTTCAAACATGTTTGTCACAATTTTCTAAAAAAATGAAGTTATGATCGGTATAAGGAATATGGAAAAAATTATAACAAGTGCAAGGATCTTGTCGCACATGTCTTTAATGGCGACAAATGTTCCTGTTGCGGCAATTACACTCTATTGACATCTATAATCATATGAAGAATTACAAGATATTCACTCATAATAATAAATTTTACTCTGTGCCGGCACTCTGAATTCAGAATTATTGTTCTGTTCCGTTCCAGCTCATAAATTCTCTGTGGAGTTAATTTGCACTTGCCGCCTGCGTTATTAATTACCAATATTACCGAAAGTTCATAATTATTGCTTCTGTAGTTTGATATGTAGCACAGCCACAGTGTTTCTCAAACTGTGGAATAGGAAATGTCGGAGGGGATGGTCTTTTGAATACCTACGTTCTTTATATAGCAAAGTTTTGTTGATATAATAATTATTGAGGCAAAACGAGTAATTCTTCTATGTGATCACTGATCAGTTACTTAGTTTCGATCAAGACGTTGTTTAATCACTTTAATAAAAGTATAGCAGTCGGAAATCATTTCTCAACTCGTTCGCAGACGTGCAATAATAAGCTATAATGCGGGTTAGTCTAATATGTTGATACACATAAGGATTGAATTATAGAAGGTAGAATAATAATGTGAACATTGAAGATCGATTGAAGAAAAAAAATATTTCCCAATACAATTGTCCTCCCCTGATTTTATTTTCTGCCGATTAAAATTGATCTTCTGGTTAGGAAAACATCAAAATTAAAATCAGATTTTGTTTTATCTTAAGAAATAAGCTAAATAATAAGTAAAGTACGATATTCATTAGTAATACGACGAGTAGTCTCTTGATTGCCGCGGGTTTTGACGTCCGAATGTTTGTCAACTACGAGTCAAAATGGTAGATTTTTTTAGGCTAAGACGAGAGCTTGCGCGAGTCCTCTTTGGCCGAAAAAAATCTACCATTTGACAAGTAGTGCATCCATGAGGACTCAACAAGGCAACCAAGAGACTACGAATCGTATTTTGCAGATTATTTTATAAATTAAATTATTGAGTAAGTAGTGTCAAGTTGACGTTGTAGTATTATCACTGTAATCAGAATTTGATTGGTTACTGGTATACTGAATGCTGCTTTGGATTGGTTCAATACTTAATGAATAAAATAATCATTAGATGAGCGAAAACACGAGAGGATAACCCATATTGGATATTGGCAATAGAACAGGTAAATTTTCGCGATTTTGTGGTTCAAACCACAAATGCTTAGCTGCTATTGGTTCATTTACCACATTTCCTAGAAAGTTGTTTGATAAAATAGTCTAACTACTGTCAGTTTCAATTCAAACCTTCCTCTGTATGTAGGTTTGAAACCGGCAGAATTATGACGCTGTCGTTAGGCAACAGTCTCGATAATAGATGAAAATACCAATCAGTATTTATAGTTCAAACTATAAAATCGCGAAAATTTACGTTATATTGACGATTTCAATGATTCCAGTGCATGAAGGGAGTCAGTCTGTTCGGTGGGTAAAACAGTCCGGCTGTATTACCGGCTCTGCCAGTTTTGAGATTGCTGCGACACAAGAATGACAACTAATGACTAATAAATAACTAATCTGTCACAAAATGTCATGAGATAAAAGCGCCCAAAAGCAGCATTCTAGTGCATTAAGCACCAAAATTGGCAACCCTTAGACTGACGTCCGTTATTTTCGTTGGTTCGAGTAAGTATTCATAGATGTCCTTCTTTTATTAAAATCGTCTATTACGATGCTCGTGACATATGAATATGTGTGCTAGTTGTGTGTAAGAAAATTTAAAACGGCAGCCGCAGAATCGGCTGGGACCTTTCTAAAAGTGGATCTTTGATTTGTGCGTGGTACCTACATCCTCTAGATATGATTAATTGATTGTCCATTGAAATGGCAACATAAGTAGGAACTGCAAAACAATCTGTCAGATTTTGCATAGTTTATTTAAATCATCAGATTCATGCTTCCACCAGTTTTTTAACTTCTACGCTCAAGGCGGAGCAGTATATAAAATCGATCAAAAATTCGAAATTGAACTGACATCAAATCTTTACGTTTCGGGGTCCCAGGAACCCAAAAAACCTATTTTTGAAAAATGTGTGTCTGTGTGTCTGTGTGTGTGTCTGTCCGTGTGTCTGTGGACACGCTACAGCCGAAACTACTGAACTGATTTTGATGAAATTTGGCACACATATTCAGTGGGAGATTTGTAGGTGCTGATTAGAATCTGGGCTACACCGGCTCACGAAAAGTGCCCTTTTGGCACATCAACTTTAAAAATTTAAATGCAAACCCCCATTTTTCGCATTACCATATGAATGCTCTTCAAATTCTGCTTCTAAAAATGTATTCACACTTGGGCCCTTTTGACCAAAAAATGGTGCCGTGAAAAAAAAACTATGCATAAATGTATATTTTTATTACCGGATTTGATAACTGATTTTTTTTCAAGCCGAAAGCCTTAGTGCCATTTTTTCGAAAAATGTCATTTTAGTGGCAATTTATTTTATTGTCTGTGCGGGAGAGGAGCTGATTAGATTTTGAAGCCGATCAGTCAACCCGAAGTGCCCTTTTGGCATAGCAACTTTCTTATTTTAAATATTTAAAAATTTAATAAATGCTGCTGTTATTAATCCAATGCAGTGCGGCGTAGAAGTTCCTGCCGTCTCCGAGACCGCCTTTTTTTTCATCGTTGCTATTTCGCGTTAAAATAATTTACGACCGGCCTTATAGTAGATTCGTGGAATAAAATAAATCTTACAAATAATATTAACAGTTAAATATTTGACACGTTTGCCGACATTACCTTGTTTAACTGTGGTAACTGTCACTTTTGTCATTAGTCTTTCACTGTATGTCCGTTTTCTCCAATTTTCTTGGATTTTTTGCCGCAACTCTAAAACTTTTTTATAGACATTTTTAAAAGCAGAATCTTTGTAGTAGGTTGGATATTTACATATACCTACAAATGTGTAAAATTTCCAAGTTCGTATGCCCAAGAAGCACTAAATATCATCCAAGCTTCATTTCAGAGGGGTCTCCACTGCGCCTTCTGTCCATATTTCAGTAAAAATCGGTTCCGAAGCAGTTTTTTTGTCAGAAATAGGTCCACATACGACATCCACGATGACATTTGTGGAAAATTGGGAGTTTCACACTAGATGCTATTGCACTTTGAGAATGAATATGTCAACTGTTTGATTAAAAAAAAATATATTGTACTGCTCTGAGGCGCTGTAAAGAATTACTCCATGAAATGAAATTTGGTGAACTTTACATTCAAAAGCATACATTATTGTGCAATGTTGCCATTTGAGTGGACAATCATTTACTTGAACCCGATATATCACCCAAATTTAAAGATCCACCGATAGAGGTTCCAGCCGCTTTTGTGGCAGTCGGTTGTTTTACACGCAACTGGCACACATGTCAGGTGCATCGTATTATATTCTATCGGGTGTCCCAAAAAAACCGGACAAAATATATTTAGGAATAAGTCGGCCATTTCTCAACCGATTTGGATGAACCTCGTCTAAATTAAAGCTAAAGAACCAATCTTTCCAATAGTGCAAGAAACGTCGACAGATGGCGCTGCCGTAGTGACCCTATTGATACTTATTTTTAAGGCTTCTTTAGGTGCCTGGGGATTGGTCAGACAAGAACCAATCGTTATGATACTCAAATGGCCTTGAAGATCGTTCCTTTTTCTGCAAAAATCTTTTTTCAAAAGTCGATTTGGTTTACGCATTAATTTTTTAAAAATATGTCTTTTCACGCCCTAATAACTGATGACTAAAGTTAGTGACACACAAACAGCATAATTTTGGGTTGATGAAAACAGATGTGACTGCCAATGAGGCACAAATTGGAGAGCTATTACTGAAAATTAAGCTCTTTTTGCTTCACTCTTACTTTAGTCATATCATAAAAGCGTGGAAATAAGGGAAAACACATTTTTTCAAAAAATCACTTAAAATTAATGCTTAAACCAAATCAACTTCTGAAAAGGATTTCTGAGTCTCATAACGATCGGTTGTTTTTTCACCAATCCCTACGCACTTAAAATAAGCCTTAAAAACAACTATTAATAGGAATACTACGACAGCGCCATCTGTCGAAGTTTCTTAGAGAGCTCGAAAGCCTGATTCCTTAGCTTTAATTTAAGACCATGCTCATCCAAATCTGTTAAGAAATGGCTGACTTATTCCCAAAAATATTTTGTCCGGTTTTTTTGGGATACCCGATATTATGCCAATATGAGCCATTTTCCTCGATGTTTTCTCTGATCTAATGAAATGATTATAATGTAATTTATTTCTTATACATAAAACAAAATCTGATTTTAATTTTAGTGCTTTCCCAGTCAGAAAATCAGTCCTAATCGATAGAAAATAAAATCACGCGTACGTAAACCCGGCGCCTCCACCATTTTTGCACTTATGTCATGAACGCCATGATCGTGAGTCATACTTTCTGGCGCTTGGATAAAGCACAATAATAAGACAACTCTTCAAGAAAGGACTGCGTGCTTATTCTTTAACTATAAAAGAGGACCAGCCAAACCGGAAAATGGTCTTTTGCATATTAAGGGTGTAAGGGCGAATTGTAGGTTATATTAAATCAAGTTCCCCAAACACCCGGCCGTCGAGGTATAAAAGGATGAAGGGTCCGCCGAAAGAGACTCTTCAAATAAGATTAATAGACCATTGTTTTGTTCAAAAATTATGGCCAACAAGAAAATCTCTCGCATAAATAACCGTAACAACGTTTACAACATAATTTTAGATAATTGTAATCGGACGGTAAAGTTATCCGCCGACATGTTTCTTTAATCTTGATTTACACCGGCTTGATGTTATAGTGCAACTTCTAATGGTCTGCATTAATTCTCATAATTTTTCCAAGCTCACAATGCTTACTTAACTGTACATAAGTGGTTATTGATAAGGGCTATATTTTAATAATAATGAATAATTCAGTTGGTATTTTATTGACATGTCATGTTTATGGTTAGAGCCTGTTGTATTCAGCGCGCGGTTATTATTTACGCATTTGTAGCGTTGCCTCCTACACCAACTACGCTGAGATAATGCATCTGGTTGATAGATAGAAGAAATTCCAAGTTACTATGCGAGGCGTGGTTCCGTTCTTGTTCCCTGAGGCACACCATTAATAAAATTTTGACGCTTAACTTAGCTACCAGACGTTGTATATAAATTAATGAATTAATATTAGTTTCAAGTAATTTTTAAGACAACCATCCTAGTAACAACTGAATCTAATAGAAAGTTTAAGGATGTTCAATTTATTTTCAATTTGGTCGGTTGCAGGTACCTATATCTACCCACTTGAACCTAACATTTTCTCTCTGATGATCTCACTACGATTAAGTTAATGCCAATTTAGGTGCAGCCTAATTAATACCGCATATATATATGGATTGTGATTTACATTTTTAAAGAACCATGAAAGTTGCCATTTTCAACTTTATCGGGAAAAATTAACGAAGCAAATTAACCGAAACGTTCATAAGAACTTTAATTGGTCTAGATTCTTGACACTTTTTGATCAATAAACAACAATTAATCTACTTGTAATTGAGTTATGCAATTGAAATTATATTCAGTGAACTGAACTCGGTTTTTATTTAGGGTAGTTTTTGCTTAACGACGATTACGGCAGTTGTTAAGCCCTGGGATGCAAAAATATCTAACGATTCAATTTATTAACTTAACAGCTTTGCATAGGTATGTGGCAGTGCATTACAAACTAACTTATTTTATGTTTGATAAATCCATTTTTACCTGGTGTTGGAGCAGTGCGTTCGTAATGAGTGTGTACGCGGACTGCCTGTAAATGTAATTCCCCGAGTGTTGGCATTGAGCCGCTTACAGACTAAAGAAATACGATGATCGTAGATTTTATTTAATTGGAACAGCGTGCACTCAACTTGTTACTGCTCCACCATCCCATAGCTGTGTTTATGTTCTCTCAGGGTTATATGTAATATTCAATATTGTGATTGGCTATTTATTGGATTGGATTATGAAGCATAAACTGTAGATTATAAGTGTGTATAAAATGAACGTATTATTTCCCACTTACTTCACCAACACCAACTGACTAGATTCTGCGCTACTACCACGTCTTCTCTGCATTAAAGACTCTATCTTATGTAGGTAAGATATACCTAATGAATATACATAAGTTTGGCAACCTGAATAATCTTGATCTGTTTTAATCAGACATAAAACATATTTTTACATTATAAAATCAACGCCACCGCAACTATGAAATCTGTACTGGACATTATATCATGTTGATTACATACCGACAAGAACACTTTTTTGTCAATTCGTACATTTGCGTGGTTGTAAGGTATCAAGTTGAAAGCTTTCTGCATTTTAGTTCATCAACTAACATTCCCATCAATTTGTCTTGCTGCTTCAAGTAAGTAGAATGAAAGGATAGAAAAGTTAAAAGCTGTAGCAATGGAAAGATGAGGAAATAGGACCAACAGGAAAGCTCGAGGCTAAGGCCACTTTTGCTGCGTTGATGTACAGATGTCGAGCAATCAATAGTTAGTAAAACCAAGCGTGGGAGCGTGATTTGGCAGGTTTTTTGAGTAAAAATGGTACTCTTATTTGACATCGATAGAATGCGTCCTTTTCGAAAAAAATTACTTCATTGGTTCAGGGCTCCAAAATTTGTGATTGAAGGCTTCAAAATACTGTAAACAAGCTCATGGGACGGTTCCTTACTTCATTCTAGAAAGAAAAGTTCTTATGGACATGGGTCGAAAAATGCTTCCTAAGGGAGCTATGGTCTTTCAAATGGGGTCTTGGAAAGCATGTTGTTTGAAGGACTCTAGCTCGCTTAGGAAGCATTTTTCGACCCATACCCATAAGAACTTTTCTTTCTAGAATAAAGCAAGGAACCGTCCCATGAACTTGTTTACGATATTTTGATGCCTTCTGTCACAAATTTTGGAGTCCTGAACCAATGAAAAGCCATTTTTTCGAAAAGGGCTAATTCTCTCGATGTCAAACAAGAGCACCATTTTTACTTAAAAAACCTCAGATTTTCAGATTCTGGGATCAAATTTGAGAGAAAACTACTTACAAAAATGTTTGAGTAAATTTAGTCTTAAGCCCCCTCCTGTACGAGACGCTTATGATCAAAATTTTTAAATTTTCTCCACAGTAGTAAATCCAGCATCAAAGACTTAGTAAAGATACCAAATTTCACATTGCTATCTTTAACCGTTTTGAAGATATATGGAAAAAACACTTTCAAAGTGGCCCCTTAGGACTTATTTTTCGACATATGTTCATAGGAACTTTCTTTCATATTTTTCATGGAAGAATCTACTGGTAAAGTTTTGCCCACTAATTTCGGGACACCCTGTATATGAATTTTCTCAGAGAAATGAACTTTAGTTATTGGTAAGTTCGTTGCCATCAGATGTGGTTTATCATCATACGTGTTAATTGTTCATTAATCGAATTTATATTTTTTTGAATACTTCCTCAATTTTTTATATTTTACCTTTGAAGGTGTTTTTGTCATTTTACACCGAGTTTGACACCCTCATAAGAATAACCGCGAAATGCATAACTGCAATACAGTAATGAAATGCTGACATTTCCTTTTTCAAACATTGAAGATGTAGGTATGTGATTGTTATGCAAATATACATCGCAATGTAATGGTTACAGCTATTACGAGATGCTATTCTTTTTTAGCGTCTCTTAGATACCGCCGAGGATACCGCATTTTAACCACAATTTGTAGGAGGTTGATGTATTTCCCATTATTCTCTTAAAACTAAGCCCAGGAATTTATTAATCAACAATTATTTGCCGTTGTCTTGTAGCATACAATCGTAAAAGTTTTTTGCCTTGAAGAGCAAAATGTACATATACGTGCGAAATGTAGATAATATCTGTCGTATTATGGATATCGAAGCGTGCGAAGGAAATTTGATTTAATTATGTAGGCACAAAAACAACAAAGAGTGAATTGAGAAATGTGGTACTTCCTTTAGCTGCTATATGCAGAAAACTGATTATAATGTAAATTGAAGATTACTCCTACTGCAATTACTTATAAGATTGTGTGTATAATTGAATTTAACGTAGATTAGTCTGAGTGATGCAAACAAACAATAGCAACGTACTAGGTGCTGATTAAACAATTTTAATATGGGAAAAATGTACCTAAGCGTTAAAAGATACCAAGTTTTAAGCAAAAGTCAATAAAAAAATGCAGCGGAGACGCGGCTGGACCTCCACATCGCGTGGATCTTTGTATTCTGTGTAGATAGTAGTCAAATCAACAGAAATTTTTTTATCCTTATCGTCTGTGACAAATTTCGCAATTTTCTGACAAATACCGACATCACCTCGGACATCATCCAAAACAAGTTTTTGGAAAACATATAGTCATCATCAGAAAGGCCTTCAAATTCTGGTGTAAAATAAAGCAAAAATTAGCCGCATTTAAGGCCGTTTGGAAAAAAAATGGAAATTTTTTAATGACACTAAAAGCGCTTAATAGCCCAAACTATTGGGTCGATTTTGCTGAAATTTGGTACACGGGGATTGGGTGACCCTTTTTTATGTCGCCATCAGAAAGACGATGAAATTCTGATGGTTCTAAAAGTGTATTCACAGTTTCTGCCATTTCAGTGGAAAATAGAGAAAAAAATTCTTTTTCATTAAAAGGGAGCGGACAGTTAGGTATTGTCAAAAAAGTGTCAAAATATTAACCTTAAAAGGAACACGTTGTCAAATGTGATGGGTGATGCCCGAAGTGATGTCGTTATTTGTCAATCACAGACGAGAAGGATAAAAAAATTTCTGTTGAATTGACTGCTATCAACACCGTGTCAAAATTCAATATGGCGGCTATAAAAGAATCAAAAGTTGACAGTCATTATTCAGGCCTAGAAAATTTCTGTCAATGTCATTTAATTGACAGCTGTTAAAAATATAAAAGCTCCAAGTTTCATTTAAATAAGATCAAACGTTAGGAAGATATTATTTTTTCTTTAAATTGGCAATTTTCAGATCTTTTGTGATAATAACTCAGGAGCGAATCAAAATATCATGGAATTCTCTTCAGATCCTTAATCACCGAGAAATAGCGCAACTTTGAGATCTGGACCGATTTAGCTGAAAGTTTGTGAGATTGTATTATCGGTGGAAGAGCCGAAGGCAATCGTCAAATTTTCAAATTTTCAAATTGTACTCTCATTTAATAGTCCAGTCAAATTAGACCTCCAGGGGACCGGAGGTTACAATAATTGTTGGAAAACCGGAGATGGTCTTAAACGCTTTAGTAGGCATCTAATAGAAGTATCCTAGTTTTGCAACTTCCCAGGATGTGTGCGTATGATAGGGTGTCCAAAAAACCCCGAAATTTTCGGACTTTTTTCAGTTTTTCGCTTATAATTTCTAAACAGTGCTTCCTAGCGGAAAGTTCGATATTTTCGAAATTAAAGCGCACTAAATTCTGCGTCGAATGAGCCCCCCAAACGTTAATTTCGACTATGATTTCAAAAACCATCACAAATTTAAATTTTGGTTAAACGTATTCAAAAAACAATTTATTTATATAGGTAGTTAAGAAATGAGACGAATAAAAAATCAATTTCTTCGAAATCTTTTGGACGTGGAGGGGCCAGGGTCGTTCGCAGGCTCGATGAATAGTGTGTCGCCTTCAAATAGTTGAGGCTTAGGTACTGACTTATGACTCTTTATGGATTGCTCTATTTTAATTTTCTAGATCTAAAGCCTCAACTATTTGAAGGCGACACACTATTCATCGAGCCTGCGAACGACCCTGGCCCCTCCACGTTTAAAGATTTCGAAGAAATTGATCTTTTATTCATTGTCTCATTTCTTAACTACATTTATAAATAAATTATTTTGGAATACTTTTAACCAAAATTTAAATTTGTGATGCTTTTTGAAATCAGCGATTGATGGTCTACAACTTTCAAGCTATAAGTTTTTTAAATTAGAGTAGCCGTTTGGACGTTACAGACGACGAAAAGTCACTACTTGTTAATTTTTCACAAAATTGTCGTTTTTGACCATGGTTTGCGACCCTACCACATGGTTGAACTTAATGTTTGGGGGGCTCCTTCGACGCAGAATTTAATGCGCTTTAATTTCGAAAACAGTGAACTTTTCGCTAGGAAGCACCGTTTAAAAATTATAAGCGAAAAACTGAAAAAGGTCCGAAAATTTCGTGTTTTTTTGGACGCCCTATCATACGCACACATCTTGGGAAGTTGCAAAACTAGGGTATTTCTATTAGATGCCTATACTAAAGGGTTTAAGATCATCTCCCGCTTTCCAACATTTATTGTAACCTCCGGTCCCTCTGGAGGTCTAATTTGACTGGACTATTAAATGAGAGTACAATTTTAAAATTTGAATTTAAGATCTGATGTTCTCTCAAATTGGAAAATTTTACGGATTGCAGTAACCTCCCTTTTTTGAAGTGGTAAGGGGAGGTGAAAATGTGAATTAAATAATAATAATTTTAATATTGTTGCATAATATTTAGTTTATGGGATTCAGAATTTAATCGAAGTATCTTCTCTTCTGCAGAACCAAAGCCAAAGTAACGTACGAGAGCAGCGAACTCTCGGGTCCAAAGATTCCATAAACTTTGAAGAAACTCTGTATGTATTGACATTCAACATATACATCTCAATGTAGCGATGGCATCTGAAGACATAAGCAGGCGTCTATGAGCTCTAGGGGTGTTGCCTTCCCACACTGCAATTTCCATACAAGATCTATGAACGTCCGTCTTACGGGAAGTGATAAGTCTGTGTAAGCAAACTCAAGCAAAACCAAAGACGTTGGGTGTCAGATTGAACGATTAAATTGCGAAATACACGTGTTCGCCCTGACGTGAATTATTACGCAGCCGGATTTTACACACTCCATAGACGAGTTATATTAACTGTCAATAAATTTGAACTTATTTATTTAATTAACACTCCGATAACCAGAGCGCTGTTGTGCCCCTTTAGTTTTTTTAAATCAGCTTGAGAAATTATCTGGGCGTTGATGGGGAGTATATTCCGCAGCACCAGCATCAAGTTCAACTGAGCATAATTCTGGGGTTCCCTTCTAATCTACTATTGAAATCTTCATGGCTTTCCACATACATTATATGGAATAAAAGGTCCTTACATTTCCCCTCGTATGACGACACATCTTGCAACTTGCTTTGTACAGGCGGCTTGGGAGTGCTTTGTTTTTCTCCCCTACTCGCAAGTTCTTCCTTCCTTCCGATACGGCAGTAAACCTCAGCTGCAGCGTAATTTTCGTTCCTACGACGTCTCATCGATTAAAGACAGGTGTTTACACTTTTATTTCATATTTCATATTGTAACATTTCTTTACTCGCAGGAAATAGGGTAATCTGCCCAATAGTTGACCGCCACCCAATAATTGACCACAAAATAGTAATCGTCGTCGAATACAGAAACCCATAATATCAATCTACAAGGTTTCTGCACATTTGTGTAAAATGGATTCGCTAAACTTTGCGATGGTCAGTTTGAAGTCGGTGAATAAGTGCCATAATCGCTTATAAACCACTCAAATCGGTGAAAATGCTATACAAGTAAGATCTGGTGCGCATTTTTTGCAAATGATTTATTTACTGTTCACTGTTCTGACTTTTTTTAAACGGAATGCCCGGTATATTCTAGCATATTTGCAACCCCTCCTATTTGAGTTTACATCACTCTACTTAAAAATTCTCCATTTACACGGGTGCAGTTTTTAAACGAAAATAAGATAAGGACCCTGTTGTACAGGCTTTTAAGAGGCTCTGGTCTTGTTTTCGTTATTTCGCTATGCACAGGGAGTTCAAAATTAATTTTCAAAATTTGAGAATTTTGAAGTTGTTTTTCTCAACTTTTTCAAATGGAACAGCCTGTATATTTTCAACTAGTGTAATGTAGAATTTTAAGCGAATATTTTTTGTAATACGAATATGTTGGTTATTTTCATCCGTTCTTGAGTTATTGGCAACTATTACTAATTCTCTTGTTTGCAGACAACTTTTTGCTTTTAAAATTGTAATATAAGCAATCAGACTATGTACTATGTTGTACTAAGAGCAATTTAATTTGTTCACAAAGACATTTTCACTGCCCTTCTTTAACAATTTCTTTGGAATTTTGGTATTTTTGTTAGTAGGAATAGGCATATATTCTTTATTCTAAATGTTAAAAGTAGTAGAAATGTCCTTTGAAGAACCAATTAAATTGTCCATAAACCAAAATAGGGGAGATTTTGAACATTTACATCTTAGTTTGGGTGCTTATTTTATAATTTTGTTTGCATGCAAGCAAGAAAATTTGTAATATTTGCCAATAACTCGAAAACGGATGAAAATAACCAACATGTTTGTATTACAAAAAATGTTCGTTTATTAATTCTACATTACACTAGCTGAAAATATACAGGGTGTTCCATTTGAAAAAGTTGAGAAAAATAACTTCAAAATTCTCTTTTGAAAATTAATTTTTGACACCCTGCACATAGGGAAATAACGAAAACAAGACCAAAGCTTCCTAAAAGCCTGTACAACAAGGTTCTCATCTTATTTTCTTATGAAAACTGCACCCGCGTAAATGGCGAATTCTTAAGCAGAGCGATGTAAACTCGAATTTTTTTGAAAAATAATTTATTCCTCCCAAACTAAAAATTCAAGAGCCGTAATATTTTACGCATGAATAAAGGTTCCTAAAGCGGTAGTGCTGTTGCGAAAATATACCGGACGTTTTTAGGCCATCCTGTACATTTTAAAATATTTTCCTGAAATGCACCCTCATTTTAGTTTAAGTATGCACTTGAAAGAAATTGCTAACTGAAATGGTTTAGGCGCTATGGAAGGCCGACGCACTGTTGCAGGACCCTGTATAGAATTCTAAATAACGATCTTACAATGCGAATTATTACAGAAACTATTTCATGTTGAAAAAGCTCCATGGTCAATTTTTGGTGGTATATTTTTCAGTTGTCCAGTGGTTGACCACGTGGTCAATGACTGGTCTTTTCAACACATTGCTTAGCAAATAAATAAATAAAATTAACAGAGTTACCAACGGTGATATATTTTCGAAATTTTTGAAAGATCAGTGACGATGATTAATTTTTTCTTCAAACGTCAAAGAAACTAAACTTAAATGACATTTTTTGACAATGTTAAAGTGACATTATTTTTACCCCGGCGCCGGCGGCGGAAAAAAAAACTTTTCAGCCGCCAGAGTATCTAAGTACTAACGTTCTTCCTTTCTTCTTTGTGAATCTTCGGTAACCGCATCCCATAGCAAATTAAGCTTATTCTTAAAGATTTGAGTAATAATTTAATCAAAAATATCCAGTTTTAATGAATTTTCTCCGTTTGAAGAAAAAATAGCATATGTCATTCGGAGTAAAAGTGCCTTTGTGTGGCTCAGCTGGATTTTCAGACAAACACCCAGCTTTGCCAAACAAAGTATCACTTTTACTCCTAATACTATACCATTTCTCTCAATTAGCTTTTATTAAGCCTTTCTGTTACCTAAACTGAAATAATACAGTGGCATTTTCGTTACTTTTGTGAGTAGGCCTTTTGTGAAATGTATCTTTTGAGGCACATATACCTACTCAAATCAAAAAAATAAGAATAAATAGTTCAGAATCCAATTTTGACTCCCTATGCCGAGTTTTAATTCAAAATTTACATTTTTGTTGGGTCTTCCCAATACCTTTACGTACTACTACAATTAGGTACAAAACTCCCATTGTGTTTCTTCAATTCGTTTGCACCGCAAATGTGTCAATATTTTGAACCAAATTCAGCCAATTAATTAAATTAACTAAGCATGCTGGATACTCCGCCCACAAACTGCGTACCGACAGAGGTAAAACCAATAACACTGCGGAGTTTGTCTTTAAAATTATAAACTAGAAATTTTTCAATCGATTTTTTGCTGAGGAAGTATTGACTAGTTGGTTCTTTATTATTTTATAATTTTCAAAAATTGTTGGACAGGTTGCGCTGAAGATTTCATAAAGAATTGTAATGAAAAGTTGCTCAGAATTCGTTGTTCACGTCACGCAACCGCTTTAATGCACTTTAAGATTTTTTTTATATCAAAATTTTTGTAATTTATGTTTTGAATTTTAATTTGAGATCTATTTTTCTTATGATTTTTTTCGCGAATTGGTCGAGAAGCAGAATGTTGAAAAATTACTCTTCGCTACGTTACCATTTCGGTTTATGTAGGTACTTAAAACTTACGCTCGAATTGAGTAACTTTTAAAAGATGCATCCGTAAAGGTTTACATCGGTGCAAAAATTTATAACTAACCCTACTCCTAAGAGTAAAGAGAATATGAGTCTGTCCTAATATTTTCCACTACTTTTAATATTGAAAAATAAAAGGCGTTGCTTCCAAATGTGCAGAATTCTTCTTCGTTTAAAATAAATCCATCTAACAATACAGTTTAAATAAATCGGTTTCCGAAACGATAGTTAAAATTATGATCAACAACTGGTTATACTTTGGTCAATTTATGACAAATTGTGATTTTTAATTAATTTTATTTTTTCTTGCAAATGAAAGACAAAATATATCCACCATAGCAATGGAACCTAACAGTCTTCAGCTTGACAATCAAAAAGTCGATTAAGTTCGCTTTTTGGAAATTATAAAAGGTCAGAGTTAATTTTAAAGAGTTAAAAAATTGGTCAACTACTGGGCAGGTGACCCTACTTAAAAATAAGTTCAGTCGCCCCTGCAGCCGGGCAACCCCCGACAAAATTTTTAAACTCCGAACGCCCATCAAAAGAAAACCTGGTGTTAGCTTACCTCACTTTATCTTTGTAAGATAATAAATAGGGGTCAGAGTTACTGCCATTTCCCACGGTTCCGGGACCCCTTCTTCTAGGCCCCTTATATAATTATTGTAAGAAACAAGTGTCCCCCTGTATTGCGCGTATTTACGTGCAGATATGCAAGCAGAATTCCCATGCGCCCAGCGTGAGATCGTTGGGGTGGTACACCACCACCCCAAAGTTGACTAAGCACCATAACAATATGAGTTTTTGTTGTAAGACGCAGCTTTGTTAGACTCTCCATTAATTAAAACCTTTTCAAGACTGATTAAGAGCCGTCGCACTTCGATCAATAATAATTTTGGTACAACATGAAAAACATGAAAAATAAAATTTGGTGAGAGGCACCTGTTCCTAAAATATTAAATTTCAAATTCAAGCTGTGTGGTAATTTAAGTGGGTAGATTTACTAGAAAGGCCAGGGTTTCCTGCTGATGTGGAAGATTGTTTTATTATCTGACATCAGTTTTGGATAAGGTTTACATTATTGTAATTCGAAAAATAACAATACTTTTCCTTGTAGATATCAGTAAAATTTACGACTCTTTTTTCTCGTAAGAATTTCTTTCGCATAACAAAGTTTATTAAAAAATTCTTCGGTACCAGATGTCCAATTATGTTTTCTTTACCAGTTAAGATTTTATGGCGCATGATGCAATTTTTATCATATAAAATGGCTTCTGATTAAGCCGTGATTTCTAGTTTTTGCTGCATAAACCATATTATTGACCATAAGGTACCTACCGATTTTTTGTAGGTGAAAAATAAGATCGTAGTTAATTTTTAATTGGCATCAGGCGGAATAAAATTTTCATTAATAGTCATAAATTCTTCGATTCTATGGTTAGGCAGTAGTAAAGTCAGCAGCAGGTGCCATCCTCTTCTATAATTAGAAGTACAGCGGTGAATTCTTAAAACCAATAATGAAGCACAGTAGTACCATTGCAGGTGTTAAGCTTGATTTCTTACTTTCTTCCATAGTAAGAAATTCTGCCAAACAATTAAATTTAAGTAGGTAGGTAGATGCTCATAATGTACGTAATACCTCTAAAAGAACTTTTTTAATTAAATACCTGTGGAAATGGCAGCTATAAATCTGTGGAGTGGTAGATATTTCAAGTCTTGTATGGCTAAATTGCTTGTTAAGTCTATTTCCGCGATTAATAAACCATCTATATTCAACTAATGATTATGTAGCTCTTTTTACTAAAATCTACATCAGTTCGCTTTGTTCCTACAAAAATATTAATTAACAAGATGTAATTAAACGCAGCCATGACTCAGCGTTTGATCGAGCACTTTAAATTTCTTAACTATATACCTACACTGAACAGGTTAGTAAATGATCGATGAAACATTTTATGCGAAATACCAAGTCAGAATTTTTATTTTTATAATAAAATAAGGACGTAATTTATTATCCTCTATTTGGGGTACTGCGAGTAATATGAAAATAAATATGATCCCGTTTTAGTTATACAGGGTGGTGAATTTTTCGTTGCCCACCATTGGGAACTCGAAAACCATAAGAAAATTTGAAAAAAGTTGCGTTTTTTCAAGGTGATTAAGAATCTGTAAATGATCCTCCTTTATCTTGACTCGTTCCTGCGTTATTTCGGAAGAATTGAAAATCGCGATTTTAAAGAAAAATTCATATCTCTTTAACGATTGCCCACGTAACACACGGACGTACAATGTACGCCCGAGTCGGTCCATTGTTGGTCCGATTTACTGTCGAACCGTCCCGGACTAAAATTGGGTACCCATTGAACGCATTTTTCTGGGCACTTTTTGAACCGTCCTGATGCGGACGAAAAAAGGGCGTCCATTGGAAGAACCGCTGTGGGTAATCTTCGGACAGTCCGATTGCGGGCGTGTTTGTATGCTATTTGGATGCCGATTTCCGGACTATTTATGGACCGACAAGAAATGGATGCACAATGGATGCCTGATTACGGATACTTTTCGGATGCACAGAATCTGACGTACAAAGTACATCCCAAGTCCGGGTTAATTATGAACCGTCCACAAGACGGACGTAATTGGGCGTTCTTTGAATAAACCATCGGCGGAAGATTTTGGACGGTACAAAGTTTTTCGTAATACGTGCATCCATTGAATGCCTGATTACGGATAGTCTTCGGATGACCGAAATCGAGCATACAAAGTTTATCTAATTCCGTATTAACAATGAACCGTCCGCAAATGGACGTAATTTGGCATGTTTATTCAAGCATCTATCAGCCGCCGATTCACAGAAAAATTACTATGCGTTTCATCTAATATTTATTATCACAAGTGGGAAATTATTCAGATATTCGGGAATTAGAATCATTTATACCTACTTCATCCAGTCGATGGCTATAATTATTTCTCAGAGCATTTTCTTCCATTTTAGAAAAATTTACATCGCGCAAACGTTAAAGGATACAAAATTTTATCAAGTTACAAAAAAGTTGTCATTTTCCGTGTATATTTAGAATCTGAAAAGAAATTCAAGATATCTGGCTTGGTTTTTGAAATATAGGAAATATGCGGAAAAAGCTAAAAACTGAAAAATGTCATATTCTTTTAACTTTGTGCTTCATGCACAAAGTGAGTTTGCGAGACGTAAATGTTTGAAAAATTGTTATTATTAATGAATGAATACCACTCAGTACCAAAGCGCCGCCATCTTTTGTAATCGTAAATCATAGAATAGCGTGGCATGGCGTGGGTACCGGAACTTTTCCCCAAAACCTCGATCGATATTTTCTTCATCCCTTTAAGGCAAGTGTAGCTGAGGGATCACTGCGCAGTCGTCACTTGATCTCAACCAATCAAAATGCCAAATATGTGCACGTGAGGGGTGATGGATACCTGCAGACAGTGTATACTACTAGAACTGAGAAAATTCAATAAGTATCGATCTGTCTTCAAAGGAAAACATGTCTTCTGCGGTAAATAGCCCTGATTATTATTTCATAACATTTTCGTTAACTTTTTTGATTACAGGCCGTCCAGTTGTCCACTGTCGGCGGGAAAGACTTGATGGAATTTGTTAGAAGGCTCTTGACGCGAATATTGTCAGATAGTGTAGCTGCCTTATACAACAGCACAGGGATGAACGCGAAGTATTGTTTCGCAGACCTGCACGTTGCGGCACTTATCGTTGGTAAGTGTCAAACCAAGAACATTTTTTAGTTATTAGTTACCTAGTTGCAAAAATAGATTCTTAAAGATAATACAAATTAAATTCCTCAAAATTCGGTCGGGAGAACGAGAATAAAGTTCTAAATACAGTGCGAGTGTAAAGTATGATGGAATAAAATTTATTCATAAATCTTTTATGGTTGATTTCTACCAAAATTCCTTGGATGGGTCTATTTTATTTTTTTAATGCGAATTGGATGCCTTATAGTCACTTATTTTTTCCACTTCCGGGTCAACCGGGAATGGCTTTAAATTTATTGTTTTTAACTGGAATGATATAGCTTTTTCTCATCGGGTTCGGAATCTACAAATTTTTCTGAGTTAAAAACATCTATTATGCTTGACCGGAAGTGGACTCATGACCACCACTGACTTTCAAAAACATCGAAAAAATTAATCGGTAAAAAATAAAAATTAATACACGTCAACCTAATTTTTTTGATACAAATTTAACTTAAAATGCTTTTCGCAATTTTGGCAGATTGTCAAAGTGAAAAAAAAATTAAAAGAGCAAAGACGAATAAGACGAAATGTAATTGCGCAGTTGAATTTGACTCAAAAAAATAAGACTGACAATTGTATTTGCGATTTTCAAAAATCTTGATTTTTAACCAATTCCTTCGGTGTTATTGAAAATCTGGAGGCCGTGACTCCACGTCCGGTGAAATGGGCGTTTTCAACTCAGAAAAAATTGTAGATTTCGAATTCGATGAGAAAAAACAATCATTTCATTTGAGAACACAAATTTAAGGCTATTTCCGGAAATAGAAGAAAATGATTGACTACGCCATCAAATCCGCATTAAAAAAAACGACTTTGCGTACGGATTTTGACAGAAATGAACGGTAAAAAATTTATGAATATTAGGCATTCCATACTTTACACTCGCACTGTTTATTGAATAATCCAGAAAATTTAGTTTCTACCACCTGCACATCATAAAGCGGAAAAAATCATAAGCAAACAAAATATATACAATTATCTACTTACATATTATTTAGCAATATTTTTTTAATTTCAGAGGCAACGAGACTGTGCAGTAAATTTAAGGACGAAGGAGACCGAGAAATCGAGGCCGTAATAGCAAAATGGTTGAGGAGAGCTCCAGAAAGAAGAAGGAAAAATTAGATATTTGGAGTGTTCTATATTATGTACAGTCTAATTAATAAATTAAGTGTATGTAGTTATAAATATATATATTATTTAATTAAACCAGTAAATTTAATTCGTCCGAAAACTGTCCAGTTAGTAACGTAAATTGGTTGTGCAAAGAACACTCAATGGATAAATCAAATGGATCTATCAAATCATCCTAAAAGCGTACAAAATGCAGCCGAAACTGAGCATCCGAAGAACGTCCATTAAACGTCCGAAAACCATCCTTTAAATGTCCTGCTTAGGACGTCCGATGTATAATCTAAAAACGCTCCGCGAGTCCCCGAGTCGTGCGTCCGATGAATGCCCGAAGTGCATCCGCGAGGATCCAATTCATGCCGAATAACGGGTATACATTGGGCGTACAAAAAAGTGAACTGCGGACCATTGAGGGACGCAAATCGGACCTTTACGGGGTAAACAATGGATGCCCTTCGGACCATCGTTGGTCCGGTTTACGGCATCCAAAGAGCGTACAAAGGATGGATGTGTGTTACGTGGGTGGTTGTAATTAAATGAAACTAGAAACTTGGCACTTTTACGTTTCTGACAGCTGTCAACGCAACACCATTGACAAACTTTGAAAATTGCTATGAATAATTTGTAAAATCAACCTAAACTTAGATGAAGAACAATTGCAAAAGAGTACACCGATTTTTTCAATTTCTTATGACATGTGACACTTTGACATATTCTTTCAAAGAAGTCCACATTGATTACAATTTTAAAAAGCTAATTTTTTTGTACTATTCAATGATGTTAAAATTCGATGTGGCGGCCATAAGAAAAGGAAAAGTTGACTGTCCTTGTTCAAACCTAGAAAATTTCTGTCAATGCCATTGAATTGACAGCTGGTAAAAATATAAATGTTCCAAGTTTCATTTAAATACCACCAATCGTTAGAAAAATATAAATTTTTCTTTAAAATCGATAACTCAGGAACGAATCAAGATATCGGGGAATTCTTTACATATTCACCTTATATAAAAGCACAACAACTTTTCTCAAATTTAACCTACTTTCGATCTTTTATGGTTTCCGAGTTCCCAATGGTGGGCATATGTGGACATATGTTCGGAAATGTTTTATAGGGGAGTTACTCAAAAAGTCAACAACAATCGTTAGTGTTATACAGGGTGTTAGGGAATGGTACCTTGTAATTTTAAGGGCGGCCATACCATGAGAAATGTAGCCGAAAAGCCCTTTACCATTTTGGCCTAAGAAGCATTTTTTCTTCAGGATAAAATTTTCAAGTTTTTTCCTCAAAGTTTGGTATCATATCAACAAAATATTGCCTTCCAAATCTTGTCAAGTAGACAAATTGTAATAATCAAACTGCGATCATTTTTTACTTTTAAACGCAAGAATATGCAAGAATATGTATTTTGTACATACGTGGCGAGTGTCTTGGTAAAATATTGCAGAAAATGGTAAGAATGACGAGTTCCTTTAACGTGTTGCCAAAAAATGCGAGAATGACAACCACAGGTAACAATTTATTATATGATTTTTTATATCATTTTAGAAAAAAAAAAATGCAGCAGTGAAGCGGCTGGAACCTCCCCATCGCGTGGATCTTTGCCTTGGGTTTCTAGTCGAATTAGCAAAGAAAATGTATGACTGGTTTCCATAATGGTTTTAGAACTTTTTTAGAACATACAAATTGAAACATTCATTAGAGAAAAGTAAGTAGAAGTAAGTCCTTTTTAGGCAGTTCTAAAACCGTCGTTGAAACCAATCTTATACAATTTCTGTGCTAATTCGGCTAGAAACACAATTCAAAGATCCACGCGATGGGGAAGTTCCAGCCGCTTCACTGCTGCATTTTTTTTGAAACCAGAATTTGAAGACCTTTCTGATGGTGACAATAAATCTTTCAAAAACTTGTTTTGGGTGGTTAAATAAGTGAATAATTTAAAGTTGGACATTGGTGTGCCAAAACGGCACTTTCCGTGGGCCGATTGAATCCAAAATTTGTTCAGCTCTTTGACGTGCAATACAATCCCCATGTGCAAAATTTCAGCTAAATCGGTTCAGGGGCTTGGGCTGTACCGCGATTTTAAAGTCCGATAAAAATCAATTTTTTTTTAATTTTTGGTCAAAAGGGCACTGAGAGTGAATACATTTTTAGAAGCAGAATTTGAAGGCCTTTCCTATCGTGACGTGAAAAATGGGGGTTTGCATTTAAAATTAAAAAGTTGATGTGCCAAAATGGCATTTCTAGTTGCGCGATTGGCTCCAAAAGCTTTTCAGATCTAAGTTGGGTTATGAGATGCCTACGCAAAAAATTTCAGCTAAATCGGTCTAGTAGTTTCGGCTGTGGCGTGTTTACAAACGTACGTACGTACATACGTACGTACGTACACACACACAGACACATTTTGAAAACCGCTTTTTTGGGTTTCTGAGACCCCAAAACGTGAAGATCTGGTGCTATCTCAAATTCGAAAATTTTAGTGATTGTAGTAACCTCCCATTTTTTTAAAATTGTGATGGAGTTGGGGAGGTTAAAAGTTCATAAGGTCATGTGGCGACAAATAATCCCTAAAGGGGCTATGGTCCTTCGAATAATATGTTTTCCGAAACTCCAGTCGAAGGAAACATTTTCTGCCGTATGAACTTTTCCTCCTAAAATGATATAAGGAATCATCCTCCATCTTTATTTTCACTAATTAGGTAGATAAAACGATAAAGTGCTAGTCACAAATTTTCGCTCCCTAAACCAACTTTAATCATTTTATTCGAAAATGGTGCGCCCTCCCTACATTCAACAAGAGCACCTTTTTTATGTAGAACAGACCAGAGATTACGATTTCATTATTATTTGGGAAAAAAAGGCCTAGAATAGAAGAAAATGTAAAAAAATATGTATAAGGCCCCCAAGAACGCACACCTCTGATGTTATTAAAAATCAGAAAAAAATTGAAGAGAAAGCTCTTTATAGAACTAAGTGCACTAACCATTGCTCTGAATTTCAAAATCCTATTTTTCATATTTTTCGAGAAATTTTCGTAAAACTGATGTTAGGAACACTTTTATGCCTTTTTGGCATAAGATAAAACAATTCGAAATTTCGAAGGAACATTAAATAACACGCTACAGCACAAACTACTGGAGCTATTTGACTTAAAGGTAGGGAGAGATATCATAACCAATAATTTTGGCACATCAACTTCGAAATTTGAATAATAAACTCCCATTCTCTTTAACAGTACATCGCCTTCAAGTTTTGTCCCCAAAAATTATTGAAACTTAGTGCCCTTTTGGCAAAAGGTCGTAAAATCCCAGAAAACGTTTGAAGGTTGGCGGAGTAAAATTTAGGTACCTATGTACCAGGAAGTAGAAAAATTTATTTGATCTTGGTGGCAATCGGCCAACGCCAAGTGCTTTTTTGGCATGTCAGCCGTGAAATTTAAAAGATGTCCACCATTTGTTTTTATCAGCACATCGTTCACCAAGTGGGGCGGTTCTAGCCGCTTCCGTAGCCACCCACTCTTTTAGTTATGAGTATGACCAACTAATTATCGCATCAGGCTGTTCTGCTTAAATGAATGCCTAATTATCGCTATATGGTGTGATCTTATCTTTTACACTCTGTCCATTCAATTACCAGCCTGTGACTTCAAATTTTAAATACGGCAGGTGCTTATACACCTACCAACTATTAGCTTTTGTTAGGAAACTACTTTTCGTTATTGTCTAAAGAAAAAGCGATCTAAAGTTAAATAATTGGATTCTTCGTCTTTAAGTAGGTATTTAGGTATCTACCTATACCATACAAAATGATATAAACAATAATAATACTAATCGAAAGTCGAATCATTTTTCTAACAACACAGGGGTAGGTGTAAGGCAGGTTATTTTCTGTTATTTTGTTAACCGGGCTTCAATTTGCGTTAAAATTCCTGTCAATATCAAAAAGTAGGAACAACAATTGACTACAATTAACTACAATGATCCCAACCAAACTCTATTGTTGCCATTTCATGATACTTGCAGGAATTTTGACGTAAATGAAAACCCGCTTAACACCACAAAACAGAAAAAGAAACGCCTGATTCCTGATGTACACTGCCCCTGGTGTTCGTTTGAATACGATTCTACACTATGAGAATAGAAGTTAGAAACTTGAAATAAGCAAATAAGTATACAGGGTGGGCAATTTTTCGATGCTCACCATTGGGATCTTCTAAATGGTAAAAGGTCCGGGGTCAGTTAAATTAGAGAAAAGTTGCTCTATTTCTTGGCGATTAAGAATCTGTAGAGAATTTCCAGATATTTTGATTCGTTCCTGAGTTATCACAAAAAATCTGAAAATTGTCTATTTAAAGAAAAATTAATATCTTCCTAACGATCGTGTTTTTTAAGTGAAACTTGGAACTTTTATATTTTTGACAGCTGTCAATTGAATGGCATTGACAGAAATTTTCTAGGCCTTCCAGATTTTGAATAAGGGCAGTCTAAGTTTAGCTGATTTTACAAATTATTCATACCAATTTTCAAATCCTGACATCTGTCAAAAAAGTTCATGTTGATTACATTATTTTTGCAAACCAATTGTATTTGGTGGTGTCAAAATTCAATATTTACAGCCGTCAAAAATATAAAAGTTTCAAGTTTCATTTAAATAACATCAAACGTTAGGAAGTTATTAATTTTTCTTTAAATTAGCAATTTTCAGATTTTTTGTGATAACTCAGGAACGAATCCAAATATCGGGGAATTCTCTTCAGAATCTTAATCACCAAGAAATAGCGCCAATTTAAACTACTCTCCATATTATGGTTTCCGAGATACTAACGGCAAGCATCGAAAAATTACCCACCCTGTATATTACCTTGTTGTGATTTCCAACATGAGGGCAAAAATTTTGAACTATCTATAGCAATAATTTTACGCAATTTGCGTTACGTCTTCCAATTGACGTATTTTATCAGCTGCCATATTATCAGCAAACCAAAATCCCCTGACCCTTTTGATAGGCCAGAAAGAAAAATAAACAAGCGTCCATTATAATTTCATTTCAGAACACTCCATGTTATTTATTTACATTTTTTTCAAATCATAAATATAAAAATTAAATTTATGCAGATAACAATTTAATAAACAGACATCATGTTATTTTGGCAAAGTAAGATAAAAACTGTAATTTCGAATATGCTCTAATTAGACTGTTTAGACAATTTTCAGACGATATACATATTCCATTCCCTTTAGGCTCTTCATATTTTCCAACATTTTGGAGATGGCAAATCATTAATATTAACAAACTCGCTTGTGTATGTAATGAACTACTTGCACAGTAGGTTTCATAAATTTGAATCCTAAACATTTAAGGTAAGGTAAAAGCTCTTACAAGTTAAACGATATTCAGCGATTTGCATTAAAGACTTTGCATGGAGGTATTATATGCAAGCATTTTGCTTATGATTTAAACATGAAAGCAACCTTAATACATTGTAATTTATTTTTGCATCCATTCAAAATTGCATGCCATAATTTAAGTGTGCATATCAAGTACCCTCAATATTAAAAATTCTAAATTTCGTCGGTCGTGATACTGACCCTTTAAACAGAAATTTGTCAATCTTACGTAAGCACGATTTGTGGTCCACTTTGGATGTTTAATGCGAGTATATTTAATATTCATAGAACGTTTGTGTAAATTCCTACACATTTTGTTTTTTATTAAAATCTCATAAATATTAATAGCATTAATGTTTATTGGAATAATAAATAGCAACAATAATGAGATTTTATTATAAGATGGCGCTTCGCCATTAATCGCTCCAAGCTAATTGCTTTATCAAACCTGTGGGAGGTTTCTCATTAAATACTTATTTAAAATATTCACGTAAATCAATGCAGAATCACGAGAAATCAAGAACATGTCTAGTAAATAACCATAATACAGTAAGTTATGATTATTGGTATCACCACCTGGCTCTTAAATTGTGTACCTACACCCCAAAGCCCGAAACGTTCTCAAGAAGGGGAAGTCATCACAAAAATCAGTTCCTAGGGGAAATGACATTACCTTACGTAAAATGCAGTCACACCTGTTGCATAAAGATACCTATATGTAGAAAGAGACAGCGTGGGAAGATGTTCACTTCACAATCAATAGACACATGCACTAAATTTGCACCTCTTCTTAAGTATTTCCCCAAATTACTCGAGAAAGTTTTCATATAAAGAGAATCATGAAGAAAAAAATTAATAAGGCTGTCAATGGGGAAAACGGGACATTAATTGACCCAATGGTCAAATTTATAAGGCAATTCCACCCACGTGTAAGTATAGGTCCCACGTTTTACAATCTGTCGATCGAACTCTTCTACATATTATTATTGTGCATTTAAATATAGGAATGACCGTCGCGACTTTTATTAAACAATTTGGCATCAATAATACAGATTATTGACGTCATGATATGTGACATTTGAACTTCGTTTTGTTGAAAATTGATCCTTAACTTTGATTTTGGCGACTGGAGACTAGACAGCGATTTTACAGGAAGTAATTGAAAACCAAATTGTTATTACCTGAGACTGCGACGGCGACGATTTGAATTGCAACAGATATTTCACCGAACAATTGCTAACATTTGTATATGTCCGATTAGCTATTGTAATTAAGGCAAAATTATTCCCTTTTTTGGCGTAACGATTGCATAAGAGTTAGCAACTTAATTGCATCAGTAGTGCAAAGAAAAAATTACGCAAATTAAAATTGGATATACAAGAAAAAGATAAACGTTATAGTAAGTTAGTTTTCCTTTATTGTAGTACGTAACCTTGATAACTGACCACACTTGTTTAATTTCAAAATGTCCGCTTTCATGTATTTTATAGGTTAAGTTTATGATGAAAAGGTCAATTTTTCACAATTTATGGATGTATCCAAATATAAAACATTTACGTCAAGAACGAAAAAAAATGCTACTTAGATAAAGATGGCAAAGACGTACACGTAGAGTGTTATTATGAATAATGGTCAAAATATTATTCTTCTGATCTACGACAAGATTTAAAAAGTGAAACCGTTGGGGACAAAACACTAAACATAAGAAAGACCACGTGGTCTCGAGTAGCCCAATGGCCGGCGGCGCTCATTATTATCATTATTATTATTCAGTTTGACTTTTTTAATAATGCCCGGGTATAGACCATTTGCGATTATTCTTTTATACTTGCAGTAGTTGACAAATTTCATTATTTGCCTGTATTCCTGTAATTGTAGTCGCAATTGCACATCTTTTTTGTGAATCAACTTCTAGGTGTTTCTTATTTTTTCCGCGAGATTGGGATGTAAATGATGTAATTATTGTAATTTTATGTAAAAGTTAATTTGAAACACACCCTGTTATTTATAATTATAACAATAGATTAGAATGCTACCGTTTCCAAATTTCGAATAATAATGCCTACGTTATGGTGGCAAAAATGTGTTGAATTGGACATAAAACAGTTGGGGATCGTGGTTTAGAAATACGTAAGTGGGCTTAGAAAATTTACATTTACATATTTAAATAGACATTTACCGATTACCAATTTGCATATCAATGATAAGTTTTATTGTGATGTGTCTCTATAATAAAGTTATTGACAATTTTTGAATCGCCAGATTTGATGACATTCATTTAAATTCATTCCAGCCGTTTCCACAAGGGAGTGTTTTCAAAGTTATGAGGCTGTTAATAAAAAATTTATGTGCCTTATTTAAGCCTACACTCGAAATCTAGAATTCTTGTTCGAATGAAATATTTCAATTTCGAAATTGTTGGTAAATGTTGTGACACAATATTTGTCTATAAAGAGAATAATCACAAATTGTAGAAGTGAAAATAGATAATGGCTTACTCACGATGATGCTGTGAAAGAGCTAAATGCTTAATCCCTATAAATTATACTGAAACATTTAAGCATTGAAAAAGTAACGACGTAATCGTAATACCAGTCCCTGATGTTAATGTCTGAAAATAAGGTTGCCTGCTGGTGCCTGCATGTTGATTTTTAGGAGCTGTATGGGCATTTTCATGTTTCTAAGCTGTACCTATAGTAATGACTTCTTCTTAGGATTTGCAATTATAAAAAGATTCGTGCAAGCAGGCCGTAATAATTGTCTAGAGGATTTTTCAATTTGATCATTTGACGACTCCATAATATGAATACGAATATGAAATTAGTAAATTTATAATTGTAGGTAAACAGCTGATCTAAACTCTGGTGGACGCATTATTGACTCATTTACGTGATACTTTTAACTTCCCCAAGCCCACAATTAAAAAAAATTTAAGGTTATTGCAATAACTAAAATTTTCGAATTCGAGCTAAGACCAGAGACTCAGGGCCGGTTTATCGATGCTCAGTTAAATGAAAATATCTGGCAGTTTGCGTTATCCGATAGTTAAACTGTTTATCGACAGCAAGTTGACTGCAAAGTCTTTGCTAAAGTGCCGGGCAAACTGACTGACAGTTCAAAGTGTTAGCTAGGGCAGAAAATCGACGGTTAGCATCGCCCAGAGTCGTGTAAATGACGAAGATGAAGAATCTTTGGTTTTCTTCAACTTGAATCTAGTCAATATAAAGTTTAGGAAAGTACCTGAAACTATTTTGATGAATTTGACACTACTTAAGATTTTCTCAACTTTCTTTCAGACCTATATTGCTTCTACCATCCGTTTTCTTATCCTCAATTACATCTCCTGCTAGTTACTTTTCAAAGCACCTCTGGATCATAGGCAGAAAAGTTTACTCCTCGTTTCTTTTCTGTCACCATTACTAATTTCAACTGCATCAGCACCTGCCACAGTAAACAAAGACCGTAAGGCATTGCTATGGAAACAGTTGACTATATTAGCGCGAAATTTAAATCTGTCCAATAGAATTCAACTTCCGCTACCCCAAATGTTGCCAACACAACTCAAACTGTCAGGCACGTAACTGACAGACAAAGTCGATGTCGATAAACGTGAATCTGATTTATCTGTCAGTTATAGTAAACCGTCAGATAGATAACAGCCAGTTTTGACTGAGCATCGATAAACCGGCCCTCAGAAAAGTAGTTTTAAAAAAATTCTAACGTACTCGTCGAAGAGCCGAAAAGCTTTTGTTAGCTATCAATCCACGGCAAGTGCCTTTTTGGCAAATTATAATCTCATTTAAGTTGTTTTAAAACCTTATGCATTCACATTTATTGCCCTTTGGGTAAAGAATAATCGAAATATTGTAAGAACATTAAAAACACACAATAGCCCAAACTACTAAAATTTTCGTACATAATTCAACAAATATGAGTAATATGACACTTAAGACGCTCAATCGCAGCAATTTGATTGGTTCATTTGAATACTGACCAATCAAATTGCTGAGATTAACGGAGGCCCCTCAGATAAATGTGTAAAAGGAAAGCGCCTTTAACTTGACATAAACTAGGGCGAATGAACTCACAATTCAGTGGCGGTTCCAACAGTAAAAGAAAAAAAATCATTTCCAATCAAAATAATGAAAAGAGCTTGCACTTCCGGTATAACCGAAAGTGATAGGGAGATGAAAATATTTTTTTCTCACCAAGTACTATAATTTATATTTTCTTGACCTGACTAACTGAGATTTTTTATTTCTGAAATTGGATTCCTGTTTTTTCTTTTTAAATAAACAAATGAAAGTCAGGTTTGACAACACATTTCAAAAAATGCCGTGAGTAATTTTGAAGCGACAAAGCAGTCCGTTTATAAGTGTTTTCAGGGATTTTTCTAAAATCAGTGGACAGAAAGTTAATAAAATTAAAATTATAGCGGAAATTTTTAATGTTTGAATCGAAGTTTGTATCGACCATTCGCAATTATTCAATTTGCCAACACATGTTTTTAGATAAAGCGAAAATCATTCAATTGGCAACTGTCAAAAATATAAAAGTTTCAAGTTTCATTTACATAACAGCAAACGTTAGGACGATATTAATTTTTCTTTAAATTGGCAATTTTCAGATTTTTTGTGATAATTCAGGAACGAATCAAAATATTGGGGAATTCTCTTCAGAATCTTAATCACAAAAAATAGCGCAACTTTTCTCCAATTTAAACTATTATCCATCTATTATAGTTTCCGTTATACTGATGGTGACCATCGAAAAATTACCCACCCTGTATACTGTTGAAAACAATAACGTAGCAGCGTAGCACAGAATACTTAGTATTATTTTATGTGGTAGTATTGACCATGATAGTTGTTATCAACTACCAACTGACGATGAATTTCAATTATTGCATACAGGATGGTTCCTTTTTCACTATGCTCATCATTGGTATCTCCTAAACGGTAAGAGATACGCAGTTGGTTAAATTACAGCAAAGTTGCGTTAT
Source organism: Pycnomerus fuliginosus (assembly GCA_963924575.1). Lineage (NCBI taxonomy): Eukaryota > Metazoa > Arthropoda > Insecta > Coleoptera > Zopheridae > Pycnomerus > Pycnomerus fuliginosus. Next base: position 30,562,246 of record OZ004618.1, on the reverse strand, counting down.
TTCTTTGTGATTACGAATCTGAAAAGAATTCCCCGATATCTTGAAAATTATATCGAAAATTGCGATTTCAAATAGAAATTAATATTTCCCTATAACGATTGATCCTATATAAATGAAACCTTGAACTTTTATATTCTTGAGAGCCGGCATTCAAATGGCATTCACAGAAATTTTCTAGGCTTTCTAGATTTAGAGCAATGACAGTCAACTTTGATTCTCTTATGGCCGCCATATTGAATTTTGACACCATAGATACAGAAAAAATCGACAAAATTCTAAAAGTATGATTAAGTAAAATCAGTATAAAACTTTTTAAAATAAAGTATAAAATAGTACACCAACTTTTTAAAACTCTTTTGACGTTTACTACAATTGAATTGAAAATTAGATTTTGAAGTCGTCTGACTCAAACTTTAATAAGTTTTTTCAAAAAAGTTCTTCCTATACTCTGTCCGGGATCCACACGACCGAGATTCACCCGATTTCCATGGCGATTCATTGTTGACAACAATGATTCGCCATGGAAATAGGGTGAATCTCGGTCGTGTGGATCCCAGACAGACCATAGTTACATTTTTGATGCGCCTAAATTTACCTTTCAACTTTTATTGGAAGAATTTTTTGATAAATTTTTGTATTTAACCTCCCCAACCCCATCACAATTTTAAAAAAATGGGAGGTTACTGCAATCACTAAAATTTTCGAATTTGAGATAGCACCAGATCTCCACGTTTTGAGGTCTCAGGAACCCAGAAAAGTGGTTTTTAAAATGTGTCTGTGTGTATGTTCGTATACGTACGTTCGTACGTTTGTAAACACGCCACAGCCAAAACTACTAGGCCGATTTGGCTGCAATTTGGTACGTAGGCATCTCATAACCCAACTTAGATCTGAAAAGCTTTTGGAGCCAATCGTGCAACCGGAAATGCTATTTTGGCACATCAACTTTTAAATTTTAAATGCAAACCCCCATTTTTCACGTCACCATAAGAAAGACCTTCAAATTCTGCTTCTAAAAATGTATTCATTCTTAGTGCCCTTTTGACCAAAAATGAAAAAAAAATTGATTTTTATCAGACTTTAAAATCGCGGTACAGCCCAAGCCCCTGAATCGATTTGGTTGAAATTTTGCACATAGGGATTGTATTACACGTCGAAAAACTGAACAAATTTTGAATTCCATCGACTCACGGAAAGTGTCCTTTTGGCACACCAATTTCCAAATTTAAAATTATTCAATCATTTAACCATTAAAAACAAGTTTTTGAAAGATGTATTGTCACCATCAGAAAGGTCTTCAAATTTTGGTTTTAAATAGGACAAAATTAATTCGCATTTAGCGCTGTTTGGTTCAAAAAATCGAAATTTTATAATAACTGTAAAAACACATTCAATTCATTCAATGAATCGATTTGGCTGAAATTTGGTACATGGAGATTAGGTGACCCGTTGAAGACCTGAAAGGCTTCTGGGAGCAATTGGCCCACGGGAACTGCCATTTAAGCATATCAACTTAAAATTTTAAATACAAGGCCTCCTTTTTTATGTCGCCATTAGAAAGACGATCAAATTCTGGTTCTAAAAAAAGGCAGCAGAGAAGCGGCTGGAACCTCCCCAACGCATGGGTCTTTGATTTCCGTTTAGTTTAAGATTAGTTTAAGATTTTAAAGTTGATATGCCTAAATGGCACTTCCCGTGGACCAATTGCTCCCAAAAGCGTTTCAGCTCTTCAATGGGTTACCTAACCTCCATGTACCAAATTTCGGACAAATCGATCCAGTAGTTTGGACTATAACGTGGTTTCAGTGTTATTACAAAATTTCGATTTTTCTACCCAAAGGGTACTAAATGCGAATAAATTTTATCTCATTTAAAACCAGAATTTGAAGACCTTTCTGATGATAACAATAAATCTTTCAAAAAGTTGTTTTTGATGGGTGAATGAGAGAATATTTTTAAGTTTCGAAATTGGTGTGCCAAAACAGCACTTTCCGTGGGCCGATTGAATCCAAAATTTGTTCAGCTCTTCGACGTGTAATACAATCCCCATGTGCAAAATTTCAGCCAAATCAGTTGAGGGGCTTGGGCTGTACCGCGATTTTAAAGTCCGATAAAAATCAATTTTTTTTTAATTGTTGGTCAAAAGGGCACTAAGAGTGAATACATTTTTAGACGCAGAATTTGAAGGTCTTTCTTATGGTGACGTGAAAAATGGGGGTTTACATTTAAAATTTAAAAGTTGATGTGCCAAAATGGCACTTCTGGTTGCACGATTGGCTCCAAAAGCTTTTCAGATCTAAGTTGGGTTATCACATGCACACGTACCAAATTTCAGCCAAATCGGTCGAGTAGTTTGGGCTGTGGCGTGTTTACGAACGTATGTACGTACGTACGTACGAACGTACGTACATGCATACAGACACATTTTAAAAACCACTTTTTTGGGTTCCTGAGACCTCAAAACGTATAGATCCGGTCTTATCTCGAATTCGAAAATTTTAGTGATTGCAGTAACCTCCCTTTTTTTTAAATGGTGAAGTGGAGTGGGGAGGTTAAAATGTACTCACAGTTTCTGCCATTTCAGTGGAAAATAGAGAAATAATTCTTTCTCATTAAAAGGGAGCAGGCTGACATAGGATGACATAAAGTGGCAGTTATTGTCAAAAAGGTGGTAAAAGATTAACCTTAAAAGGAACATATTGTCAAATGTGATGGGTGATGTCCGAGGCGATGTCGGTATTTGTCAGAAAATTGCGAAATTAGTCACAGACGATAAGGATAAAAAAAATTCTGTTGAATTGACTACTATCTACACAGAATACAAAGATCCACGCGATGGGGAGGTTCCAGCCGCTTCTCTGCTGCATTTTTTTTGGGAATACTTTCAATTAATATTTTCTTAAAATTTCTATTATGTAAGAGTCTGATTTTATTATACCGTCGTAAAGAAAATCAAAAATGTTACTTGATGCAATGAAGGGTGCCATTTTTAAAATAACAAAGTGAGATGTCGTTATTCAATGAAATAAAAACATTTTGGGGCCACTGATATGGTCGAAATGTAGTTCAGAGCTAGTCATATAGGTATGGCATTAGCAAACAAAAATGGCTCAGGTCCATCGGATAAGAAGGAACTTGTTAGAGGCATACCTATGACACGATGGACACGAGGTATGTTGACATTTAAGATTTTGACGTTGATGGAGGTGGGGGTGAACTGCACAGTTCGAATAAAATCAAAATTACAGTGAAACATGTCCCCCCCTCAATGCCATCGTAGAACTTGTCCATAACCGCAGTCCATTCAAAAGTTATTAATTATTAAGGTTTAGTTTTGACGTATGCATTTCGTTTGCATTGTTGTCGTCAATTCCTTTCGAAGAGGTCATCGCACAAGTGGCTAAAGCAATCGCTTTTTATTTGATATGTGCTTATTCCGGAAGGTTCAAGCGATATTGCCTCACGGTTAAAGTGTTACTTTTATTAGCAACGTATATGTTTGAGGTATATAGGAATGGAAATCCGGTGCATAGCATCTGCCAGAAACTAAAGTAGATAGCAAAATTCTTGGGTACTCGCATTAAAATAATTAAGTAACTTGCATTAAAAACGAGTATAAACAAAAATAAAATCGTTTGGTCCTCATCTTATCATGATGAGCCGTAGGTAGATATAATAAGAAATACTGTAAACATTACAATTTGTTCCGAAAAAGAATTAATTTTATTGACACACCTGTCTTAAATTTTCATATAAACAACATTAAATAACGCATGCAATGTGTAAATGCGGCCCAATGTAATTTCACGAATCCATCGAAATTATACATAATTGCGGTTTAAATGGCATTGCATCTGATTTGCGAATGAGTTGAAAACGAAAAGTCAGTCCAGCTGCACTCATGTTGTTGACTTATTATTAACCTCCCCACAACCATATAAAAATGGGAGGTTATTGCAATCACTCCAAAATTCGAAATTCGAAACACCAGATCTTTACGTTTCAAGGTCCCAGGATCACAAAAAAGTGGTTTTTAAAAAATGTCTGTGTGTATGTACAGGGTCTTTTTTAATTATTGTCCGTTTTAAATTGGAATATCTCCTTTATTACTTGAGCTATCCGCCTGAAATAAAAACAGAATGGTAGACCGTACTCCCAAGTTTTGTTCTGGAGCTTAATCTCAGCGATTACTGTCGGATCTTAAGCGCTGCGAATGCAACTTACTTTTTTTTAAATGGGACACCCGGTATATTCTTGCACGGATCGATAGTAAATTTTCTTCTGATTTAATTGATATAGGGTAGTTGATATCTGGGGTTGATAGTTTTCGAGAAAAAAAATTAAATTTGAAATAATCGGACCATTAGAATCTACGAGAATGTTTAAATGAAAATGGCAATCATTTTGAAATTTTTAATTTGTAATGTTTTAAGGTGAATAAATGAGTTACCTACTTTGTTACTATGATACTAAAGAAGGTTACAATTTTCTTAGAATTCTCAGAGCTTCACTACATAGTCATAAGTTACAAGAACAATTTATTTTCACGAATTTTTTTCTCGAAAACTATCAACCCCAGATATCAACTACCTTATATAAATGAAATCAGAAGAAAATTCTCTATTGATCCGTGTAAGAATATACCGGGTGTCCTGTTTAAAAAAAAGCAAGTTGCATCCACAGCGCTTAAGATCCGACAGTGATCGCTGGGAGTAAGGTCCAGAACAAAACTTGGGAGTACGATCTACCATCGTGTTTTTATTTCAGGCGAATATCTCAAGTAATAAAGGAGATATGACAATTTAAAAGTGGGACAATAATAAAAAAAGAGCCTGTACAATGTACATTGATACAGAAGCCGTTGATGTGAGAGACGTAGGGCGTAGACTGCGGAAATTATACAGGGTTAGTACATACAAAGTCCCGGGACGGTCAGTTATCTCTGTTATTTCTTAAAATTTTACTTTGAAATTTGGTACCCAGGCACAACTAAATACAAGGAATTGAGAACAGTTTTTAAAAATTTTCTTGGACTTCCGGTTAAACCGGAAGTGACCCTAAAAATGGCTTTTTTAAATAGAATCATACTTTTTTCTCAACGGATTCGGAATCTACGAATTTTTTAAAGTTAAAAACATGTATCATACTTGACCAGAAGTCAACTCGCGGCCACCCTGGATTTTCAAAAACATCGAAGAAATCGGTCAAAAAGCAAGATTTTTCAAAATCGGAAGTACACGCCAACCTTATTTTTTTAATGCAAATTCAACTGCGCAATTACATTTCCTTTTATTTCTTTTAGCTTTTTTGAAATTTATTAAATGTTCACAATTAACCAAAATAGAAAAAAGAATTTTTAAAAATGTAATTGGCCAGTTGAATTTGCTTTAAAAAAATAAGGTTGACGTGTACTTCCAATTTTGAAAAATCTTGCTTTTTGACCGATTTCTTCGATGTTTTTGAAAATCCAGGATGGCCGCGACTTGACAGCTGGTCAAGTATGATACATGTTTTTAACTTTAAAAAATTCGTAGATTCCGAATCCCTTGAGAAAAAAGTATGATTCCATTTAAAAAAACGATTTTTAAGGTCACTTCCGGTTTAACCGGAAGTACAAGAAAATTTTTAAAAACAGTTTTGAATTCCCTGTATTTAGTTGTGTCGGGGTACCAAATTTCAAAGTAAAATCCAGTGATGGGCAATTACATGTAGACAATTATTGTCTACATTTTATGTAGACAAATGTAGACAAATGTAGAGAATTGTAGACAAATGTAGACAATTCTTTTTGAGGTTATGTTTAGGTTAGAATCCTTGCCGGTCGCAGTCTTTCCAATGTCTTTACACACGAATCACACGATAAAGCAAAATAATGGCATCTCGGGGTCGTCCACGCAACTAAAACTTTTCCTTAGGTTCCAAGATTTTTCAAAATTGCAAATACACGTCAACCTTATTTTTTCGATACAAATTCAACTGCGCGATTACATTTTTAAAAAATTATTTTTTCTATTTTGGTTAATTGTGAACATTTAATAAATTTCAAAAAAGCTAAAAGAAATAAAAGGAAATGTAATTGCGCAGTTGAATTTGCATTAAAAAAATAAGGTTGGCGTGTACTTCCGATTTTGAAAAATCTTGCTTTTTGACCGATTTCTTCGATGTTTTTGAAAATCCAGGGTGGCCGCGAGTTGACTTCTGGTCAAGTATGTATATTTTTTTGCTTTTTTGGCAGATTGCGAAAAGTGAAAGTAATTTAAAAAACAAAGGCAAATAATAGGAAATGTAGCTACGCAGTTGAATTTGCATCGAAAAAATAAGATTGACGTGTATTGCAATTTGCCAAAACCTTGATTTTTGACCGATTTCTGCGATGTTTTTGAAAATCTAGAGTGGCCGTGACTGCACTTCCGGTCAAGTATGATACATATTTTGAACTCAAAAAAAATCTTAGATTCCGAATCCGTTGAGAAAAAAGTGTCTTTCCATGTGAAAAAACAAAGTTAAGGTCATTTCCGGTTAAACCGGAAGTGGGAAAAAAATCGGACTAAAGAGTCAGATCCGCATTAAAAAAATAAAATCGACCGGTCCGAGGATTTCAGCAGCAGATGTATGTATGTACGTACGTATGTGAGCACGATTTCTCGGAAACTACCGAACGGATTTTAATGAACTTTGGTATGGAGGTTAGCGTTGGCGTTCCGGTGAGCCCAGTTAATTTTGTTGCGAATCCGCAGACGCCAAGTGCCTTTTTGGCACACCAACTATGAAATTTGACTGATGAACACTAATTTTTCTTATCAGTACATGAAAGGTCTTGAAATTCTGTTTCTGAAAGTGTATTCATACTTAGCGCCTTTTTGGCATAAAATCGAAGAATTCGAAGTTTCGAGGAAACAATAAATAACACGCTACAGCCCAAATTGCTTGATCGATTTGGCTGAAATTTGGTAGGTAGAGATACCGTTACCCGCCGAAGAACTGGTTTAATTTTGGTGGCAATCGGCGAACGGCAAGTACCATTTTAGCATATCAACTTTGAAATTTTGTTTTCAAAATTGTATTCTTAGTGCCCTTTTGCCAAAAGATCGTAAAATTTGGAAAAATCACAGAAAACACCTTAGGTTTGGTGGAGTAAAACTTAGGTGTAGTAAATAATAAAATTTACTTGATATATGTGATAAGATTGAATCATTCACCAAGTGGGGAGGTTCCAGTCGCTTCCGTAGCAGCCCATTTTTTTATTAAGTAGTCCTAACAATTTTTGGAAATAAAAAAATCATCGTCAATGCGAACATTAAAACTGAATGAAATCTTTGATAAGAGGATTACAACTTGTCACTGAAGACCTCAACAAACAATTTATCATTTATCAAAATAAGTCCATACAATTAAACGCGATATCGGGAGGTCTAGGTTATTCTCAAGCGTCATTATTAACGCTTGAACCAAACCATAAATAAGATAACAGAATAAACACCCACTAATTTAAGGTCACAATGATATTGAGACATAATGTAATCAAAACAATATATCCAAAATGCGTTACAATGATACTGTAAAGTAACAATTCTGAGAAATGCGAAAAATAAAAAAATGAGGTAACTAATCTATGTTATCACGATTTGATTGACATTTAAACCATATAAATTAACGACCTGAACCACCCGCTTTTCAATTATAAAATGTTCTGCATAGTTTGTAATTAGTGATGTAGTTGGAGCCAAGGAATTCGTAGCCCCTGGCAGAGATGGGTATGGGTGAAATTGGTCGCGCAGCAGGCAGGTAGGTAGTGCTTCAGATTCGATGAGATCGGTAACCTGAGATTGTCAAATATCGGTCAGTCACTCTCTCAGACTTTCCAATAAATGTTTATTTTCATCAGTCTGTATTTTACACCGCTATAGTCATAATTATGGTTTATGGCGGCTATATTCGTAACACACCGTAACCATAAACATAAGTGTTTTCACGTATGTAGGTATTTATGTTCTGGTATCGTTACGAACTGTTAGGCGGCTATTTACTCACTTGACATACTCTGAAAAAAATGTTTTCCAAAACTTGAAGGCACTAGGTTTGAACTGTTTCAATGCATTCTTGGAAACCGAATTTGGAGACTTTTCCTGAGCTAAAAAAAATCTTTCTTATTCATCTTTCCATATTGTACATGCCAAAAAGTCACTTAGCTCACTTGTTCGTAGATTGCTACCAAAATCAAATCACCTTTTCGACGGGTTATGACATCTTCACGTACCAAATTGCAGCCAAATATACCTATACTCTGTCCGGGATCCACGTAACCCTATTTCCATGGGGCAGGGAAAATACCGGGGCTTAAGCTTTCCTCATCCAAATTTTTTTGTGTTATTTTTTTGACAATTTCTCACCGGAATATGGTTCCCTGACTAAAATTACATAAAAAAGCCTCTCTGGGATCAACCGTTTTCGAGAGAATTAGATTAAAGGCATTTCCAGGCGTATCAATTCATATTTATTAAATTACAAAACTGAACGGATTTTAAAAATTAATAACTAAAGTAATATAGTGTTGCTTATTTATGTCAGATAGTATGCAAAAACTTGATAATTGACTAAATAAAAATCGAATTTTGAGCGTCACTTTCAGGGGGCCCTATAGCCCCTTTAGGAGCGATTTCCGGACACATGTTTATAGGAACTTTTTTTCATATTTTGAGCTACAAAATCACCACCCGAAATATTTCATCGCTTTTCCGGATACCCTGTATTAACCTCAAAATGTTCAATAAAGGCCTCATTTTTTATGCCATAATTAGAAAGATATTAATTTCTAGTTCTAAAAATCTATTCACAGTTGAAAATTATGAAAATTTTCATTCTCGTTAAAACATGAGAACTGACCAGTAAATGTGGCAGGATTTTAACCTTAAAAGTGTTGCCAAATGTGATAGATGATGTCGCTCTTTGTCAGAAAGTGTGAAATTAGTCACAATGACGAATGCTCTAAAATTCTTCTGTTCAACTGCAACTACATACACGGAAATCAAAAAACCACGTGATGGGGAGGTTCCAGCCACTTCTCTGCTGCCCATTTTTTCAAATACTGGCACTGGCCGGAATAAATAGCAAATTTTCTTTTGGTTGCATTGATATAACCAGATTAGGGGTTTAGTTCGTAATTAACACGATAATGGGAAAAGAGGATAACAACAATAAATTAAAACAAGAAAAAAAAATTGGCAGTCTCGGAGACGGTAGAGACTTCTACTTTTTCACAGAATTTGAAAATGTAGCAGTAGAAATAAATTAACTTGTGTCGATATTTTTCACCCCTAAAATGAATTTTTTGAAAAAATGCCATTAAGGTTTTTGATCCGACAATGCAACAGCTATCGAACTCAAGAAAAATTCAAAAAGGGGCAGTTTTGCCCTTAAAATGTCAGTTTTCAAAAAAATAGTATTAAGTTTCTTGATCCGTCAATGTAATAGCCAGCAAATCCTGTAGAACGAAAATACAATTTTGCTAAGAGAAATTCAAAAAAGAGCCTTTTTGCCACTAAAACGACATTTTTCGAAAAAATGGGACTAAGGTTTTCGATTTTTCGATTGATGTTATTAACTTGCTGCGCTGAAGCGTAGAAGTTAAAATTTAAAGCCCATAAAAGTGCTAAAAAGTGGTGTCATTAGATTCACAATTTTAGTTGGATTCCAAAAATATAAACATATACAGGGTTTCCGATTGAACATTTTTGCCCAAGAGGAAGTTCCGCTAAAACCAGAATTGATAAAAATTATTTTACCAGCGCAAATAATAGTATTTATCATATACTCTGTGCCCACCAAATTTCATTGAAACCGATTCATAAATAAAGAAAAAAGGGGGGTGCGCCTTGTCTCCTTTACGTCTAGGCAGTAAAATGCACTTTTAATTACTAACGGCGAAAAAATACATTTTGAAGTCGTGTGACTCAAACTTTTAACGAGTTTTTTCAAAAAAGTTCTTGATGTTTAAATTTTTGAAAAGCTATTTTTTTTCTGTGTCGGATGGTGCTAAAATTCAAGATGACGGCCATAGAGAATCAAAAGTTGATCGTCATTGCTTAAAATCTAGAACGCCTAGAAAAACATTTTACATTTTCGATGCCATTTCATTTAAATAGCATCAATCGTTAGGGGATATTAATTTTTGTTTAACATCGCAATTTTTAGACTTCTCGGAATAACTTAGGAACGAATCAAGATATTGGTAATTCTCTTCAGATTCTTAATCACCAAAAAATAGCGCAACTTTTCACTAATTTAATCGACTCCGGAACTCTTAGAGTTTAGGAGATGCCGATGGTGAGCGGTGAAGAAGGAACTTACTTCCTACTTCCAAGGTCAGAATTTGGTTATAGGCAGTAATTGTCTGGTGTAAACGGCCTCGATATTTACCTCGCTACCAACCATTGATCAAAAATGGTGGATGCGCCGGGACAAGTATTTCGTTATTTTATGCGACGAAATAGAGAATCCTGTGGAGAATTCGGGCCTAAATTAGAGTAGTGTTCCAACATCTACCCAGACTTTTTTGTAATTATGTCAACGCTGGTAAATAATGATGGGATGTTGTTTTTGAAACATACAGGGTGCGAGATTGAAAATCCAGATTGCTATAACTTTGTTATTTGTGGTCCGATCTGAGGGTCGGTTTATCGATGCTCAGCTAAGTGTCAGCTAACGGCAAACTGACAGTTTGTAGCCAATCAGATCGCTAGTTGCTAGATTGCAATTGGCTTTCAGTTTGAGATGACTGAGCATCGATAAACCGGCCCTGAGTGAACCAAAAACCAGATGAAATTGTTCATTAAACACTACTAATCCAAGGTAGCTTTGATTTTTATCAACTTCAACTTGAATATTAACTGCATGTCAACTTTTCATTTCCAAATGGACATACCCGGTTTTTTTACTCAAACTAAAAGCTAATTTTTTTCTGCATCTTTTGATGTGCAATAAGCTCAGTTTGACGTGTTTTTGCATTTTTCAAAAAACGTCATTTTCACCGATTTCTTCGATATTTTTGAAAATCTAGGGTGACCGTCACTTAATATTCGGTCTAGTGTGACACATGTTTCTATCTCAAAAAAATTCGTAAAGGAATTCTTTTGGACAAATGTGAGTTTCCATTTGAAAAATCTAAATTTTTGTTATTTGCGGTAAAACCGGAAACGGAAAAAAATATCAGACAATGCTCTCGGATGCCCTTCGTAAAAATAAAATCGACCTGTCCGAGGATTATAGGTATAGCTACTTAACATTTGTTACAACATCGCGCCTTGTCCTGGGGGAAAATGGGTATTAATTAATTTCATTAAATTAATTTCATACTAAATTAATTTCACTTGTTAACATTATGTATACATGCAATCCCCCGGGGGTGTGGCAGTTTTGTTGCAGATACGCCCTCAATGGGCTTGTTTTGAGGGTGGAAAACGCATCACATTCGCGAAATTCATCCCGTAACAATAGGACAAGACCGTGCAATTATTGCGTCTGCGGATAAGCCCAACGATTTTCTATATAAACCAGGGGACAATTTGTTTAACAGACTATTAGTGTCGTGGTGGAAATCCGAACCATCACCGCTCCTTTCACAAAGGTAAGAATTATAGTGTTCAGCTAGATTTTATCTTTATTTTTCCACATTAATGTTGGCAGGGAAAATTAATTAACCTTTTATCTTTTATTTACATTAATTAATTTGCAAAAACATTTTTCCCATTACTGATCAGTGACCGGGTGATTATAAAATCAAATACTAAATGAACGTATCATAATTAAAATGCAGGCTCCTAAGAGCAAATAGAAGAGTTTCCAGTAACTATTATGTCCGTTGAACTATAAAGTCGATATTTTAAATTATTTAAGGCGGGGTAATTAACTCTTGGTCAATGTAATTAAGTAGGTACATATAAGAGTGAAGATTGAAGATTATTGTCAAGTCACCTTTAATGACGGCCTTATAATAAATTTTTACTTCATACTACAAGCAAGCCAGCGCTTGCAACAAATTAAAATAATAAACACATCATTAAGATCAAAGAATTGCCCGTCTTAGAACGTTTTCTTTTCAAGTATCTAAATATTGACTGTGTGTTAGACATATATTGGTTTCTTATAAATGATTGACATAAATTAAAGAGTGAGATGATTAATGAAAGTTTAAAAACTAGGTACCATAAAGGAACAACAAAGAAATCGATTTGAAATGAAGGACTGGTCAGAACTATAATTTGCTTAAGTTATTTTTTTATTCACTACTAGCTTTAAAACGTACCATTATTGACTTATCTTTGAACTGAAAATTCGGTTTTTTTGCTTCGCCTTGAAGTTACAATCTTGCCGCTTGGGCTAAAATAGTTCCTATCTATCTTGGTCAATAATATACTATTGTTTGTGTTTAAGAATTTGTCCCTATATTACCGTTTTTAAAGTGTCAGTCAGCGATATTTAGAGAATAGTTTTGAGCAGCTAAACGAAAATTCACGCACGAGGGTTTCAATTCATTGCCCACTGAATAAAAATATTTTCAGCTCTGACGCAGTTCCGGTTATACCGGAATTGGCCGCCATCTTTGTTATTTTAAATGGGAAGCCTATGTTTTGACTCTAGATGGGATTGGCCTCTTAATTCTGTCACAGTTTTTGACATTATGTCAAAATTTGTGTAAAAAATTTGATTTTAAACCGGCAGTAGAAAAATTTGTATCTTACAGACGATTGAAGTTTAAGGAACGAAACTCGAAAGTACAAGGTTTAAGCTTTCTTTTGATGTCTTACTTGATCATGTTGATTCAATAATGTGGATTAAAATAATTTTTAAAAATTGTGTAACAAAATGGTCCACAACTCAATTTTTTGAAACGCAAGTACCATCACAATTTTTTGTATCCAAAAGATACAAAATGAATTTTTCTTTAGGCTAGTATTAGCATTTCCTTAGACTCGTTTTCAATATTTTTGAAAATATTTGAAATAAATGTATTTGTGCAAATTAAAAAACTTGACCAAGACAAGCTTCAAAACAATACATTTTTGAAGGTGTAGAATGAACTAATTTTTGATCCAAACCTTGTGTTAACGAACGCGGGGGTTGTGTGTCTCAGGCTTTTTTTCTGTTGGTTTGTAAAGGGGATTTCACATCCGTTAAAACTCCCGTCATCTCTGCCGTCACTTACTGTCAGTGTCATTAAACAGTAACAATGGAGTTTGAAAGGGGTCTTTGTTGTTAATTATTGCCCATGATAGGAATTTTGACAGAGCTGAAATCCCGTTTACAAACCAACAAAATTCCTGAGACACACAACTCCCGCGTTCGTTAATATGCGACACGACTTTATTTCAAATATTCTCAAAAATATTGAAAATAGGTGTAGGGAATGCTAATACTAGCCTAAAGAGAATTAAATTTTGCATCTTTTGGATAAATAAAATTATGGTATAGTCGGAACCCGTCCTATAAATCCTCCAAATGCTCAGCTGTGTGAAAGGGACGTTCATTTAGGTTAGAAATTATTCTTCAAATGTTTGTCAAAAGGGTTGTCGCGTAATTTTTTTGCAAAGTCAGAAAAGATAATTGAGTTCTTTTTGTAATTTTACCTCAATCAAATCACCAGCAAAACGTTCTTACACCATTATTCTGATGAAGCGAATTGAAATTTCTCTCTATTTCTCATGAAAAACTTTAGGAGCAAAACTTTTGGCAGACACATTATTTGACACTGTTAAAATTGAAGTGCCTACTTTCAACCCTCCTTGGTTTCTTAACTTTCAACCAACCGTCTGGAAGACACAAATTTTTCTATTGCCGGATAAAAATCAATTTTTTTACACAAATTTTGACATATGTCAAAAACTATAATGACAGTTAGGTAAGCCAATCCACATCTAGAGTATGACCGGTAGTGCGTCAGAACTGAAAATAATTTCATTCGATGGGCAATGAACTGAAACCCCGCGTGTGTGAATTTTTGTTTAGCTGATCAAAACGATTCTCTAAATATCGCTATATGAACTGACACTTTAAAAGAGACATCCAGTACCTGCTCTTAAAAAAAACAACAAAATAAGCAGAAGTAGAAGTTTCTCTCAAAAATATGAAAAGCAGCTTAATATTATTAATAGCCTCAGATGTTTTCTAAAGTTATAGGTATGATGATTATTATGATGTTGAGATATAGGTGATTGGCGAAATTATTGGTATTTTGAGAAACATATAACTACTTTACATTCATTTTCTATTGAAGTGACAGAACGTCAAAATTTGAATTTTAGGTTGGTATGAGGACATTTTGTAAGGAATTTTACTAACAGGTGAGTCGGTGGAAGCGATTTCAATGCGATACGTCGATCAGAAAACATGACAAATGTCAAAATTTTGCAATTGCTCTGAATTGGCCCTAAATGGCCTTTGTGTGCGTGCAGTTTTGAGTAAAGTGCAAAGAAAAATATTCACAAAAAAGCCTCAGGTACTTTTATCTGTGACGCTGCTGCTAACAATAAAAATAAATCCTAGAAGATTTTGGTTATGTTATGTTTTTGCTTTCCCGCTAAATTTCGATCAAATTGTCAAAAGTACACGCCCTTACAAATTAGGGTTGTACAGTTCCAGAACAATTTTAGTTCTGTTATAGAAAATGAACGGACTTTATCTTCTATTTCTTATTGAAGAAAATGAGACGGTCTTTGCAAAAAAACATGTTAGTTTATCTGCAACCTGCAACACATTTTGTTGGTGCGCTTTTTGTATAATTAATACTTACAGCTGTAAGACTCAATGGGTGGAATGACTAAAGTGTTACAAGATGCTTATATCGGGTGGTCATGAATGATTCACCGGCAACTCTGCTCAAAAAATATAGGGGATTTCGCATGCTGCAGTTAAACAACCAATAAATTGGTACTGACGTTTCGCCAAAATTCAACTGCAATTATTACAAAAAAACCTGTGTCGTCCAGTGTTCTCGTGCCGTCATTTTTCTGTCTTAGTGCCGTATTGAAAGCATCAACGTTGCCATTAGCGACGATCAACCATTTATGACCACCCGATACATTAATAAAGAATACAAAATAATATAAGAGAGAAATAAAAAGGATAAAACTATAAACAAAAGCTTTGTTACCGTTTATTCAAACCGGCCATTGACTTTAAATCACAATGTTATTCACAATGGAAACACTGGACAACTTCGGTGGAAAAATGCACTATCACTAACTAGAAACACCCCACTACACCGAAACACTTGATTTTCACTGCTGACACGTTTCGAACACAATGTGCTCATTATCAAAACCGAAGCTAGCTTGATAGTGCACAATGTTATTGCTTACTGTTTATTGTTTCTGACAGGAAGTTTGATACTAAAGGATGGCCCATAAAAAACCAGACAGTTTTCTTTTTGTATATCTTCGTTAGGTTTTGTGCAATGTTTTTTAGTTTTATACTTGACCTAGCTGAAGGTTGAGGTCGTCGATACCACTCATTGGATTTGAATTCGCACCATCAGCGTTCTTCCTAAGGACTTTAATTTAACACCATTATTTAGGCCAATGGAGTTTCGTTACCCATTGACATATGACAATGGCGTTTAGACAGGATTGAAGGTCGTTCTTTCCAAAATGTCCTTCAAAATGAAAATTAATCCATCCCTAATTTTTTTGTGAATTTTCTTCCAGGGCTCTAAATCGCATAATTTGCAACAAAAAGTACAGAGACGATGAAAACTCGGTAGCCATTTTTGTTTAAGTTGTAAATTATGCATATTATTAGCTTAATTTACAACTTAAATTGAAAATGCAGATTAATCTGCTCAATTTACAACTTAAATCAAAAATGCCTACAGAGTTTTCATCGTCTCAGAACATCTTGCAAATTATACGATTTAGAGCTTTGGAAGAAAATTCACAAAAAATTTAAGGATGGATTAATTTGCATTTTGAAGGACATTTTGATGGAAAGAGGAAAGAACGACTTTCTAAACGCCACTGTCCTTAAGTCCTTAAGAACGACACTGGTGGTGCGGATTCAAATCCAATGAGTGGCATCGACCACCTCAACCTTCAGCTACGTCGAGTATAAAACTAAAAAACATGGCACAAAAATTAACGAAGATATACAAAAAAGAAAAGTGTCCGGTTTTTTATGGGCCATCGTTTATAATGGGTGATGTAGGAATGAATAAAGTCCATGTTACCTTGAAGGACCCTATTATCTTAACAAGAAAAACTTATATTTTGTGCTTAAGTCAGACACAAGCATTTACTTTATTTATGTACGTCACTAAATAGTAATAATAATAATAATAATAATAATAATAAGTATGTTGGTCCACGTACAGTCCAGGACAAGTCAAAACTAACCCAAAGTAACATGTAAAAATGAAATAAAACCTTAACATTTACATATTTTTAATGTCGAAGCTGATGAACAAGCTAACATAAAATGAATTAAGTAAGTAAATAAAACATTTTTGACACTGCAACATTTCTTAAAAGTTAGTGTAAGTTGACACACATATTATATTGGTTTAAGTGCTTACTGCTTTTATAGGCACGAGGCTACCGTATGATAATGCAACACGATGTAACTAAGTAGGTATCCACTATCTACATGGCGCTTTCCCACAAAAGTAAGCGTATCATTCAAGGAGCTGGATGGTGCTAGCTTTTTAAACAACATGTAAATATGTGTTCACCGTGGACGGGATAGATCTCACGTGGTGAAGGATTGATGTGTGGACCGTGTTAGCAGCAGGGGTCGATCAGGCGGAGGTGGAATCAAGGCCTTGAAGAGGGTTCGCGTCAGCACCCGCACATCCATCACGCTCTGGCTACCTCCAAATTGCTTTCTGCCTACTCGCCGTAGGAGATTTTCACTGTTAGTGAAGGAATTAAAACAATAAAAACTACGTAAACCCAGGAGAAGAAAAAATTCATCTGTAAAACCTCTATAAATTTTAAGCTATGATTACAAACATAAATAGCGTATAAGTCTGGAATAATAATGATTACATTAAAATAAATTTAAATTTTACTTGATTTATAGGCTGCGGTTTCAAGCTAGTTTACTATTCCCGAAAGGGAGAAAGGCTGTTGGAAAGAGATGCGCGTAGCGTGGTGAATGTTACACCTGTTGCATGACTGCGGGGGCCGAGCTAGTTAAGGATGAAAGTACTCGACCTTAGCTTTAGGTCAACAAAATCACGCATAGTCTCTTCTGAATTTTAATGAAGAAGAGTATAATTTGAATCGTGCTATCGAGTATCGAGCTTATAACAAATAAACGATCTTTCTCAATTTGCCTGCTCGTGCTGAAGGTTGAAATCATTTTTTTTCGATCTTTCTTTTTTGTTTTTGACAAGCGAACACAATTGGAAAACACTGCCTTTATTTAATAAATAATTTGCTATGCCAGCGGAAAAAATATTATTTAGAGCAATATTGGGCAGGTGCATTTTATAATTTACCTACACTTGAAATTATAAGAAAACACGTGTTTTACTACGCGTATTTCAATCAATAATAATAAAGGAAACTCATCGATTATGCATGACATCGAAATGACACCTGCATATCCCCAGTTAGTTAAACGACCTCGTGCATATTTATGCACTCCCACTAAAATTTGATTGGCAAAATATTTTTAAAACCAGTTAATTCTTTACATTGACGCATTCTGCTATACGTAAATGACTGATAAATTTAATCGAAGCGGAATAATCCTGAGTTAATTTGTTTTTCTGGAGATTACGTTTGCGTGGGTTCAATTTTTAATGGACAATAATAAAAGCTTCAGTAATTATTTATTATTTGTCTGCATTTAGTAAAAAATTATATCTGTACTGTTTACGTATACATAACTTAGCTAATTGTAGAGGCAGAATTTTTAGTTGTATAGCGTCCGGACTCCGGACTACGCAAGAAAACGTTGCATTTAATGATACAAGCAAACATTATTATTTAGACCGTTTAGAAGGATTTGACCCGAAGCTCCGAAAATATCATCTCGGATTCAAGGAAGTGCATCGGCTTTGTCTACAGGGTTAGCAGAATTGTGTGCAAAAACTCGGGAAAACTGATTTGAGAGGTCAAAATATGACAAAAAAAATTACTCCTAGCTATGCTCTTTGAAAGGGCAAAGGGGTATCTCCAAATGTGGTCTTTCTCAATTTAACCGAAAAATATAATTGACACTTGACAGACACCTGAAATTTGGAACAGGGGCTATTAGGATTAAGGGCTTTCTGATTTTTTTTCAAATTTTTATTTTCATCATGGGCCTCGAAGCATGGACTTACCTACATTCTTGGGCCCTACTCATTTTTGAAATAACCATATTTGATGTGAAAACGGTGCTTCCTAGCAACTTTTACCAAGAGCACCATTTCTATGTCTTATGAGCCGATAATTCCGATTTTAATAATTTGTCAAAAAATGCAGATGAGTTGGGCCCCGCCCCAAGAACGTTCACCCACGGAAATAAAGACATAAAAAAACTTCAGAAGAAAACACTTAATCCTAATTGTCTCTGTTCCAAATTTCAGGTCCCTCTCAATTATATTTTTCGAATAAATTGAGATCTACATTTGGAGACCCCTTTGAGGGGTCGTAGAGGCGTAGCTCCCTTAGAAGTCATTTAAAGGCAAAACGTTATTCTTACTTTTTGACTTTATTTTGACTTTATTTTGACCTCTCTAATCAGTTTCAATTTTTTTTGTACATACATCCTGAAGAGCAAACCACCCCCTGCAATTCAAAGGGCTGAAATTTTCGGAGCTTCAGGTCAAAATTCGTTCTAAATGGTCTAAATAACAAGCCTGCAGCAAAGTTAGGGAAGTTAGGTTATCAGATGCCCACGTACCAAATGTCAGCCAAATCGGTCAAGTAGTTTACGCTGTGGCGTGTTTACGAACGTACGTACGTAACACATATTAAAAACCACTTTTTTGGCTTCCTGAGACCTCAAAAGCTATAGATGCGCTCTTATCTCAAATTCAAAAATTTTACTGATTGCAGTAACATTCAAGAAAGCTACCAACAATCACTACTAAAAACGTCAAGGGCGAAATTTCACGACTTCAATGTAGGGAAACTTATGCCTAGAAGATATGTGATGATTCTCTTTTTTTTACAAATTTTTTTTACAATTTTTTTACAATTAGTTAAAATGTACGAAATTCCTAGCCAAATAGAGTATTGCAATCGAAGACAAAAATTTATGAAACCATTATTTTCGAAAAATAGGATAGAAAGTAGATAGTCTAACGTTATGAGAAGTATTCATTATCGAAAAGAACAAATTTAAACGGAATTTCTATCCTGTTCCATATTCCTTCTTTTCTAAAGGGGTGTTTCGTTAATCTCCTTGAAATTTAGCTATCGAATGAGCCCCAATTTGACTTTAAACTGGTTTGTTTAGTTATACTTATATGTTTCTTCTAATAATTTACTGACTGAGTTCTTATATTTGCGGTGTTAGAGACTCAAGAAAAAAAGCATACATGCGGGTTTTTTGTGCTCGTTCATAAAAAACAGAAATTCAGCAGCAATGAGAATTATAAACTGCTTTGGTCTTTATGTGATGGATATCGCTTGCCGAAGCCTCGAAAGGAAACGAAAGCATCCCGACTGTGCGATTTTGTGCACGACTTGAATTTGTTTCATTATTTCATCGTTTTATGACCCTCAGACAGACATTGCATTTTTTAGAGCTGTTTCAGTTTTTAACTTGTATTTAATTAAACAAAGGTTTATTAAACTGCAGCTCTGAATCCTTTTATTTGTATCGAGTTGTTAATTTTATTTGATTTATTTTTGTCAAGGAACATTTTGAGGAAATTTTTTAATTCCGCTTTCAATTACCAAATGCGCTATACTTTTTTGATCCAAAACAAAAGTATGGCCGTCTATGAGTGTGAGATTTTATACCAAATAGTATCTACAGAAAGTTGAGTGATATTAAAAACAGGTTTATCGAAAAGAAAAAGTCTATGTAGTTCGAATGTATTTTAGAGATTAATAATACAGTAAAAAACAAAATTTAAGCCAAAAAGATCCAGTAGTTTGGGCCATAATGTATTTTTAGTATTAGCACAGGTATTATTAAAAAATTTCGCCAACCGTTTTCAAGAAAAATGGCCTGGGCGTCGAGTTTGGATCACCCTGTAGGTACACCACATTTCCATAGAGGTAAAATTTTTTCCCAAAGGGCACTAAATGCAAAAGCATTTTGTCTTATTTAAAACAAGAATTTGAAGACCTTTGTGATGCTGGCAATATATTTTTCGAAAACTTGTTATGGAAACGAGTCCGAGAAATAAGCAAAAATGCGACACAGTATGGACTAAAATTGTATATACCAGTTATTTACGTAAAGAGTATGGAAAGACACTTTACATGTGAGTTACGTATTAAATTTTTTAGGTGCTCGCAACATATTTTCTGTGTGAAATAAAATATTTTAATTCAAATTATCTAAACTGAAAAATGTGAGGAGCCTACTAAAAATTAACACGGTAACAAAATCCATAATGTTCCGGTAAAATTTCACTTTCCAGAATATTCCAGTGAAACTTCACTTTCCCGGACAGTCCGGGAAAGTTGACTTTCCGGTTCTAAAATTGTCCGGAAAAATTAATTTTTCACTTTTCCAGACTAGTCCGGGAAAGGCTACTTTACGGTTCTAAAATTGACCGGAAGGTTTATCTTTCCGGTCGAACGCCTAAAAAACGTGTTTCATAAGGCTCTTATCGCACTCGGATTTTGTAAAACTCGGGCTTTTCGCCCTCGTTGTCCAAACATCCTCTTGCGATAATAATTTGCCTTATGAAACGTGTTTTTAATATAATATTTTGACTTTACAAAAAAATTACGCGACAACCCTTTGGACAAACATTTGTCGGTTTTGTAACATAAATGAAAGTCCCTATATTACACAGCTGAGCGTTTGGAGGATTTATAGAACGGGTTTTGACTGTATATTTTCCACAACTCTATTTACAAGAAAGCAATTGTAGTGTGGATTTACAGCAAAATTGAAAGAAAATGGTAGCCAGTGAAAGCATTACAAATTTAGTTATAGTGCTAAAACTCTGCAGTCATCATGAAAGGGAATTGTTATAAGATTAACCAAAAATGTGCTGTGGGTTTATTTACTTTCAACTTAAACCATTATAGTTTTAAGATGTAGTTCCATTCTCTGTCGCTTTCACGTTGTAGGTAAAGGTACCTACTTAGTACTTACCTATAAGCGACACTAGTTCTAAATTAAATTTTTTATAGAAACTTGACATTTCAATGTGTATCTTTTTCAGGTTTGCAATGACGGCGACTACAAAAACATTCCAACGACACCATGGAGGTGTTCAATTTTTTTCAAATTCAAGTTTTTAATATGGTAAGTTGTAATGTCCATATAACAACATCAATCTCCTGTATTGGTAGCATCGCGTGCTACAGATTTCAAGATCGCGTGCACATTTCGCAGCACTCGCCTTTCTCCTGTAGTTGTTACTTTACGACCCTAGTGAGGGGGATTTTAATTGTCACCTTCATACTTCCCACTGGTACATGTATGCATCACTCGCTAAACTCCTCAATTATTTGCATAAAATTCGCGTGAGTTCTTATTAAATACTCAGTCATAATTTAAAAAATAAAAAATATCCTGGAATTGAATAAGAGACCTCCATAAGTAATAATCATGATGTTATTTACAATTCACAAACATGCGTGAGTGAGAAACTACGACGTGTCCAACACCTTGATATTCTTAGCTCCGAATTCCGTTAGAGAAGTGTGCGGTAAAATCGCGGCAAAATAGTCCGTTAAAAAACAGTAAGGTTGAATAAACAACGTCTGGAGAAGATTGAAAGGTCCCGCATAAGAATAGGGCACGTGTATGCAGGATATACCTACACACATACGAGGGAGACTTATACCTACCCTCAAGACTATCTTATTATGTTATTGTGCACCTTTTAAATTCTTTTTCGAGGGAAAACGTTACATTCACGACCGTTTTCAATAATCTTCTTTTGCTCTTGTGAAATTTAAAACCTCCACAATTGCTAATGGATATTAATCTTGTTAACGCAAAAATTTCAAAAAAACCAGAGAAAATTAAGTCCAAGTAATCGATTGAGTATTGACATTATCTGAGGTAATCGTAAATAAAGCAATTTAGTTGCAATTAACATAGTAATTGGAAGAAAAGATACACATCTTCGTGTCCGACCACTCGCAGAACATACCTTGGAAAAACAACATACAAAAACGTTCGAGATGACTTCAGTCTTCAGTTTATCTATAATTTGTACAAATAGATTGCCAACAATGCAAACATTTGTATGAATTTAGGGGCTAACTTCCAAACAAGGGCGTTAAATATGTGTATTGACCGCTGGTCAGTCGTATAAGAAATTGCAAAGAACGACTTTAATTTCCTACCAAATAAGATACACCCAAAAGGTCGTCGCAGTCGGTTCAGACCATTCTTGCGAAGGAGTATCTATGTAGGAGGGCGAGGTATTGAGGTGGTCCGCTGCAAGTCTTTTATTCTTCTTGGCATCTTGCGTTGCTATTTTTCAGGACACAGAGGTTATCTGAATCCATTGTAGATTTTCTAAAGATTGTAGGCACGCGCGCCGACAGAATAAAAAATAATTTATGGACTAAGAGAACATATGTTGTGTTTGTGTTGCTTGAGCCATTCGTGAATTGCTACAAGTTTAGCTTTATTCTGCATCGAAAGTGGTGGCTCCGCTTCGGAATTCGCATTAAAAACAAGATGTTATAAAAAATAAATCAAGGTGGAGCCATAAATCATTAGTTCTTTTGTCGAACCGTTATCATATTGAAATTGGACGAGTGGTACCTCCGTACCTCACTACTCTTTTAGAGAGTTGCTGTATGTTAGTGTCGGTGGCATCTTACTAATCTGATGGGAAATCAGAGTGCACGAGAGTAGATCCGTTTATGGTCAAGTTTGTTTTATTAAGATATCATTTGGACAAATCAATCTACCATAATATTCGTTTTAAATCGTGGCCGCTACGCAGCAGTATTTCAAGATCGCTATAACAAAGAAATTGATAATGACTGTACCACTTGCGTTGCAATTATTAATTGTGTTCGCCTCGTTTGTTTGCCATTATAAATATAAAACAAATCATGATTTTTTATTATCATAAATTGAATCAATGTTAATCAGTTTTATTTTCGAAGTGACAGTTTTTAATTAACAGATTTAGAATTAAGCAATATGTCTCACCGAAGTCGCAGTTATATTACATCAGGGTCTCTAAATAAATAAATAAGTATTGGCAAACCTCGTACAGGTATTTCAGAGTGTTATTGCCCTATTGATTTTAAGTCGAAAAGTTCCTATGGTATGGACATATGTCCGGAAATGCTTCATAAAGGAATTACTTCCCTTCAAAGGATTACCCAAATTTTTTTTCAAGTTACTCAACAGTGCCAATGTGAACTTTTCTTCCTAAGTTGAGGTAAGAATCATTCACTCTCTTTATTTTCACTAATTAGACCGCAATTGAACAAAATTGACTCCACAAGTTTTCTCGCTTTGAAGAGTTCAAAATCAAAATCAAAAATTCTTTAACGTTTATCATGTGAATTGACAAGATAATTAAAAAAAAAATGTCCTGTTAGAAATCTAAATATGCTCCGTGCACTAAAATATGCTCTAGATTACAAAATATGCAAATTTTAAATTACATCAAATGGCTCCTTTGAGTGAGATTGGGGCACATCTCGAAGATTTCTCTTCAAACTTTGTCCGTTTCCAATATGCATTTTGCATAAAATCCGCGCCCTAGTTATGAAATATCTGTAAAAAATTCAAGAAAATCCAAAATTCGAAATCTCATAATTCGTACTTTTCGAATATAATTTAAATAAAACTAAAATTTTGGGTACCCTTTGAAGGGGCGTGCGTAATTCCCTTACGAAGCGTTTCCGGACATGTACATAATATGTCCATAGGAACTTTTTGACTTAAAATCAATAGGGCAATAACGTCCTGAAATATCTGTATGAGGTTTAGGAACACTCTGTAGGTATGTGCTTATTATATATATATATTATTTATTTGATGGTTTGTGATAAACAGAGTGGTAAGGTAATGTATTTTTCTGCCGAGCGAGGATATTTAGCTTTTGCCAAGAAAGAAAAAATAATGTATTATTATAAGTCTAGTGTGCCTGTATTTATCACAGTGATAATTACGAAATTATACACCAATTAAGGCAACGAATTCTCCTATTCCCAAGGTTCATGCCCACCTACCTATTATGCTGACTTGATAAAAGTTTGCCTTCACCATCAATTATTATTATTTAAGAGTTTAATTCAGGTATACATTTTTCTTTCTCTTCGCCCCTGGCAAATGTGTTTTACAGAATTTTTCATATAGGTGAAGTCAAATAGCCCTAGTTCACTTAAAGTTAATATTTTCATACCTCTTCTTATATTGTAACCGAAATTAACAAACCATTTTAAATTCTTCTAGAGGGTGATTCTCCATGCAACTTACTCTAAAACGAAGACTTTCGATATGGACGTATGTCCTAAAGTGCTCAGTGTGCAAGTCCAGTGTCCAAGGGTATGTGCAAACTCCAAAAGAAAATTAGTTTTTTGATGGAGTAATCTACAAAGTATACTGAAAATTTTGTGCCATGCATGTCCAGGGGTGTAGGTGTAGGTAACCAGATGCATATTTTTCGCATCAAGTAGTGTACGCTACTGGTATTATGCAATAGTTATTTATTATACCTATAAGGGGGAGAAGTTAAAAATGTTAGCGAACGCTAAAAGAGATTTCTCCCACATGTATAATACAATATTTTTTCGGCAAGCGTTTAAAATTAACATTTACAGCGATTATTTTCAATAATTATTGTTGGCGTTGTCTCCTGCGATTCATGAAATTACTGTATGTAAAAGCAAATTAGTGGCAGTAAAAGTGGCCCTTTTAATGACAATCGGCGAAAAACTACTTTCTTTACAACCACTATCGTAAATAGCCAATTTTCTACAATCTACAAACTAAGTATGAGAAGCTGGCCCTTACGCACAGCTTGCATAAAGAGTGAAAATCGCACAGATCTACATTTATAAAACTGGGCTTTGCATGGGTGCTTGAAATGACTGCATTGAGATGTCAGATGTTATCTTTCTTTCATAATTTTTTTGAAAGGTGTTCCCCGTGCAGTACAACTTCAAGCTGAAATCAATGAAAATTAAAAAAAATAAGTTATGTCGCAGAACCGTGGACCTTTTTAGCCCGGAAATGGGGTGGGGTGGGTGTTTACTTGACTTGAACCTTTGAGCAAGTATTATCTTGAAGAAATTGTTATAATGTAAAATGCTATACATAGCAGCTTTATAATACTTACATACAGCCCGTCCGCTGTAAGCTGAAGCACTAAATTTCAGAGGCGGCGTGTGACAGTAAGACATCTCTGATATCCACCAATACAATTTGTTGGTTTGTTTTGCACAGCACGCCACTGGCGCTGTCATAATCTAGGGAAAATGACAAAATACCTCCACTTTTAGTGCTTCAGCTTAGAGGGGACGGGCTGTATATTGTTATTATTAATTTGGTAATTAAATGACGCGCCAGATATCAAAATCTGTCAACTTCTCTGACATAAATTAACTTATACGTCCGGGATCCACACGACCAAGATTCACCCTATTTCCATGGCGACTCTGGTGAATCTTGGTCGTGTGGATCCCGGACAGACCATAGTTTCGGCATGAGTCACCCCGGGCACCGCCAACTGCAATTAGAAATTTTAAAAATGTCACGTTATTGTATGAAAGTAATTGTAATAACTTTAGTGATTTAAACCTAAAATGTAAGAAATATAGGTACCAAGGTATACCAATATACGCACAATCGCAAATAAGTGGACAAGTGATAATAATTATAATTATTATAGGAATTATACATACCTTCGAACTATTGTATAGAATACCTATGTATAGGCACTTTAATTTCCCTTACCCTTAATGTTTTTTTTAATCCAGGTTTTGTTTAACCAGCGAATTCTAGAGTATTAAATTAAACCCCCTCTTATTTCAAAGCTGTAAATTGTCCAGGTCTTCATTCCATTGCTTTATACCTGTTTGGAAATCCTATTAAAATCCTAACATCTTTGACTAACTGAAAATGGCAACTTAACCTAAGGCAAAACTATCAGTTGGAGTTTTTATTCACTGTGCGTTAACAGATAAAGAATTGCTGATATCTCTCGATATGTGCGTCAAAGATGTAATAAATATAAGACGGGTCATCAATAGCAAATTTTGTGATCTATGTCGAAATGGGCATCAAGATCGGGCCGATGGATATTATGAATAACGATTAATAAACCCAAAATCATTTCTGTTAGTGCAGATTTCCTGCCCCTGATAGTGAAACATTATGTATTAGGTAGGTGTATCATTTTACCACTTTTATAATATGTATAATAGATAATGAAAAGAGAGCGTGATGCTTCATTTCATTTTCATTGAAAAGGTATAACCGTCATTTCTATAACACCATTTTTAGCGATTTTTAGCGGAGTGTTAAACTCCGGCGGAGTTCAAATTCATCATTATTTGCAATTTTGCAAAGTGTCAAAGTGACGCGCAACAAACGTGAGTAGAAAATTTTCGATTTTTTCGTTTGAAAATAAAATATTATGTGATGACCGAGTATGGAAGTTTAAATGCCGAGCGGAGCGAGGTGAATTAAATCCATACGAGTCACATAATGCCGCTTAAACTCGGAATAAAATACAATATTTTATTTTCAAACTATAGAAGACAAAATTTTCTACTAACGTCTGTTGCGCGTCACTTTGACACTTTGCAGCAACAATGTCAGCCATTGTTGCTGCAAAGTAACTGTAAATAATCTTAAAACTTGAGAGGAGTTTAAAACATTGCGTTAACAATGTTTTTTTAAACTCCTCCGGAGTTTAAGACTATTTATAAGCCGCTGTTATACTTTTATACTGTTATACTGTTATACCTTGTCATTTAAGTAATTGTTAACTCTATAATCCAGGCAGAAATAATTGGTTCCTATAAAATATATCGTTATTTATTTAAAATTCGGCTTTTTTCCTCATTTCTCAACCATATGATACAGAATCTGGATCGGAATTAGCTCTTCTTGTTGTTTCAAACATACCTACATCAGTAAAGCTGATGTGATATACTGCGTTTACGTTCGGTGTTTCACCTTCATTTTTGACGTCACCGTATAAAAGGCCTTCAAATTCTTATTTCTAAAGATGTACCTATTCACTTTTAGTCATATTCGAGATTTTTAACGTATTTTGTAAACACGACACAGCCCAAACCTCTGTACGTCGAATATAGCTGAAAAGGTTTTGGAGGCAATAGACAAACGGCAAGTGCCGTTTTGGCACATCCGGGCACATCAATTTTCAAATTTAAAATTATACTCTCATTTAACCATCCAAAACGAGTTTTTGAAAAATTTATGGCCACCATCAGAAATTAAGGTCTTTATAAGTTCTGGATTTAATTAATAAAAAATTCATTGGGATTTAGTGCCCTTTGTGTAAAAAAATCGAAATATTGTAGGTAATAAAATTAAAAACACGTTATAGCCCAAACTATGGATACTGGATCTTTTTGGCGGAAACTTGGGACATGGAGATTGCGTAACCTGTTGAAGAGCTGGAAAGGCACTTTTAACTGCTTTTAAGCAATTGATCCCCGGCAAGTGCCATGCATGTATATAGGCATATCAACATTAACTTTAAAATTTTAAATACAAAACCTCATCATTAGAAAGATTATTAGATTCTGATGGTTCTAAAAATCTATTCACAGTTCCTACCATATTTCGGCAGAAAATATGGAGAATGCTCATTCTCGTTTAAAACTTGCGGACTGACAGAGAATGGCAGTATTTAAATGTGGCAGGATATGAACCTTAAAAGGTGAGTGTTGTCAAAAATGTGATAGGTGATGTCGCTATTCGTTAGAAAGTCTGGAAAGTATGAAATTAGTCACAATGATGACCGCTAGCGGTCTAAAAATTTTCGTATTCAATTGGCTGCTCAGAAATCAAAGACCCACGCGTGATGGGGAGGTTCCAGCCGCTTCTCTGCTGCCCATTTTTTCTCATTTTTTTTCACTAAGAAAAGTCAAGATTATGTTCCATTTCTCATGAAACTAGATACGTGTAATTTCATTTTTTTTCCAATAGCAAACTCGAGCTTCCTATAAAAATGAAGTTTTTTTAATCAAAAATTGACATCAGCATGCACTGGTTTCCATCAAAAAGAGTTTTTAGTGAGATATCATTAGTAAGAAAAGAAGACGTTAAAAAATCTATATTATATAAGAGCAAAATAGACTTAAACTTAAACGGTCCATCAAAATATGTGACGTTAAAAAACCGATTTAAGAGTCAATCTGCCGAAATGCTGCGGATATTGGATTAACATTCTGGTTGCTAAATAGAGCAAAAACCATATAATTATTGTCAATAACTGGTTTTTCTACTCGGGGGCATACGGTAGATTATTAATAATGGTCTCATCCAGATGTCAGAAGAATCCTTTTCCGCGACAGGCTTGCTGCGTCGCGATTTCTGCAAGCAGCTGAGTGTAAGTGCAATTGCCTCTTCTATAGTGAAGTGGGTGGTGGGGAATAAAGACACCCGTGGAGGCAGATCTGCGACGAACGAATCAACGCCGTTTACCCACCACTCCACCGGTGGGTGCCTTGATACTTTTAACACCAGTCGGCACTCAACCTCAACTTGGACAGGACGTTTTTGATCCTTCCTTCGAAATCGTGGTATATTTTTATGCGTGGATTTGATGTGACAGTGATGTGACTCTTTGCCAGTGAGCTTGTTAGTACTTTTTTGTTCGGTTTTTGTTTTATTTATTTAAACCGCACTCGCCGTGATCATGTTTCATGAAACACACTAACCATTTCTTGTTAACATTTTTGGTTGCTTTGTTTGTTCTTCGGCTAACCAAGGTACACCTAGGTGCCTGCAGTATTTTGGGTAAGTGCATCAATAGGTAAAAAAATACCTATTATTTATAAGCAAACACTGTTTTGTAGCAATTATAATCGATTTATTTAGCATCAATGACTGCAATTATTGATTTCAATGCGAAAACTATTTTAATACGAATGCTTTTTTATTTGTTAGTGATGGGTGGTAGCATTTAAGGCAATGAAAAAATGTCAAATTGCCCATTTCGTTCTTATATAAAATTTTATAAGAATTATTATCTAAGTATTTCTGCATTGTTTATTAAAATATTTACGGCGCCATTTTAAATGCTACGTTACCGACTTGAAAAATATTAACACAGACTTACAGACCAGTCAGATAAAATTGTTGGAAAGGAAGGTGTGGACAATTGTATATCAGTGGGGTATCAAAGTTAAATAATTTTATCGCCATATTTTGCTTAAACAGTTGCTGTTCGTGGCCATAAATTATTAGTTGCTGTCAAAATTATTAAGAAATGCTTATTCGGAAGCCTGACGTGATATACTTAGTTCAAATAATAGGTACCTATTTATCAAAGGTATGTAATAGGATTGTTCCCGCCAAAACTTGTATACGTTATTGTCTTTATTTCGCCAGTAGGTACTTATTTATTTAATAATTTATAAGGAATTAGGCTCGGAAGTGGGTATGTGCAATATTATTTATGGCAAATTTTATATACCTAAGAACAACATACCTAGGAATTTAGGGTCCTTATGGATTCACTTTTCCCAGTTTATTTAGTTTCTATTTTTTCAATACCTAGATATTTAATTTTTAAAATCATCAATTACAAAAGTAGAATAACAAGCGGACACAAGTGCCTACCAAGCACTAATCATTTGAATGTAATAATTATTAATTTCTAACTTTAAAATCATTTGTATTGAGAGAAAAAGCTTCCTATCTAAATAGCAAGGCTTTTCTTGTACTCATTTAAGCATTTATTTGTATTTTTGTGTTTTACCTATGATGCCTATACCTACCTATCCGAATTCGATGTGCAAGTGAATGTTAACGATTGATCAAAATTAGTAGAATGAAGAGATCATAATTTCAATAAAACTTCCGTTGCACGTGATCAATAAACGTCTTCGAATTGCACATTTATCTGAGGAGAGAAGAGCCTGGAGGGCTGATGTACACTCGAGTGCATCAAGTGGAGCGTCATGCACTCGAGTGTACATCAATATAACGTGTGAACAAAAAGTTTTCCGATCTAGTAGGTAGCCTTTGTCGTGAGAGACGTAGGGCGTAGACTGCTGAAATTATCATTCAAATCGAAATCTGACAGTAAATAATGTCAGTTTTGAATACATTTCCGAGATGAATTTGAAACTGACAACAAAGTGACAATATATTAATTCAAAACAATAAGAGTTTATCCTATGCTTCCAAATGCAAGTTTGTATTTGAAAACATAGTCACCGCCAGAAAACGGCTATAATTTCCGCGATCTATAACGTTTCTCACGTCAAAGGTTACTAAATCGGAAAAGTTTTTGATCACTCTTTAAGAAATAACGAAACATTTTGGTATACTTTTGCCTTATTTTCAAAAACATTTTCTTCGTTTCCGTCAATTTAAAAAAACGGCACCAGAGAAGCAGCTGGAACCTTCCCATCGCAGGAATCTTTGATATCCGTATATAGGTGGTAGTAGGTGGGTAGTAATCAGGCTGAACATGAAAATTTTTAGACCGCTCGTTATTGTGACTAATTTTCCACCACTTTTCCACTTTCTGACACCGAGGGCGACATCCATAATGTTAAGAATGGAGTTACCCGAATAACAATTAATTGTCAATTCCTATTTTCGAGAAAATTAACGTCACAGTTTCATTACATTACTTATAGAATTGCTTTATTGGGCAAACGCCCGAACACGTACATCACCTATCACATTTGACAACATACCTTTTAAGGTTAATATTCTGCCGCCAAAAATAACTACGTCATTCAGTCCTCAACTTTTTAATTCGAATGAAAATTTTCATTATTATTCTCGCCGCATGGTAGAAACAGTTCATAAATAAATTTTCATTATTTCCCGCCGCATTGGTAGAAACGGTTCATAAATTTTTATATCCGGAATTTAATCATCTTGCTGTTGACATAAAAATGAGGACTTGTATTTAAAATTTTAAAATTGATATCCCAAAATGGCACTTTCCTGGACCAACTGCTTCCAGAAGCTTTTCAGCTCTTCAATGAGTCACCATGCATGTTCAAAATTTCATCCAAATCAATTTCGTAGTTTGGGCTATACCGGGTGATTCAGTTTGGTATTAGAGCCCCCCTGTAACTTTTTTATTTGAATAGAAGAATATATAAAAACCATATATATTTATCAATCGCATGACAAACTCTATTAAATGGCATATTAAATCGTCTCTACGAGGGCATGTCAAAATGAAGATATTCAATTTTTTTTTTCAAACGACAAGCTGTACAGTTCTTAGCGGATTCTTGTAGACGTATTTTTTTACATTCAATTGCATATGTAAAAAAGTTGACATTTTTGAAAAATCATTTTGGTAGTTTGGTGTTGACTAATGTCGCCCCCACTCCAAGGGTCGTGTTTTTTAAAAATTGTAATTTACTTACCTTTAAAAACGTTGATAAGTAATAATAATGTTATTGTACTAAAATGTATAAGCAAGTGGGGTATTATTGTTATTAATGAATAGAAGAAGGTCCAATAATAATTATTGTAACTTTTTTATTTTGAATAGAAGAATATATAAAAACCATATATATTTATAAATCGCATGACAAACTCTATTAAATGCCAATATTAAATCGTCTCTACGATGGCATGTCAAAATGAAGATATTCAAATTTTTTTTTTCAAGTGACAAGCTGTACTATTCTTAGCGGATTCTTGTAGACGTATTTTTTTTTACATTGAATTACATATGTAAAAAAGTTGACATTTTTGAAAAATCATTTTGGTAGTTTTGTGTTGACTAATGTTGCCTTCACTCCAAGGGTGGTGTTTTTTAAAAATTGTAATTTATTTACCTTTAAAAACGTTGATAAGTAATAATGTTATTGTAAAATGTATAAGCAAGTGGGGTATTATTGTTATTAATGAATAGAAGAGGGCCAATAATAATTATTTTTTGTGAAACTACGGTCCTTATTAGACAGGACATTAGACTACTACTACTACGTTTATTGGCAAGAAATTTTAAAATTGTGTCAGATCAAATAATTTTTTTTTCGCGAATTTTGAATGTAGAAAAAATATGTCTACAAGAATCCGCAAAAAAATGTACAGTTTGTCATTAAAGAAAAACAGTTGACAATCGTCATTTTGACATATGTCATCATAGAGACGACTCAATGTCGCCATTTAAAAGATTTTGTCATGCGATTTACAAATATGTATATATGGTTTTATATATTTGTAGAGGCAAATAAAAAAGTTACAAGGGGGCGAATACCAAACCGAATCACCCGGTAGAATGTTGTTTTTAATGTTTATTACAAAATTTCGATTTCTTTTGCTTAAAGAGTACTAAGTATGAATGCATTTTGTCTTATTTAAAACCAGAATTTGAAGGCATTTCTGATGATGACAATACCATGTTCAAAAAAGTTGTTTTGGATAATTATATCAGAGTATAATTTTAAAATTTCAAAAATGTGCCAAAATGGAACTTGCCACGGGTCGATTGCTTCTTGGCTCTTCGACGGGTAATACCATCCCCACGTACACAATTTCAGGGAAATTGGTTCAGCGGTGTGGGTTGCACTGTGATTTTAAAGTACGGTAAAAATCTCGATTTTTTTACTTTTCGTCAAAAAGGACACTGAGAGTGAATACATTTTTGGAAGCAGAATTTGATGGCCTTTCTTATGATGGCGACGTCAAAAATAGGGGTTTGTAGTTAAAATTTCAAGTTCTTGTACCAAAATGGCATTTCCGGTTGCTCTAAAAACTTTTTACATCCATAAGTTAGGCTATGATATACCCATTATCCATGCAACAAATTTCAGCCAAATCGGATCATACTATTTTTTTGGAACCTTGATGGGAGACCTCGAATAGTATAGAAGTTCTGGTGAAGATCTGGTAATAAAATTTTATTGAATGCAAGTTGCAAGTAGCCTCCCATTTTTTTAAATTGTGGGGTTAAAAATAGGACTGTCAAAATTTTTTTGGGAGAAGATATTTCGCCCGAATGATCTTTTGACTCTAATCTCACGAATGACTTAGGTGAGGTGTGAAATTTGAAATTGCGGGATGACTTGGTGAAATTATCCTGTCCACCAAAATAAACCCTATATTATGTACTTTCACTTCCACTTTTATTCTGCTAATTTCTCGATAATCACCATATCTACCTACTTAAATCAGCTAATAACTTATATCCTCGCACATACTTTACGAAGACAACCACCTTATACTTATATTCCTAATTTAATTGCTTATTCATATGCGTCACTGTTGATAGATGACGACAATTATTAAACATGACAGCATCGATTACTTTCGATAGTGTAAAAATTCGAAAATTTATTGACAGTCAATGCGCACTCAAATAAAATTAAATTTCCTCTCATGCCTTTCTAAACTGTCTTTTAAGTTTTCCCATTCGGTAGTAACTATAAGTACCATGAAATTAATTTCATAAGAGATGAAGTAAATCAACTATCTTTAGTTAATAAATCGAAGAGTTGTTTTGCGATTTAATCTTCAAATGTGATCATGATGGCAATAATGATAAGGAAAACAGGAGAAGAGATAAAATTACTGCGGTTAATTCTTGATTTTTTTCTCAAGTGGAAATTGGACATTGCGTGCCACGTATAACAGGTTTTTGTAGCAAGTTGCTACGATGTTATACAGAAGATAATAATTTGCAAAGAAGATATGCACGGGCGGTATCGTTTTTAACAATGTTTCTATAGTTTAACAAAAAACTATGAACACCGGCACACCATCAGCCGCAATGAGGAACATTTGGACATCACATCAGGTAACATAATACAATTTCAGTTCTTTTTTGTTTCTAATAACATGTGTTCCTTAATAATAACCACAAAAATAGTCACAAATTGGTATCACAAATTCATTGGTTACAGACGTTACAATAGTTCAGACATACCATCAAGCTCTTGTAGGTATGTCATTGATCTTAAGGTTTAAGTATAGAGCATATTTAATGTGATTCTGACTCAGGAGATGGCTCCACACTCACAGAATTAGTTGTATTGTGGGTTGCGGGGCCGATTGCGTAGTTGCATTAAAAACCCGTCCTACGTATCGAGGATACCAAATCCCCGAAGTGTCGCTATTCGCCGCTAGGTGCTTTGCGCAGGGTAAGGTTACCGGCAGAGCACCTGCGTAAGGTTGAACTTGCCCTGTTGCCACTATGTTACTTTGATAATATACAACATAGGTACATTCAAGAATCAGACCATGGAATCAGATTTGTGTATCCATGACGTTAATAGTATTTACTGCATTACATTTAAGACTGTGATATGACTGATAACTGATAGGGGTTTGGTAAAGATTTTACATAACCAGTCAGGAATTAATCTATAATAGACAATTAGACAAGGCTATTTTTGAGACTCCACCAAAATAATTAAGATTCTCTTTAATTAAAAATTGCAAGTTAAGATTTGTAATTTTATGCTGTAGTGTATTTATGCAGAAGTTAGTTTTTTGTTTTACATTATATTATTTTATTGTAAAAATAGTTACCGAATATTTGCGTAAATAACAAATTAATTATATTTTTGCCTACCGATCATGTATACATCTGCGCCAAAAAAATTGGGATACGTTCACACTATAAATTATAATAAAAAAGTGGCAGTCTCGAAGACGGTAGAAACTTCTACTTTTTCACAGAATTTGTAAATGAAGCATTTAACCAAGGTCCGCGTGCGGGCGGTTGTCGGTGGCTGTTGCGCCCGGCGCTCATTTATTAAAATCTAAAATACAAATGTTTTTCACCCCTAAAATGACATTCTTCGAAAAAATGGCCCTAAGGTTTTCGATCCGACAAAGATATTATGCCCTTTTGCTAAGAAAAATTCAAAAAGGGGTGTTTTTGTCCCTAACCGGAAATTTTCTAAAAAATTGCAGGTGATCACAGACAGACACACAGACGTTTTTCACAGTTATTAACTTCTACGCTTCGCGAAGCAGTTACTGGAATCGATCGGAAAAATCGAATTTCCAAAAATATCAAATATTTACGTTTTAGGGTCATGGGAACCCAAAAAAGCGGTTTTTGAAAAAATGTCTGTGTGTCTGTCTGTCTGTGATCACGCTACAGCTCAAACTATTGAACGTATCGAGATGAAATTTGGCATACATATTCAGTGGGAGATTTGTAGGTGCTGATTAGAATTTGGGCCACATCGGTCCACGGAAAGTGCCTTCTTGGCACATCAACTTTAAAAATTTAAATGCAAACCCCCATTTTTCGCGTTACCATATGAATGCCCTTCGAATTGTGCTTATAAAAATGTATTCACACTTGTGCCCTTTTGACCAAAAAATGGTGCCGTGAAAAAAAACCTATGTATAACTGTATATTTTTATGACCGGATTTGATAGCTGATTTTTTTTTAAGCCAAAAACCTTAGTGCCATTTTTTAGAAAAATGTCATTTTAGTGGCAAATGGGCCACTGTTTCAATTTATTTTACAAAAAAAATATTGTTACTATCGGATTCGACAGCTGTTATATTATCATTATCGAATTCGAAAGCTGTTGCAATGCCATTTTTTCGAAAAATGTCCATTTTAGGAGTGAAAAACATTTGTATTTTAGATTTTAGTAAATGTGCATCAGCCATCCAACCGCTCCGCACGCCCGACCTTGGTTAAATAAAGTTATACTCTGCCATTGTCATCAGATTTATTCCGTTTTATAACCGAAGGATTAATCGTAAAAGTGCTAACTTTGGCTGTGGATTATTCCAAATAAAAAATTCTTGGGTTATTTGCTGTTAAAATCCTCGGACCGCTTTAGCGGTCCATCAGGCATGTAACAGGTAGCGAAGGGTGGGTTTATAGGGCAGGTAACTTAGCCATTTACCTGGGTCGAGGTCATTAGCTGGGGTTTTTCCAACCGTCTGTTAACCAGGAAATAGGTATCTTTAAAGTTTTCTAAAAATGTTGGCATGAATATCGATTTTTATTCCCTTGTGCATACCTACGGCGTGTACCCGCGGATACGCTGGACTACAGCACTGTAATTGTCTCACAAAGTTGTCTTAAATTTTATGCCCTTTCGGCGGCTTTCGAAAAACGCAAAAAAACAATAAAGACCTACATCACTTTTTTTAACTTCTTTATTTAGGTACTTATTTTTGCGTCTTTGACAAATTATACCAGTTGTTTCATCGGACCATCACCACAGGCAACTAACATAGAAGATTTAATTTTTTTTCCTGTTCCTGAGAATTTATTTACTTCAAAAGTTTTAGGGAGTGTGGAGGGTAATATGGACAAGCCTGTACCTTTTGTTGTATTTTGTTTATTTTGCAATTTCTATAGTTACAACTGCCACGAATATCTTGATATTATTGAATAAATTTTAGAGCGCGTCATGAGAGAGAAAATTGTAATAAACAGTACAGCAGTACTCTATATGTGGGTATATTAATGTTTTAATTAATTTGAGTTTAGTACTCGTGTAGATTGTACCCGAAAAATCTCCAGTCTCCATTTAAAAATCAATTTTCCAAGAATATTTGTTAGGTAAGTACCTAAGAGGAGCTGATCAACAAAAAACTGAGCATTGAAATCACGGTAAAATTACGCGTAAAACAATAATTCCAACTTTATTAAATAATGATAAATAAGCATTGCATTAGGAACTAATGGAATGTGCACTTGATCGTTGACAAGCAAACATGGCAACGCTGCAACCGGCTTCTTCCAGTGTAGTGTAGTGAGCTTGAGGTGGCCAAATTTTAGCTATTGGGCGATAGAGAGTGCATCCCTCGGTGCATCCCTAGTTCGCTAAAAGTAGGCAGAAGCAGCACTGTGCAGACAATGAATTGCACGCATTGAAATTGAAATTCTAGTTCGGTAAATTGTTAATATTTCAGCGACATTATAAGCAAACGCCGGTTTTTCTTCACAGAAAGCAACACAGGCCCTATTAGAATAATTATAATAGTTAGATCTAACTATTTTATAAATTTATCGTACATAATTTGGCATTTTAATTTTTCATTATTTTTTATTAAAAAAACTGGAAATTCAAATAAATTTAAAAAAATGTGGAGATAGCCTCGCAGTTCCAGCAATTTCAGAAAAAAATTTTAACGAAATCTGGTATATAGTTTTCGAGAAAAAAAAATAAATCCCGTTAAATGCACCCTTTTTTCAACTTTTTATTTTTTTTTTCAAAAACTGTATACCAGAATTGTTTCATATTTCGACACAATGAATTTGATACTGAAACGAACGCCTGGTATTTTTTTTATGAAGTTTGAATTCAGAATTTTTTTGTTCTACTGTATACTTGAACCTTAAAGAATAGAAAAGATATGATCTAGCTACCGGTCCTCCTGATTGTTTATATCAAGAACTCGTTAAATACTAATAACTTCTTTGTTTCTCGGTGCTCCACTATCATTAGCGTAATCATTGGTGCAATAATTAAAGAAACGTGGACACAGGTGGTCCCCAAATAACTGGTCTTGCATAATTATTAGACTTTTAATAAACTATGCGCCAAGTTTAATTTAAAAACCAATTAAGTTACAATGAAAAATACTGTTTTAGTTTACAGCTTCTTACACTTTTAGCTTAAAACCATTAATTATAGCTTTTATCTAGGCGTATTATTTTGGCTTTACTAACCGTGAAAATGAAAATCTGTTGTGCATTGTCATGCAATGATTTAGGGAATGGAATTTGAAAACTTCATTATGCCGTTAACTTAGGTATAGCTTTCTCAATTCGCAAGTTTCAGCTTCTTGCTACATTGTTTGACTCCACCGATACTTGCTTAGGGCAATTAAGTCTGATGCGGTCGGTAGTATTAACTGTCCATGGCCAATTTAACAATTTATACTCTTGGACTCCCACCTTATAACTCATTATGATCATGAGTTATTGTTAGTACTGTTCTATTTGAACCATTTTGCAAAAATTTATTTTCATTATTATTAGGAACATTACCATCACATCATAACATTAAACATTTGTTATACATTAGGGTGGCGACATGATATAAAGAGTGGCCCATAAAAAACCGGACAGTTTTCTTTTTTGTAGTTCTTCGTTAGTTTTTGTGCGATATTTTTAAGTTTTATACTCAACGTATCTGAAGATTGAGGTCGTCGATACCACTCATTTGATTTTAATTCGCACCATCAGTGTCGTCGTAATGGGGTTTCGTTACCCTTTGACACATGACAGTGGCGTTTAGACAGGATTGAAAGTCGTTCTTTCCTCTTTCCAAAATGCCCTTCAAAATGCAAATTAATCCATCCCTAAATTTTTTGTGAATGTTGTTCCAAAGCTTTAAAAATCCCATAACTTGCAAGAAAAAGTACAGAGACGATGAAAACTCTGTAGGCATTTTTGATTTAAGTTGTAAATTGATCAGACTAATCTGCATTTTTAATTTAAGTTGTAAATTAAGCTAATAATCTGCATGGTTTAAAACTTAAACGAAAATGGCTACCGAGTTTTCATCGTCTCTGTACTTTTTGTTGCAAATTATGCGATTTAGAGCCTTGGAAGAAAGTTCACAAAAAAATTAGGGAAGGATTAATTGTTATTTTAAAGGACATTTTGGAAAGAGGAAAGAACGACCTTCAATCCTGTCTAAACGCCACTGTCATATGCCAATGGGTAACGAAACCCCATTGGCCTAAATAATGGTGTTAAATTAAAGTCCTTAGGAAGGACACTGATGGTGCGAATTCAAATTCAATGAGTGGTATCGACGACCTCAACCTTCAGCTACGTCTGGTATAAAACTAAAAAACACTGAACAAAACCTAACGAAGTAATGCAAAAAAGAAAACTGTCCGGTTTTTTATGGGCCACCCTTTAGTACCATACGATGTAGACATACTTGGAATCAAGATAAACTAAACTTTATGCTAGAACATTGGCTACTATAGGTACCACTAGTAATTCTTGAGAATTTTTTTTATCTAATTATAAGCGAGCGTCTAACTGAACCTTGACGACGACAGGTTCTGGCTGGCTAATAAAGAACAAATTATATCGTTTTTTTTTGACATGTCTAGGGTAGGTACTGTCACAAAAATTTTGTTCGTTCTAAGGAGTGATCAAAAACTCTTCCCATCTAGTATCTAGTAGCCCTTGACATGAGAGACGTAGAGCGTAGACTGCGAAAATTATATGATAATGACACTGTCAGATTTCGCTTTGACAGATAATTTCAGTAGCAAGGGTTACTAGATCGGAAAAGTTTTTGTTCACACGTTATCATTTTCTTGCTGCGAAAGTTGGGCGGCACGTCGAGCCTTTACTAATAGAGAATAAATCACGTCACTTACATTATTTAAGGCGATTTCCCTTTAACTGACAGATGCTTAAAGCTTTAACACATATTATGACGTCACTCTAACTTATTTGACAAACGACAGGAACAGTTGATGGGTAGACATTTGGTTGGCAACTATGCATGCGCTAGAAGTCAATACTTATGGTTTCTATTTGCAAATGTCTCATTTAGGTACTAAGGGCCGATTTCATAATAAAAGTTAAAGCTCCTTTACAGTTAAAGTTGCCTTTAATGGAGATTTTGACCAATCAGTAGCAGCCGCTTTGGTACGTTGCTAGGCAAATATTTAAGGGACACTTTAATTTTGATTATGAAATCGGGGGTAAGAAGCTTAATATTGTCAATTATTTACTAAATTTTTTTTATTTAATCCATAATAAACATAAAAAGGTTAAATCATATTATCGCATCAGTTCCTATAGACATTAACCTCACACCTCAACGCTATAACGACGCCTAAATAACTCGGCGAGCTCTTTACCCCTTTGAACATACTATAGTAAGCTGTGACGTCATCGTATGTGTAAAGATGTAAAGGGAATTCGATTCCGTATGTTAGTAACATATGGTAAGGTTAAAGGGAAATCGCCTTTAGTGAAATGTAACTCTGTAAAGTCTCGACGTGCACTCCAATTTTTACAACCTTCTTCACGGTCAATTGTGTTGATTCCTGAATAAAATGTTTTACTAAATCTAAAAAGTACGCAAAATCACTTTGCTTCAATCAAAACTCTTTTCTACATCACACAATATTATATTTTATTTGAAATAATGCTGTTACCGTCATAACGTCCCAGAAAAGATTCTGATTCACCATAAATTCTGTAGTAGCAGGTCAATTTGTTTTCTATACAAATTGCATCCACACGCATTGCCAAAAATCATCAAGGTATTTATAATATTCATATGAACTCATTCTTATTAATTTCAGTATAAGTATACGATACTATCAACAAAATTGTGCTCCTCGATGTGCTCTAATTTTTTAAATAAAATGAACGCTGAAGCCACTGTTTGATAGGTACCTAAAGTCCCGATACTTTCTTACGAACGCATCAGGGGTTGGGTGCGTCAGGCTTTTTCTGTTCGTTTGTAAAAGGGCTTTTAGAACTGTCAAAACTCCTGTCAGTGTCAATCAACAGTAACAATAAGGAGGTTGGTAGGGATTATTGTTGTGAATTATTGTTCATTGTTGCTACTCTTTGACACTGACAGCAATTTGGAGGGAACTAAAAACCCGTTTACAAACCATCAGAAAAAAAACCTGACTCACACAACCCCCGCGTTCCTTAGAAAGTGACGAGACTTTAGGTAGGTATTGAGTGAAAAATGGGAAATATTGAGAAAATATAATTAGACACTTTTGTTTTCTCTACTTGTAGGGAGGTCGGTTATTCAATTTCATATAGTTTCAATAAGTACCTAGGTATGATTGCAACCTCTCTGCATGGTGAAGATTCTTTATGGAAAATATTAAAGCTTCAATTTATCTTTTTTTCCTTAGAGTTTATTAATTACAAGAAATTAAATCTTTGCGGAGGAACGCGTTTAAATTATGCTTTTCATTAAATCCTTGTTTACTTTTTCAAACTTGATTACCTAAGTGGGTAAAGCTAATGCATTCCATGAGGAACGAAAATAATGATTAGGTTGAAGATAACTTCCGTTAATGTGCAAGGCATATTAAAGGTTAATTTAAAAAAGTAATGTAAAATAAAACAGTTTTTTCTCCACAAAGTTACTGTTTCTTACACAAGTGTTACTAGCTAATTAAGCACTTCTGCGTATGACTAATGGAACTGACTGATAAATATCTTGTATAGACCTCACGGAGATTTCCTCAGCCTTTAGACTCATAAATAATTATTCTGTTTCAGGTGTCCACAGGTCTACAGTTCCTTTCGCTTAATCAGTTGGTAAGTAAAATGCTGTCATTTAGGATTTAAACTTGTCTCTGACAACCGCGAGCTTTTATAAAATTTATATCGAAAGCTCGCCGCCAATTTGTAAGATGAGCACATACGTAGTCAGAGAATTACGCCATGAATATTTTAAATTTCTACTAAGGCTGTCTTCTACCTGAATTAATTAGTTTTCTATACATCGGGAACTTTTTTAGCTTGCTTTATTTCAGTATTTATTAGTGGTTGTAATTAACTTGAAAGTGTAGTAACCGTGTAGGTAGCACTGGTCAATTTAACACGAAATATTGATTTATTAGGATCAACCATGCCGATACGGGTGTACCTCAAATGATTTGAATCACGTCTCTTGTAGTGGGCAGATACAAAATTTTATATTTATGACTTCATTTAAAATTTTACTCAATGTACCTGTTTTATATGTATCTCTTTGAAATTAATTTTTTCCTACGGCGATTCGTAATCAATGCCAGGCCTTTTATTACTCTATATTGAAATAGTAATTATTGTCCTAAAGATAAATGACTGCTTATTAAATTTATTAACTTACCTTTTTCAATTTATTTCTATATACCTACCCAAACACGTTTACCAAGATTCATTAGTTAAACTCGAAAGTGCTCCAAAACTTGTACTGAATTCACGCTGCGTTAGTAATTAGCAAAACCGTTGCAAAATTCTGCTTTGTATGTTTGTTAACAGCTAATTTGTCTTAATTAGGAACATGTTTTTTTAAATAAATTTGAATTTGTCTTCACAAGTCATTTGAAAGAACTTCACCTTCCTACACCAGTTCTCCGAATAATTAATTTATTATGACAGGTTAGGCTAGCTAAAAAAATCTTTAAATTCGCGTGTTATGTAATCAATTCCTTTTCATTATTACAATTTTAATAAATGCCAACCATTAAAATACGACCTTTATAGTATTTCCACCGGAAATTTATATGCTTCTCTTATTGAGTCAAGCTTGCATCAGTGTTAAAAATTTACAACCACAGGCTGATAAGCTTTTACCACAAAAAGTTCAAGGCAACAATGCAGTTTAAGTAAATTTTTTGTTAACTAAGAGAAGAACAGAAAGTCGAACTTTATGGTACTAGTACCGTAAG
This sequence comes from Pycnomerus fuliginosus, assembly GCA_963924575.1. Classification (NCBI taxonomy): domain Eukaryota; kingdom Metazoa; phylum Arthropoda; class Insecta; order Coleoptera; family Zopheridae; genus Pycnomerus; species Pycnomerus fuliginosus. The sequence goes on along the minus strand of OZ004618.1, from coordinate 30,519,594 downwards.
GTAACTATTTTAAAGTACTAGTATCGTAAGGTAACTATTTTACGGTAATATTACCATTATATTATTATTAAACTAAACGCTTTACGGTAGCAGTAGGTACATATACCTATACTGTAAAGTTTTCAAGTTTATTTTTCAGTTTTAACCCAATTTCAAACTAAGTTTTTTGTGATTTATAAAAAACCGTTGTATGTATCGCGAACGGAAATACGGTTTCAGTATACTCTCGTGGTTATAATCAGCGACTTCGCTTTGGTACATACCTAAATCACTAACCTAATTCGGTTTCCTAATGAATACTTTATAGCACCCAAATAGAGTTCTCTATTGTGCTCTTTTGGCGCACGGCTTTTGTGTGTTGGGTATCCGAAATAGAAAAAATTGCATAAAAAACGTGTTGCATAAGGTTCTTATCGCACTCGAATTTTGCAAAAGTCGGACTTCTTGCCCTCGTTATCCAAACATCCTCGAGCGATAATAATAATAATTGGCCTTATAAAACGTACTTTTTAATGTACTATTCTGAAATTTTAAACTTGGTGACATGTATTTTTAACCCTTCCGCCGCAATTGATTGATTGATGTACAGTACGTCATGTACGAAATAATATGTATTGTATGTAGTACTAGTACCGCGCGATCATCAACATTTATAATTGGAGTGCCATGATTTTTGTTCTATAGTCGGTAACGCAATGACAGCTCTGACTGTCAGAGCCATTGCAATCTACGTGAAAATTATAAGAAAGTTTCTTTCGAGATCCGCGATGAATACCTCCATTCTTCATTTTTCTGTTTTGTGACGTTTTTCAAGTGACGTTCAGTGAAAAAGATTGTTTTCAATTAAACATAAACTTGTGACAATAAGTTGTTGTGAAATGTTTTAGTCAGTGTTGCCAATAATGTATTGTATCTATGGTCTGCTCCACATTATAAATCTTGATGATCTCACGGTACATGTTTGCTAATAATAATCCATTAGGATTTAGAATGATTATATTATCAAGTTAAAGGTGACATCCCTGAACTGGTTAACAATAAGACATTCATTTTGCAGTATGAATAGCTGAAATGGAATATAAGTAATAATAATATAATATAATAATTTTATATACAAGGTGGTGCAACAGTGCGTCGGGCTTCCATAGCGCCTAAACAATCCCTTTAGTAGCCCTTATTCGTCCCTAAAATGTTATGGCTCTTGAATCTTTGGTCGGGAAGAAAAAAAATTGCAGTTAACATCACTCAACTTAAAAATTCGCCATTTACGCGAATGCAGTTTTTGTAAGAAAATAAGACGAGGACCTTATTGTAGAGGCTCGAAGGAAGGTCTAATTCCATTTTAGTTGTCACCCAATGTACAGGATGTTCAAAATTAATTTTCAAAATTTGAGAAATTTGAAGTTGTTTTTCTCAACTTTTTCAAATGGAACAGCCTGTATATTTTTAGCTACTTTAATGTAGAATTCGTAAACGAACATTTTTTGTCGTACAAACATAATAGTTATTTTCATCCGTTTTCGCGTTATTAGCAAATATTAAAAGTTTTCTTGTTTGCAGACAATTGTTAAGTTCTTACAAAAAAATAAATGTTCAAGATGTTCTCTATTTTGGTTCATGTGCCATTTAATTTGATTTTTGAAAAGACATTTCTATTACTTTTAACATTTTTAGTGTAAAAATAACGTACCTAGCCCTACAAACAAAATACCAACATTTCAAATGAAGTTGTTAAAGAAGAGTAGTGGAAATGTTTTCATGAACAAATTAAATTGTTCATAGTACTATACAGTATTAGTCCGAGTGCTTATGTTGCAATTTTAGAAGTTGAAATTGTCTGCATACAAGAAAACTTGTAATTTTTCCGAATAACTCGAAAACGGATGAAAATAACCAACATGTTTGTATTACAAAAAATATTCGCTTATAAATTCTACATTACATTAGCTAAAATATACAGGGTGTTCCAGTTGAAAAAGTTGAGAAAAACGACTTCAAAGTTCTCAAACTTTTAAAATTAATTTTGAACACCCTGTACATAGAGTGACAACTAAAATTGAATCAGAGCTTCCTTCTAGCCTCTACAACAAGGTCCTCATTTTATTTTCTTACAAAAACTGCATTCGCGTAAACGGTGAATTTTTAAGTGAAGTGGTGTAAACGGCAATTTTTTTCAAAAATATTTTTTTTCTTGCCAACCAAAGATTCAAGAGCCGCAACATTTTGGGAACGAATAAGGGCTATTAAAGGGATGGTAAGTATGCTAAAATATACCGGGCATTGTTCCTGAACCTACAAATTCCTTTAGACCTTCTGTACTGTTGGTGGTCGTCCAGTGGTCCCATCACACCAACGCAGTAAACTTAAGTACCTTTATGAACCGTCTCTGCTTCACTGCCTGTTAACATGTACTATAGCATAATAACACCACACGTAATTACATCGCTCTGCATCCCGAAGCCATTTGCTTGTGCAGCCGAACACACCACATCCATGCCCTAAAGAATTCTTGCCACTTTCGCCTAGAACACGAAAAAAGTATCAGTAAGTTTCTGATTCCTGTTGAGAATTCTCTTTTTAGTGTTTGTATTTGGTGTATAATGTGTGAAATATTTGCCACCTACAAAAATTTGTAAACAGTGAATACTAGCAAAATCAAAACACATTCTTTTTGGGCGAAATAATTATGGATGTCACGACTCAATCCTAAATAACCGAGGTCAAATTTTTCATCAGTGATGAATGTTGTGTGTTCAATCAGTTGTTATTTAATAAAACTTAGACGAAAGCCTATTTAAACGTTCGCTGTCCGCCTTTATTAATTTTTCAGTCAATAATCCAAGACTAACATTGAACCGGTATTCCTGCCTAAACCTGTGAGAGCATGGAGGCCCTCCTGCATAATACCTCATTGACATATTGATGACAAATAGTTGTCAAATAATAGAAAGAGGTATTGTTGTTGGAACGAATTGCCTTCCTATTTGCCTGATCATTTATAATCTGTAAGGCTCATCATCAATGTGCTCATTTGATAAATATACATCCTAGTGAAACTTTCATCTATTATAGTTTGACATCAGGATTAATACATTGTATTTATTTGGGAGCCCAAATAAGAGATATAGAACGTGCTTATTTACTACAGGAAAAATTGTCTTACAAATATTTGAAATGCAAAGCAAATCATAGATACGTTGCATGTATGTGTAAGAGTTGAAAAGAAAATCACACCTACAGACATTCATGATCGCTCGATCGTCTTCGACTTTAGAACACATTGTTTGCGCACGTTGCACAATACATACCGCCTTGCTATAAAAGTAAAATAAATTGAATGCATTTACCTATTTGTCTTGAGTACACGGTCAACGTGTTCAAACAACGCGCAACCTTCGGAGGACGAACCGCTAGCACCTAAGCAAACATAAACATTTATGGTAAGAGCTAGAAACGTTTAGCATGCTAATGACTCGAAAGAGTGAAGTGTGTAAACCGCAGTGTGGGAGGTCATATTTTTATTTCGACACGTTTATAACTTGCCCCGTTACACCCACTTATTACACATTTTTGATCGGATCGATATTTCATTAATTAAATTTTTTTAGGTATTTTATTATTGATTAATCAGGAAACGGATCAGAAATATTACGTAACATGTTTTCAAATTAGACATTTGCATCTACTTTATTTTAAAATTCAATTTTAAACTGAGCTGGATGATATCAGCTGCAGTAGGTTTTATTTCTGACTAGCATGCGCTGTTGTAGCAGGAATAGACAGAAATAAATATAACAAGCTTGTAATTAGGCATTGTCTTTAATACAGTGACATTTATTTGAAATATGTAACTGCATATTGTGAGTCTTGTTTTATTATTCACATAATTGTTTTACCGATAAATACAGACGTACAAACTACCAACAGCGAACAATTTTGATCATGTCAACAAGCTTAAAGCTGAGAAATGAATCGTTAGTTAAAATTAGTCATCGTATGGTCACCCAGAAAATATTTAGCACTTTTATCAAAGACGCTAAGAGGAGAGAAGGCTCGTATCTGTCTCAAAATGGGAAATTAAATCAGGTTCTTCGGAAATGAAATTAAAACGAATTTTATTTAAATTCTTGGTGAAAGTAGCTGTCGCAGTTATTGTAAAAGTTATTATAGGATACGGAACTTTACCTCAATAAATAATTTTCTTTTTTATTAAGTCAGAAGTGCTGAAGTAGCTCCCCAAAAGCTTTTACTTTTCACAATATTTCATCTACAGTAGGTATGGTTATTTGTTAGATCTAGTAGTCATTCGTTTTAAAAATCAGATCGGCGATAATTTAGTACCTACTGAAGTACTGTAGTAAAAACGAATTAGCCAGTCATACTCAGGTAATTTTCTCATGAGGTCGTCGCCATTCAAGACGTTGCTGACATAAAAGAAACAAGAATAAATTATCAATTAATTAAAAGAAAAAACGCGAGCTTGATTGTGGTTATAAAAGAACTGCTGCCATACAAACCAAAATCTCTCGGTTGTTAAAAAGCTCTGTGACTTATTTTTGCAAACAATTTCGCTTTACTTACGAAAAACCGGTGAGTCAAACCCTATACCAGAATTGATTAATGTTAAAACACGAAAATACTTACAATGGGCCATTACGGTATTTTACAAACTATAATATTGGTCTCGTTCGGAAAATAATCAAAGATTGAGATCTGTCGTTTTTGTTTTAGAATTAATGAGTATTTCATTTCAAAAAGCAATTTTTGATGATGTATGTGTTAGCGATCTCATCTTTCTGTACAATAGGGTCCATTCTGATGTACGCGTTAAAAGTTTTAGCGTGCCGTTAAATGAGCAATGATTGGTTTTGTATTTTCGCTGTTACGGCAACGTCAAAGCAAATGCGTTAATGCAGTATATTTTTAGCGCCTCCTACTAGAGAGAGATGTTTTTAATTAATTAAGGTTTAATCGTCTGGAATAAGATTTAACGGTAGTGCTACCAAGGAAACGAAAGGTCAATGGTCCTGTCTAATTTTAGCGAAAAACGTTAAAATTAGATTTGCTGTAAAAACACAGATGACAAAGAAATGACAGTTATGTCACCTGTTTCCATCAGAAGATTGACGTTGACGAAATGAAATAGGAATGAAGTAGACAGGTTGGCTCACACTTTTCGTGAACATGTAGCTCAGACGTCATCGACAGTAATATTTCACTTTATGCCCTCAGGACTGCTCATAGTTCAAAGGTGTACTGTAATTCCCCATTTTATGTAAATTAATAACTTTGTTACGATTAGTCAGATCATTATGAAATTACGTCTGTTTATATTACTTTATACACGAAGAATAAAAGTGAATTTATCGAAACTTTTCTATAATATACCTAGGTACCATTTACGGGGTGCTAATGGGGTAATGATAGCAATTAAATAAGAACTACCCGGTATAAAATAAAATCAGCATGCTACTTCCTCCGCCACTAACTTTATTATTAAATATGAGATCAATATGTGTCATGCATGGGGCCTTCTTTTGTGATTGATCTTTCAGGGACCATTAAATTACATACAGGGTGGGTGATTTTTCGGTGCTCACCATTGGGATCTCCTAAACTGTAAAAGATACGGGGTTATTATGTTATTATCACATGTTATAAGAGATTGAAGAAGTCGGCGTACTTTTTTGCAATTGCTTTTCGTCTAAGTTTATTCTGATTTTACAAATTATTCATACCAATTTTCAAATTTTGACATCTGTCAAAAAAGTTTATGTTGACTACATTCTTCAAAAGCAATTTTCTTTGTGTATATTTGATGGCGTCAAAATTCAATTTGGCGGTCATAAAACTGTCGTTATTCAAAATCTAGAAGGCCTAGAAAATTACTGTCAATGCCGTTCGATTGACAGCAGGCTGTCAAAAGTATAAAAGTTCCAAGTTTCATTTAAATGACATCAAACGTTAGGAAGATATTAATTTTTCTTTAAATTGTCAATTTTCAGATTTTTTTGTGATAACTCAGGAAAGAATCAAAATATCGGAAAATTCTCTTCAGAATCTTAATCATCAAGAAATATCGCAACTTTTCTCCAATTTAAACTACTCTCCATCTATTATGATTTCGGAGATACTAATGGTGAGCATCGAAAAATTACCCACCCTGCATAGGACATTCTTGATAGTAATGATCATAATGATCAATATCCATGATCAATCAGTAAAATTAATGATTCATAGATCAGAGATATAACCTCATCATCTGATGTCTCTATAATTTTGAAAATACTCGGATACAATAACTTATAGGGAATCTACGCTAGGTATGCTAAATATGGTGGATGCGCCGGGACAAGTCGCAGTGTCCAAGTTATTTCAGGCGTTTTTCACCGAACTTTTTTCAATTTTATTCCACGCCTTGTAATTACGACAGTAGAAAAATAGTGAGCGCAAAATGCTACTGCAAGAATTTCGAAAGTTCACAAGACAAATGTACGTAAAATTTTGACTATCGTTTTTGAAACTGTGTACCTAATAGTACTACTCATTCCACTCCTATTAAAAGCTAATTATCACGTCACGATAGCTGAACTGATTGCCACTTCTTGATTCGACTAGATTTACTGGAGCGTTCAATCTAAATAAATAAATAATCGTTTATTCAAAGGACGTGATGCATGAGTTTATAAATCTTTTTAATGTTTCAACATAGTTTTAGTATAATTTGAACAAGAGAAACAATGCGGACCGCATCTTTGATATCTTTTTCTTGCAGACGTGATTAATGTAGGAGAGTCTTTGATGTAATTTATCTGTGGCAATTTTTATGGGCGAAGGTATCAGACGCGTCAAAATAAAGCATAAATCTTTTTAGTAACGGCAAATTTCGCAAAGTCGGGTAATTTATTCGGCGTTGTTTTCGTAAATACCTACTGTGCGCACAGCTGATGTAATATTTTTCAGGCCGATGGCAGTCGGTCAAAGTTTCTATTCGGGTGCGTCTGTGTACTAAATTTACCACATAGTGGTGAGAATGCGCCGCGATTCCACCAAATGGCCAGGTGTAGTTGTGACAACGTTATGTAAAACATTTGCGTCACTGTTTTTAGTCCATGTTCATCTGTCACATACATCAAACAGCAACTCTTCTCGTACTATCTTTACCATTTTACCCACGCCGTGTCGTGATTTCAGACGACACATGTAATTTGTAGGCGTTCAGCAGGCGCAAAACTGAAAAATCTCCGTCTAGCAAAGACAACTCTGTTTTGACTCACCTGGTTTATATAAATTACCACTATTATGTTAGATTATCTTTACATTTTTTTCTTCAAGGTGCCAAAATTAATTTCTCAAGAGGTTATCTGATGCACTAACTTCAAATTAAAATAGATCCCAAACAGCTACACAGATTTACAGCGATGACTATTATTGTGCAGGCTGACATCGCCGACATGCCTTGCCATTTTTTACCAACAGCTTGGAAATATTTTTGCATCTGCTGTTAATTTTTAAAAAATATCCTATGCTATGTGAGTAAAAAGGGATGACCGTGACCGCCAAAGACACGTGCCGGGTGTCGACAGGGACTCACTCCAGAGTACGACCTTGACACCAGAGCGGCAACAACCCAGACCATGGTCGGCAGCCGGATCGATGCAGCCAACACACGGCGGCATTCACCCGTATTAGCGGTGATCATTTTCCGCGCCTCCACCTGTTTGTGGACAGGATACGAAGAGCGCGAGAACGGTGGCGGCCACGAAGCCCCGAGGACTTCAGCAATATACAAATAATCACGCACGGCCGCTTCTCGAAAAACTGTTATTGCAATTGTGCAAAGTGTAACACGCCTGTCTTTCCGACATAATTGTAATAACCAGAGAGAGAGAGTGTGTAACTTGGCATCCGTATATTACGAAGGCGGAGAGGGGCCACAACAAAGTTTTTAAAACTTTTTGAAAAAAAAACCTGTTGCAATAGCAAATTGTCACTTGTAACTGACAATTGTCGCTTGTAACTGACAGATATCACTTGTAACTGACAATTGTCGATCGCTTGTAACTGACAAATGTCACTTATAAATGACAATTGTCACTTGTAACTGACAATTGTCGCTTGTATGACAAATGTCACTTGACAATGTCACTATGACAATTGTCATTTGTAGGTAACAATTGTCACTTGTAACCGACAATTGCCACTTGTAACTGACAATTGTCACTAGCTGGCGATAATGCATTTATTGAAATAGACCAATGGCGTACGCCGAAGGGGGTTAGGTCAGGTCAGGTCAAGTCGTAACCCCCGACTTCAGTGATTCTAGAAAGGACCCTATACAATAAGGCAACCGCTTGGGCCAATCTTTACCAAATTTTAGATTGTGGTAAGCGAGGGACAGATGAATGTTTTATCATCGAGAAATGAAAGTTCAGTATCTTTTAGTTTCTGAGAAAAAAATTCCGTGAAAATTGCATTTTCGAGGCCTAAACATGTTTAGACCCACATTAAAAATATGACCGCCTGGAAGAATTTCTATATTTTTGTATTCAATGACGTAAGTACACTCTATTATACCTCCACACCAGAAATCAAAGTTCAGTATCAGTATCGTCTAGATCAATTTTTTTTCTGGGCCACTATCGTATAGGGTCCTTTCTTTTTTTTTAGTTTTTATAAAGTAACGAAAATGTACGGATTTATCCTCTTTTAGTACTTTTTGCACACCCCTTTTCTATTGACACCCCCCCCCCCCTTTTCATGACTAATTTCTGCGCACGTCACTGTTATAGAAGTGCCTGCCTGTTACAAGTAACAAATTGTCGGTTACAAGTGACAATTGTCGGTTGCAAGTGACAATTTGCTGATGCAAAAAAGTTTTTTTTCAGAAAATTGTAAAAACTTTGTTGTGGTCCCTCTACGCCTTCGTAGTATATTCCTGTACCTACTCCTTCATTTATAAGCGGAATTTTCATCTCTTTGGACAATACTGTAAGGCTGAACTTCTTGTTAACCACCGTAAAGTCGAGTCGGAGAGTTTGTTCTTCTCCAAGAAAAATTACAAGTAGGTACACTGGCCCGCAAAAGTTTTAAGCGGGCAGGTAGGTAGGTTTCCGCGCGCCCACCTCTAAATTTATCGATTGTTACTCTCACCGCTTCGTGCTTAGCGGACAACACGACTTAACCGGTGCATTCATTATTCGTCACTCGTTTATCCCATCATGGGTTACGTAGATATATCACTTATATCAGATTAGGTATACCCAATAAACATTAATTTTAACAAATTGATCAAAATGCAATCTTTGCCAAGGAAACAGTTATGTGAAAATGTTCTATGGAGTGTTTTCAGTGTGCTGTCTTTAATTGGTTACTTATTATCTATATACTTATTGTTTTCGGTCACGTGGTCGCGTGAATGAACAAAATTTAATTGAACTTCTAAATTAATTGTCCCTTCAAGGGCCGGTTGTATAAAACCTTTAATACTGATAGTGATAGTGATGAGTGATGAACTTACCCTAAGTAGTCTATTATGATAATATAAACAATAATTGCTGTCAACAATTTGTTGTTATATAATTTTTAAGCATTTATCTTATTAAAACTACATTAAATTTAATATTACTAGTTTATTTTTATTTAAAACTCCAAAAAAATGTTTGCTCCATTTTGCCTAATTAGAAAGCTAATCTGCCCTTTGCAGTTAAGATGTAGTGATGTAGCAAATAATTCCAATTATTGAGATCGAGAAGCGATAGTTGTTAATTGTTATCACATTGCGCACATTCTTGTAATAATTATATCCATAGCAATTTTCCAATTATTAGAAAATTTCCAATCAGTGAGATTCATTATAATAAGCCCGAATGTTGGCTGAACTGTTTTTTCAAAATCTCTTGCGGAAATTGCTATTTTTCCGACTAATTTCAGTTAGGCATTGCAACATATTTCTGCACTAGTGCGAAATGTGAATTACACTGCGAAAAATGTATTCATTTGCACACTAGTGGGGAAAGTAATTATTAACCAAAATATAATTTCGTTAATTTTTTTCAATCACCATATGACTAAACCTTTCATGCAGGTTATGAAAAAACACCAATTTTTTTTCAATGTTTCGTCAATTATAATTTTTGAATGTCGACTTCGCCTCGTTCTACAAGGAAATTATGTGTTCTTCCCACTTGTTACATAAATAACTAATAACAGATTTTTTTGAAATCCCATTCCTGGGTTTATTTTCGAAAAAGATTAACATTATCCGATTGTTTTATACCTAACTAGCTGAATCCCCGGGCGTTGCTCGGGTTGTTTAAGTTGAATAACACAGATTTATTTATTTTATTTTAATTATTTAGAAAAACGGACTTGAATTGTTATTTTACATTGTAAATTAATATAACTAAAACCGCCTGCATATCAATACATTCCTGCAGACGTTCCTGTATATTGTCAATTAAGCCCTGGCAATTTTAAACATTAACTTTGTTATTAATCCGTCCAGTTTAGTAAACACTGTATAAACACCATTTTTTTACATTTGCCATAACTGTTGGGCAGTTTAATTTAGTCCACGGAGACCTACTAGACTGAACTGTACGTTGTTGTACCTTAACAGCATAAGGGCAGGTTGACTTTCTATTTAGGCGGCTAAAAAAATGTGGTATGGGGAGGTTAAAACATAGGTAGCATTTTCGTTTCCTAGGAAAATGGAGAAAAATCGATAAATTTAGAGGCGGGTGCGCGGAAACATTTACCTACCTTCCCGCTTAAAACTTTTGCGAGCCAGTGTATGTACATGGGTACCATAAATTTCGAAAAATGACCAAAATAACAATTAAGCTTAAGCGGCTTGAACCTACCCATCGTTGTGAGTCTTTGATTTCCGCGTCTTGTGTTTAATATTTTAAAGTTGATATGCCTAAATGGCACTTACCGTGGACCAATTGCTTCCAATAGCCTTTCAACACGTCAACGGGTCCCCTAACCTCCATTTAGAAGCAGAATTTGAAGACCCTTCCTATGGTGACGTGAAAAATGGGGGTTAGCATTCAAAATTTATAAGTTAATATGCCAATATTCCAGTTGCACATTGCCACCAGGTTTGCAGAAAATGTCGTCACCATATAGGTAGAGAAATTTCCGGGTAGGGTCGGATCCACGATAATAATTTGGAAGGTATGATTTTCACAAAGCAACTTTTTCGCAAATGAATCGTAAATGAACTCGATAAACAAAAATGAGTTTCCCACCCCTCCTTTTATTTACTTACTAAACACCCAACTTGACCAGTAATGAGTTAATGACTTCCGTCTTAAGAAATTCTGTTTACATCTTTACCTTCGCTGATATGGATCATTACGGCGACACCTACCTGTTTTCTTACTCAATGCACCTAAATTTTACTAAAATCGATAAACCAACAAAAGTCAAAACGTTATCATAAAAATCCGTAAAAATCATAAAAATAAAATTTAATTAAAGAAATATGCACAAATAGTCAGTGTACACTAAAATAGGCAAGAACGCAAGAAACGCATAAAATATGCAAAACATACAATTTGCCTATAATCCGAGCCTTTAGTAATAACTAGAGAGTGTAACTTGGCAACAGTACATTCCTGTACCTATACTCCTGCATTTATAAGCGGAATTTTCATCTCTTCGGACAATACCATAAGGCTGAACCGTAAAAGTCGAGTCGGAGACTTTGTTCTGTTCCAAGAAAAATTACAAGTATATAAATGGGTACCATAAATTTCGAAAAATGACCAAAAAAAGAATTAAGCTTAAAATAAATGTAAAAGCTGGATGATTCTATGAACACTAACTGGCTGGCTGTGAAGGCTGACGAGTGACGACTGACACTTATTCACGTTTACATTTCCACCGCTCACCGTTATAACAACAACTTTTAATCTCACTGAAAACTCACTTTTTTATCGCGGGTCCAAGAGTGTTTTTTTAATGAATAATTATCTCCAAAAATAATACAATTTCTTCTTTCTGCACTTATTGAAAAGGATGTGATTTGCTTGATTCAAGAGGTTAGTGGAAGAACAAGCCCCTCAAAGTTCACTCACAAATTACATAGAAAGAAAAACTTTTCTCGAAAAAACCATATTATGTCCAAGAAATTTTAGGAAATGATCCAGCAGCTGCCAAAGAAGCAGCCCAACAGATATATTGCAGAAATCTATAACAGACTTCGCACTTAATCTGATCCAAAAAATAATTCTACTTAATCAAAGAACTAAAGCATTCACTTCCACCAAAATGGTATACTTATACAGGATGTCCCAGAATGCCCGTACCCCTTTTAATGGAGTTTATTTCTTAGGTAACAACTGAAATCTGATCAGTTCTCTTAAATCTCTTAGAACTTGATAACTATTATACCCTAAAAACACGAATCGTACTTAATGCTGAATACTCCACTAAAATGAAGGACGAGCGTTCTGGGACACCCTGTATTTATTCACACAATAAGTGAGATACACACATTATTATAGCACACGTGAAATTTGCACAACGAGGCTGTAGGCCGCGTTTGTGTAATCACAAATGCGCCATACATTTTATCTACAACTCTCAAATTTTATTTTTGGAAATCGGTAAGTAAATTGTTAGTTATGCGAATTAGAATTTTGTGAACGTCATTCTCAAAGTAGCGTACGGTAATCCTATTACTTTATCTACAATCGTGCGATATATTGCAGTTATCCCACTCACTCAAATTATGTAATGAATTAGAAAATGAATGGAGTTTAGTTAACTGAAAATACTTTATTTATTATAAACATTAATAACACAATCTCTGCAATCATACAAACTAACTCCAGATGTTAACAATTGATGTGATGTCGATGACCGATTAGCATTATTATTGCAAGTTTTATTTACAATTTGGTTCTTTAGATGTTGAGGGAATATTTTCACGCTGTTCCAAAATTTTCACATCTGTTTCGTTTTAATTTCCAAAGAATGTTGCCAATTTCTTATCTATTGACAGGATAATGTCAATATTCAATAAAGTATACATGTTGCGAGATTGCAACTCCAGATTGCTATAACTTTTTTATTTGTAGTCCGATTTAAGTGAGCGAAAAACCAAATGAAATGGCTCATAAAACACTACAAACTCAGGGTAGTCTTGATTTTTGTCAACTTCAACTTGAATATGTGCAATAAGTGGTTTGATTTATAATTAAACCTGAAAATAATTAAAAGTATTTGAATCCATGATTAGGTACGTCCGTGGTAAAGATTTTAATTTTGGCTTGTTTTTTGTCCGATATCCCGTAAAACACCAAAATTAAAATAATTAATAGTAGTTTATAACCCAAAGCGTGAAAGTGATGTTTTACGCGGCGAAGGAAAATATGGACAGTCGAGGCGTAGGCGAGGCTGACCATTTCCAGAGACGCGTAAAACCACTTTTTCGCTGTGGTTTATACAACATTTTTCTTCCTACACCAGCCTAGCCGTTAGTATAATTTTTACACGACTAGCCGTGAGAAGCGGTCCTTTCACAGCCCTCCTGAGTCCCGAAAATGTCATTTTCAGTTAGTGTAGGAAGAAAAAGTTTTTGTCAACATTCAAATATTTTATGCTCAAAATTTTCAAGTTAGCCGTGGAAAAATATTTGTAGGTGTTTGTTAGAAAAGGTAGTCTTTGTAAATAAATTATTTTCCCGAATTTTAACCAAATCCACAGCACCCTTTAAAAAAAGTAATTGGGCTAAGTTAAATTTATATCGAAAAAATAAACTTGACGTGGTTTTGCGTTTTTCAAAAATCTCAATTTTTCAGAAACTTCTTCGATGTTTTTGAGAATCTAGGGTGGCCGTGACCGCACTTCCGGTCAAGTATGACACCTACATGCTTTTAACGCAGAAAAAACGTAGAGTTAAGGTAATTTCCGTTTAAACCGGAAGAGAAAAAAAATACTTCGTTACACACACAAGTATCCCTATCCCATATAGTTTACTGGCACTCTCACCAGTAGATAAGAAATTCGCCTGGAGTCACATGTCGGAAAGACCCCGTACTGTTCTGGATATGGCAACTCCAAAAATTGGGCTATTAATTTAGGTACATTACCAATTGCGTTAATACCAATTAGCTGCTTCGTCAATTTGCCATTTCTGAATGCCAGAAAAAAATGGGCAGCATTGCTCACAAAATTCTAATTCACATATAAATAACATTAAATTTAGATTAAACTAACACAAATTGTTAAATAATGACTTAACTTCTATTTAACCTCAAAAATGTTTTCAAATTTTTTTTTCATGTGGTATTGTACCTGATGATGGCTGAAACATGTTGTACCTTTAATTTTAATATAATATTGGTGGCAAGTCTTCGAGTTCATTAACCCATATTTAATCATTCGATGCCACTTTGAGATGATGGCCTATACTACCTAATAAAAAACATTGTACCAAATTCTACCAATAAATATGAGGGGTTGCAGATAAAGTCTTGTATATAATACGTGGGATACACTGTTATCGCACGTGTGATTGATTATGCACAAACTCGGCCTACGGCTTCGTTGGGCAAATTTCGCATGCGTGCGGTAATAATGTGTGTATCCCACTATTTTGTAAATAACTATTCCGTCACTTTTTGCACCTAAATTACACCTAAACACGCCTAAACTATACCTACATACAGGGTGTCCCAATTGTCTGTATTCGGTCGATAACTCCATTGCTGTTAGAGATAGCGAAAAATTGTTAAATACAAAGTTGCAGAGGGTCAAAAAAGGCACATTTTAAAAATAAAATCCTTTATACAGGCTGTCCCACTAAGGAGTAAGAACACAAACATAGGTTTTTTTAAATGGAACATCCTGTATTTTAATTTTTTATTGGATTCTATGATGAATTCCAAGTAAAATTCCTTAATCATGTTTTTATCTGAAGCGAATGGTTTAGAAGATATTGGCAATTTTGCGGGAAAAATTACATTTGCAGTACTTATTTTGAAAAATCACCCCACAACCAATTTTCAACCTTTGGTTTTGGAAATTTAGCATGCCATTAAGGAAGGTTTGGGCTATACTTAAAACTCTTGAAAACGGTTCGTCCCCTGTAACATTATGAACCTTCAAAAATGTAGAGCCTAATATTTCGAAATTTTTAAATGGCACCACCATCAAATGTTATAACCATAGGTTGTAAAATTAAATTTGCTTTCGTTTAATATAAAATGTTCCTATATCCAAGTTTAGTATTTTTCGATTTATTCAGTAAAACACAATTTTCATCTTTTTCTTCCTGATGTTTTTAGACGTTTGGCCCTGACTGCATTTCATTGTAAGTGTAAAATGTGTTATCAGTCGAACTACAATTTCTATAGATCTAATATTTAAAGTTGCGTTTCATAATTTGCCCAATTGCCTTTGGGCTACAAACAGGACCTGCAATAAATTCTGTGTCTGTAAAAACAAAGTGTAATTATAAGAATCACCAGAAACACCCACTATACCGAAAAGATTTATTTCAACAGCTAACGTGTTTCGAACAGAAACTGCTCATCATCAAAGCCAACTCATTGGCATTATAATCACTTTATTTTAACAGAGTACCTATCTGTTGTTTTTTAAATGACCCAAAAAATAAAAAATAAATGAAGTCGGTATGTAAGTAATTAAAAAGGTACCTACCTATTCTAAAAGTGCAATTTTTATCTATTTATTTCATTTTGGTAAGTACCTAAGGGCTGAAAATGCTGCAACTTTTTTGAGTAGGTACATTCTTGCGTTCCATAAATGAACATTAAAAAAAGCACTTGATCCCAATTTATGGTTAATTAACGCAGGATTCCGGTTGACAGAATTTGTGACACCTATTGTGACATGTGTCCCAGCAGCCTTTCAAAAACATTATTGTAAACTAAAATTGGAAATTCCTAAAAATCATAATTTACTGAATTAAACGAAAAATTCGAGACTTGGATATAGGGACATTTTATATCAAACGAAAGCAAATTTAATGTTACAGCTTATGGCTATAACATTTGATAGTGGTGCCATTTAAAAATTTCGAAATTTAAACCTCTACATTTTTGAAGGTTCATAATGTTACTGGAGACGAACTTAAGAAGCTAAGACCGTTTTCAAGAGCTGGAAAGATAGCCCAAATCTACCTTAATGACATGCTAAATTTACAAAACCAAAGGTTGAAAATTGGTTGTGGGGTGATTTTTTAAAACAAGTACTGCAAAAGTAATTTTTCCCACAAAATTACCAATGTCTTCTAAACCATTCGCTTCAGATGAAAATATGGTTAATGAATGTTACTTGGAATTCATCATAGAATCCAATAAAAATTAAAATATAGGATGTTCCATTTAAAAAAACCTATGTTTGTGTTCTTACTCCTTAGTGGGACAGCCTGTATACAGAATTGTATTTTTAAGATGTGCCTTTTTTGACCTTCTGCAACTTTGTATTTAACAATTTTTCGCTATCTCCAACAGCAATAGAGTTATCGACCGAATACAGACAATTGGGACACCCTGTATATCTAAATCTAATGGATGACAAAACAGGCCTCACCCTCACAAAATAGCACTGTCGATGGAAACTTCTTAAACAGACTTTGACAACAATATGTATTTAATATTAATTAATAATTAACATGCAGAAACTCCAAAGTTACTTGTTGTTGCTTTATACGTGAACGCCTGTTTTTAAAGCTATTTAAAAAAAAATTAGAGAATTTTAAAAACACTAACCACTAAATACAAGTTTTTGAAAAATTTAATACAATGCACCACCATTAGAAAAGCTTTTGGAAGCCCTCGGCCACGGGAAGTGCCATTCCGAAACATCAACTGTAAAATTCAAAGAAAACTCAAGCGACACGCGGTGGGGAGGGGAGGTTCCAGTAGCCTCCCTGGCTGTTTATTTTTTTATATTGCATATTTTGATAGCATCTTCGACATTACATTTATTCATATCCACTTTTATCCTCAAACAAGAACGATCTACAATGTAAAAATGGTGGAGGCGCCGCCGCCGGGTTCATTCATGCAGGACCTTGCTGTGAAATATGCAATTTGCGTTCTAACAACCGGAAATTCACTACACATTTGGCCGAAATTCCGATTAATTAGGCTAAGCAAAGTCCAATAATAATTGCTGTAGGACAACCGAGGTTTACGAAAAATTGTGGTTTAACCGGACACTGAACAACGGGACCTAAGCAGTTTGTAGCGTGACCTAGCAAATAATAGGGGGCCGGCCCGATCAGAAATGTCTTTATTGTGCCACTAGAGAGCTTTGCAGAGTGATTGCGGACATTTCCTAACCTGGAAATCGAATAATCAGTATTTTGACAATTGACAAATGGTTTTAATAATATCCGGCACTGGACAGGATTTCATTTTGTTTGAAGCAATAATTATTGATTGACTTAGCGCCAGTTTTTTCATCTCATGTTAAATAGAATCAAATTGTTGTCACAATGGAAACTAAAGTGACAAACCTCATGTTAAAGTTAACATGAGATGAAAAAACCGGCCCTTATAATACAATTTTTTTGCGAAT
This sequence comes from Pycnomerus fuliginosus, assembly GCA_963924575.1. NCBI lineage: Eukaryota > Metazoa > Arthropoda > Insecta > Coleoptera > Zopheridae > Pycnomerus > Pycnomerus fuliginosus. The sequence goes on along the minus strand of OZ004618.1, from coordinate 30,502,029 downwards.
CAGTTGCCTGTAAAAATCGCACGTTTAAGTTAGAACGCAAAATAAAGCTAGACGCCAGGGAGACGAATAATTTCATTCGTGGAGTGGTAGGAATTTGTTTTTATTTGCAGAAATTGTAGTTAATTACAGTGGAGGCGGATATCCAATTATATGGGAATAATTAACAATTCCAGTCGAACTTTTCTTTTATATCTGCACGGTAGAGCGTTTTCTCGATATGCCCATATAAACGGCCACATTCTTTGAGTGAACGACATTCTCAAGAAACGAAAAAGTTTAAGGTTTATGAGTTGCAGCAATATCTGAAATATTACCTCTTTTAACCTGAGACAAGTTGAATGCTGGTTGGTTTCAAACATCCCGTTAATAGTGTTTATAAATGTGAATTTTTCCGGTTTTTTCTTTTCTCCTGTCTAATGATGATATAGAAACATCAAACTGTTGTAAATGGTTGTCTGCGTTGTGTTATTGCTCATATTATGCAGCTTTGCATCCAATTTCCAGCATGAAACTGCCTTACGAGGACAGTAGCTCTGTGAATATCGACAATAATGTGGTTATTGATACTAGATATTGTATACTTTCATCAGTAGGCATTTCCAGCTTCATAATCCAGTTCGTTATAGTTAATAAGGCGAATATATGTTTTATTTATAAAATTATAAATGGTCATGATAATAATATAAGATAAGCGTTTGTGCAACATTCGTCTCCGTCGTCTGAAAACAATAAAAATTTACTGGTTCGAAAACTGGAATGGTTACAAGAAGTGGTACTTCTCCTGGTCTGAATGTTATTTTATACTGTAAAAACAGTCATATCCAGCGAAGCTAGCGCGTCATAAGTCAAAGCTGCCGGCGACCGCCTATGAAATGGTCATAGGACACACAGTGGATCAAAAAGATCAAGGTTCATTTTTTTTACGAAGACAGGTTGTTTCTTGGTCAAGCGGCTCTTTTCGAACTACAAGGAGCTATCCTCACATCGAGTTGTAACCGCCGACCAGAGGACAAATTTATTGCTCTGTCAATGCATAACTTATCTGGTGGACACTATAGGTAGAGGAGTGAATGTCTCCCACACAACGAAAAAACTAAACAACAATGACGTCTAGGACGACTTCACCTCATTAGTGGCGCCCCCGCTGCTTCACTGTATGCATTCCACTGACGTCCTTAGATAATTCAAGGAGCTTCGCTTATTTGTCATCGCATTAACGGCACTACTTTTAATTAGTTTTTAGCTGGGGGGCTGATCACTCAACAAAATTGTGTACAATTAATTCCAATTTAATTCCAGTTTAATTCCATTAATTAGATTCTAATTCCATGAATTCCGATTTAGTTTCATTAACTCCATTAATTCCGTCAATTTCAGATCAATTCCAGATTAATTCCATCAATTCCCGATTAATTCCATCAATTCCCGATTAATTCCATCAATTCCAGATTTATTCCATCAATTCCATACTAATTCCATTAGCAAATTTAATTCTTTTCTAATACAGGGTGGTTCCCTTTTCACTGCTCACCATTGGCATCTCTTAAACGCAAGAGGTAGGGGGTCGGTTAAATTAGAGAAAAGTTGCACTATGTCTTGTCGATTAAGAATCTGGAGGAGAATTTCCCGATATCTTGGATTCGTTCTTGAGTTATCCCGAAAAAAACGGAAAAATGCCACTTTCAAGAAAAGTTCATATCTTTCTTACGATTGATGTTATTTAATTGAAACTTTGAACTTTTATATTTTTGACAGATGTTTCGGGATAATTCAGGAACGAATCAAGATACCGAAGAATTTTCTTCAGATTCTTAATCACCAAGAAATAGTGCATCTTTTCTGTAATTTAACCGACTCCGTATCTTTTATCGTTTAGGAAATCCCAATGGTGAGCAGTGAAAAAAGAACCACCCTGTATACTTCCATTACATAATTTAGTGCCAAATTAATTCTTCACCCTGTATACTTCCATTATTTAGTGCCAAATTAATTCCTTCTTGTAATACTAGACATAAAAATACCTAAGTCTTAAATTTTCAAGCATGGAGGTACTGTCAGGGGTCATTAGGTACTTTATACAAAACTTTCAAAACGGAAACATTTTAATTATTATTAAGTTAAGAACAATTAATTAACGTATCGCCGAAGTCGATCTGTAGATGGTCCTCCTGTTTTTTTTGGAAGTGCCAAACCAAGGTACTTTTCTTAATTTTCACGACTTGGTGATGTGCTTTAGAAAGCTTGACCTGGCGCGCGACAGATGTTAGTAGAAAATTTTGTCTTTTTTTAGTTTGAAAATAAAATATTGTATTTTATTCGGAGTTTAAGCGACATTATGTGACTCGTATGGATTTAATTAATAAACTTCCATACTCCGTCACATGTCTTACTTAAACTCCTAATAAAATAAATATCTAATATTTTCAAACGAAAAAAGACAAAAATTTCTACTAATGTTTGTTGCGCGTCACTTTGGCACTTATTTGCAGCAACAATGGTAATCATTGTTACTGCAAATTGTCCTAAACTCCTCTGGAGTTTAAAGGCGTTTTTTCCCGATTTTATGTTTTTTAACACAAATTAATACAAATGGGCTTTCATGATCGGTCAGCTTACTATTTTTTAAAATTTGTATTGAAATGTCACTTTTGTCGTCAGTTTCAAATTTTTCTCGGAAGGACGATTCAAATCTGACGTTATTTGAAGGTATTTCAAATTTCAATACAAAACAAGATTATTTCCTATGCTTTCAAATTCAAGTTTGTATTTCAATACATAAATAAACCGAGAAAAAACGCCTTAAGATTGTTTATAGGCCGCTCAAACATGGTGTCAATGGTGTCATAGAAACGACTGTTATACCTTGTCAATACAGTCATTTAATTAAGTAATTGTTAAATGACGTTTAAAATAAACACTTTTTATAATAATAATATGATGGTGATTGAAATTTATATAATTAGAGGGGAGGTTCCAGCCGCAAGTAATTCCAATCAATGCCAAATAATTACATAGTAATTCCTTTTAAATTCCATCAATTCTAGAATAATTCCGTAATAATTCCATAATTTGCCTGAAATAAAAACAGGTTGGTAGACCGTACCCCCAAGTTTTGTTCAGGAGCTTACTCTCAGCGATCACCGTTGGATCTTAAGCGCTAAGGTTTTCGACTTGGAAAAAAATCAGCTATCAAATCCGGTAATAAAAATATACCGTTATGCATAGTTTTTTTTTCATGGCACCATTTATTGGCCAAAAGGGCACAAGTGTAAATACATTTTTAGAAGCAGAATTCAAATCGCATAGCAATTGTAACTAGAAAAATGGGGATTTGCATTTAAATTTTTAAAGTTGATGTGCCAAAAAGGCACTTTCCGTGAACCGATGTGGCCCAAATTCTAATCAGCACCTACAAATCTCCCACTGAAAATGTGTGCCAAATTTCATCTCGATACGTTCAGTAGTTTGAGCTGCAGCGTGATCACAGACAGACATTTTTCAGAAACCACTTTTTCGGATTCCCAGGACCCTGAAACGTAAAGATTTCATGTTTTTGGCGATTCGATTTTTCGATCGATTTTATTAACTTGCTTCGCGAAGCGTAACTAATTCCACAGTGATCAGCCCCCCATTTTTAGCTTACCTACGTACGCCTCTACAGTTCCTGCCTAGACAGATTGATAAATAACATGCATTTCTCAGAGCAAAAATATTTTGCCTTTTATAGATTAAAGTAATGTAGACTGTAGGTATTCTGAGTATAAGTCCAATCCAGTGGCCCTTCTAGCTTCCGTATAGTGATAGATAATGTCGAGTATGGGTGGTTCCCGACTACCACGTCTAACTTTGCCCGGCATCTACCTGTAAACTATCATTAATTTATGTGGGTTTTTGTAGCGGACAAATATCCTTTAAATGAATTACTCGTCCCTACAGTCCGATAATTATATCTATATCCCCTCTATAAAGAATGCCGCTCTTTGCTACCTATCGCGGCTAATCTCTCAAGATACGTTAGGAATAAATTTCAGCTGTCTTCGTTCACTGTCTAATTTAATTTGAAAAGTTTCAGCGTGTCCTTTTTGTCCATAAATGGGAAAAATTAATTCAATAACGATACATCACATGTTGAACAATGTCTCGTGATGTTATCTTTGCATAATGACCATTGCATGCATGCGTTCCAGTCCTACCAATATTTTCAGGTCCAGTGTCTCTCGGCGAAAGTTCTTACCCATTCGCATCACGAAATCGGGATTTCCAAAACTGTACTTTTTAACAATTCAACCGTTGTAATTAATTTTTTCAAGGCAATGAACCTTCCGATTTATGAAAGAAATCGCAAGGTGGTCAGCGTGAAGTTCAAACTGCGCGAATTATTAAAATGTAATTGGAAACACATTTTGGAAGTAATTTAGATTAGATTCCTTAATTGGCTCGTAATGGAAAAATATTTGGGTAGAATTTCGTATGTGGGAGTAGGTTTATTTGTATTGCTCGCTATTCGGCATTCCTCTATTTGAAACGATTTTTAGGTAACAAGCTAGAAATTCCAGAGCTACACCTACTATCCATCAAGCCGGAGCCGTTCTAATTGGCCGCTCCTATCTATCGTCTGAACGAAGCTCACGAACACCTGGCCACCAATGCACCTGATGCGGTCGTTTGCTATCAACCCAGACTCCACAATGTTTACTTGTACTTGCGCCAAAATTATGACGAATATTAATGTAAGCTCGACAAAGAAAGGCATGTAACGTAATTACTACCGCAGGGTAACGCTTCCTTATCAAAACCGTTATCTGATGTGCTGAAAAATAACCAATGCAATCATCCAGATCTGACAGAGATGAAGACGTCTCTGACATCTTTATTATATTGTCTTCGGCTTAGTGGCTTTATGGTACGATTTCGCAGAATAAAAGTTTGCTCGGAATTGCCTTTATTATGATGACTTTCCGAGGAAGAATGCTTTGATGATGCCAACACCATGTGCAGAACGAACCAGTTTAACTAGATGTACCGGGATGTGGCTGAGGGCTAGCTAAATCCTCATGGGCAAACAAAAACTATAGTTGTGCATAGTTCGTACATTTTGCTAACTTTTAACTAGAAATTCTTTGGCAGATCAGCGATCACCAATAAAGAAAATACCAACTTTTCGACTAGGTGGTACTTAATAATAATCTGCGAGATATGAATTAATTAAAAGGATAGACGATGAAACATTAAAATTCCACTATAATGAATCGAACCGATATATAAAAAACAAGTTTTTGGAGCAAGATCATCACGGTATTCGTTGAAAACATATAAAACACAAACAGATTTTTGTTAGTATAAGGTAGCCGAAGGTTGTAATACTCACTTAATAGTCCGGGAGGCAGCTAACATTTTTGGTATGTCATTTCAGCGAACTGGATTTAGCAATTTTCTAGTTATTTTCATGCTGTAGATAACTAAAACTAAAATCTTGCGGGACAGGGGCTAATGACACCTCGGATGGTACCATAAAAGATACGAAATTTTATTAAATTAGAAAAAAGTTGTATTTTCAGTGTAGATTAAGAGGAGGGATCTGATTGTTCCCGCCAACATAGAGCTTTTTTGCTTCTAATATGAATTTGGGGAAGACTATCAGCTCACAAATGCTTTAGTACCTGCAGGACTACTCTAGTATAACACGTCGCTCAACAAATTATGGTTAAAACTGCAGTGGTTTTTCAAATTTGCATCCACAAGTTGTTTTTTGGAGCGAAACAACTTGGGGATGCAAATTTGAAAAACCACTGTAGTTTTAACCATAATTTGTTGAGCGACGTATTACGGGAGTAATCCTGCAGGGATTTGTGAGCTGATAGTCTTCCCCAAATTTAAATTCGAAGCAAAAAGCTCTATTTTGGCGGGAACAATCAGATCCCTCCTCTTAAGAATAACTCGCTGAAATGATATACCGAAAATGTTCACTGCCCTCCCGGACTATAACGACGAGGGTGGATGGAAGTATAATAAAAACGAATTAAAACATTTTCCTCTTACAGAATGGGACTTTACGCAGAAATTGAATAAACTATACAGTGCGAGTGTAAAGTATGGAATAAAATTCCCTAAATTTTTGTCCTTTACTTGTGGCAAAAATCCTCGGACAGGTCAATTTTATTTTTGTAATGCGGACTTGATGGATAGGACAGTGATTTTCTCACACTTCCGGTTTAACCGGAAATGGCTTTAGCTTAGTTTTCTCAAATGGAATGACACTTTTTTCTCAACGGACTCGAAATCTACGATTTTTTCTGAGTTAGAAACATGTATCACACTTTACCGGAAGTACAGTCACGGCCACCCCAGATTTTCAAAAACATCGAAGAAATCGGTCAAAAACCAAGATTTTTGAAAATCGCAAATACACGTCAACCTTATTTTTTTGATACAAATTCAACTGCCCAATTTCATTTATTTTTATTTGTGTTAATTTTTTCACTTTTCACAATCTGCCAAAATAGCAAAAAGAATTTTTTAAAAATGTAATCAAGCAGTTGAATTTGTACCAAAAAAATAATGTTGACGTGTGCTTGCGATTTTCAAAAATCTTGGTTTTTGACCGATTTCTTCGATGTTTTTGAAAATCTGGGGTGGCCGTGACTGTACTTCCGGTAAAGTATGATACATGTTTCTAACTCAGAAAGAATCGTAGTTTCCGAATCCGTTGACAAAAGAGTGTCATTCCATTTGACAAAACAAAGTTAAGGCCATTTCCGGTTAAACCGGAAGTGTGAGAAACTAACTGTCCCCTCCATCAAGTCCGCATTATAAAAATAAAATTGACCTGCCCGAGGATTTTTGACACAAATCAAGGACAAAAATTTAACGAATTTTATTCCATACTTTACACTCGCACTGTATTTAGAACCTATTTCTTAAAGAAAAGTTGCATTAGTGCCTTATGAGCAACAGGGGTAAGTTGATAAGGCCCAATATGATTTAGCTACTACATACAATATGGACACAATATGTCATCTACATCCTAGGCAGTGATCTGAACGCTGGCAACACAATACCAATTTTCTTTAGCGAATGCTTTTTTTGGGATTGATCTGATGTACCTATACTACCTTTAATAGAACAAAAAAAATGCAGCAGAGAAGCGGCTGGAACCTCCCCCGCGTGAGTCTTTAATTTCCGTGTCTTGCATTCCAAAAGTCTTTCAGCTCTTCAACTGTTCACCCAATCTCCATGTACCAAATTTCAGTCAAATCGATCCAGTAGTTTGGACTATAATGTGTTTTAGTGTTATTACAAAATTTAGACTTTTTACCCAAAGGGCATAAGATAAGTGTATGAATGAATTTCGTTTTATCCATAGCCAGAATTTGACATGTCAACTTTGAAATTTGATATCGGCACAGGAAAGGTTTTCAAAAATGTATTTCAAACCTATAGTGCCCTTTTGGAAGAAATTGAAAAAGTTCAAAAACTTGAAAACCTCAGGAAGCACTTTGAAACTTATAGGAATAGGAGTAGGGCTCCAAATGTCTACTTTTGTAGATCTAAGTTAAATATATTTTTTTATAAGCATCATGCTTAGACGGTATCATATCTCTACTTAATTCCATACAGTTTGTTTAGTTTAAAAGTACAATGATGCGTATCACCTCCCGCACTTCACAAAAAAAACAATAAAGCTGTGAAAATTCTTCCTATTACCTCTGTTTAAGTGTAGGTACTTATCTAGTTTAGATTTCATGTTTTAACAATTCGATTTTCTGAATACATCAGAAACTTGTTGCATTTACGCTTAATTAGAAGTTAAAACAATTCGATGTTTTTGGAGATTATAATTATATTTCGATTGATTTTCGTAACTGCTCCGCGAGCGTAGAAGTCAAAAAATACGACATTAAAAGTAAACCATAGAGCACGCCTTTGAGAATGGTGGAATAATTCTTCGGGATACAATTCCCTGCTCAGCTGAACAGCATTCAATTTAGTAATGATGAATATCTACCTACGCCCACATTCATATTTTATAAATTACTAACCAACCACCCATCTGTCAATTCATTAAGATTACGGGTTTAATTGTTGCTAAGAATTGTTGGTTCGTTTATGAAGAAATTCCCATACAAATCCAGGCGTTGGAATAAGAATATTTTGCATGCAGGTACTTGTAAAAATCTGTAAAATTAATCTATAATTATTATATGTTATACGAGAATTTGTACACGAGCCGCGTAGCGGCGAGTGTCCAATTTCACAACTCGAGGTGCCTACAATACTCTGCGACCACACAATAGATACTTAACTTTTCAAAAGTAAGTAATAAATTAAAGAACTTTTTCGAGAGGATGATTTCAAAAATATCCTCGGTTAGGTCAACCTTATTTTTTAACCTCCCCACTCCACTTCACCATTTAAAAAAAAGGGAGGTTACTGCAATCACTAAAATTTTCGAATTCGAGATAAGACCGGATCTATACGTTTTGAGGTCTCAGGAACCCAGAAAACTGGTTTTTAAAATGTGTCTGTATGTATGTACGTACGTACGTTCGTAAACACGCCACAGCCCAAACTACTCGGCCGATTTTGCTGAAATTTGGTGCGTGTGCATGTGATAACCCAACTTAGATCTGAAAAGCTTTTGGAGCCAATCGTGCAACCAGAAGTGCCATTTTGGCACATCAACTTTTAAATTTTAAATGTAAACCCCCATTTTTCACGTCACCATAAGAAAGACCTTCAAATTCTGCGTCTAAAAATGTATTCATTCTTAGTGCCCTTTTGACCAAAAATTTAAAAAAAAATGATTTTTTTCGGACTTTAAAATCGCGGTACAGCCCAAGCCCCTTAACCGATTGGTCTGAAATTTTGCACATGGGGATTGTATTACACGTCGAAGAGTTGAACAAATTTTGGATTCAATCGGCCCACGGAAAGTGCCGTTTTGGCACACCAATTGCCAAATTTAAAATTATTCTCTCATTCACCCATCAAAAACAACTTTTTGAAAGGTTTATTGTTATCATCAGAAAGGTCTTCAAATTCTGGTTTTAAATGAGATAAAATTCATTCGCATTTAGTACCCTTTGGGTAGAAAAATCGAATTTTGTAATAACACTGAAACCACGTTATAGCCCCAAACTACTGGAGCGATTTGTCCGAAATTTGGTACATGGAGATTAGGTAACCCATTGAAGAGCTGAAAGGCTTTTGGGAGCAATTGGTCCACGGGAAGTGCCATTTAGGCATATCAACTTTAAAATCTTAAACACAAGTCACGGAAATCAAAGACCCATGCGTTGGGGAGGTTCCAGCCGCTTCTCTGCTGCCTTTTTTGATGTGAATCCAGATGTAGAGTCAGATATTTTTTAGCACTTCCGGTTCAACCCGAAATGACCATAATTTGTATTTTTCAAATGGAATCATACTTTTTCTGAACGGATTTGGAATCTACGATTTTTCCTGAGTGCATCTCTCACAAAGAATGTTAGGCAAATTTACTCTGCGCATTATTTGGTTCCTGAAACGTTTTCTTCCAGCATAAATAATTGGTTCATGCTTACGATGTAATTACTTTTTTATAGTTGACTAAATTAACGGTTTATTGTTCCTGGGTACCAAAAACCTGCCAGTATTCTATATTATGACAATTTCTTTAAAATAATTGCTCAAAAGTTCAAGATAATATGAAGAAATACAACTTGTCGGTCCCAACGCATTTTCAGACAAAAAGGTTCTGCGATATGACCTAACTTTTGCACAGAATAAGATTTTCATTGATTTTACGTTGCGGTTTAACTGCAAAATCCTGGAAGAGGTGTAATCAATATGTTTTAAAAATATCCTAATTAATAAGGGGAGAATGATGAATTTAACAAAAATTAGTGAAAGATGACATGACATGAATGGCTTACTTGGTTTGTACATTATATACTTGTACAAAATTGGCTACAATAGTGGTCGTAGAAAGAATGTATTATATACTGCAGACTATAAAACTCCAAGACTTCGTTGTAGATTCGTTTGAAATATAATAATAAGTATATCCTAAAATTCTGATAAAGGCGCCAGTCGACTTGCGTTGATAAAAGACCGAAAATTCATCTGCCATTCGAACACAAAGCTTAATTTTTTCTGAAATCCTTCTCTGCCAAGCTTCCCTTTGGAAAATTGTCAACAAGTTTTATTTACTGATCCATCCGCATTTTTGCCATTATGCGGCTCCCTCAGCAGGACCCGTGCAAATGGTTCTTCAGTCGGCGCAGAAATTTAAAAATCGTGTACCTACTTTAAAACGGCTCTCTCAAGACATCCATAAACGAGTAGCATTTATCTTTGCATAATAGCAACCTCCAACAGTTTGAATAACAGCAGGATAACGTACAGAGAACGAGCTTTTTGCAAGCGACTAAAGAATTTTGATGAGGTAATACCGATTCATACTTCTTGTAGAATATTTAGTAGTTAACTTATACATACGTATAGAATACATTCTTATAACTTTCATAGTAAAGCGCGGCGGTGGCTTTCAAGTTTTGCTTCCATGCGACGGTATGTCTTTTACTTTCAGTTAACAACAGGAAGCGAATTATTTATTATCTAATTTATTAATTACTCTTTTGTTGACGAAGCAATTAGGCAAATTTTTGAACTCAACTCATTTTAAGAATCCTATCCTATACCTAACGAATTATTTCTATAAAGAGGTGCCATCAAGTATAGTGGTTTCTGATAAATTTATCCCTTACATTTTTTTATATTTCTACATTATATACGATAACACTTTACGAATACAATATTTCTAAACATAATATTATGGTGTACATTATGTGATGTGTACAGTGTACAACAAATATGTATATAGTATTCAAGTTTATTTTACGCGCCAGCAAGCCATGAAACTTTTTTTCTCTATTGGCAGTACTTATTTGTCAAACTGACGGGAGAATTTTTTTAAATCTGCCATGCTAGTATGGTCAGTTTAATACATTACGCTATGCTAGAAGATCCACGCTGTTCCAGTTACTTTAATAAAATCCAATTGAAGTAAGTCTGCCTTTGATTTGAGTCGATTTCGTGTGTTATTTTTTTCCTTTTTAACAAAAAAAATCTTTTTTTGACAAGAACTTTAACCTAAAATTGAAATTAATGAATAGATGCCAGGGATATTTTGCTGTAACTATCTTGTTGCCACCATATCACCAGATTTTCATGGCCTACTGACGTGTAGAATAAGTTTGAATTTATAATATTTACCTGTCCTCCTCCCTGGTCAGTTAGTTGGGACACCTTGTATATTTTTAAGCAGTGCCCCCAGTTTAAATTAAATGAACGATTACAAAATAATGTTGCAAATATGCAAGTGTATGACAATAATAATACCTATACATAATAATTAGATATTATTTAGGTATTTCTAAGGAATTAAGAGCAAACAAACAGGCAATAATTGCAAAAACTACCTCATTTTTATAGTGAATCAAATTGAAACAAGTTAGTCGTTCTCCTCGTTAGTGATTAAACAGACCAGAAACACTTTGTCGTAAAATTAACAACATTTAATGGCCAGACTTGAAATAGTACCTACACACCTCTGAGATTGAATGCTTTTTAGAGTATAGATTTTAAAGCACTTGCACATTTGATGAGAGGTCATTAATAGAATAATAAAAATATTATTAAGTAAGTGTTAACAATAATTTCATACTCGATCGGTTACAGTTATAAACTTTCGAACTCAAAATCACCCGAAGAACAGTTCCTCGCTCGGGGCTAAACTGTCTGCGGTTTAAATCTTCATGGTTCCCTTTTGTACACGTTTATTGTTCTCAAATTGTAAATGAAAAATCCTTCAAGTATCGATAAATACAGGTCTGTTCAGTCCGAGGGCTATCGATCTATAGAACATGATGCAGATGTTTATTAGGTCAAATTGTGTGATGGTGTAAAACGTAAAAAAATTGCGCTTGGAGCAGAGAAATTTTTTAAAACATGACTCTTGTGGTGGCTTCATTATTGTAAAGTGTCAAACAGTTAGCACATTGTCGTAAAATAATATAACAAATTAATTTAAACACACCTATACAACTCCATTCTCTACAGGTCGCCCACCAACGTTCTTCTAACAAAAAGCCTAAAAATTCTTAGTGTGTGCAATACCTATTAAAGATTTATTTATTTAACAAACAATTTAGCCATTGTGGATTTTATCTCTTCCAAGAAACATACCTTGAGTTATTGCGAGAATAGTCTAAATACAACACTGTTGGAGGTAGTTTGTCCATTTGTGCGAAGACGCACTTGACCATATGGGGAAATATCTTGACGGTTCTCTGAACACTTTCCACCTGGCTAGGATTCCTCCAAGGAAATTAAACGTCTTTTTTTCAATTTGCAACATCATTTCAAATAGCAAATTATTATGGTTGTTTGCATTTATCCGTTTACTCTAACATACCGCCGCATGGCTGGGTAGAAAGCAATTAATGTGATTTAATTTAAAGACTGAGGTAATCAGTCAGAAATATTTCCATATTAAGCCATTCTATCGTAGGAGTTAATTTATTAAATTTCGCACGGAATAAATTATGTAAAATGATACGAGGTTTAAAATTTCAGATCATCACCTACTTATTAAATCTGCAATATGAAGCAGCAGCTGATTCAGGTGTGTCTAATTTTATTTGACATTCAAGATCACCCGGAATTATTTTTAGTTTCACAATTTTTACAAAATGAATTATTAACGGCAAAGCGCAAAAGCAGTAATAGCTATCATGACCTACATACTCCACCATTAAACATTTACGAAGACAAATTGTCAATTACTCGTTAATTACAATGCACGTGATTGTATCGAACCACCTTTGAGCCGTTGAAGAGGATTTATACGCGACCCACCGCGTTGGAATAGGTACACCAGGTGCAGATGGATTCACCCTCTAAACTGCAATATGCAAATGAGATGACTTTATTGCACAAAAGCTTATAATGATGGTTTCCCTCCTGCGGTATATAATCATAATCAAGTGCATCCTAGAAGCAGCAACAAAATATCTTTCCGAAGATAGGAATCTTGATTTTACAGCACCACTTTATGGCACATAAAAATGATTAAATTCTATTCTTTGAAAACAGTGAGTGGTTTATAAATAGGCGAATTGAAAGCACTGATTTCCATCAAAATAAACCATAATGAACCGCAGTAATTGCACTGCCGATACTTAAAAAAATATATACAGGGTGATTCACGTATGCAGTCATTAATTTTCAGGGGTGATTCTACATGGAAAAATATGAAGAAAAGTTCTTATAAACATGTGTGCGGAAATCGCTCCAAAGGGGGCTACGGTCCTCGGAAGGGAGCACCCAAACTTCGGTTATTATTGAATAAATCAGGAACCGTTTAGGCTAAAGCGATGAGTTTTTGCACACTGTCTGATATCAATAAGCTCCATCAGATTATGTTATCAGCAAAAAGCGAATTTTACCAGGGGCGTTCAAAACAGGGGGGGCCTGTGGATTTTTGTACCCAATTTTTTTGATGAGCCGTTTTTTGACATTTCCTCACCGGCATATGATTGTCTGACTAAAACTACATAAAAAAGCTCCTCTTATTGTTACTCCATAGGACTAACCGTTTTCGAGAAAAGTCGAATCAAAAATTTATCTGTTTTGACCGGGGCTGATCAAGAAGGAACAATTTATTTTTATTAAATTACAAAACTGAACGGATTCTAAAAATTAGTAACTAAAGTAATCTGGTGATGCTTAATAATGTCAGATAGTATGCAAAAACTTAATGAGTGACTAAATAAAAATCGAATTTTCGACGCCCCCTTCAGAGGGCCCTAGCACCCTTAGGAGCGATTTTCGGACACTTGTTTATAGAAACTTTTCTTCATATTTTTCGACGTAGAATCACCCCTGAAAATTAATGACTGCAGACCAGCTTCACCCTGTATATATACAGGTTGGTCGTTTTATATTGAGACTGGCAAATATCTTGGAAAGGAAGTTGAGTTTCCCTTATATTAAGAAGTTCATTAAAATATTGCTTCCACCTTTCCATCTTCATTTGATCCTCTACAATTATGTGCCGAGTTTTATCTTTGATCTGGTTTATTTTATAGTTGTTTCTTTTCCTCAGGTTTTTAAGTACTTTATAGAATAGTTTTTGATTGCTTTTACTGTCTTCCTCCATTTTCTCCCCGAATTTTTCCCAACATTTTTCTTTTGCCTGGGCCACCATTTCCTTTGCACGTATCCTTTGCTGTTTGTAATTGTTGTAGTTCTCCTCTATTCTTTGAAAAAAGTGAGTGTTTTATAAATAGGCGAATTGAAAGTACTGATTTCCATCAAAATAAACCATAATGAACCGCAGTAATTGCACTGCCGATACTTAAAAAATAATAATCTAATTAAATCAGGTTGCAATAATGATGATTACAGTGTTAAAAACGGTTTAGGGTTTGTACTATTAAAACTCGCTTGAGAGCTGCTGCATAAATTAGACACGAAGATATCCTGAAACATAAAAAAGTGGAAGTGCTGATACAGAAATTATTCACCATCAAAGTGTATGTTAGAACAACCAAAGTTTAGTCATTAAGTAATTATGTGACAGGCTATTACTTTGGAATTAATTAGGTGGAAAATATTATTTATTACTTCACCCATTTCCTGCAGAAATACTCAGAGCGGCTTTAAACTTATTTTTTTTCACTAGAGTCTGTTTATCTCGAATTCTCATTTAACTGATTCTTTTGCAAAATGTAAAAATGTTCATATATCGTTAAGCCAAATTATATATGATAGTTTTCATTAATGAGCTTAGGGAAAAACAAAAATTTGAAAAATAATGAACCAAATGAAGGTTTCAGGTGGACACCCACAACTAGTTGTTTTCCTTAAATTGAACTCGAACACGAAACAAACTGGTAGCTTCTGTTGCAGGTGCTTGGACTACCAATAGCGATGTTTACTATAATTACACTTTAATAGGAGGCGGTATACACTGTAATGTATACTTACGAGATGCGTTCATCTCTTAACCTCGAAACAACAAATAAACAAAATTTCATCTTCTCCAGCACGCAAACGTGTGTGGGTTCCTTTTATTTATATTATGCTCTATCTATTGAAAAAATTTTTGTATTTTATTAACGCAACTGGAAAAATGAAGCAGGTGATAACGTCTTACGGAATTATTTTAACATTATTTATAGACATCTGCAGAACCTGCCTACGCAACTTATCTCCCAGAAATTATCAGAAGATTATTACTGGAGACGGCATCTCCAATCAACCGTGCTATTGATATGCCATGGATGAACTAATTATCATTCCTCGAACCCACAACAGCACTAGACCACATTTATTTTTTCTGTTGTGTGTTTAACTTTTTCTGAAAATTATCTCCGAAAAGGATCATTACTTTTCCCACAAAACTGAGTGCAACTCATTTGGCTTCCGACCAAGCTTGATTCTGCACGTTGTCGATTATATTTCATCAGCATTTTACTCTGTCAACGAAAATTCATAATGGATGTTTTTCGAAATGAATGCTCTTTTTTGCAGAAAATGGCAATAAATCGTGTCTGCCTACATACGACGTTCGATCTCATTTGTATGCCTGTACATATTACATAATGGCTTTCTTTCAGTTGATTAAATTATTAAAATTTTAAATCTTGGGTCATCCTCCAATGGAGACAATAAAAAGTAAGGTTTTAGTTGTTTTACTTTCACAATGGACCGATAGGTCAAAAAGGTTAAAGAGTTTCGTTAGCCTGTTAGATACAGATTATTGCATTATTAAAATAACCAAAAATATGCAGACTGCCTTTCAAAAGAGAAACTTAATAGGTAATCCACAATTTATATCATTATTATAGTTGCTGACAAAAGTCAGAAGCCGTAAATTTTAGGGTTAAACCACTTCGAAAAAGGTACAAAGTCAGGTCGTCGTAGGATTATAAAATCACAACTTACTGGAATGGCATAAGTAGCTATATAATGTATAAAATTACATTATTTCTGCACGGGCAAAACGAGTCTTTTACTTTTTCGTCATTGTTTCCAATTGGGACCCATTTCGTCTTTATCTCAAAAAATAACCTATTAACCTCCCCACTCCACTTCACCACTTAAAAAAAAGGGAGGTTACTGCTATCGGTAAAATTTTCGAATTTGAGATAACACCAGATCTTTCTATACAGCTACTTAAATGCTTATATTTTTTTGCGCCCGTACAGTTAAAGTTCTGGGATCAAATATCGGTTTTCAAAGTTCACTCGCAAAAAATCAAAAATCGCCTAAGGAAAGGATTGGTAAATCCGTGATAAATCTATAGAAACAATATCAACATCAAAACCTTAGCAACTAAACTAAAAAAAAACACATTTTAAGAACACTTTTGAATGGAAAAAGGTGTCCTTTTTTTAACTGGCGTAAAACGTGTATGTAACTCATGAGTAAAGTAACTTTTTTCCACTCGTCGGATTTGTTACTATTTACCACATGCAAAAAATCATAATATTAAATAAGTAACACTTCCTGTACAGTGCTATTCAGAAAATATATGATAACGAATGGCTATGCATGGAAACAAATGAATCCCACTCTGTCGAAAGGAAGTTTGGACCAAAGTTAGTTCATACAGGACATGTCGGCCGTCATTTTACCGAGGATTTGTTTGGGGTCTATGACATCTATCTGTCATTTTCTCTGGGAACTATGCGACCTAACTTTAGACAAGCGTCCTTTCGACAGATTGCGATTCACTTGATTCCATAGCCTCCCATTGTCACATATTTTATAGGTATACTTAGAATTAATGGTCTACTCAATGGTTGAATTAGAAGATAGTTAGATTTATCATCTGTCAATTTACGTCTTACGTCTAATACTGAGCAAGTAGAAAAAAAATGGTTAGTAACGTCATACAAGCGGTAGCCAAAAGTTATGCGTTGACTCTGACCATCTTTTAAATTCAACAGTGGGTCTATTCGATATTTCTGAGGTCCATTAGAACAATGAAAAGCAGGTTAGATAATTTGATTTTTGTTAATCGCTTGAATGTTTAGGTTCGAAAAATTTTTTAATCCTTATTCTGTCTTTAAATTATTTTGCATTCAATGCAAATGAGTTGGATACAGAATGGAAAAGGGAATATTTTAAATCATTTCAGTGCTATGTGGATGAATAATGTAACGGTCTTTACAACTTTACGTAAATACGTAAACTTGTAACCTATACTCGGGCTGGCACTTGTGTTCTAGATTTTGAAATTTGTCAGATTATCAATACGACGAGAATTGTCAACTACGAGTCTAAACTAAAAAGAAGACGAGAGCTTGCTCGAGTCCTCTTAGGCCGAAAAAAATCTACCATTTGACAAGTACTGCATCCATGAGGACTCAACAAGGCAACCAAGAGACTACGAATCGTATTTTGCAGATTATTTTATAAATTAAAGTATTGAGTAAGTAGTGTCAAGTTGACGTTGTAGTATTATCACTGTAATCAGGATTTGATTGGTTACTGGTATGCTGCTTTGGATTGGTTCAATACTTAGTGAATAAAATAATCGAATGTATTACGTAAAGGATGCATAAACAATTAGTCTAGATTAGAAAAATGTTTCTTATTAGATATGTTCGGTTGAATAATTTCTCACAAGTTTTTGCAGACCCACTTCTGAATAAATGATAGGTTTTAGCTAATGATAGTTTATGTGTCACAATCTATGGTTGTTACTTGTTACTTGTTAGCATTTCCCATATGCGTATATTTTGCAAAAGGTATGCTTTGATATCTCGCTAATAAATCGTGGTTGTAATAATGATAATTACCCTCATAAGGTCGGCATGTATGAAGTTTTCACTAAGTATATAATTTCTATATTGTAAATGAGTTAATAAATCATAATATTCTGGCACGGTAGTTGACACCTGTCTCTTGTTAAGTTAACAATAAAGTGAACTAGCCATATTATTAACGATGGGTCTGTACTGTTTTAGAAATTACTTTTGTCACGCAATCCCGCCCACACTCTTCTGTCTTCTGCATCAACCCGGCAATCGTCATCATATAAGCTTGAGGAGACAGACTCGTACATGATTTATGTAAAACGCATTCATGATTTGTACGTAAACTTATATCGCATGATAATTACGGCTATTTGCCATGTGTTGTACAATAAAGCATGATAATGGTTGAATTCCTACACCCACTGTGTTTCTGACTCCGTTAATTAACACCGTTCCAAGCTGAGGTGTACTTGTGAAGGTAACGGAGGATTAGCCACTGTGCGCAAGACTGTTTCAATTACTTTCTTATTCTTCATTCTCATTTCATGTCGGGTTTGCTTTTACAGTTGCATCATCAAATCTTCAACTTCTTTAGTAGTATTAGCTGGCTGCTTGGTGGGTTAAAAAACACCCACCTTCCATTCTGGAATATTTGTAGCGGCTTCGCCTTATACGTATGACAAACTGGATGGAGCGTATGTATTTAAAACGACGAGGTGTATTGAATACAAATAGAACTTACATTATCTTTTCATTCCGTCAAGAAGACATATTTAGATCCTGGTAAAATTTTAATTTACTAGACGAGCTTTAGATGTCTATACAAACGCTTTCTTCATGCTCTCTTCATTGAAAATTGAATATGTATTAGTGTAGGTATTATCCATGATGATTGATAAACCCAGAGGCAGCACGAGATGTCTATGTTGGCGTGAATGCGTGGCAACTTTTTCTTAATTATTCTCTTATTTAAACGCTCTGCATAACAGACTAAAAAATAAGAGAACTTTTGTGTCAGCATAAATAGCTAAGGAGTAGATGAAGATAGACAAATAAAAAACTCAGTGATTAAATTGCAGGTTCTTGAAGAGAAGAAAGCACTCATAATCATACTTTGTTTCAACTGATGGAAGATATGGTTTACGAATCGCTAAAAAGAGAAGTATTTGTGTTTTTCAAGCTTCCAAAAAGAAAAATTCCCATCTTTTAAGCTTATTTTGGGTTTGCGGATGCTTCTAACCTTTTTGAGATGATAAATTATGAATAGAGTATTACAATCAAATAATAGCTATTTATGTATCAAGTACCTACCTACCGAAAATGCAAGTTTTCAGTGCGAGCGTGGATTATTGCAAACTAAGGCGAAGCCGCGGTTTGTATAACGAACGAGAGTACTGAAAACGTATTTCGGTACGCGATGCATACAACGGTTTTTTATAAATCACAAAAAACTTAGTTGGAATTGGTAAAACTGAAAAATAAGCTAGCCAACTTTACGGTACTTGTACCATAAAGCACCCATGTATTTTTCACTTTAAGGTACTAGTACCACAAAGCAGCAAAGTACTAGTAGTATAAAGTGATTACTTTACGGTACTTTCTGTTCATCTCCTGGACACCAAAAAATTAACTATATGATGTGATTTAGAAAATCAAAAATTTTCCAACCCATAATATTTTGAAATTACGATAAAATGCGGGTATAGTCTAACGTTGTGAATAATTGTGGCAAAAAAGTAAAAAACAAATTTAAAATTTCACCTTTCCTTGCATTTTTTTATTGGTGTTGATGCGGGTGACGTCATTCCCAGAAAAGCCAGACACGTCCCGATCTACCCCACCCCGGCATCATTCACCATCTGCTTCGTGTCAGTTTTCGTCGAGAACAACAAATTTAAACGCAATTTCCATCCAATTTCATATTCGTTATTTTGTAAAAATTTTTCATAACGCGAACATGGTAAAATTGGCCCTTAGTGCGGTTTAGTTGTGCAAATTTATTCGGAAGCGGTACTATCCACCTGTGACTACAAGCTACAGGGATCTTTAGCTTCCTCCGTCCTCATGCTCTTTTTTTGATGATAGATGCACTATTTCCTAGGTAACAAAGATACTACAATTTTCATTGATAGTATATTATTGTTTTGTTACCTAATAGAAAATACTGCATCTAACGAGGAATGCATCAAGACTGCCCAATCGGGATTTGACCGGAGTACTTTTTTTCCAGATCATGCCAAAACCGTTCCCGTGCAAATTCATTTTCGTGAATTGAATTGTCAAAGATTTATCTTGCTCTAAATGAGTTTCGTCCAAGATTCCATTCAAGATACAGTGGAGTAAGTTTAAAGTTGCCGTGTATCAAGTGGGAAGTTGCCATTTGATGCTTCTAAGTTGAGGTTGGTGGGGGTTAGGGGGTGCGTTGTAAAATCTCCCTCCGAGAGAGATATTCTGCGAGGATAGTTTTCACATTAACACCCTGTATATTTGCCATAAAGTCAAATTCGAACAGAATCTGTTGCTTTTGTTTCCATCCATATACAATAACCGCTTCACAATAATCAATAAATTGTTGTCAGCTAATAACATTGGCATGATGGAATTTGTGGTAGGTTTTGTTTGATGTTTGGTGCCTCAAAAACCAGCCTAAATATATCTAGGTTCTTATTCCTTTCTTAAATTATGTATATTTTCTTTGATTTTTCATATAGGTACATCAGCCATTACGTTAGAGCGGATTTGTGGTGCGAGCTTTTTGCATTTTTAAGAATATGTGAGACGAAGGAATAAAAGCTTCTTTGGTTTATGAAAAAGCTGGACACGTGTTTACTCTTATGTGTTTAAATTTTTCACTTCCGTTCCATTTTTCTTAGGGTACAGGATAAATGTACATGTTTCCTTTTCATTTATTTTAAACAATATTAATGCATACGAAAGCGTCCAGGTGTCACCAACTTATATTTTTTCGTAAAAACGAGAATATTTTCGTAAAAACGAAAAAATTTGTCCATTTAAACAAGTAGTTTTTCGTAAAAACGAGAATTGTTCTTCATACTCAAAATAGTATACAGGGTGGGTAATTTTTCGATGCTCACCATTGGGATCTCTTAAACGGTAAAAGATACGAGGTCGGTTAAATTAGAGAAAAGTTGCGCTATTTCTTGGTGATTAAGAATCTGAAGAGAATTCCTCGAAATTTTGATCCGTAATTGTCAATTTAAAGAAAAATTAATATCTTCCTTCTTGATGTTATTTAAATGAAACTTGGAACTTTATATTTTTGGCAGCTGTCAATTGAATGGAATTAACAGAAATTTTCTAGGCCTTCTAGATTTTGATTAACGACAGTCAGCTTTTGATTCTTTTATGGCCGCCATATTCAATTTTGACACCATCAAATACCCAAAAAAATTAGCTTTTCAAAAATGTAGTCAACATGAACTTTTTTGACAGATGTCAGAATTTGAAAATTAGTCTAAATAATTTGTAAAATCAGCCTAAACTTAGACGAAAAACAATTGTAAAAAAGTGCCAACTTCTTCAATCCCTTATAACACGTGAAAACAATTGAATTCAACAGTAATAAATTACGTCTTGCGGTCGTGTGGCTCAGGCTTTCACACATTTTTTCAAAAACGTCAATGTTGGTTACATTTTTGAGAAGCTAATTTTTCTGTGTATCCGGCGGTGTTAAAATTCAATATGGCGCCATTGGCGAAAAAGAAAAGTTGACTGTCTTCATTCAAAATCTAGAAAGCCTAGAAAAATTCTGTCAATTCCATTCAATTGACAGCTGTCAAAAATATAAAAGTTCCACGTTTCACTTAAATAACATCAATCGTTAGGAAGATATTAATTTTTCTTTAAATGGACAATTTTCAGATTTCTAGTGATAACTCAGGAACGAATCAAAATATCAGGGAATTCTCTTCAGATTCTTAATCACCAAGAAATAGCGCAACTTTTCTCTAATTTAACCCACCCCGTATCTTTAACCGTTTAGGAGATCCCAATGGTGAGCATCGAAAAATTACCCACCCTGTATATGAACATATGCAAATAAACAATAATGTTTAACAAGCGTACGCCGCACGTTTATAAAAATGATAAAATAACTATAATTATTAATAATGCAATATTACCAAGTATAATATTAATCCCTATCATATATTTTATATTTATATATCATATATTTTATAAATGAAGCAGGTACCAAAAATTAACCACCCACTTTTTGTTTTCCGCCCCCAGCAAAAGGCCGACTGACTGCTGGGCCTTATAAATACAGAGCTCCGATTTGCTTCAAACTCGCATAATGGCTTCTGACAGTTACCCTTTAAATAAAAACCACCCCCGCTTTTACTTTCCACCACCACACCACAGTGACTGATTGGGGCCTTTAAAGGAGAATTTTTTCGTTAAAACGGGAATTTTTCGTAAAAACGAAAACATTTTCTCGTTCTCGAAAGCGTTCAGGTGTCACTAACTAATTTTTTATTTTCGTAAAAACGAGAAAATTTTCGTAAATTCGAGAAATTTCTTTCGTAAAAACGAGCATATTTTTGTTTTTACGAAAAAATTCTCGTTTAAACGAAAACATTTTCTCGTTTTTTCGAAAAAATTCTCGTTTTTACGAAAATCAAAATAAGTTGGTGACACCTGGACGCTTTCGTACGTGCATATTATTACATTTTGAATTAGTTAACCATAAAGTTAAAAGCTGATTTGTTTTCGTTGTTCATAAATTCATAATAATAAGATAACTATGCTGTGATAACATCCTCACCGTTTACTGCCTGATGTGAGAAAAAACCCACGAAGGCGCCACCGCTTGGATAAGCTGATCTAGTTTATTTCCAGTTTGTGCGTAAAGGAGGCGAAGTAAATCGGCGTTTCAATAAATAAATAAATCAAACCCCTCATCGCAGTACACCAGTCACGTTCTGGATGTGCCGTCGGCACTAAATAAATGCGATATCTGCAGCTCGGGATTATAAAACTTGAAAGCAGGCGACTTGCGGTGCAAACTGCAACCCCGCAATGCACTGCATCAGTTTGCCTGTGCGCGTTGCAGCCGCCCCCGTCGCATTGCACCACGTGCTGTTTCCTGCTGGCGATCAGCCTTAGTTTTTAAAGAAAAATCGTGAAGAGATAGTGCGTGCCTGTCTACCGCTTCGGCATGTCTCCATTCATATTTCATAACGAGGTCAGCTATCAGGTGTCGGCGGACAATAACAGGTACTTGCCGCTAACTTACAGGTATCGCGTAACTATACAGCCTCCGACAAGCAAGCACGTTCGTGCCGCTATCACTACTACTTTTTGCGGTTTGACCCTCCGGCGCTCCAACCCAACCAACGAGGAGTGGCTCGGTTTCTTCGAAATGTAATATAAACTCAATCGGTTGAAGTCGGCCTTTTATATATAATTACCGGTCGTTTGTACTTGATAGTATTTAAGGTTTTTTCTTTGTGTTTCAGATAATTCGCCAGAAAGACCGAGAAACGCGTGGCTTCCATTAGAGCATGATAGAAACTCTCCGCAAAGTCAAGGTTCCGCGGCCCTCTGCCGCCTCGCGCTAATGACTATGGCTGAGACCGCCGTCGAATCCTCTACAGCTGCTTCGACTCAACATGACAAAGCCAATAACAACCACCCACTTGTTGTGAACAACAACCATCGACCCTCTATCAAGCAACGAAAACGCAAGAGGCTCAGTCAGGTTTTAGACAAGCTTACCGGTGTCGGACCCCAAAACGAAATAGAAGACGTTGGACCGGTCAATGAGTATAACAACAATAATAATAAAGAAGAAGTGATCTGCAACGCCACGGCCTCGAAATCAGCCAAACACTATCCCTCGGAAGTATTTAAATTCGAAACGTCGAGCCAGTTCAAAGCTGGAGGCTCAGCTGCAGGGGCTAGTGAAGACGAAGATGTCTTCAGTCCAGCCAGCTCCAGTAATAAATCTCCACACAGCTCCACAGAATCGCCGAGAATTAGTTTTAGTCCGTTGAGACTCAAAGAAGACGATGCCAGCAACAGCCCTCCATTACCGCCACAAAGAAACATTTGTTCCTGTTACCAGTGTGTCACTGGTGTGGGCCACCACCTTCACCCTTACGACAGATTTTTTCCCGCATCTCCAATATCACCCCTGACACCAGCCTCACCAGCACCATCCGGTTGTAGCTTCGAACGGTACTTCCACTCAAAATACCTTCCGGACATCTTCAGAAGAAGGAGTCATTCAGATTCAGATTTACCGCTATGGTTCGAGTCGGCTAAAGCAGAACGGGCTAAAGCCTCCCCAAGTTGGCCTCACCCCCTCACACTATCTTTGGGTAAAAATTCTGCTGAGAATGAATCAGTGTCTCCGCAAGACTCTCCACTTGATCTCTCCGTAAAAGGGACTAAGTCCATGAAGGAACAGACCAGTTTCAGACACATGATACCACCCCCACTTCCTCTATACCCACCAGGATATCTGCAAAGTCGAGGTGCTGTTTCTGTGCCTGTAGTAAAAGGAGACGTCGCTTCACCAACTACAAAAGAATCCGTAGCCTCAAGATACAATCTAGAAGTGTCGCCAGTTGTTGAAGAAATGCCTCCAGGTTCCGATGTGGCTTACGTATGTCCTGTTTGCGGTCAGATGTTTAGTTTACACGATCGTCTTGCCAAGCATATGGCGTCAAGGCATAAAAGTCGTCAAAATTCTGGTGAAACTACCGCTAAAGCGTATCTGTGTGAAGTGTGTAAAAGATCATTTGCACGTAGTGATATGCTCACCAGACACATGAGACTCCACACAGGAGTCAAACCCTACACGTGCCGTGTTTGTGGACAAGTATTTTCTAGATCCGACCATTTATCTACGCACCAAAGGACGCACACTGGAGAAAAACCCTACAAGTGCCCTCAGTGTCCCTACGCTGCCTGCCGTCGCGACATGATCACACGACATATGAGAACTCACGCTCGCTATGAACCCGAATCTGTACCCGTTACAACGCCTGTCAAGACTGAAAATCGCTGAATATTTCTAGGTATAATGACTACTTTTTATTATTCGTGGGCAACGTCGAAAATAATTACCGTCACGACAGCGTATGTTCAAAAATTTAAATATAGGTTTGTGTTGCGACCAAAAATACTGTAAGGCAAGTAGCAAACTCTATTTAAAACTTCACAAAATCTCCTCTAATTTATTCTAGTATTATTAGGTTGTAGAGTGGTCAATGACTAAAACAACGTAAACAGTATCTAGTCGACATGTCAACCTTACTGTATCTTTCGGACAAACAATTACGCCGACGTGGCAGTCAAAGATCTCAATTCATTCCAATTTTGAAAGACAATTTATTAGACCCAAGCTTTACGAGAATACTAAAATGCTGGTTATTTTTGTGCCAAATTTCAAGGCTATGGGCAGTAATAATTTGAACCCCAGTTTGGTGTTTGATTTAACCAAATTGCGCCGAAATGATGAAATATTCCATGTTTTTAAATCGACTATTTTATATTTTCGGTTGGAATTGTAGTTTTTATATTGACACTGCTCATTTTTGTTCTGAATAAGTCCTTTTTATTGTGCCATTTATTTAGTACCCCTACTATAATCTACTCAAAATCAGTAATACGTAGCAAGGTAGCAAACGATCTGAGCAACATCATGACGACGATTATGCGAAAGCCTATTGAAAGCAAATTGACTTGATTTACCAAACTTCTGAAACTCAAATGGGTCACTGGAGTGCCTTTTTATTGATAAGACAAGAACTTTTCAAGTTATATCCATTACTTACCCTTTTCTTCATTTGATATGGTTTTGAATATGCATTGCGTTGAACCTTATCAGTTGCATTTACGTAAGGAAACAAATACACTTTTCTTAAGTCACGTTATAATCCGGGAAGCAGTGAACATTTTCTGTATATCATTTCAGCGAGTTTGGTTTAGCACTTTTATAGTTATTTTCATGCTGGAGATTACTAAAACGGAAGTCTGCCATAAATCTTGTGGGACGGGGGCTAATGGCGGCCATTATTATTTTTCAAAAATTGACGTCTCGAAAACAGCAACAGATACGAAATTTTACTAAATTAGAAAAAAGTTGAATTTTTCAGTGTAGATTAAAAATCTGAAAAGAAATCTAAGATATCTAGGTTGGTTACTGAAATATTCTGAAAATACTGAAAATTGACAACGTGCTATAACTTGGTTACTAATCGGCAGATCATTATGAAATTTGCTTCAATTACATTACCTTGCACGAAGAATAAAACGAAGCGACGAAAACTTTCCTAAGCCTTGCAGATTAAAATATGACATTTTTCAGTTTTTTCAGTATATTTCAGGAACCAAACCGGCTATCTTCAATTTCTTTCCAGATTTCTAATCTACACTGAAAAACACAACTCTTTCTGATTTAATATTTTTACGGTATGCGAGTTGTCAATTTTTGAGAAATTAAAAAGTCTGCCATTAGCCCCTGTCCGCAAGATTTACGGCAGACTTCTGTTTTACTAACCTACAGGATGAAAATAACTAGAAAATTGATAAATCAAGTTCGCTGAAATGACATACCAAAAATGTTCACTGCCTCCCGAACTATTATTTTGGTCATTTTTTATCGCAAAAGCTCCCGTTGGCGAGTATTTTAACTATAGGTCTTAATGAAAATGCTCAATTCTGCTCTCTTGTAATAACACTGAAGAATATTCGAAAAAGTTTTTTTTTGAGGAAATATTCATAAAACATAAGATCTGGGCGTTCCGCCAATAACTTTCTCTTGACATATCATCATATCAATACGATGTTAAATAGTTGCCATTATTCCGCACATTTTTATTATATCTCAACGAAAAATGCTACTGTGGAAAAGCGAATCATTCAGACGTATAGGTCCGTCTGCCTTTTTCCAAAACTGAATAGCGAACGTTGCTAGCAGAGAAATCGAGTACCTACACTTTAATAATTAATTTAACGTTTGTGTATACGTAAAAAACTTTGACGAGAAATACGAATACTGTGATATTTGTACATTTCGTTTTTATTATTTTATTAATTTATGGAAAGTAGTAACTCGATTAGTTATATATTTTTGATATGAAACTTTAGACAATGGAAGAAAAATGTTGCGAAAATATTTCGTTCTTATATAATAACTTATTTACCCACGTGCCACAGGTGGTACACCTAAATCTCTCCATTCTTGTATATAACTTCTCGACTACGGCATTTTATGGTACCTATCTTGTTAATTGTGCCACATTAAATTGAAAAATTGTTACCTGTTTTTTCTATTTCTATGTAATTGTGCCACGCCTTTTGTTTATGTTAATGTTAAACGATGTTAAAACGCATGTTTCATTATTTATACTATTATACGTTAGTTTATTAGTTAGTAAGTATTGTTAAAACATTGATGAACCGCCGGTTTAAAACTTCTTTTTTATTTATGTATATTTATTTTTTCCTCTCAGAAGTGATGTAATTTTTTTCATGTACAAAGACATGCTACTTAATTATTTAATTTGTTAATTTTTTATTGCGTACCTACCTATTTAAGAATAAAGATTCTGTGAATCTCAATTTTTTTAATGTTCTTCTGTTATTAGTCAAAGAAGAAATAAATTTGATTTTTAAACAGCTTTCTTTTCTTACCTCCACCAAAAGTTGATGTTTCAACGAGATAGCCAAAATTTGGGACGGATTCGGTCCTCATAAAAGGTTATCTGCTACCAATAATCAGATAACTAATGGGCCAAGTGATTTAGAATATCCGTTCACCACTATGTTTGAGATCACTAAATTTCAACCGTTTAATTACGGGCTGTTATGCTGCTACCGCTGCTGGTTATTCGGAGTTTCCGTTTCAATTATTACTGTAATGTGGCCCTAAGGCGTGCCTACTTGGACACCTACCTGCAACGTATTTCATTTTTTAACATTACTTCAAATGTCAACGTAATTTACAACCGTTTTCACCACGAATTTTAGAGGTCGGTTCTCACGGATTAAGAAAATTGTGCCTGATGATGTCAGACCTGTAATTTTAACAGATTTTTAGATAAATTAATTGGTTCGGTGTATAGCGGCAAGAGAAAATTAGTCGAATGAGCCCTAGCTAACTGATGGAGTTGCTTTACATATTAAAACGATTAAGTTCCTTAAGTATTTTCAGATTGAGTGATGGAAATTAGAGCAAGGTGTGTGTAATTACATATTTCGTCCTGCAGCTAAGTTTCTGATCACTCTTAGAAGTTTAAAATTTCGAAATACCGTAGAAACTGGAAAAGTAATTATTGTTAAGAGAAGCTTTACCAAACGCCTTTGCAGTGTTAAGTGCCTATTTTTATTTTCAGTGCCGTAGCAATATGAGAGACACTCTTAACTTGAGAACGGATTGAGATATCGGACTGAAATTTGGTATACGGCTTTGTCTCCCGAAAAGTAAGGCGGGGATTGCTTTTAGGCCATATCGGACCAAGAGGTTGGAAGCTAGGGGTGAAAAACCGAAATACTATTAATTGCAATAACTTGAGAACTACTGGAGGTATCTTACTGAAACTTGACATGCACGTTCGACCTTCAAGTCTGTTGAAAGTGAGGGGGTGCCAATTTCGGGGGATGAAAACCACAAAAAATATGATAACTCCGCAAGGGTTGCACGCAGCTATTTCAAACTCAACGTACACACATTTTTCGATGAAATCTTACGCGGGATGCGTTTTCTATAAAATCGGACAGATGGGGTGGAAATTAAGGGTTGTATGTATTGTAACTCAAAATTCCGCTTAATAAGTATTGGTCGAAAATAGCGTCATCCGATAGCTTTCCGTTAATGATTCAAAAAAAGTGTTATTCATATTTTGCGAAAAATCACCCTTAAAGGCATTACAGTCCTAACATGCAGAAACACAAAAATACGAGAACTCAAAAACTACTTAGTGTATCAAGGCAGAATTTGGTAAGGCGGATGAACAAATTTTCACTATTTTCAAGAGGGATGAAATTTAAGGCTTGAAACTGGAAATTTATTCAAATAAATGGTGGTATATGGTTCGATAGATTTCGGCCAACCATTGAAAAAAGCCTTATGAGTTTTCAACCAAAAACCAAAGCCTAGGCTACTAACAAATACATTTTATTTATTTCTTCTGAAATCCTGTTGATTTATTTATGATTATGAACAACCGAAGTAAGTAAACACGCAAGAAGTTATGTAACACCATAGAAATAAAGTGACCCCTGTAAATCATAAAGTGGTGAAATTAGTAGGGGTTGAAAACATGAATTTATAAATCGTCGCAATTTTTTAGCGAATTGGATTTAGAGCATGTGGGGGTGGTCAAATAGGGGGTTGGAGTTTAGGGGTTGAAAGGTTCATGAAGCCCTGTAATTTGACGCAGAGAAGCAATACCTTCCGTGAAACCGTATGAGGTCTTACACATTGCATCTTCGCGAAAGGATGAGTGAATTTTAGGAGAAACTCGAATTTTCGCTGAATAAAATAGGGTTGAAATTAATACGATTCGATAGCTTTCTATTGATGTTACAAAAAAGGTCTGGGTCATCATTCGCGAAAAACCACCCTTAAAGGCGCTACAACCCCTAACCTGCAGAAACACAAAAATACGTGAACTCTGAAACTACTCAGCGGATCAAGGCAGGATTTCGTGTGTCAATTTTCACTGACGCTGTAGCCGGTTACACAAATTTTCACTAAGATATAACAAGGGGGATGAAATTTAAGGGTTGAAACTGGAGATTTTTTCAAATAAATGGTGGTATAAAATTACGGTTTTCGTTTTCGATAGTTTTCGGTTAACCATTGAAAAAACGCCTTATGAGTCTTCCAAACTAAAACCTGCCCCTAGGCTACTGACAACCCCTAACTCATAGCAACCGCAGTATATATATATTTTATTTATTTTCTCGGGCTTTTTTGTGAATTTTTCGATAATTCGAAGTCCTTTTCATTCATTTTAACCCATCCACAATTTTTGAACCTCTTTCATGATATTTGAACCCTCAAAAAGCTAAATTTACGCAGACCGCTTCTTTTTCGTGTAATTTTCATAATTTTTCAACCCCCGAGCGTTAATTTTGTAAAATTCGCCCAATTTTGCCTTTTCTCGGTAATACACTTTATAGGCTTCTCACTTTTTCTACACCCTTCGCAAGATTTCAACCCCCAAAAGGCAAATTGGGTAATAAATCGAACTCATTTGGATTATGTTTATATTTTTCACTTTTTCAACACCTCTCGCAATATTTCAAGCCCCCAAAACCTAAATTTGCGTAATTGGCTTACCTTCGTGTTATTTTCTGTAATTCTGCTTAATTACGATTAATCCGCATCCACTTTGACGTTTCATTCCCCTTTACAATTATTCAACCCCCTAGGTTTTAATTTTGCCAAATTCGGGTAATTTATAGTTTTTCTTCGGTAATAAATTGAATTCATTTGGATGATGTTTACATTTTTCACTTTTTTCATCCCCCTTCGCAATATTTCAACTCTTCAAACGCAAAATTTACATTAATTGAGTTAATCCTCATACCTTTTGACTTTTCATCCACCTTTACGATTGTTCAAGCCCCTAAATGCTAACTTTGCAAAATTCGCATACCTAATTTCGTTTTTCGTCGATAATAAAATTGAACTCATTTGGGATTCAGTTTACCTTTTACAATTTTCCAGTTTTCTTCCCAATAGGCAGGTATAGTATAACCACCACAAAAGTTTTAATTGCATAATTTGGTTATTTTCGTGTTATATTTCGTTATTCTACTTAATCGCACTTAATTTTCATTCCTCTTCATTTTTCATCCCCTTTGCAATTTTTCAGCCAAATTTTGTTTTAATTCCGGCAATTCTTTTCATTTACTCATTTGGCTTATATTGTCTTTTATGGGTCTTTTACTACTTTTCAACCCTCAAAATTTTTGTTTTTCCTGTTCATTTTCTACTTTTTAATTCTGTAACAACATTTTTTTAAATTTCGCTTTTTTGACACATCTGTGCGTCTGCGGAGGCACTACTACTAGGTGCAGATTGATAAATTCTGCAACCGATTACACTAGTAACAACTTCTCTTTTCAATAAAGTAATTTGTGGAAGTGCAGAGTTAACCAATAAAAGATATCAGATTTTGTGATGAAAATGATTAACCAGTTACGCACTGATGTCAATCACTCTCCACTTTTGCAAGACGTTGTTTGATTTTGCATAAACTTGTTCCTAAAATGTCACACTATAATTCTTGGTTTCTGTTAACGTCTATTTGTATGTGCATTTTTAGTGCCGTAGCAGAATGCGGAGGTACTCTTGTCTTAGCTTATTCGCTCGCTCGCTCTATCGCTCGCTCGCTCGCTCGCTCGCTCGATCGCTCCTCAGTCTGTCCGTCGGATAACTTGAGAACGGATTGAGATATCGAGCTGAAACTTGGTAGGCAGCTTCGTCTCCCGAAAAGTAAGGCGGGGATTGCTTTTGGGCCATATCGGACCAAGGGGGTGGGAGCTAGGGGTGAAAAACCGAAAAACTACTAATTGCAATAACTCGAGAACTAGTCGAGATATCTTGCTGAAAATTAGTATGCACGTTCGACCTTCAAGTCTGTTGAAAGTGAGGGGGTGGCAATTTCGGGGGATGAAATTTAGGGGATGAAAACCACAAAAAATATGATAACTCCGCAAGGTTTGCACGCAGCTGTCGGAAACTCAACGTACACACATATATCGGTGAAATCTTGTGGGGGATGCGTTTTTTCGTAAAATCGAACAAATGGGGTGGAAATTAGGGGTAGCAACTCGAAATTCCGCTTAATAAGTACTAGTCGAAATTGGCGTCATTCGATAGCTTTCCATTAATTATTCAAAAAAGGTGTCATTCATATTTTGCGAAAAACCACCCTTATAGGCGCTACAACCCCTAACATGCAGAAACACAAAAATACGAGAACTCAAAAACTACTCAACGTATCAAGGCAGAATTTGGTTTGTGAATTTCCAGTGACATTATAGGTGGATGGACAAATTTTCAAAAATATCTAACAAAGGGGATGAAATTTAAGGGTTGAAACTTGAAATTTCTTCAAGTAAATGGTAGCCTAAAATTACGGGGTTCGATAGATTTCGGTCAACTATTGAAAAAAGGTCTTATGAGTTTTCAATCTAAAACCAACCCCTGGGCCATTAACCACCCCTAACTCTTTGCAACTCGATAATTATATTTTATTTATTTTTTCTGAAACCCTATTGGTTTATTTATGAACAATTGAAGTCAGTAAATACGCAAGGAGTTATGTCACACCGGAAAAATAAACTCTCCCCTGTAAATCATAAAGGGGTGAAATCATGAGGTGTTGAAAACATGAATCTACAAATTACCTTAATTTTTAAACGAATTGGATTAGGGTGGTGAAATTGAAAACACAACTTCCTTTAGGGCATGTGGGGGTGGTGAAATAGGGGGTTGGAGTTTAGGGGTTGAAACGTCCATAAAGCCCTGTAATTTGACACAGAGAAGCAATATCTTCTGCGAAACTGTGACATCTTACACACTGCATCTTCGAGAAGGGAAGATCGAATTTTAGGAGAAAATTATCGAAGGGGATGAAAGTTAGGGGTGGAAACTCGAATTTTCAATGAAGAATGTATAGTTGAAAATATTACCATTCGATAGTTTTCTATTGATGGTACAAAAAAGGTCTTATCCATCATTCGCGAAAAACGACCCTTAAAGGCGGTACAACCCCCTAACATGCCGAAACAAAAAAATGCGAGAACTCAAAAACTGCTCAACGTATCAGGGCTAAATTTGATGTGGTAATTTACAGCGCCACTGTAGGCGGATGGGCAAATTTTCATTAATATCTAACAAGGGGGATGAAATTTAAGGGTTGAAACTGGAAATTTTTTCATGTAAGTGGTGGAATAAAATTATGGGGTTCAATAGATTTCGGTCAACCATTGAAAAAAGTCCTATGAGTCTTCATCCTAAAACCAACCCCTACGCTACTAACAACCCCTAAGCCCTAGCAAGCGGAGTAAATATATTTCATTTATTTTTTTTTTGCTTTCTTCTAATTTGTTATTAATTTAAAGTGATTTTCATTAATTTTTGACCCATCCACAATTTTTCAACCCCTTTCATGATATGTGAACCCTCAAAGAGCAAAATTTACCCAGACCGCTTCTTTTTCGGGTGATTTCCGCTGGTTAATTTTGTAAAATTCGCGCAGTTTTGCCTTATGAATTGTTCTTGCCTTTTTCACTTTTTCGACCCCTTCGCAATGTTTCAACCCCCAAAAGTCAAATTTGCATAATTGGCTTATTTTCGTGTTATTTTCTGTAATTCTACTTAATTACGATTAATTCTCATCCCTTTTAACTTTTCATCCCCCTTTACAATTTTTCAACCCCCTAAGTGTTTATTTTGCAAAATTCACATAATTTAGTTTTCCTTCGGTAATAAATTGAACTCAATTGGATTATGTTTATCTTTTTCACTTTTCCAACCCCCTTCGCAACATTTCAACCCCCAAAATCTAAATTTGCATAATTGGTTTACTTTCGTGTTATTTTCTGTAATTCTGCTTAATTACGATTAATTCTCATCCACTTTGACGTTTCATCCCCCTTTACAATTTTTCAACCCCCTAGGTGTTAGTTTTGCCAAATTCGGATATTTTCGTTTTTCTTCTGTGATAAATTGAACCCATTTGGATGATGATTAAATTTTTCACTTTTTTCATCCCCCTTCGCAATGTTTCAAGTCTTCAAATGCTAAATTTACATAATTGGGTTAATTTGGTGTTATTTTCCGTAATTTTACTTAGCCACGGTTAATCCTGATACCTTTTGATTTTTCATCCACCTTTACGATTTTTCAACCCCCTAAGTGCTAATTTTGCAAAATTCGCATAATTTCATTTTTCGACGGTTATAAAATTGAACGCATTTGGGATTCAGTTTACCTTTTACAATTTTTCAGTTTCCTTCGCAATAGGTAGGTATAAGTGCTTATTTCAACCCCCACAAAAGTTTTAATTGCATAATTTGGTTATTTTAGTGTTTTATTTCGTAATTCTACTTAATCCACACTTCATTTTCATTCCTCTTGACTTTTCATCACCTTTTTTCATTACCTTGGACTTCTCATTCCCTTTTTCAACCCCCTTAGTGCTAATTCTACATACCTACTTCGCAAATATGATGTTTTTTTGTTAACTCTCTACTGTTTAATTATGTACGGCCAATTTTCATAATTTCGTCTTTTTAACACCACTGTGCGTCTGCGGAGGCACTACTACTAGGTGCAGATTTATAAAATCTGCACCCGACTCCACCAGTAAATTCAGCTCGCCCCTACATACACATTAACAAGGTAAACATCTACAGGGACACACATCGCATTGATATACATCTTTCGTTGGCTTTTCTTACATACCTAACCTACCTACCTGAGACCTGAAGTGTTAATTTATTATGTAATGCCTTTGATGTAAATTGTGGCTCGAATGCTTTATTAAAATTCTTAAAAAGGGCAAATAATGTAGGTCAATGTCTTGCAGCGTATTAATTTGGGTCGGCGCGGCGGGTAAGTAATTTCCTAGACTAGCCACCACTTCCCTTCGATTATCGTCTCATACCGACGTGGTGTTGGTGTGTATTTCCGCGAAACGTATTGTTCTGAGAGAGTAACCTCCGTTATCAAGACATGTGTTATGTCATCTACCCACAGAGACATGTTTAATATGCGTTTTCTTGGTAAAACTACACGATTCTCGCATTCTGGTTTTGTATAACACTTGGTTTTATTTTTTCATATTCCTGACATACCTATTTTGAGAAATATTATTGCCTCGAACAGGTATGCACAATATTTTATAGACGGGGAAGAGATAATATCACTCTTCCTAAAAACAAGCAAAATAAACTTATGCCCCTCATTAATCGAGGAGGGGTAGTACAGTGAGATTCAACGAAACTATGAAACAAGTAAAGCTCATTTTCCCATAGAAATTCTTGTAAACTAACAAGTCATCTACATGGGTTCCTCTGAAAATTTAGATGTAGGAGCGCGGGAAGGTCGAGTAGTCAGATTAAATTACAAAGGCCGGTTTTATATGAACACGGTGTCGAGTAGTGTCCGCGAACTCTGACCCCCCGACTATTGTACTGGCACATCAGGTAGACATGCCGCACAATTAAATTCTTCATTTTTATATGTAGACATATTCCAGCAGACTGTTATATCACGCTGTCCACCGCAATAAAACGCTACATTTTACATATTTTTTGTTCCAAAAACAGGGGCCTATAAATTGTTAAAAAAGTAGGCATACTTAGACGTTCCATTACCTCGTACGCAAATTTTAATCAAATATGTCCTTTGAGAAAATTGATCTTGACTTTACGTTAGTTAAGAAAACGGAAACCTATGCCTTTTTCTTTATCTGTAGGGCAAAGTAATGGAATACTGCGTTTTGTAAAAGAAGAACTGTCATCAAATCTCTTATTTAAAAGCCCCCAGAAGGCGTATATCAATGCGATGTGTATCTCTGTAGATGTTTATCAATCTGCACCTAGTAGTAGTGCCTCCGTAGACGCACAGATGTGTCAAAAAGGCAAAATGTTAAAAAAATGTTGTTGAAAATCATCATAATATGTAATTAAAACTTTTGTGGGGGCTGAAATACCTACTTATACCTATATTGCGAAGGAAACTGGAAAATAGTAAAAGGTAAACTGAATCCCAAATGATTTCAATTTATTACCGGCAACGAAAAACTAAATTACACGAATTTTTCAAAATCAGCACTTAAAAAATCGTACAGAGAGATGAAAAGTGAAAGGGCATGAGAATTAACCGTAAAATTACAGAAAATAACATCAAAATAATCCAATTATGTAAATTTAGCCTTTGGAAACTTAGAATATTGCGAAGGTGGTTGAAAAAAGTGAAAAAGATAAACATTATACAAATGAGTTCGATTTATTATCGAAGAAAAACGAAATTACGCGAAATATGTAAAATTAACACTACTTAGGGGGTTGAAAATAGTAAATGGTGATGGGAAATCAAAGGGTAAGAAAATTAACTGTAGTTAAGTAGAATTACAGAAAACAATACGAAAATAACCCAATTATACAAATTTAGCGTTTGGGGGGTTGAAATAGTGCGAAGAGGGTCGAAAAAGTAAAAGAGGCAAACCTTAATCTATAAATGAGTAAAATTTATAACCGCAGAAAGACGAAATTGCGCGAATTTTACAAAATTAACGCTCGCGGAGTTGAAAAATTGTGAAGTGGGATGAAAAGTCAAAGGTAGTGAAAATTAACTGTAGTTAAGTAGAAGTAGCGAAAATTACACGAAAAAGAGGCGGTCAGCGTAAATTTTGCTTTTTAAGGGTTTTGAGGGTGAAAAAGGTTGAAGAAATAAATAGAAAATATTTTCTCCGCTTGCTAGGAGTTAAGGGTTGGTAGTTTAACCCTCTCATGACTTCACCCCTTTTTGATTACACGGGTGAGTTAATTTCTATGGTGTTACACAACTTCTAGCGTATTTTCTTACTTCAGTTGTTCATAAATAAATCAATAGGATTTCAGGAAAAATAAAAAAAATGTATATTTATCCGCTTGCAAAGCGTTAGGGGTTGTTAGTGGCTTAGAGGCTGGTTTTATGTTGAAAACTGATAAGACTTTTTTCAATGGTTGACCGAAATCTATGGAACTCCATAATTTCACCCCACCATTTACTTGAAGAAATTTCCAGTTTCAACCCTTAAATTTCATCTCCTTGAAAATCTGTCCATCCGTCTACAATGTCACTGAAAATTACCACACCAACTTCTGCCACGATACGCTGAGTGGTTTTTGAGTTCTCGTATTTTTGTGCTCCTGCATGTTAGGGGTTGTAACGCCTTTAAGGGCGGTTTTTCTCAAAATATGACTAACACCTAACGGAAGGCTATGGAATTACGTCAATTTCGACCAATACTTATTAAGCGGAATTTTGAGTTACAACCCCTATTTTCCACCCCATCTGTTCGAATTTACGAAAAAGGCATCCACTGCAAGATTTCACCGATATATGTGAGTACTTTGAGTTTCCAGCAGCTGCATGCAACCCGATTCTGCGGAAAATACAACCCTTGTGGAGTTATCATATTTTTTTATGATTTTCGTCCCCTAGATTTCACCCCCCGAAATTGAGACCCCTTAACCTTCAACAGACTTGCAGGTCGAACGTGCCGGAGATTTCGAGTCGAGTCCCTGACTCCTCGGTTAACCCTTCATGATGTCCAAGTTGAGTCCCAAAGATGTCCAAATCGAGTCCGCGCTCTTCTAAGAATAACCGTAGGAGGCCCAACCTTGTTTTG
The DNA here is from genome assembly GCA_963924575.1 of Pycnomerus fuliginosus. Lineage (NCBI taxonomy): Eukaryota > Metazoa > Arthropoda > Insecta > Coleoptera > Zopheridae > Pycnomerus > Pycnomerus fuliginosus. The sequence continues at coordinate 30,464,825 of OZ004618.1, read as the reverse complement.
CCGTTCAGGTAAACTTGAATTAACGACATTAATATATAGATAATTGTGTGTGGTCATTTTATTCCCCGTCTGCTACTGAGATAAGGGATGTAAATTCTTATTGGCTAGAAAACTAATTGCAGATTCTTATTGGCTAGAAACCTAATTGTAACTGAGTTACAACCTTTTCCGAGTTTACTTGTTTTCTAAAATTCATTTTAGACATCAGTGTTCTATAATTTTTTCTCCATTCAATATGAGTAGTGTAAAGTCAGTTTTGAGCGAGAAAGGAAAAGAACTGTTAGTAATCGACGGTTTTAAATATCGTTTTCACAAAAATTTAAAAAACGGTGTGAAACGATGGGTCTGTTCCATTGATGGAAAACAGAAATGTTGTGCTTATTTAAAAACCGAAGGTTCCACCAATGTTGTAATGGACTGCGTCGCAAACCACAACCATCAACCATTGGGTGACAAAATTCTTAATAGAAACATACTCAGCAATTCGCTGAAGAGAAAAGCGTCGGAGGATTTGAATGAAAAGCCAATGAAACTGATACACAAAGATTTAAGAAATGAAGATGTAAATACTTTAACGAACAACGACGTAAAATGTGTTCGAAGAAACATGTATAACTACAGAAGGAGCTATTTTCCTCGTTTGCCCAAGAATGTGAGTGAAGTGCATGATGCTTTGGAAACATTGTCTCCAAAAACCAATCAAGAAGAATGTTTTTTAAGTGTAAATGATCGTGAAAACAACGTAGTGATGTTTTCGTGCAAAACGAATTTGGAGTTTCTTAGTGGTAGTGAAACTTTTTATGTTGACGGAACATTCGACTACTCCCCAAAATTCTTTTTACAAATGTTCACTATACATGGGTTAGTGAATGACCATTGGTCTTCTTCTTGCTTCCCAATAAAACGAAGAAGAGCTACAACGTCGCACTAAATCATGTCGTTCAACAAGCCGCAATATTTGGCAGAAAACTGAGCCCAAAAGTAGTTGTCGCTGACTTTGAAGAAGCTATTCATCAAAGTGTTGGAGAGATTTGGAGAGATGCGGCCATTATCGGATGTCGATTTCATCTAGGCCAATCCTGGTGGAGGAAGATCCAACAGTTGGGTCTGAGTACATTTTATAAAGATCCAAATTCAGATATAGGGGCTTTCTTGAGATACTGCTATGGATTGCCTTTCCTCGATCCTACTGAAGTTGGAGATTGCTTTGCTCTGGACTTTGGTGAGATTAAGCCGGACCTTTCAAAATTGACGGAATTCGCTGACTACCTCGTGGATAACTACGTGTCCGAATCTTCTCGATTTCCACCCACGATGTGGTCAGAAAATGCTGCGAGTCTTCAACGGACTACGAATGCATGCGAAAGCTTTCATTCCCGTTTTAATGGATGCTTTTACCACACACATCCACACATATTTCAGTATGTCACTGTACTATTAGATTTCCAGAGCGAGACATATATAAAGATAAGGAGTGCAATTCAAAAAGAAAAAAAGTATTATGATAGTCATACTTTAAAAAACCAAGAATTTGTTCAAAATGCTATTTGTAATTTTAAAAACGGTGTTATTACTAGATTTGAATTTGTTCAGAAAGTAGGAAACCGTTTTAAACGATAATATTACATTATAATACTGTAAGTACGATATTATTGTAAATGTGTTTTATAATTTTTTTTAATAAAAATTTGATTTGTATTTATGGGTATCTTAATAGACTATCTGATGGGATGTAACGTCCATAAACAAATTGACCACCTCAGGTAACAACTTCGAGGGGGTTCATGCACTAATCCTTTATTGACTTAACATACACGGGACTCGACTAAAACATCTCGCACTACGCACCCGGATTATTTTCAGGTAAACGGGACTCGACTCGTATCTGCCCGAACGTGCATACCAAGTTTCAGCAAGATACCTCCACTGGTTCTCGAGTTACTGTAATTAATAGTTTTTTGGTTTTTCAGCTCTAACTCCCACCCCCTTGGTCCGATATGGCCCAAAACCAATCCCCGCCGAGATTTCCCAGGTATACACCCGTGTACAAAATTTCAGCTCGATATCTGCTTTCGTTCTCAAGTTATCCGACGGATAGATTTGAGGAGCCTGGCATTCTGCAACGGCACTAAAAAATGGAGAATGTTTAGACCGCTCGAGACTGTGACTAATTTTATACTTTCTGACAAATAGCGACATTTAAGGTTAATATCTTCCCATATTTAATGCAATTCTCCGTCAGTCTGCAAAAGCTTTAAACGAAAATGAGAATTTTTATCACTTTCAGCAGAAATGGAACTGTAAATAGATTTTTAGGGCTATAATTTAATGATTTTTCTAGTGATGAGATAAAAAATGAGGCCTTATATGTAGTTAATATTTTAAAGTTGATATGCCTAAATGGCACTTCCAGTGGACCACTTACTTGCAAAAGCCTTTGAGCTCTTCAACGGGTGACCAAATTTTAGCCAAATTGATCCAGTAGGTTGGGCTATAATGTGTTTTTAGTGTTATTAAAAATTTTCGATTTTTTGCCCAAAGGGCACCAAATGCGAATGAATTTTGTCTTATTTAAAAAGCCAACGAAAGATGTATATCAATGCGATGTGTGTCCCTGTAGATGTTTACCTTGTTAATGTGTATGTAGGGGCGAGCTGAATTTACTGGTGGAGTCGGGTGCAGATTTTATAAATCTGCACCTAGTAGTAGTGCCTCCGCAGACGCACAGTGGTGTTAAAAAGACGAAATTATGAAAATTGGCCGTACATAATTAAACAGTAGAGAGTTAACAAAAAAACATCATATTTGCGAAGTAGGTATGTAGAATTAGCACTAAGGGGGTTGAAAAAGGGAATGAGAAGTCCAAGGTAATGAAAAAAGGTGATGAAAAGTCAAGAGGAATGAAAATGAAGTGTGGATTAAGTAGAATTACGAAATAAACACTAAAATAACCAAATCATGCAATTAAAACTTTTGTGGGGGTTGAAATAAGCACTTATACCTACCTATTGCGAAGGAAACTGAAAAATTGTAAAAGGTAAACTGAATCCCAAATGCGTTCAATTTTATAACCGTCGAAAAATGAAATTATGCGAATTTTGCAAAATTAGCACTTAGGGGGTTGAAAAATCGTAAAGGTGGATGAAAAATCAAAAGGTATCAGGATTAACCGTGGCTAAGTAAAATTACGGAAAATAACACCAAATTAACCCAATTATGTAAATTTAGCATTTGAAGACTTGAAACATTGCGAAGGGGGATGAAAAAAGTGAAAAATTTAATCATCATCCAAATGGGTTCAATTTATCACAGAAGAAAAACGAAAATATCCGAATTTGGCAAAACTAACACCTAGGGGGTTGAAAAATTGTAAAGGGGGATGAAACGTCAAAGTGGATGAGAATTAATCGTAATTAAGCAGAATTACAGAAAATAACACGAAAGTAAACCAATTATGCAAATTTAGATTTTGGGGGTTGAAATGTTGCGAAGGGGGTTGGAAAAGTGAAAAAGATAAACATAATCCAATTGAGTTCAATTTATTACCGAAGGAAAACTAAATTATGTGAATTTTGCAAAATAAACACTTAGGGGGTTGAAAAATTGTAAAGGGGGATGAAAAGTTAAAAGGGATGAGAATTAATCGTAATTAAGTAGAATTACAGAAAATAACACGAAAATAAGCCAATTATGCAAATTTGACTTTTGGGGGTTGAAACATTGCGAAGGGGTCGAAAAAGTGAAAAAGGCAAGAACAATTCATAAGGCAAAACTGCGCGAATTTTACAAAATTAACCAGCGGAAATCACCCGAAAAAGAAGCGGTCTGGGTAAATTTTGCTCTTTGAGGGTTGAGGGTTGAAAAATTGTGGATGGGTCAAAAATTAATGAAAATCACTTTAAATTAATAACAAATTAGAAGAAAGCAAAAAAAAAATAAATGAAATATATTTACTCCGCTTGCTAGGGCTTAGGGGTTGTTAGTAGCGTAGGGGTTGGTTTTAGGATGAAGACTCATAAGACTTTTTTCAATGGTTGACCGAAATCAATTGAACCCCATAATTTTATTCCACCACTTACATGAAAAAATTTCCAGTTTCAACCCTTAAATTTCATCCCCCTTGTTAGATATTAATGAAAATTTGCCCATCCGCCTACAGTGGCGCTGTAAATTACCACATCAAATTTAGCCCTGATACGTTGAGCAGTTTTTGAGTTCTCGCATTTTTTTGTTTCGGCATGTTAGGGGGTTGTACCGCCTTTAAGGGTCGTTTTTCGCGAATGATGAATAAGACCTTTTTTGTACCATCAATAGAAAGCTATCGAATGGTAATATTTTCAACTATACATTCTTCATTGAAAATTCGAGTTTCCACCCCTAACTTTCATCCCCTTCGATAATTTTCTCCTAGAATTCGATCTTCCCTTCTCGAAGATGCAGTGTGTAAGATGTCACAGTTTCGCAGAAGATATTGCTTCTCTGTGTCAAATTACAGGGCTTTATGGACGTTTCAACCCCTAAACTCCAACCCCCTATTTCACCACCCCCACATGCCCTAAAGGAAGTTGTGTTTTCAATTTCACCACCCTAACCCAATTCGTTTAAAAATTAAGGTAATTTGTAGATTCATGTTTTCAACACCTCATGATTTCACCCCTTTATGATTTACAGGGGTGAGTTTATTTTTCCGGTGTGACATGACTCCTTGCGTATTTACTGACTTCAGTTGTTCATAAATAAACCAATAGGGTTTCAGAAAAAATAAATAAAATATAATTATCGACTTGCAAAGAGTTAGGGGTGGTTAATGGCCCAGGGGTTGGTTTTAGATTGAAAACTCATAAGACCTTTTTTCAATAGTTGACCGAAATCTATCGAACCCCGTAATTTTAGGCTACCATTTACTTGAAGAAATTTCAAGTTTCAACCCTTAAATTTCATCCCCTTTGTTAGATATTTTAGAAAATTTGTCCATCCACCTATAATGTCACTGGAAATTCACAAACCAAATTCTGCCTTGATACGTTGAGTAGTTTTTGAGTTCTCGTATTTTTGTGTTTCTGCATGTTAGGGGTCGTAGCGCCTATAAGGGTGGTTTTTCGCAAAATATGAATGACACCTTTTTTGAATAATTAATGGAAAGCTATTGAATGACGCCAATTTCGACTAGTACTTATTAAGCGGAATTTCGAGTTGCTACCCCTAATTTCCACCCCATTTGTTCGATTTTACGAAAAAACGCATCCCCCACAAGATTTCACCGATATATGTGTGTACGTTGAGTTTCCGACAGCTGCGTGCAACCCTTGCGGAGTTATCATATTTTTTGAGGTTTTCATCCCCTAAATTTCATCCCCCGAAATTGGCACCCCCTCACTTTCAACAGACTTGAAGGTCGAACGTGCATACTAATTTTCAGCAAGATATCTCCACTAGTTCTCGAGTTATTGCAATTAGTAGTTTTTCGGTTTTTCACCCCTAGCTCCCACCCCCTTGGTCCGATATGGCCCAAAAGCAATCCCCGCCTTACTTTTCGGGAGACGAAGCTGCCTACCAAGTTTCAGCTCGATATCTCGATCCGTTCTCAAGTTATCCGACGGACAGACTGAGGAGCGATCGAGCGAGCGATCGAGCGAGCGAGCGAATAAGCTAAGACAAGAGTACCTCCGCATTCTGCTACGGCACTAAAAAGAATTTGATTCCTTTCTTGTTTTGAATGGTTAAATGGCATTTGTCGTGGATCGATTGCCACCAAAAAATTCTTTAGCTCTTCAATGTGTACATAATACAATCTCCATGTGTAAAATTTCAGCAAAATCGATCCAGAGGTTTGGGCTGTATAGTGTTTTTAATTTTAGTTTTTGTAAAAAAGGCATTAAACAATCTTTAGAAGCAGAATTTGAAGTCCTTTCTTATGGTGACGGCAAAAATGGGGGTTTGCATTTTAAATTTAAAAGTTGGTGTGCCAAAATAGCATTTCTGATGTTAAGTTCCGTGAATCTGAACGTAGGTTTATAATAGAAAGGCAAATTATTTAATTGTGGCAATGTGGTACACACTAGGTATATAATAAAATTAATGAATTTCCAGAATGACTATAGCAATTAACTACATCACAACTCATTTTCTGCAACTCCCGTAGGTATCCGTATTTTGCCAGTAGAGTAATGAAACCATTATGAATCCAATTTCTTATACATACTTAATGTCTGAGGTGATTCATTGATCGATTGAACTATGCAGCTTCAAGAATAAATTCCCTTATTGATTTATCATGAAATAATGTATGTACTTGCAATTCCACCCATAAAACTTGATGATTAATGTGAGACCCACTGAATTTTTTTCAAGATTTTCCTACTAAGTTACATTCACTAAAATCTAGATCAAACAGAATTTTCCTGCCTAATAACTAAGAGTGCTGGATTATACGGTAACATAATTTTGATCCCATAAGTTCTACATTAATAGAAGATGTTGTCACCTTTTATATTACCACGCAATTTAGAATGGAATTAATGTTGTTGTTAAATAAAACATAAATTTCGATTGTCTTTGTTATTCACTTTGTATGAATTCCCATTCATCAGCGTGGACTTTTCCCCTGAAAAATTCTTGGCGTGACACCCACAGTGTGACAAACAAATGCCAAGACACAAGAAAACAAACACGAATACTTTGAGCTGAGGGATAACGACCGCCGTTCGGCAGACAGACAAGAGACAAGTGACAAGAAGAAAGTGTAGAGTGAAGGCGGAGGCGGCGTAGGCGCTCTCGGCGTGACAGTTGTCGCGCGCCCCCAGAATACCGGCGCTCCTGCTATTGTGTGCCCCCGGCCTCGATATACCATATGCAACCACACGATATGGTGTAACCCTGTGTATATGAATGAGTAGATTAAATTCAAGTATGTAATTCACCTTTCTTACATCAATTCCACATATGATGGTAGGTAGTATAGAAAAATATAGAACCCTTCTATTGCCGCTTAAGTGCAGTTTTTTTTAAATCAGTAATCACCATTCACCATTGTACACATTTCAAAATTAACCGTTTGCCGAACCAATAAACGAACTTTCTTAAAGTGAGAATGAATGTAGATAAATACTACAATTACAGAACAAACCCAGTCTGCAGCCATAAACATGCATTGTGGTCCATTTCAAAAATAAGAATAGAGTAGCCAATTTCGCTATCACTCCGTAAGAGTTGAACTCGAATTTTTACCTAGTGCTACTGCTAATGACCTCCGTGAGTGATTTTAAAAATATCTTCGCTATTTTTGACGAAACTCATCCGGAGGTGTATGTGTGTACGACAACCCTCAACTTGTATACCTGACAGTTACAAAAACTTTTATAGTGTCATTCGACCAGCCAGAGAGAAGGAATTAATTAGTCCGTTGATATTAGATTAGATATTAGATAAAATTCTGGGATGTGGACTTCTCCCGGCGGGCGCTCCTTTGACGTGGGGAGGAAAAATATTTCTTATAAAATTCTACACAAGAAAGGTCTAGTGCATGTTGCTGCTATACAGGGTGGTCGTTTTATCTTGAGACTGACAAATATCTCAGAAAGGAAGCATTTTAGAAAAAAATGTTTTGTATAAAAGTTTTATGACTTCGAGGGGGAAAATAGATGGCATCGACGCCATTTTGATTCAAGGTCATTTTCAAGATCAAATGAAGGTCAACTTCATTTTTTTAAATGGAAACCTACATTTTTTATTACAGATTCTTATTCCCCGTAAAAGAACAAACTCTCATCTAAACTATTTTTGGATCCGATGGATAGTTTGTCAGATATTTAAATCAAAATTTTAATCTTCTTCGAAATTCATTGCCTTCGCTAGCAACAGCGGCATGGCAAAAACAAAATCTACAACAATTTTTGTGTTTTATTTATCTAGAATTAATCGTTGCTAAGTTACAAGGGTTGTCCATTTGTTTTGTCTTGCCGCTGTTACTAGAGAATGTCTAGGGATTTCGAAAAAGGTTAAAATTAACATCCGTCTGATCCAAAAATAGTTTAGATGAAAGTTGTTTGTTCTTTTATGGGGAATAAGAATATGTAATAAAAAATATAGGTTTCCATTTAAAAAAATGAAGTTGACCTTTATTTGACCTTGAAAATGACCTTGAATCAAAATGGCGATGATGCCATCTATTTTCCCCCTCGAAGTCATAAAAATTTTATACAAAACATTTTTTTTTAAAATGGTTCCTTTTCGAGATATTTGCCAGTCTCAAGATAAAATGACCACCCTGTATATACGAGCAACCGCTTTCGTTTCGCGTAACGTTGCATTTTTTTGTGCAGCTTTGCCACTTCTTGGCACATAATTATTATGTGTACTCCTCAGACATATACGGGATGTAACAGAAACATAACAAGAAGTATAACAAAACAGAGACTGGTACCGAAACAGAAAATAACCGGAACCACATAAAAAGTTTAAACCGATACCGGACTCGAAACCTTTATTTTTGACCATTTAATATACCGGGTGGTCGTTTTATCTTGAGACTGGCAAATATCTCGGAAAGGAAGCATGTTAGAAAGAAATGTTTTGTATAAAAGTATAAAAGGCTTCGAGGGTGAAAATAGATGGCATCATCGCCTTTTTGAGTCAAGGTCATTTTCGTGTGGCTTTAGTAGAAAAAGTAAGTAGCCTTCCTTCAAATTTGGCGTGATGGTAGGGTAATAATTCCGATAAAGGAATGTGCGGTACTGAAATCACGCTTGGTTCTTTTTTTACGAATTTTTTTGTTAGATGTTGCAAATCTTTAGACAATTTCGGGTGAATAGGGACATCATCATCACCAACAGGCATGCCATCTAAATATAAGCCCAACAAAGGCTTAAAAATGTACAGGAAATATAACCCATATTTGATTAGGGAGGCATTGGAGGATATTAGAAGAGCAAATGGTATATTATTTAGAGATACTTCCAGAAAGTATAAAATTCCAGCCTCTCAGCTTTTCTAACTAAATTTAACAATAGGTCAGGTGCAGATGTAAAACCATTTTCATTATTGCAAATTTTCATAAAATTTCTAACTATTACGTCAGCTCCAGCGTTATTCTAAAATAGTTATTTGTTTAACAAGGTGAAAAAATTGTATTTTTACTGCCGCGGAATATTCATCGCCGAGGCGAATCCAGCCAAGGCAGTAAATCTGTTTTTTTGCCGTGTTGAACACTTAATTTTTTCGCCGATTGTCATTAAAAAAAAAAAAAGGCGGTCTCGGAGACGGCAGGAACTTCTACGCCGCACTGCATTGGATTAATAACAGCAGCATTTATTAAATTTTTAAATATTTAAAATAAGAAAGTTGCTATGCCAAAAGGGCACTTCGGGTTGACTGATCGGCTTCAAAATCTAATCAGCTCCTCTCCCGCACAGACAATAAAATAAATTGCCACTAAAATGACATTTTTCGAAAAAATGGCACTAAGGTTTTCGGCTTGAAAAAAAATCAGTTATCAAATCCGGTAATAAAAATATACATTTTACATAGTTTTTTTTTCACGGCACCATTTTTTGGTCAAAAGGGCCCAAGTGCGAATACATTTTTAGAAGCAGAATTTGAAGGGCATTCATATGGTAATGCGAAAAGTGGGGGTTTGCATTCAAATTTTTAAAGTTGATGTGCCAAAAAGGCACTTTCCGTGAGCCGGTGTAGCCCAGATTCTAATCAGCACCTACAAATCTCCCACTGAATATGTGTGCCAAATTTCATCAAAATCAGTTCAGTAGTTTCGGCTGTAGCGTGTCCACAGACATACAGACAGACACACGGACAGACACACATTTTTCAAAAATAGGTTTTTTGGGTTCCTGGGACCCCGAAACGTAAAGATTTGATGCCTGTTCAATTTCGAATTTTTGATCGATTTTATATACTGCTCCGCCTTGAGCGTAGAAGTTAAAAGTGCATTTTTACTGCCGCATGAGCAACGACAATCAAATTATATCGTTTCCGAGATCCCAATGGTGAGCATCGAAAAATTTACCGCACTAAGGTAATTTATTAACACGTCACGTTATAAACAATAAAGCTGGACCCACACTATGTAACAAAACATGTTATATAACAAAGTTATTAATCTTCTACTAGCAACATAAGAAAAGCTTTATATAAATAACGATTTTTCTTCTCTTTCCGTATATAATAACTTTTCTGTAATCGAAAGAAAGCCGTCGAGGAAATAACGACTTTTACTCTCTTTCTCTAGAAAATTTTAATAACATTGTTATATAACGTGTTTTGTTACATAGTGTAGCTCCAGCTTAATATAGAATTTTTACGATTAAAATACCTAATATAGTTTTAGTGCCGTATTTTCACGAGTTTGAAGTTTCACGAGTGTATGCCGCACCCATTTGGTGTAATTCTGGGGGGCTGATCACTCAAAAAAATTGTGTACAATTAATTCCAATCGGGAATGGATTCCAATAATTCCAGTTTAATTCCATTAATTCCATTCTAATTCCATTAATTCCGATTTAGTTCCATTAATTCCAATCACTTCCATATTAATTCCAACTAATTCCAGCTAATTCCAACTAATTCCTTTTAAATGATGTACTTATCAATTCCAAATAATTCCATAATAATTCCAGTTAATTCCACTAATTCCAGCTAATTCCACTAGTGATCAGCCCCCCATGTAATTCGACATTTCGCGAACTGGATATACATTTTATGAAGTGGTTCCAGATGTTGCAATTTTTAAATTTTACGGTACCTGGACAAAAATTTTGTCCAATTCGTGAACCGGAGGGGCATTTTTTACAGATGCTGTAATTTTTCAATTTTACTGCATCTGGCCGAAAAATATGTCCAGTTCATAAACTGGGGAACAACATCAGAGAGAAGTAGTTTTCCAGTTCACGAAGTGGACGATATTATTTGCCCACAAGCTGTAAAATTGAAAAATTACAGCATCTATAGAAAGTGTCAATCCAGTTCAGGAATTGGACAACATTTATGTCCAGCTAATGTTAAAATTTAAAAATTATAGCTTCTGGAACCACTTCGTGAACTGTACATCCAGTTCGTGAAATGTCAGATTACATGAAATGAGGGCGACATATATTATACGTAAAAAAGTGAAACAGAATTTTTTAGCATTTGGGGGAATCTTGATTCGCAATGACTGTCAACACTGGACGACTCTTGACTTCCTTGATGGTGCTCTATTCTCCAAGAAGATGAGATTTTGTTCTTGTTTACAAAAAATGTCAATAATATGGTTATACGTATAGTGATACATAGTGACATTTTTTAAATTTCTAATTGCGGTTGGTCGTGATCGGGATGACTCACGTCGAAATTTATAGTTTGTCACACAAGTTCAAAATGGAAAAATTGGACGACTTCGGTGGAAAAATGCACTAGGTATGACTAGAAACACCCCAGTACACTGAAAAACTTGTTTAATAATGGGCACATTGTGTTCGAAACGCGTTAGCTATGTGAACAAGTTTTCGGTGTAGTGGGGTGTTTCTAGTGATTATTTTATACATTGAGTACCTATTGACCAATCAAATCCTGATTACAGTGATAATACTACAACGTCAACTTGACACTACTTACTCAATACTCTAATTTATAAAATAATCTGCAAAATACGATTCGTAGTCTCTTGGTTGCCTTGTTGAGTCCTCATGGATGCACTACTTGTCAAATGGTAGATTTTTTTCGGCCAAAGAGGACTCGAGCAAGCTCTCGTCCTCCTAAAAAAATCTACCATTTTGACTCGTAATTGACAACCATTCGGACGTCAAAACCCGCGGCAATCAAGAGACTACTCGTCGTATTACTATTGATAGTTCAAACAAGTTGCCAAATTTTGTTCTGATATCTGCACTAAATCATGGACCAAATTGAAGCATACGTCATGCCTGGCATGGCCAACTGTAATTAGCAATTTAAAAAATGTCGCACGTTACATTCATCACGATATTTTAGTTTAGTTTATAGTTTGATTAATCAAACGAGAGAAAAAAAGGTGGTACCTACTTTCATTTCGTGCATGTTATTGTAGACGTAAATTTTTACATTCATCTAATAAAAAAGTGGAAAAGGGAATGTCAATGGCCAGTATGAATTAAGAGTAACAAAGCTTGTACTTATAGTATACAGGGTGTTCCAATGAAAAGGAGCCACCCCAAATATTTCGTAAACCAAACAAAATATGAAAATTCGCTCGGACAGGTCGATTTTCATTTGGAGGGAGACACTTAAATCCATGCTTGACGAAATATCGAAACTCGCCCCTTAACCTCCACCTACCCCCACTTCAAAATTTTAAATGGCAACCCCCCCACTTGTGATACATCATTTGATAGAAAAGTTACAGCCTAAACTTGAAGGATTTGTAGGAGCAGAACCAGCTCACGTCTTTCAATGTAACTTTTGAACGAGTGGGTGGATTTCAAAAATTCTTGCATCAGTTTACAGATAATTTCAAGCCCTTTCAATTCATGTATCACAAAGGGCCCCAATGTAATTTAAAATTTGACCATAGAGGGCGCTAGAGTTGAACAAATGTCAAAAATTGTTACAGCGTTAGTTTGCCAATGAAATGGGCTTTCAAATGATGTACCACAAGTGGGGGGTTGCTATTTAAAATTTTGAAGTGGGGGTAGGTGGGGGTTAGGGGGTGAGTTTTAAAATTTCGCCAAGCATGGATTTAAGTGTCCTTCTCCAAATAAAATTCGACCTGTCCGAGCAAATTTTCATATTTTATTTGGTTTACGAAAATATTTGGGGTGGTTCCTTTTCATTGGAAGGCCCTGTATAGTATAGTTCCATCCTTTTCTCGTATGCAAGTAAGTATAAGAATCTTGTAACACTCATTCATTCCGACTATCAGTATCTGAGTGATGAGGGAATTTGTATTTGCATAAAGGGCAGCACTGGGTTGGGTAGCCCTTGACTTTTTTGATGAACCCCCAGCAGTTAGAAAAGTGGTACTTTCATTACGATTTTTCATTAACTTAGTGTCAGTACGCAAAATACTAACAAACACAGTAGATAATTGGTTATAGGTAAGTGAATAGGTATTAAGGTACTATAACCTCGAGTATAACGTTAATGGGTGTTTTTAAAGTTTGCTTGGAAATTAGGGAGCATTCCGAAGACTCAGTACTCGTATTTTTAAATAATTATGTAAAATCTTTTTGTTTTAAGCAGCATCCTGATAAACACCTTCGATATTTACTGATGCTCAAGGGTGATGTGATGTGGATCATAAAAATTCTAATTAGAACAAACGTAAGTAAATCGGAATGACGCTACTGGCAGACCTCGTCAACAACAATTCATACGTACTTTGGCAATTATAATTGTGTCTCTACGATATTTGCGTATAATGCTCGTGTGTTCCTGCACTATTTATAGAATAATATATAACGAAATAATCTAAAAATATGCTAGTGCCAAACCAATTTTAATAAGGACAAGAATCCAGTTTTATAATTATCCATGCAACGAGAAGCCATAAAAATTCACATAATGCAGGCAACATAAATAAATTTAATCCCGTTTATTTATCCGTGCGGTTTTTGAAATAGAAATTATTTGAATAAATGATGGCCATGTATCAAAGTTAAGAGTCAATAAATATGCTTTTATTCAAGTAATTCAAACAAATGGACTAAGTCCATGTCCGATAAATTTTATTTTCCAGACTTTAGATGCAATTATAGCATTCAAAGACAGGTAATTGGAGTTGAGGTGGGTAGACTAAACAATTTAACAGTTCATCTAGACATTTTCTTGGCGAGCAGGGATTTTCGCGCACCTGGTCAACCTTATCTCGCCATTTTTTTCACGTCAATTAATCAGGAAGCGGCTTTGATCTTACAATTTATCCCAAATTGATTCTTACTGCACTCTAGAAATCAAAGACAATTCATTTTATTTCAACTTTATATTTAAAAATAAAAACTGACACATATAGGTAGAGGAATTTTTGTTCGACTACTTACCACAAAACGTATAGAAAATTACATTTAAGTAGGACTAAACATTAATAAAATGTTACCATGGAATGTATCGTTTCAAAAATAATGTAACTATACATTATACAAAAATATAATTTAGAACTCGAATGTGGGGGAACATGAATGAATTTTGAAATAAGTAACTAACTATGATTTCTGGTCCAATTGCGAAGAGAAATTGAACAAAAAATTCGCTACATTTTAAAAAATCAGAGAAGTGACGTCACCGTAGGGGTTTCAATGTATTAGACCCGTGTAAATGACGTCATCTCCGATTTTTCTTTATGGGTAACAAAAAAAAATCATTCATGTTCCTCATTAAGTAATGCACTTCATAAATTTATTATAGTTAACAGTTAACTCGTCAAAATGTTTTTCAAACTGCAATAGCAAAATTATTAAGTAGAATGTTTTTCAAACACATAGAACATAAAGTCCCGTCGCGTATTAACGAACACGGGGGTTTTGTGTCTCAGGCTTTTTTTCAGTTGGTTTGTAAACGGAATTTCAGTTCTGTCAAAATTTCTGTCATGGAACATAATTAACAACAAAGATCCCTTTCAAGCCTCATTGTTACTGTTTTGACACTGACAGTGAGTGACGGCAGAGATGACGGATGTGAAATCCCTTTTACAAACCAACAGAAAAAAAGCCTGAGACACACAATCCCCGCGGTCGTTAATATGCGACGTGACTTTAGTTAGCTTTTAAGGCAATCATATACTTCTATAAAGTATTTGTAGTAGATATTACAGTTAAATTTTCAACTACATGTACGAACAATTATTGTTTAAACACAAAATAATTTATAAATTATCTGACTTTTCAATCAACTTTTTTTTTCAAACACGTAGTTCTTTGACAGTGTAAGAATGTTGATTTCTGACACCAGCTTCAAAAGCAAACTTAGTTGCAGAAAATCTTATGAACATTTTAAATTAATTTGAACATTTCTGCTTTTAATGGTGTTTGATGAAAAAGCGGTATACATATATGATATGCGTGTTTAAAAATGATTTTTTCTACTCCCATTGAATGATATTCCCATTATAACAATTTTTTCTATTAATAATAGTACTGACAATTTCTGGCAGTAAATTATGGATTCATAATTCACTGCTTTCAGAATCAAAAATCCATAATTCAGTGTTTTTTGGGCCAATCAAATTTCAAATTGTCCCATCACTGCTTCTGCGGCAGACATTTGAGCGGAATTGACTGAATTGCCAAAATGGCAAGTGTACCTATTAATAATAAAATTAAATAATAAGTCTTCGATAATGATGGGAAAACAAATTTCTCCAAGCCAGAAATGTACATTTGACGATCTGCAGACACCATTATTTAATTATACTTTCGAACTCATTTGTTTTGCAATAATTATTTATAGGAGTAGAAAAAACATAGTATTATATTCACGTTTATGGCCATTATTCACTCGGATCACTTGCGCCACTCGGCAAGCCTCGTGGGCTCAAGCTCAAACGTCATCGTCGTGAATAATGGTTGTCATAATCGCTCATATAATAATATACTATTATTTTGCTATTTTTCACAAAATAAAATATCATTTTTAACACTTATATCACAGACAATTATTGTGAGGGTTGCTTCTTTCGATGGGCTATCCAAATAATTTTAATTTTTTTTTCGTTTAGATACAAAGAATTAACAAGTTGAATCATAATTGCTTTAAATGCGATGTAAGATTTATAACTGAAAAAAATAAAATATATAATAACACTTAATAAATTAGGTACAAACAAAATATTAATGGACGTAGGCATGTATCACTGACTTCAAATAAGAAAAAACGGACGAATTCAATATTATCAATAAATAATTAACAAAAATATTTCTATAACAAAATATTTAAGTTACACGATTTTTTTATTTTACTAAGATTGTCTAATAATAACTAATTCTATACTACTTCAACTCTCATCACTTAACTAAGAAAATGTCATTTCTGGCGCAATTCTTGTTCATTAAGTACTAAAATAGCTATAATTACTGTTATTCATAATACATGTACAATTCACAACAAATAAAATTGCACAAACAAACTATAGCTTGTTCAATAAGGGAAGTCGTCCGATGCCGCTGGGATAACACAAAAATGAAATGCTATCAAGGAAATGAAACTTCTTGTAAGACCATTAAGGTCGTTTCTAGAGCTTTAGGGAACTGAATTGACTAAAATTTGTAAATATGAAATGTCTAAAATAATATACTAAAAGGAAATGAAACTTTCGTCTTTCATCACAACTAAAATCTCATTACACAATTATTCCGAATTGCTGCCAGTAAAAGCTATCCGAGAGGTAATTTTTCAAACCATTTTTACAGGTATTCATATTGAACTCAAAAGTCACAATAAAGCAACGTCGGAATTTTTCAATCTTTGCGGAAGTCGAAAGTTTCGTTTCCCAATACTATATCCTCTGGTACCTTAGTACTTACCGATTATAAATAACTATTGCGTCATTGGTTAATTGTTTTGACATTTTTACAGCTCCACGACTTCCCTAAATGAATAATAAGCTGTACCTAGCTGCCCCAATGAAATCATCGTTCCGAATGAAAATTCGGTATATTTTCTGTTTTAAAAAGGGCATTCCCACAATATATGGGTCTCTGGCTTTCTATAGATTTTGCTTAAATAAGATGGTTCTTTATTACATAAAAAGAAACAAAAAATGCAGAATACGTTTTTCGTTCTAACACTTCCTATAAGGGGGCTACAGTCCCTTAAGAATCTGGAAGCCTGATAGGGGTCTTTTATTCAGCCAGTGCAGATATTTAACAGATGAAATTTTATATGTGGCTCTACCATCAGCAGCCCCTAATGCCGAGTTTCTTCACATTCGGCTCTTGGTAAAACATAAACTCTATAGGTAGGGGAAGTTGAGGCAAAGTGGACCCCGTAACAAAAAATATTTGATAAATTGTTTTTTACTTTTGTTGTTTGAGAAACTGTTTATGTAACCTTAGTCTTTAAAACCTCGATAAGAATTTGTCTTAAAAACAAAGTGCAACTTTTTACGTGGGGCAAAACGCATTCTTATATGGAGCAAAATGGTCTTAATTATTATTATGACTAAAAGAGCACAGATTGGTCTTACAGGATACAAGCTTTAGTAAGGAACGTGCTTGAAATAGATATGTCAAAATTATTTTATAAGGCAATAAACACTCTAAACGAATTTTAAAGAAAACTCTGTCAACACATTAGAAAACATTTTGTGTTTATAGTTACGCACCATTGTCTACCTGAAAAATCCACAACCTAGTTTCCCAAAACAAAAGAAAATACCTTATAAAATGACACTACAATACTCGGAATGACTCCTAGATTCCAAAGGTATAAAAATGTACCCGGTGTTCCATTTAAAAATTCAAAATTAAAGCCATTTCCGGCGTAACCGGAAGTGATAGAAAATTCTAATGTATGTTGAAAGATGACGTTTGCTAGATATTATCACTGCGATTTTTTTCAGATTTTTATCGTAATAATTTAAAAAGTTATTGGAGCGTACATGGTCTCGTTGTCACCCGATATATGCACCTAGATGCATATGCCTAACTATACCAATATTATGTTTATGAATAAGAAAAAGAGCACTGGCTATAATAAAAACAATCATTTCTTTTTATAGTCTGATAACAAACCAAACTGAAAAATATATGTTAGGTATGCGTGTTCTATAAAATTTTCAGCAGTAGTTACCTTTCTTTCTCCATCGAGTACTTAATTCAATGGGAAACTGCTGATAATACACTGAGATCTACTGACACATAAAATTTCACTTACATATCTGCACTGGTTCGGTAGTTAATTCATAATTTTAGGAAGAGTCAGGCAGAAAAAAATATTCTACATTTTTTGCGTCTTTTTA
This sequence comes from Pycnomerus fuliginosus, assembly GCA_963924575.1. Lineage (NCBI taxonomy): Eukaryota > Metazoa > Arthropoda > Insecta > Coleoptera > Zopheridae > Pycnomerus > Pycnomerus fuliginosus. The sequence continues at coordinate 30,446,905 of OZ004618.1, read as the reverse complement.
TGTAATAAACAAAATACTATTTAAGCGAAATCTATAAGAAGCCACAGACCGAGGGAGCAACCACTGCGTTAGAACACGTTATACCTCTTGGATTTAGTCCGCTTTTAGTCCGATTTAATCCCATTTTAGTCCGTTGTAATTTTTTTGGTGAGTGGTTTCCCCCTCGCCACAGACCCATGTAGACATGTGACAGCTCCTTTGGAGTTATTGGCTGGTATGAATAAAGTGTTACAAGATGCTCATACTCCCATTAACAAAGGATGAAAATATAAGTTCTTCGTGTATGAGAAAAGGATAGAACAATAAGCAAAAGCTTTGTTAGCGTTTATTCATTCATACCGGCCAATGTGACGCGACGACGACGACCTCATTGAGGCAAGAAAAGTGATGCTAAAATAAATCACAATGAACGCATTTTTTTATTTTCAGACTGCCCTCTCTGTTTTGTTTAAGCTGAAAGATACTTGAGTAACAACAGTATCGTTCTGTTCCGATTCGCTGTCAGAAGAACCATCACCATCTGATTTTTCACTGGGACGTTTAAGAGATGGTTGCGCTATTATTTTGGCTCGATCAGGAAGGGATTCAAGGGTTGAACTTTTACTGGACGGCGAAATTGAGTATTCTGAGGTATCACCTTCGTCGGAGGCGTTGTGGTGTTGATTGATTGTGTGACGGCGGTTCAAGCGGCGACCGGTGGAGATGGGCCGGCGAGCAATACTAAAGAAAAACATGGATCAATGGTGAAGAAGATTCAGACAAAAATAACGTTCAAAAGTATATCAAAAACCAGAAGAACGTACCTTCGCTTGACTTCTTTTCCAAGCTTACTGTTTACGAAAAGAAAGCATTCTGATGATTTTCATAAATACAAGAATTTTTGTCATTTTATAATATGCATACACTGACATTATTTTAATTCGCAATATACAGGGTGGTTGTTTTATCTTGAGACCGGCAAATATCTCGGAAAGGAAGCATTTTAGAAAAAAATCTTTTGTATAAAAGTTTTATGACTTCGAGGGGGAAAATAGATGACATCGACGCCATTTTGATTCAAGGTCATTTTCAAGGACAAATAAAGGTCAACTTAATTTTTTTAAATAGAAACCTACATTTTTTATTACAGATTCTTACTCCCCGTAAAAGAACAAACAACTCTCACCTAAACAATTTTTGGACCCGATGGATAGTTTGTCAGATATTGAAACGAAAATTTTAATTTTCTTCGAAATCCGTTGCCTTCCGTAGCAACAGTGGCATGACAAAAACAAAATCTACAACAATTTTTTTGGTTTACTTATCTAGAATTCATCGTTGCTAAGTTACAACGGTTGTTCATTTGTTTTGTCTTGCCGCTGATGTTACTAGGGAATGTCGACGGATTTCGAAAAAGGTTAAAATTTACATCCATCGGATCCAAAAATAGTTTAGATGAAAGTTGTTTGTTCTTTTATGGGGAATAAGAATCTGTAATAAAAAATATAGGTTTCCATTAAAAAAAATCAAGTTGACCTTCATTTGACCTTGAAAATAACCTTGAATCAAAATGGCGATGATGTCATCTATTTTCCCCCTCGAAGTCATAAAACTTTGATACAAAACATTTTTTTCTAAAATGCTTCCTTTTCGAGATAATTGCCAGTCACAAGATAAAACGACCACCCTGTATTGTCAAACAATATGTTGCAGTTTAAAATATTTTGGCGCTGTGTTTTGACGATGCGAAGTAGAAGTTTTCTGAGAAGCAATCGAAAAAAGCGTCAAATTATTTGTCGATTGCTTAACAAGGAAATAAAAACAAATTGCCAACTAAAAATGCATTTCTTTTCATTTTTAATTACCTACGTTTAATTTGTGTTCGTTTTAGATGTCGGAAATAGTCGGAACCTTACTGATATCTCTGACATCTCACTAATACTATATAGTTGAAGCCGTCGTGTAGAATATAACTAAAGTGGGTAGCGTAAAATTTGGTTAGTGAGGTGTTACTATGAGAGTATTAGTAAAGTTCCGACGTGCCATCACATATTCAAGGCACTCTTGTTCTTACATTTTATTGTTCAAATGGTAGTATCATATGAAAGACCATGACTTTCTTAATCATAAAGGCCATATTCCGCAACTTTTTTGCGATATATTATCATTTTTGGGGAGTTCTACTAAATTTTTTAGAGGAATCCGTCAATATTTGCACACATTGAATAGCAGCTTAAAGGTCCTATACTGTGTGCGATGTACCTATCGCAACTTTTTTGGGATATATCGCAATTTTTTGGGGTTTTACTGAATTTCTAGTGTACGGATCTAAGGCATTCGACAGGGCACATGACTGTATATTATTGAACAGGCTGGACACATTGGTGTACCTATGTGATAATCTGGTGCTACTATTTAGATTAGTTTTAATGAATAGATCCCAATTTAGAGAGTATGGTGGATTTAGATCTCATAAGTTTTTAGTTAAAAGGCTCTAATTTAGGAGCATTATTTATTTAACATACCTACTAAAGTTACTAAAGTTGCAAAAAACTAAAGTTACAGTTATAGCCTCAATGGTTGTTTTGTTGGAACCTGCAGAACAATATTGATAAGTTAGCTCTGTGGTGTCACATGAATAAATTTGACCTGTATGTGAACAACTATAAAAAAACGCACGTACGTTTACCATCAGAGGTCTGGTTAAGATTAATTTCTGTATAATGTGAAGAGCCACCGTCTGGAAAATTGTGGTCTCATTAAAGATCTAGGTGTATTGTCTTTTAATATACACAAGGGCTTGTTCATGCTACATGGGTTTTATTGTTCGTAACGCCGAAGATTTCACTAACTTGCATTCTGTCAAATTGCTGTTCAACCCGCTAATTGGATTTAATTGAAAGCTGTAAAAAAATTCGCTAAATACCTCCACTATAAAATATTCGGTTTTTATCCTCCAAGAACCTGCGACCAAAAGGGTCTACTTATTATAATTAACGAAAAGTCTCTGTTAGTTAGAAGGAATGTATAATGTGCCTCATATATGTATTTACAAAAGCTTATAAACGGAGATAGTATCTTTGTTTAGTGACGTACTGCTATACAGCAAATTAAATGTATTGCTCCTATAGGCTGAATAGTAGATGTCCTGTGACTTTTCACTATGATATTGCCAATACCCTGCATCATTTGAATTGTCCACTAAACCACTGTTTTCGTCTCTACATCAATTCTATATGTAAAAATCCGGACTTTGACCTACTTATTTCACCACAAATTGGACAATCCATCTGCAAAAGGGAAACTAATCTCATATTTTGAACTAGAACGTAAAGGGTTTCATCTCATTTTGTAAATTGATTGGTTTTTCTAATGTAGTTTGGCGGTCTCTATTTTTCTAACTTTATATTTATCGTCATATTCTCATTTCTCACATTTCGTTTTCGTAAATTTAACCGTTTGTAAAATTCAGTTTTTGCATATTATCCACTACTTATTGATGATTTCACTAACTACAGTGCATGATGAAAATCAGTCTACATACAGTAGACAAAACAATCTGACTGTATTATCGGCTGTGAGTGTTGACAACAGGTTAAAACTAACCACATACCACTAAATGAACCGACAAAATGTCAAATGAAAGCGTTCAAAATCACTAGAGTTAATGCATTAAGCCATATTAGGAGGTAAATTGGCAAAACTTAAACTGACGACCGTTATTTTTAATTTAAGCACGTTGCTTCATAGATGACGTTTTTTTAAATCTTCAAAGTCCGTATTACACAGCTGAGCGTTCAGAGGATTTAAATATAAGTCTGCATGGTTCTGGTTTCTACTGTATATAAAATTTTCTATTTCATCGGCAAATTAGTTTTATTAAAAATCGATTGATAACTGAACAGTGCAACTTCTGCAAATGCCAATTATGTGGAACCGACAAAATCGATAATTTTGACGTAAAATTAGATTATTTCTTATGGACTGAGCAGCCGATTGTTGAAGCAGCGGAATTTTTTCTAAGTATCGCGTTTTTGCTAAAGCCTTGGCGTTGGCATATAGACTCGTTTACTGTTGAAAATGAAGAATTTACAAAACTAGTACTTAAAGACTCTTCAACTGTCAAATCGATTGATAATTAGGTACTATTAACTTTCCCTTGTTGACATAAAGTCGGAACAATTCTTTAATTTCAGTGTTGCAGATGAGCAAATTTTAAAAGCGTGTTTTAAAAACAAGCGTCTGCTCTCTAATCACATATTTTCGACATACTTAGATAACGAAATTTTGGTAGGTATAATACATACAATGGAGTACCTATGTATATTTTTAGCATGTGAAAAATGTAGACCGATGATAAAATCGGAATAAACGAAAAAACAGATCTTGAAAATTAAGAAGATTGGTTAAAATGAAATGACGGTCCTTCTCTTGGGTCTTAAACACTCAATCTTCGAACGGGTGATTCCAAATTATAAAACATATACTTATTTAGGAATAAAAGAATACATAAGGCGTATTTCACTATTCTAGAATGCGATATAGCCAGAATTAGATTTGCAGATGGGTTCCGCAAGGCAAACAGGTAATTTATGTTTTGAAAGAGTAATACATAGCAGATGTGCAGGATGTGCTTCTGTGTGTATTTGACTACACTCAGTACCTAAGTATCGTAAATAAATTTTCATAACTTCAAGTATTGGGATAATTTGGTGGTAAGGGTTTATTGCACTCTCCAGCCCCAAATGCCTTAACTATTTATGATGGTTATTTTCATTCTATACCTAATCCATTTGGATGGCTTTATACAATATTACTTACACAGTAGCAATGTTTCACTTTTAGGGGTTTTGAAACGTGAATTTCACAAGGGTAATAATTTCCTTATTTGATTTGAGGCTAACATTATTTTATAAGATCTTACGCCATGTCCCGCATGTCACAAGTTTAGTTCTTGAATTAAATTATTAAAGACATAAGTTTATTCCAAAACTACGAAAGCCTGGAGAGACCACTGTTTTGTTCCAAAAAAATCTCGAAACTTCGACTTTATTCTCGAAAGCTTCGAGATTTTAAAAGTCGAAGTTTTGCCTTTATTATTGAAGCTTCGAGATTCTAAAAGTCGAAGTTTCGCTTTTATTCTCGAAGCTTCGAGAATTTTAAGCCACGCCTACTTTGGTATGACAGACCTCTGAAACGGCTTTTAGGGGCAAAGTGAGGTTGGCCACCAATAGATGTCCTCCTTAGGTCATTATGCATGATTTCCGGTCATTTATTGCTAAGCAAACAACGCCCGATGCCCATAGGACACTATTGAAAAAGTTCGTAATTACGCAATAAATGACCGAATGCCAAGGAGGCCCTCTGATGATTGCCAGCCTCACTTTGCCTCTAAAAGCCGTTTGAGGGGTCTTTACTACCAAAGTACGAGGGCTTAAAAATATCGAAGCTTCGAGAATAAAGGCGAAACTTCGACTTTTAAATTCGTGAAACTTCGAGAATAAAGGCAAAACTTCGACTTTTAGAATCTCGAAGCTTTGAGAATAAATTGTTATTCATTGCCACGGGTACGTTTTGGGTCCTTTTCCCTCCGAACCATCATCAGGCAACTTGTTGATGATGGTTCGTTAACATACAACCGAAATATATATATAGCAACAAGTTAAAAGCTTTAATTTTTGAGGGAAAAGGACCCAAAACGTACCCGTGGCAATGAATAACAATCATTTTACCCCTCAACCACTTCGGATCCCTAAGAATTTGAGAATAAAGCCGAAACTTCGACTGTTAAAATCTCGAAGCTTCGAGAATAAAGTCGAAGTTTCGAGATTTTTTGGAGCAAAACAGTGGCCCCTCCAGGCTTTCGTACAAAACCTAGTGCCTACAGTTGATGAGTTTTTTTAATCGATTGATACTATCGCCAAAAGTTTCTTTTAGGGGCTGTTTTTGTTGTCACAATGGAAACAAGGGTGATGCTGACAAATCTCATGTTAAAGATAAAGATGGAAAAACCGGCCCTTAGTGTTTTGTTTCACATCGTTCAGAGATGACGAATAAATAAAAACTCAATATAGATAGTGCACGGAGTCAGTTTTTGCTCCAATCACTAAATTTATTAAATTTAATTGAAGAGGCAATTCTTCATTAGTTTATCTTTTCACACAAAAAACGGTTTGTTTTTTAACTCCGATAAATACCACTTAATTTGCTCACCTTCTTCTTCGCAAGGAACTGCATATCTCGCTTTCCTCATCAGTTAAACTGTCATAGCATGCATCTCCCGTGCTATCCCGCCCATTGCAAGTCTTGGAACAATTCTTCCGAATGACTTCTCCTATTTCATTAGTAACGTTTCCGTTCTCCGTCGATATTCGCAGATCCGTGAAAATATTACCGTTTTTCAACGCTGAAACTTTTCTTCCAATCGTTTCAAGGTTGTCTTCATCGCTGTAATCCCGAAGGATTTCATTGTTTCTATTCACAGTGTCCGTCTCATCGTAAACAATGGGACTAGCGCTTCGAGTAAATACTTCCGTAGCTATAAAAACGTGTCAAAAATGCGTAGAATTAAAACTTACTTACTTGGCTCTGGGTTTTGAACCATGTAATGCAACTGTACGGAATTGCCATTGCGCCCTTCACTACTATCACTGTCATGTCTTGTTTCCTGAAGGATAACTCTCTGGGGTCCTTTGCTCCTGACAGGAAGCTCTACAGTAGGACTGAGATCAGTTTCGCTAAGATCCATGGTATCAGTTTGGGTACCAGCTTCCACAAGGGAATTTCTACAAGAAGAAGCTTTGGAACACCCTGAACTTCGCGGAGAGCCGGAGTTAGTTCTATAATGTTTTTTACGGTATTTAGTATGCTGAATGACGCATTCCGTGTTATTTGTTGCTGCGTTGAGTTGGGCAAATAATGGTTCTTTAATAGGAGCCTATATGAAAACAACTTAAGCAACTTAAGCAAGAGGCACATTTTACTTACGTTATGAGGACTATCAGGGCTTGTTAAGCTGCATTCAGGGCTTGTAGGGGTAGTACTATTATGAGTACTACGTCGACGCTCCATTTTTCTTACCAGAGGGTTTAAAATACGTTTCTTATTCTGAATATCCCTCTTTCTTCCATCCTGACGATGTTGCTCCACCTGCTGTAAAACCGCGGACAATTCCAAATACAGCTGGGTCACTTTTTCGTATTTCCTATCGTACAACACTCGAATATCACGCACGTGCTTTAGCTCAGTCTCTCGTTTTTTAATTAGCTGCTCCTCTTTGAGCTGGTATTCGATTCTATGTTTATGAAGCTGGGCTTTGAACTGGGTTATCTGCGACTTAATTTCCTCTTTCCAGCTTTCCTGCGTTTTGAAGAATTGTGCATCTTCATATTTGCCGAGAATCTAGAAAACAGATTTACTTCCAAAAGTTTTACAATTAATTTTAACTCACCTCCACGGACGCAATTTGGAGATGGTTTAGTATCAGTTTGAAAGATGGTCTTTCTCGGGGATTCTGTTTCCAGCACATTTCCATGATAAGTCTAAATCCATCTGGGCAAGTTTTGGGAATGGGCGGTCTCAGCTTTCCGGTACCAACGAGGTACATGATGGCACTTTGCTCCATGCCGTCATAAGGAACCTCGCAAGTTAACAACTCCCACAAGACGACACCAAAAGACCATATGTCAACCTTTTCGGAACATTCTAGTTCTTGAATTGCTTCTGGTGCCATCCATGCGACGGTACCAGCGAAGCTCATCTTTTGGCTAACACCATTCCACGTCCTGTGCGTTCCAAAATCGCTAATCTTAATTACTTCTTCTTCCCCAATTAAAACACTGGAAATAATTTAATAAGGCAAACTTTTTCAATGAATCTTTTAGTTACTTTGGACTTTTCAAGTCTCGATGTATGATTTTCTGCGAATGCAAATAGTTCATACCAGAAGTTATTTGCTTGGCCCAAGAAACCACCCTGTTAGTCGTAACAACGTTCTTCTGGTTTTTTAGCAAATCATACAGCGGACCATAAGGGCAAAACTCCATTATAATACTATAACAAGGTGCTTGGATACAAACACCTTTGAATTTGACAATGTTGGGGTGGTTTAATTTCCTTAAATTCTTAATATCAGTCTCTTTAATATCCATAACCTTCTTAACAGCTACTGGTGCACTATTTAACATTCCTGAAAACACTGTTCCTTGGGCTCCAGACCCCAGAAAATTTAAATCAGTGATTTGTTCGAATGGAATCTCCCAGTCATCTGTAAATACAATATTTAGAGATAATAAAAAAACATTCTAAGCGTGTAACATTGGTACCTTGGTTGCTTTTAATTTCGTTTAAAGGGCCTTTCCCAATTATCGACAAAACCGGACGAAGGCAACCGAAAATGCCATTCATCCAAGTCTTGTTAAAATCGTAGGCTGGTTGAGGCGAATCGGGAGAACTGTCGGGAATGTTGACGGCCACCATAGCTGGCTCGCTTGTACTTTTATGCAAGTTTAGTTCACTTTGTATCCGAAGGACACTGCAAATTTGTCAAATTCAAAAAATAAAAAGCATAAAATTTAAATCAATCACATTTCACAATTTATTGTGGAATTTTGTGAAATATGCCGATGAACTGTGTTGGAATCGGGGTATAAAATTGGTATTTCCCTGATTGTTGATTACAGAGATTTATACGTATAGATAAAATGTTTAATTTCGACAGTGTATGCATTGTCTAACCTTATGTCCAATTCTTCCTCATGCACGCATTTCGTTTGTTGCTCACTTTGAATACACTGTGATGGTGATACCACCACCATTTTGGGGGAGTCAATATAATTACATTAAATTCGGAAACATATAAATTAAGTAACAAACAACATTGTACACTCTTTTAGTTGTGCATTGCCATTATAGTCTTATCTCTGGAATGTTGAATGTCACATGTTACGAGGGTGATAAGGAATTTACGTAAATAACAAAGAGCGCCAATTACGAAAATTGACATTACAACAGTTTAATTTAATAAGTTAAATGGTTGAGATTCATGTTTTCAGAAAATTCACCAATGATTCTTAGATTTGATATGATAAAAAAATCTAAAGAACGGATTTGAAAAAGTGATTTAAAGACATATTGCAGGAGTAAAGAATGACTATTAAAAATTATTTAAAGAAGAAAGATACAGGGTTGTTACAGATTATTGTAACATCCTAGATTACTTTGAACAGAAAAAACCATCTGTTGCAAGAAAACATACTCTATCATTTGTTTAGAAAACATTAACAGAAACCTAATATTCAAGCAATAATAGCTTATCACCAATAATTGTTTATCCGTGGTCAAGTGTAACTTATACCCTGAAACACCAAAATAAAAAAACGTACTGGAGAAACAAATAACAATTATTGATTCCAGTTTGAAACAAAAATCAAAACAAGGTCGAAAGTGCAGAAAAACCATGAAAGTACAGTTTACATGCAATTATTTTATTACCATTTGATTAATTTATTCATTCCATAATGAGTAGATTCGTTGAAATTACCTGTTAGTGAGGTTATTACGTTCATCTTTATTGGGGAGGGATATCACATGCGAAACTGCTTCCACGTCCGCAAGCGAGGGCTGAGCATGAACAGTATAAGGGGGTGGAGGTAATCCCGTCTCCTCTTCCGTAGCACTGACAGGAGTATGCATGATTTTTCTGAGAAAAAAAAAGTTCAGTTCATAAAACAATCAATAACTGCAATTCTTTTCACTTCAGTAACAAACCAAAAACACAGAATGCTCGGTTTTAAACGAAACAGAAGGGTACCTAGTATTACAATAAGACATTATAGGATAGATTTATCACCTTTTTCTTTGAGGAGCTTAAAATGTCACCGCCAGGGGTGTGATCTGTTAAGTAAAAGTTGTATTATTAAACACTATCGATGTATACCTACAGCTTTTAAGTATTTACATTTAATTCCTTTTATTAATTCACCTACAGAGTGCATATAGGTACATAATGTATAATGTATAATATTATTAAAAGTTGTATTATTAAACAAAATCGATGTATATCTACAGCTTTTAAGTATTTACATTTAATTCGTTTTATTAATTTACCTACAGGGTGCATATACATAATGTATAATGTATAATATTATTATTCCTTAATGAATAGGGGGTTGAATTATGGAAACATTAACACGAATACGATGTGTCATCAGAAAATCATTAAAATGTAAATAAAGCTCTGCACATCGATTTAGTGTTTCCGAAAGTGTTTCGTACAACTTTTACTTATGACAGACCGAACTGTCGGTAAGATTAAAGGCATTTCAAAGAAGAAGCTGTTAACTATCCCAGAATTCGTTATTTCATATCATTTCTGCTTCCGTTCCACATGCAATAACGGGCCACATATCGATTTTTTTCGGTTGTGAAAGCGTTTGTCCTATACGAAAAATGTTATTCTGCATTTTGTCAGGCTTAAGCGATAAGTAACGTCGGTGCAAATGGCCCTAAAAGCAGGAATCGAAGGTTAACCTACAGATGTGTTGGTTATCCAATCACCTCGTCGGAAAGTTTTGAAATGGACTTATTTGATTGGCTAACCAACAGATCTGATGGTTAACCTACGATTGAAATTCCGGCCCTAAATAAATCATTTACAAAGCAATATTATCTAGATAGCGAAGAAGAAAGCTATTATTTTGATGACAACACAATATAATTAAGCGAAAACCTCAAACCAATATATACCACATAACCCGTAATATGTATTATCTGTCGATGATGACAAATAATCGAAATAGACCATTTGTCTCAGGACATAGGGTGCCCTTATGTATGTAGGTTCTTAGGTATCAAATGTTAAGATATAGGTAATAAAGAGTGTTCAAAATCTCTTTCGATCTATAATAGCCCTTGATGTGAGAGATATAGGGCGTAGACTGCGGAAATTATGTATGATAACGTCACTGGCAGATTTCGCTTTGAATGATAATTCGGAAGAGTTTTTGTTCACACGTTATATGAGGCGATCCAAAAGTACCTCATCGTCAGTGAAGTGCTTTGGAAGTGAAACTATGTAATACAGTTCAAGCTCATTAAGGTTTTTTAACCTCTCCACGCCATTTTAAAAAAATGAGGTGCCGCCGGTCTAGTATTGCGTTCTACTCTACCTCCAATATTGCGATATCTCGAGATTTGCGCTCTAGGTACTTCTAAAGTAGAAGAAATACTTCATATTTACATACTTTGGCTGAAAAAACAATTACATATTGCTATTAAAACCATATCCTAATCTTTCCAAGAACTTTTACCTAGGCTTAATAGGTCATCATTACGGTGTGTCTCCCTTATTATCGATATAATTCGAAAATTTATCAAATTTGATCGAGATCCATCGTTTCTGTTTTCGATTTTATTTTATTATTATTTCAAAAAGCAATTCTAAAAAATTGATGACGTATGTGCTAGCGACCTCACCTTTCTGTACAATTTCTTGGTTTAAGAACACAGATGACAAATAGATGACAGTTCTGTCACTTGTTTCCATTAGAAAATTAGATTTGACATTTGACAAAATTAAACAGGAATGAAATGGGCATGTTGGCTCGTCCCTGCTTTTCATACGTCCTGAAAATTAATATTTCATTTCATAGCCTTAGGACAAGTTATATTCAAAAATTCAAAAACATACATCAGAGCTCATTTTGAAAGGTTTTTCAATCAGAACAATTAATTGAGAGGCACTGTAATTCCCCATTCCGCTAATCGGCCTAAGTAGCTTATTGAATTGCTGCCAATTGTCGATTCTATAGAAATCCGCAAACTAACAACCTGTATACACCTAATTGTCCTGTTTCCCTTTTTTGACCTGTATTAATGAAGGATATAAATAAACTCATGAATCATGATCAAAAGTTAGAGGTATCGCCCAAAACCCCAATTTGCATTGGTGAAATTAATCTTCACATTAAGCCCATAGAACTCTTTTACCATATAAAAAATTTTGTATTTTTTTCATAATATTAAATATATCATCAAATTCCAAAATTTCTGAAATGGTACAAATCCACATTGTGCCAGTACCTAATTGTTTCTAGGGGCTTAATGCCAAGATTCAATTTACCGCTGCAGATGAAAGTTTTTAACTTTTGAACAGGAGAGGAGTTTATATCACACATGGGGACAAATCCTTCCATCAGTTTAAAATTATATTTCTAAGTTTTTTCGCCCGTTATCCAAACTTGTGTACCTATCGCTAGTTCAGTAATTTCCTGTTTTATTCTTGTAATTATATATTTATATCACTTTATGTATTTCATAAATGTAATTTTCACACTTGACGATTTATTTTCGCATGTATTATTTATTAGGGTTTTGGGTTAGGGCGCGTACTATATTAGAAAATTTCATGCTAGACCGGCACCAAAATGGGAGGAACCTAATAATAATATTGTCGAAACTGAGGTACCCTCAGATCTATACGTTTTAAGGTATGTAGTAGTTTTTAAAATCTTTGCTGTACCTATGTATCTAAGTATACGTAACGGAAATGAAACTTTTGTCCTACATCACAACTAAAATAATTGCTACAGCTAATACAATTAATACCAGCTGTTACCAGTAAAGGCTATCCGAAAGGTAACTTTTCAAACTATTTTTGTGGATATTCACATTGAACTCAAAATTCAAAATACGACAACGGGGGAATTTTTTCAACGTACGTATTTAAAAGTACGGTGTTCCTCGTATGTTTGTATATTGAGTGTGCCAAACATTAATAAAATGTTTACACTTGTCAAAAAACAGGTAAATTATAATACATAAATCAGTAAAAACAAACAACCTAAAATTGAAACATCACAAAAAAAACAGAGAAATAAAAGACGGATATGTACGGATATGTACAAAAGACTTTGACAACACCCAATGCTAATAACAACAATGATAATAAGGCGGATAAAACTACTTTATTCAGGTTGCCTCCTTAATAAATTCAAGATATTCGTCAAATGTATAAAAGGCATTCCGTTTCAAGAGTCTCGTTAGAGTTACCTTTAAATTGTCAGAAGATAAGCATTTATATGTTTCATAATAAAAACTTTAAGGTTAAAGTAGACCTTAAAGGGAGTTTTAACCAATCAGGAGCAGCCATTTTCAAATGTCGCTAAGCAAAATGTTTAAAGGAGGTTTTAATTTTGATTACGGAATCGGGGTAAATATTTTATTAAGGTAAAAAATTAATCAGCTCTCCCGAGTCCATTAATACAAAATTTCCAGATCTGATCTTCAAAGAGTTTCAAAGTATACTACATAGTCATTTTAATAAAGTGTACTGACTTGAAGCTTTTCTCTAGGGCAAAAAGCATTAGCCCTGGCGCCAACATGACAAGGTTACTATTACATACCTACCCATTACAAATATTGCCCTATGTTCTGCTTTTCTATTCTTGTAAATTTACAATGGAACCGTCATCAAAGTTCATTTATGGCTGCTGGAGTGGTAGGTCAATAATTTTGAACATTAGCTGCTGCACAATATTTGATTAAAGGTAAAATTCAGAGAATAAAGTTCTCCATACTGTTTGTGACTTTTTTTTTCGACTGTATCACACTGAGCTGAAGCTTCTATAAAAAATCTTTACAATCCTGCGTCAGGTAGAAAAAATAGTTCCAAGGCACTGACGGTTGTATGAATGTAAATTTTTTTTATGTTGCGAAGATCGTTGAAGGAGAAATTATTGAAATTTTTGATTATTAAAGTTCTTGTTTCCTTCAAATTCCTCCAAGGATTGAACTGAGATTGAACTGAATTATCTTGCTCTTTGATTATTCTAGCGGTGGTGGGGCAAAAAAAAACGGTAGCTTTTATTTTCCCTCTATATCTTCATTAGTTTTTCAGCAATATTTTTCATACTTACACAGGGCGAGGCTGAGCATTGGGGCTCTCGATACCACTCAATAAATTATAGATCGTACCATCCTTGTCTTTCTTAAGAACTTCTATTTAATACCAATTTCAGAATGAAAATTCCTCTATGCCCGAATCTTTTGTGAATTTTCTTCCAACCCCATTAATTGCATAATTCATAATTTACAACTAAATGCATAGACCTGATGGAAAATCGATAGACCTCTCTCTCATTTAAGTTGTAAATTAAGCAGTTTGACAACTTAGATTCCGTAAGTTACAACTGAAACAAAAATGCTCTCTGCTTTGAGCTATAAATTATGCCATTTATGGACTAATGGTGATTAACAAAGAAACGAGGAATAGATAAATTTTCATTTTAAATGACATTTTGAAAAGGAAAAAAACTGCCTTCAATCCTGCTAAACATCACTGTCAGATGTCAGGCCTAAATAATGCTGTTAAATAAATGATCTTAAGAAAGACAAAGATGGTGCGATCTAAAATCGGTGGGTGTTATCAAGAGCCCTAACCCTCAGCTAAATATTGTATACCTGACACTGAAAATTATGCGAAGGAAAAGGAAAAATAAAATAAAAAGGACCGTTTTTTTTGGCCCACCTACATTCATTTCGTTATTGGGCGAATGAGCCTTTACGTTTTTCATGAAATCGTTATATATTTGAAAACATAATCTAGGTAGGTAGGTACGTACCTACTTATTTTTATTTATTACTACTATAGCAATATGCAGGGTTGTCACAAAATGATTGTATGTATTATGTAAGTAATGCATGGGTGGCTTTGATGAGTTTGATGTTTTTTTTTGGCATTAGTTTATAAAGCGGTAAATGGGTTATTTTTGTAAAGCCACAACGATGGTACAATCATTTGAAACAAAACAACCCTGTAGTACATTACGTTTGTATGCTACAACCGAATCCAGGAAAAAAAGCCCCTGGAAAAAAAGCCCCCGGAGAAAAAGCCCCGGTAAAAAAGCCCCCAGGAAAAAAAGCCCCCGGAAAGAAGCCCCATACTGTTCTGTGATGCATCGGAAGATTGAAATTTTGTGTCTTAATCAAGTCTGTTTTCACGAGTAGTTCGTATTACCTTGATTTAAAATTAAAATGCAATTAATTAAGCCAAAATTTCATTTTATTTTACCTACCTTAATTTTCAACGATTATAATATGCTATGTATAGAAATAAAACATCTTATAATCTAATAGTCACTAAATAGGAATGATTCCCAAAATGAAGGATTAGCTCCAGGTTACCTAGCTCTATAATTACAAGTAAGCATAATAATTATACCTACATGTTGGCTTGATAAAGGCACTCAGGTAGGTACTGCATGTAATGAATGATCGATTTTTAAATATATAGTTATGGACAAATCCAAAAATCTCAATCTTTTGGTGCATAACGGAGCCCTAGGGGGCTTTTTTTCCAGGGGCTTTTTTTCCTGGGGGCTTTTTTTCCGGGAGCTTTTTTACCGGGGCTTTTTTTCCGGGGGCTTTTTTTCCAGGGGCTTTTTTTCCGGTTACCGCTACAACCTGTTACAACAAGACTGGTTGCTTTATTGTATTAAAATTCCACGGCATACCTAAAGGGCAACACCTTCATGACACCAAAAATTGGATCCATAGATTTTAATTTGAGTAGAAAATGTTATTGCAGTTACCTATAATGTAAATTAAATAATCATTTGTCATTACATAAGTCACCAAACAAATCAAAGGACTTTTCTCGCTAAAAGGTTCATCTACACCGTCCGACAAACTAGCAGGTAGAAAGAAAAGGTTGCTTTTGTGTTTAGGGCAGGTGCATTAGCTGAGTCAGCCGAGTTCATGTAAAGATATAAGACATCATATGCCTATATAGTTAATAAATTCTATTGTATTGAAAAAAAGCGGCAATTAGGAACTCATCATCTCATGAATTTAAGGTGTCTTTGTTTGATGAGGTTTATTTGGGTTTATTTAAACTTTGAAAACGCTTATATATTTTTATAATTTTCGTTCAATTTAGTATTTGAAAAATAATTACAAAATCAATATTTGGCTATTATGTAATGATTATCACATAAAATAGATAAAGTATAATAACAGGGGAGATCACGCCGAACTAGTCTAAGGCCAACTTCCGCTTACCTGTAGTGAGAGTAAAGGTGGTCATTAAATAAATGATGTTACACTGGAATAATAGTAACACAGTCCAAAAAAAGTCCTCAGTTGCTTTTTCATCGAGTCCGATTTACAACTCCCTGATAATGTTTCATCGCAAAACTTGTAAACACGAAACAGGTAGATTTGTAGTTAGGTACCAATATGGAGGTAAACCACCAGACTGACACCACACTCTGCACCTCTACTCTCCCACCACCGGCACCGGTAAGAAATTCCCGTTCGATTATACTCTGCCAGAGAGAAAGCTACTCATAAACAAAGATGGAAAGATGACTGTTACATGTATTGTAAAGCGGTAAATGCGATCCGCGCAGCAGATCATGGATTTTAGGATTTAGTTTCCACTTTCCAAGAATTTCACGCCGTAGTAAGATGAGGTGAAAAGTTCGTAGAACAAAAAAAATCGTAGATAAAGTGACACAGAAACGCCCTATCTTACAAATTTTAACAGCGCCGTATAATTTGAAAAGATAATGAACTTCAGAGGATAAACAGCAAGAGCCATTAATTAATATTATAATAATTGCGTACCTTTTTCCAAAACAAATTCACTGATTAAATAGCATCAAACACACACAAACATCTTTCGCAAAATTCAAGATCAAAAATCTTTCGACGGAGTGCTTTAGTGACTTTCTAGCGCTACAGTTCCCCTCAGAAAAGACCCACATGAAGGCTGCTTATTCCTTATTGATTTTCTGTAGGGCGTCCCCCTATTCTTTGGACCATTCAATGAGATTATTTTGGCTACAAAGAAAGATAAGAAGTTTTATTTATTTGTAGACAAAAAATGTGATACATATACATAGTAGCGAGGAATGTGAAAGAGTTCGAAAGGTTATTGAAATAATGAAAAACATCTATCTACGTTGCTCCAATATAAATGCTGCCTGATGCTTCCGAATTACGGGTAACTATCCCGGCGCATTCACCATTTTTAAATGCGCATACGACGCAGAGCTTCTATATTCAAACAGGAATGCAGTGATTTCACGGCGTGATTGATAATCGCCAAATTCCTTTCAACTTAACAATTAATTTAAAGTTTAAATAACTAAAGGGTGTCCCAAAAAAAACCGAACGATTTATTTTTGGGTATAACTTTATTATTATTATACCGATTTTCCCCAATTTTGTACAAGACGTAGTCAAAAGATGAGGCTTTTAGAATCGACAACCATTTTCCAGATGACGCCGCTAATAAATTTTTTATGGCAGTTTTTTACAAGGCCACTTTTTGATTGGCTGGACTTGAACCATCTGTGAAGCGATCAAAATGAAAATGGTGTAAGCTTAAAGCTGATGCTTTTCTCTTCCAAAGCAACTTTACAAAATTTTATTCTGAACGTTCTTGATTCTTTTAGATTTTTTTCTGTGATGCTGTAAAACAAATTTTTCAAGATTTATTTATATTTTCAGAATCTTTCGTAAAATAACGTTAGGTACTTTGCAGAAATATAACCTAGGTACTCTCTGCTTATATCGTTATACAAAATGCTAAAATAAATGAAACCCAAAAAAATGGTCTAACATTAACTTGATTGTGAACTGGACAAGTTGTTCTTTAGGTTATGGGTGTTATAAATAGAGACCGGATAGTAAGGTAAATACCTGGTGCCTGCCTATTTTGCCTAAAATGCTGTTTTTTGTCTTATTTTGCTTAAAATCATATAGTCTGCTTATCATGCCTAATTTGACAATAATTTCCTTGAATTTGCCTAAAAGCTCATCAACATCATAAATTTTCTTCTCAGAAATGCAAATCCAGGATAATGATATCTTGCTGATGGCCCATTGGGTATCAGCAAATCATTATTTCCCATTATTATTGGGACTCTCAGCAAAACCATTATCCTAACCATGCGATTAGAGCAGGGACTTACCTACTTGCCTATCTACCTACCCCCCCCCTTAAAGGGTTGCTTTTAAATAAAAATTTTCGATTCTTAATTCGAGAAGTTAGAAACCAGAGGAATGACCTGGAGAATTTACAAATTCTTGACTAAATAAAAAAGTGTTACTGACGCACCTGGGCCAAAAAAATTGCAAATGGTGGCTGAAATTCATGAAGGCCGTGCAGGCGTCTATTCAGATCTTGGGTCCCTTATAGTGAAATCATTGAAATATGCACCTGTGACGTAGAGCGATCTTTTTCTTGGTTCAAGGTCGTCCTGATCTACAGAGGAACCAAACTCAAAACCGAAAACAGAGAGACTGCATGTATGTAGCTGAAATTGTAAATGAATCTTGAATTTTTGCTTTTGTTTTTGCCTATTTTGTTGCCTAAAATAGGGTTTTATTTTGCCTATTTTGCAGTTTTATTTTGCCTAACTATCCGGTCTCTAGTTATAAAGCACATATTTGGTTTATTTTAGAATAAAAATTGTTGTTTATTCCAATCCAGCCTGTTGTCTGCAGTCGCTTGTAGTGCTAATTTTTTTTACTAATTACACATTCATATTATTCTCTTTTAATTTTTTAATCAAATGTGTTCATAAAAATTTGGCATCAGGGTGGCGCTATCTGCAAAGTAACATCATTTTGTAAAATATTGATGGTGTTACTTACGATTCTGCAAATTTTGCCAAGATCGGTAGCCAAATAAAAAATAAATCTTCAAAAATCCTTGTTTTAAAACATCATAAAAAAATTATAAATTAATCAGGAACGGTCAGAATAAAATTTTGTAAAGATTCATCCTACACTAATTTCATTTTGATCGATTCACAGACGGTTCAACTCCAGCCAATCAAAATGTGTTCTTGTAAGGAACTGCCATAAAAAATTTATTAGTAGCGCCATTTAGAAAATGGTTGCCGATTCTAAAAGCCTCATCTCTTGACTACGTCCTGTACAAAATTGAGGAAAATCGGTATAATAATATAATAATAAAGTTATAACCAAAAATATATCGTTCGTTTTTTTTTGGGACAACCTTTATTTGTAAACAATAAAAATTACAATCTAAGAAATTCAGAATATTCATATGCGTACATACCTACAATCTACAATCCCACATTCAATTGTTACTTGGAAGCAAATTGATATAAAATTCTTATAATTTATGTTTCAATTTATAGGACCAAATGTGAAAATTAACATGAAAGGAACGTTATGCCTTTTCCATCGTATAGAAAAAACCTTCCTTGTGCAGCGGAAAATGGAATCTGATCGCAGGTAATATAAATAACAAGTAGCAGCAGCCCCATATTTAGTCAATTCTCAACGCTCGTGGAACCTTGGAGACAGATTTTTATTGCATTTTTTTGAGGAAAAAAGTGAAAGGAAAATTCTCTATATTCCCATCCTCAGTTTTCTTGAAAGACAATAATCGGACCAATGCTGTAACTTGAATTGAGATAACTGATTGGACAATGTGAGCATTGTTTTTGTTTTCGAGATATCAACGTTTTCTTGAAATTTGTCAATCAATCAGTCCTATTCTGTAACTTGGTTGACTTTAGTCAATGTTGAAATGAATTGAGAGAACTGATTGGAGAACGTGACCTTTGTTTACGTTGTTCCCTTGGAGATATCAATTTTAATGTCAATATTTTTCGCAAGTCAATTGACATAGAAGCAAGTCCCAACCATCACTTGCTCACTCAGAATCAGTGCTGTTGGCCTACTTTGGCAAGGCAATGGGCATATAGCGATTTTTTTATTAGTGAATATCAATCTACATTAAAAATAAAAATAATTTTGGAGTATTCCCATTATAGTAACCTCTAAAAAAATGTTGAAAGTTTGAAAAAATCGGAGCCTGATGAAACGCACCCGAGTAGGCGGGCATAGTGACGTAGAATGTTGAGATCCAGTCACCTTGTAAGCAGGATTGCTTTGCCAATCCTGATTGTTAAATCATATACGTCACGCTCTCCATTCTCGGTGTCGAACCAATAGCAAATGAGTTCAATAGCCAGGCAAGTTGGTTCCGTTTGAATACAAAATAAATTTTGCAGTAATTTGATTTTATTTTTAAGTCAGGGTTTACGTTAGGGTTGTAGTTTTGTCATGACAATTAAGAATAATTTTTAGTAATGGCCTGAACATAAGGGATCCTTGAATTTTCACAAAACTGTATAGACCCATTGACATTTAATTTCTCATGTTTTGTTCATCGAGCACTTTTTGGCTTGGATGCATGTTTGGTTGCATTGTAAATCGCTGTGCCAAAACGGCACTAGCCGTGGGTCGATTGCTTCTTAAATTTTCAGCTCTTCGACGTGTAATACGATCTCTATGTGCAAAATTTCAGCCAAATCTTTTTCTGTTGGGATGAGTTGTCTTTTTCCTGATTTCAACTCGTGGTTTTGTGAATTTTATTAATCATACAGGCAAAAGTACCTAATGGTAATGCGAAAATAGCATTTAATTTGAGTTAACAATACATATAAATACTTACCTGAAGTATCTACTTGATTCTTGCGATTTAGCTCGTGCAACGCTTCGTTTCGATGCCTCTTTGAGTAATTTCCGGTGAAGATTTAGAAGCGAAAAGGGGACTTTCGGATTCTGCTTAGTTCAATTTATGTACCTAACAACACTTTGTTTTCAAACTGTTATACAGGGTGTTCGCGAAACATGTAGCAGAACTCCTACCGTAGGTTCCTTACATAAAAATAAGTTAAAAAGTTCCTATGAAGATTTGTCCGATATCGCCTCCTAACGGTGCTAGGTCTTCTCGTAGGAGGAGGATGGGGACCAGTTTATTTTTAATATTTCATAAACCGCTTAATCTACGATATTGCAATTTGGTACATCGACTTAGGTATTTAAGGGTGTGTTATGTACAAAATTTCATTAAAATTGATGGAGGGGAACATTCACTTACCGACACCTGCAATTGGTATTTTCAATGCAAAACCTACATAAGCAGTTTTTGAAACATTATTCACTGATATTTAGAAGTAGAATTTCATAAGAAAACTTTTATTGCTCTTGCAAAATTTCAAAATAATCCATCGATTTCGCGCAATGAACAAAAATGTGTACTATTGCAGCATGCGCGCCTTGTAATTTTTGGACCACGAAGTCGCCTATGCAAACCTAGCACCCTTAGGAGGCGATATCGGACACATGTTCATAGGAACTTTTTAACTTATTTTTATGTAAGAAACCCACAGTAGGAGTTCTGCTACATGTTTCGCTGGTTTGCATAGGCGACTTTGTGAAACTGATCCAAAAATTACAAGGCGCGCATCATGCAAAATAGCATACATTTTTGTTGATTGCGCAAGATCGATGCATTATTTTGAAATTTTGCAACAGCAATAAAAGTTTTCTTATAAAATTTTACTTCTAAAATGCAGTAAATGAATTTTCCAGGGACTGCTTATGTAGGTTTTGCATTGAAAATACCAATTGCAGGTGTCGGTAACTGTATGTTCCCCTCCATCAATTTTAATGAAATTTTGTACATGACACACCCTTAAGTACCTAAGTGGATGTACCAAATTGCAATATCGTAGATTAAGCGGTTTATGAAATATTAAAAATAAACTGGTCCCCATCCTCCTCCTACGAGAAGACCTAGCACCCTTAGGAGGCGATATCGGACAAATCTTCATAGGAACTTTTCAGCTTATATTTATGTAAGGAACCTACGGAACGGTAGGAGTTCTGCTACATGTTTCGCGAACACCCTGTATCCGATTTGCTTCTTATAAAATAGAAAATGAAAAAATTCTTTGGGCGAAGAAAAGGAAAGTCATTTTCGAATTGAAAAATGGGCAGCGGAGAAGCGGCTGGAACCTCACGTGGGCCTTGAATTTCCGTGTCTTGTATTTAAAATTTTAAAGTTGAAATGCCTAAATGGCACTTTCCCCGTAGACCAATTGCTTTAAAAAAACCTTTCAGCTCTTCAACGGGTCACATAACCTCCATGTACCAAATCTCAGCCATATCGACCCAGTAGTTTGGACTATAATGTGTTTTTAGCGTTATTGCAAAATTTCGATTTTCTTTTACCTAAAGACCACTACTTAAATGAGAATGAATTTTGTCTTGTTTAAAACTAAAATTTGAAGACCTTTATTCTGATGGTGCATGACAATTGACAATAAATTTTTCGAAAATTTGTTTCGGTTGTTTAAATGACAGTATAGTTCAAAAATTTAAAAATTGACGTACCAAAAAGGCACTTGATGTGGGTTGATCGCCTACAAAAATCATTCAGCTCTTCGACATGTAATACAATCTGTAGGTATGTGCAAAAGTTATTCAAAGGTTTGGGCTGTATCGTGTTTTTAATATACGTTAAAAATCTCGAATATTTGAGTTTTTGTCAAAAAGATACTAAGAGTGAATAAAATTAGAAGCAGAATTTGAAGACCTTTCCTATGGTGGCGTGAAAAATGGTGGTTTACATTTAAAATTCAAAAGTTGATGTGCCAAAACGGCATTTCCAGTTGCACGATTGGTTCCAACAGCCTTTCAGATCTAAGTTAGGTTATCAGATGCACACGTACCAAATTTCAGCCAAATCGGTTTGGTGGTTTTGGCTGTGGCGTGTTTACAAGCGTACGTACGTATGTAATGTAGGTACGTACGTATCCACACACACACAGAGAGACATTTTTAAAACCACTTTTTTGGGTTCCTGAGACCTCAAAACTTGAAGATCTGGGGTTATCTCAAATTCGAAAATTTTAGTGATTGCAGTAGGTAACCTCCCTTTTTAAGTAGTGAAGTGGAGTGGGGAGGTTAAAATGGGAGCAATTAGATCTTTACGTTTCCAGGTCCCAGGATCACGAAAAATTGGTTTTTAGAAAATGTCTGCGTGTGTGTACGTACGTATGTGAGCAAGATTTCTCGAAAACTGCCGAACAAATTTTAATAAAATGTGGGGGGGTGTTGGCCTTCTGGCGAGCCCGGTTAACTTTCTTGGCGATCCGCAAACGCCAAGTGCCTTTTTGGCATTGCAACTATGAAATTCGACAGATGAACACCAATTTTTATCAGCACATGAAAGGTCTTCAAATTCTATCTAAAAGCGTATTCACACTTAGCGCCTTTTTGAAATAAAATCAAAAAAATCGAACAAACAAAATTCAAATCTTTAAAAATACCAGAAAACGCTTTAAGGTTAGTGGAGTAAAATTTAGGTAATACAAGTAGGAAAATTTACTGAATTTTGGTGGCAATCGGCTAATAACAAAGGATTTTTTGGCGTGTCATGTATGAGATTTGAAAGATGACCACCATCATTTGTTTTATCAGCAGGTCATGAAAGATATTCAAATGTTTCCAAAAATGCAATCAAACTTAATGCCTTTTTATCAATAAATAATAAAAATTTTGAAAAAACTCCCGAAACACCGGTAGATAATGAAGAAGACTGTGGGGAGGTTCTAGCCGTTTCCGTAGCTGCCCATTGTTTCTCTAAAAAGATTTAAAAACTCTAGGTGTCTGGTGCATTTTTCTTCCTATAGTGAAAAATAGGGGTAAACGTTGCGATAGGCGGTGATCCATTTTGCTTCAAGTGGGCTAATAATTTAAATCGAAGAAGAAAATGATGTAAAATCAAACTCAAAACAGGGGATGTAAAATCAAACTCAAAACCAGGGGTTGTCATATAAAAAATTGGTACCTACACTTCCTGTTTAACCGTAAGTGTCCCATAGTCGCTAATAATTTGAATAGATTCCGGATATGTCAGTTTCTGTAAATGTCAAATTTTGTAACTGTACCTTAATTGCGTATGTCCAGAGATATCAATACTGTTCCATATTCGTAAGTTTATTAGTAAATATACAGGGTGTCTCAGAACGTTCGCACCACCTTTTAATGGAGTATTCAGCATTAAATTCTGAGTCGATCCGTGTTTTTGAATCTTGTTACCCAGGAAATAGTGCATGTAACCTTAAATTACCTCACGAAGCAATTCAGAGCGGAAATCTGATTGGTCCTCTTAGATCTCTTATAACTGGACGCTGAAAAATTTCGAGAACACGAATCGACTCAGAATTTAATGCTGAATACTCCACTAAGCGGTGGTGCGAGCGCTCTGAGACAACCTGTATGGAAACACATTTTCCGCTGGCTTTTTGGAACAAGGACAGTTTAAAACGAAATTTATTCTAGATACCTACACGACATTTTTAACTCACAATATTCACTTCAAAATATTTTAAAAATTCAACCTTTTACGCCAAATAAAGTTCGACCATCTCCTTTATGCGTGTTCTCATACCTTGCACCGACATTAAGAATGGGAAAACTGTTGGCATAAGCATTGGGAAATAAATGGTGAATCTGAAACGAATTACAATTAGTTTCTATATCTACAACAAACAACTCAACTTTTGATCGTCCGGAAAGTAAATTCGAGCCAACAAGGACGCATCTCCAAACGCCCCTTCCGAGTGATTGAAGGCGATTTGTGCAAACCGCAAACCCTCGCCTAGTTTATTATTTTCCAAACATTTCATGGCTAATTTTACATTATCGACTGCAATCTGAATCCTTTCAGCAATTGCATCACTTATTACTATGTAACTGATTTCAGACAACAGTTCCGCAAGACTTTTCAAAGTCCTCACTGTCGAATTGACCATTTCCCAAGCTTTCCTTTCTTGCAGCTTCCATAAGCTCTTCTCATTTAAATCTTCAATTTTAAAAAGTCCTTGAAGTTGGGTAACAAACGTCGCTGCTGTTAGTTTTAAATCAGGACTGAATCTGTAATTTTCACATGACTCTTCATCGGGATTTATCACCAATATTCCTCCCCATCTTCGACTAATAAATGCATTAATTTCAGATTTTTCTCCATAAACGTTATAAAGATTGAGAGAAGTCTGACAAGGAGAAACATACAGCATCAAATTTATGCAAGGTCTCACGGATGAATGACAATATAATTTTTGTTCCAACGGAGTTATTGCATGTGGTAGCTGGTCCACGGGCATTTTATAATGGTCCTCGTATTTTTCAATGAAACCTCCAAGTTTGATTAAATAGAGCCACTGACTTTTGACGAAAAATTTGGCAATTGACGAAATGTTCTTTAAGAACGGCTCTATACTTGAGGCAATAGCCTCTCCGTCAACATCGACTTCTAATAATTCTGGCTCTGGGTTAGCAATAGTTATTAAAATGTCATACTCCAGACTAAGAGGAATGCCTGCTTGTCTCTGTGTTTCTTCTGGTGAGGGAAATTCAAATATTTCGTTTAGGGGTAAACTAGCTCTGTACACTCTCGTAGTGTACCACCAAACAGGTCCCCCTGCCATTAATAAAATAGAGACATACAAGAGTCGACTACAGAATCCCTCGGTAATGAATGTTTGGCCTAGATAAAAAAATATATTTACCAAATCACATTATGGCAGATTGAGTGTTACCAATTTTTGAGTAATTTTTCCTAGCAGTTAGCATTATTTGTCAGAAAACGTGTAAGATACAAGAAGGGTGAACTTGACTTTGAAATATTGGCAGAAAACAAACGTAGCCTGTAAACAAAATGCTGCCAACTTAATGATCAAAAGATAACTGAAATACCCATACTTCTTACATGTAGGTACAGCCCGTCCGCTCTAAGCTGAAGCTCTAAATTTCAGTGGCGGCGTGCGTCAGTAAGACATATCTCAGATATTCATTAGTAATATGATAAGTCGTCTCTTGATTGCCGCGGGTTTGACGTCCGAATGGTTGAACTACGAGTCAAAATGGTAGATTTTTTTCGAGCAAGCTCTCGGCTCTCGGCTCTCTCGGCGTCTTTTTGACCTAAAAAAAATCTACCATTGACGAGTAGTGAATCCATGAGGACTCAACAAGGCAATCAAGAGACGACGAATCATATTTTACAGATTATTTTATAAATTAAAAGTATTGAAGTAGTTCCAAAGACGTTCGAATCTAGGTAGTGTAAAAATGTTGGATCATCGCTGTCAGTTGTCAGTCACTTGTCAACTGAGTGTCACGTCACAAAATAGAAGTGAAATTATTTATTTTCAACAAGATTTAAACATTTATGTTTACCTACGACTGATTACGGCGATTGAATTTTATTTTAACCGCATTATAACATTCTTGGTATGAAATTTGGTAGAATACCTAAAACTTTACAATGGAGTACTTATTAGGTGAACTCTTGTTCGGCGGGTATCTACCTACTATGAAAAGAATGGACGAAACAAAACTGGTACGAAGGATATAGGAAGCGAAGACCAATTAGACGCGACACAGGAAGACCGAAGGACACCGGGAAGAGTTTATTAGAAGAGATTTGCATTTCAAAAGTTGATAAATTGAAAAAATAACTGATAGCTCAAAAAGAGGAGGACCTCTGCTTATATCCAGTGTTTAAAATAATGTTAAGTTCCTGTTGTTGGCTCGTGAGTTTTAGGAGAATGTTATAAAGTGCTACAAATTTACATTCCGGCGAGTGACTTTGGTGTAATTATAACAAGATACCACACAGTTTAAAATTACCCAACAATTTTCTGTACAAATCTGGTAACCGTATCTTTTTCTAAATCTGATAAAATGTTTACTTTGAGTATATTTTTACTTTTGCCATTTTTCAATGACAGTTGTGTTAAATGTCGTAGGATTACCAGTTGATTTGAACTACGACTGTCGTCTTATCACCGTAATCTAGAGGTTGCTAGGTTACTGTGAACAAAATTTAGCTTTGGATTGGTTCAATACTTAATGTATAAAATAATCATCAATAGACACTTTACAATATTCACAAGGTCAACGCCATCTATCCTCAGTTAGGTTAAGTGTAAATTATATTCCGCATAGTCTTGGGGGTTTAACTGAATGTAACGTGTTCTTCATAACGTGGTGTAACGACGTAGTTTGTTTTTGGGACCTCCGAAAAATTTGTATTATTAAACACCTGCACTAGCGCCATCGTGGGAAAAAGTTGAAGTTAGGTTGTGATTAAAAAGTGTTAACTGTTTGAAGCTGAAGAATTGCATCAAGATTAATTTCAAACGATACAAACTGAAATACAAATAAATAATGCCGGTTTGTTTTGTTCCGAGGTGTAAAACAAAGCTGAATTCTTCTGAAAATTACATCAAAATAAGATGCAATCATGCTTTCTCCATAATGACCCATTTTTACCCGTCTGTTAGTTGAATGAGTACAAATAAAAGTAAATACACAAATGACTGGTTATAATTTATCTACAACATTCAATAAAGCTGCATGGTAGGCTGTATTGCAAATTTTGATAAAAGAGTAAAGGAATTTCTTCGTTATCGATGACAGTTGAAATGTAAACTTTACGGTGTACAATAACCAGAGCAATAACTTTTTTCTTCATAGCACAATCACATTTAAATTTGCCAAATCCACTTGTATAGGAGCACGAAGGTGACGGTAAGTTCAATTTGCGGATGTCTCAGTCGATATTATATCCGTTTACCCGGTTTATACGGTTAGTGTGACAATCTGTTGGTAGATGGCGCCGCGGAAAGTAGTAGACACGGTTAAAAAACACGGTGTCAATTTTTAAATATGGCCATCAATCCCGTTCCAACACCTGATACAGAACACCATAACTGAATGTAAACTGTCACCTGTCAAATGTCACTTTTGTTTTACGTGTTTTACTCGCTTTTCAAAGTTATTGCATCAAACTAAAAAGCAAGTGAGGGAGAGCT
Source organism: Pycnomerus fuliginosus (assembly GCA_963924575.1). Lineage (NCBI taxonomy): Eukaryota > Metazoa > Arthropoda > Insecta > Coleoptera > Zopheridae > Pycnomerus > Pycnomerus fuliginosus. The sequence continues at coordinate 30,419,210 of OZ004618.1, read as the reverse complement.
CATACCGCCTGATCTTTCAAAAAGATAACCTAAAAACGAGGGGCAAATCTATGAGCAAAATCGTGTACACTGATTTCACCTTCCTGTGTGATTTTACCTGATTTCAACATTATTACACCTGGTGATTTCACCTTAATTCCCTTGATTTCACCTAGTTTGTACACTGATTTCACCCATAGATTGACCCCTCGCCTAAAAATTAGTAATTGTCAGGGGAATATGAGTTTATGTGCTGATATCATGCGGCAGCGCAATTCAACTCTCAAAATGTATCGCGCATTATGCTATAACTGACGTTGAATATTGTCTATAGGTACATACAATTATTGTTGTTTTGTACAGCACGCCACTGGCATTGTCATAATCTAGAAAACAAGAAAATATCTGCACTTGCTTCAGCTTAGAGCGGACGGGCTGTAGACATCTCACATAGGTATTCATCAATAATATAATTGTTGTTTTGCTGTGTACAGCACGCCACTGGCACTGTCATATAGAAAACAACAAAATATACCAACCCTTTAGACCTTATCAGCGGACGGCTGCAAGTACCTACTTTTAGTTCCGGAGAATCTGCGAAATTCTCTTATTCATTTGCGTTAACTCAAATTCAACTCGGTTAAGAAATGGGCAATTTATTTCTAAAAATGTTTCGTTCCGTTTTTTGGACATCCATTATACCGTGTATCGCACTCAAGATGAAGACATTTTCATATTTTCGTTACTTTTAGGAATCGGGGTATAAATTCTTGCACCATGGTTTGTGGTAAGACCGAGGGGCGGTTCACTCACTAAAATGTGTAGGTACACCTACTTCGAGTACTTCGAATGCTGCGTTAATTAAGTACTTCGAGTACTTCCACACGTACTTCTAGCAGGTATTTCGGGGTACTTCGACAAATACTTCGAACTGAAGTGTACACCTACTTGCAGCAGTGAACCCCCCCTCGGGTAAGACTCTTACGAGCTGCTTGGCTGCATATTTTGAAGGAGAGCTTTGAGGTGCACATTGCAGCTGCAGCTATAGCACGAAATCGGCATTCGGCTTGGAACCGTATTCGAATATTCAAAACTCGAATTATTTCACAGCATCAGAATTATTTGAACGTTTATTTCGAATAATCAACTATTTGAATACTTTTTACATTTACTACAGCAGAACCAGAGACAAACCAGAACTAAATTTTTTCTGGAACTGTACAGCCCTAATTTGTAAGGGCCTGTCCTTTTGACAATTTGATCGAAATTTAGCGAGAAAGCAAAAACATTACATAACCCAAAATCGTCTAGGGTTTATTTTTATTGTTAGCAGCAGTGTCACAGATAAACGTACCTACCTAAGGCTTTTTCGTGAATATTTATTTTCTTTGCACTTTACTCAAAACACCACGCACACAAATGCCATTTTGGGCCAATTCAGAGCAATTACAAAATTTTTACACTATTGTTATGTTTTCTGACCTATCGCATTGAAATCGCTTCTACCAACTCACCTGTTAGGAAAATTCCTTGCAAAATTTCTTCATACCAACCTAAAATTCAAATTTTGACGTTGTCACTTCAATAGAAAATGAATGGAGTGTAGTACTTAACGCTGAAAAGTAAACATCTGAATATTTGTTATTTGAGTACCTCGAGGAGTAAGTACCTACTCAAATATTCGAATTTTTAAACAGTCGAATATGTACAGGGTGTCTTACGAATATGGAGCAGTATCGATATCTCTGGGCATAAGGAAGGTACAGTTGTAAGATTTGGCATTTACAGAAACTGACACATTCGGAATCTATTGAAATTATTGGCGACCATGGGGCACTTCCGGTTATACCGGAAGTAGGGTCCTACTTTTAAATTTTAAATAGCAACCCTCATTTTTCATTGCAGATTCGGATAGAGGAAGAAAAATTAAGCTTAAAACACCTACATATAACTTGTTTGCGCCAGCCGCCTAGGTTTTATTAACGTTTTTAGAGAAAAGTTCCGCAAAACAGTGCTATGTAAAAATGGTCATAACTTGTAAACCGCGGGCGATAAAAATAAAAATGACACACCGTTGTAAAGCGGAAGGACTGTTTTACATTATGATTGCCAAAAATCCTAAGAAAACTAATTGAAAGTTGATTTCGAGAAACTGCAATACTGGAAATTTCAAACCCGAATAACATTTTTTTCTTAAATGGCAGCATACAAGTTTTTCTGCATGGATGGGTGCAGAATTTTATTCTCTTTTCAACGGTACCCATAAAGTGCCAAAAAAGGAAACGATTAAAATCGCTGTTTTTTCCATAAGAAAATGTTATTCGGCTTTTAAATTTCCAACATTTCAATTTCTTTAAATCGACTTTGAATCAGCTTTCATATGACTTTTTGGCAAGCATAATGTAAAACAGTCTTTCTACTTTACAATGGTGTGTCATTTTTATTTTTATCGCCCGCGGTTTACAAGTTATGACCATTTTTACATAGCACTGTTTTGCGGAACTTTTCTCTAAAAACGTTAATAAAATCTAGGCGGCTGGTGCAAACAAGTTACATGTTAGGTGTTTTAGGTTTTCCTCCTCTGTCCGAATCTGTAATGAAAAATGGGGGTTGCCATTTAAAATTTTAAAGTTGGACCCTACTTCCGGTATAACCGGAAGTACCCCATCGTCGCCAATAATTTCAATAGACTCCGAATGTGTCAATTTCTGTAAATGCCAAATCTTACAACTGTACCTTGCTTATGTCCAGAGATATCGATACTGCTCCATATTCGTAAGACGTGTATAGTCATAATTATTCGAATATTCATGATTTTCGAATCAAGCGTCAACCGAATATTCGAATACAAAAAAAAGCAAACAATTCCGAGCTTTACTAAGAATCCATAGCCCTCTGCGATCTCGCGAATTGATGATTTTAATAAAAGAGGGACATCTCTGCTGCCAATTTTTTTCAAATAAAACAACAAAGGACATTATAATTCACTCCAAGTAGAATGTACACTTAGCACTAAATGATTTAATAAAAGATTTCTGTCTTTGTCTAACAAATTTAATGGACAACATCAGAAGCTTTTTCAGTACAGCTGAAAAAATATTATCATAAATTAAGCAGGGGTGAAAAATTGGACTTTAGACAAGATATTTTCTTAATCACAAAATAAGGTGACGAGATATACTAATGTTTATTAGTGACGTCATAATTGCAACACATATTAAAAACTAACTTCTAAGCAAACCCCATCACCTGCTTTATTTTCAAAAATGAAAAAGTTAACCATATTATCGAAAACAATATACATACATACTTACAAAGTATTAAGACTAGAAACAAAATAGAAAACTCGTTTAATTAAATCTTTATAAACCGATACACAAGCGTGCGACTCTTCTTATTAAACAAGAAATGTCTAAAATCCAACACAATTTTAGAAAACTAGTTTTAATAACAGTATTAACGAATTTTAAGAAACAGAATGGTAAGCAGATACTAGTTTCAATTTATACATATTGAGCATCACTTAAATGTTATTAACACCCCTGCAGGCAAAAATTACAATAATAATAATAAACTTGCACACAAAATAAACTTAGCAAAAAATAACTAATAGATAACATACGAAATGTGCCAAATAACACATTCTTGTGCCAAATGTGTGAAAGGAGTTTTATGAGGAGCATCTGCCCTGTCCATAATTCGTTTTTATCAAAATCTCAAACTCAACTCACATATTTGATTTCCACAAGTTGATCATACATATGCTACCAAAGCACATGTTTAATCAATCAAAATTAACAACCTTATCACAAGATGAATTAGCTGAAATATTACAGTTATTACATCCATATATTACATTTTAAGTGGAATTTGATGTAAGATAAGACTAGGTTCTAGGCATAGACAGTTTGTATGTTTGTGCAACCTCTGTCTTTATTTCCAAACAAAAAATAAAGGGAACAATGTGCCACATTGACGATTTTTAACTTACAAACTCATCCAAAAATACCACAAGGAATCTCAACAGTCCCAAATATCACTGCTTTTACGGATATATCTACATATAACTACATATGTTACAGGGTTAATGATATACTTTTTGATGAAGAGGCCTTCCTTTTTTGATTATTATAAAATAATTTTCAAGGTTTTAAATGTACTTTTATTACTTCTACATTAAACTTAACTGCAAAATAAAGAATTCGATTTACATATTAATATACAATAAGATATTAGTTGCACACTTTCAATTTCGTTGATAGTACATGAAACAGTATTGGTCACATTCTAAAACAAAACAAACCATTAATTCTGTACTGCAAAATTCCACTTTTAGAAACTAAAAAAAATACCGATTAAAAGAAATTGTCATTCCAGCTAATAATAATAATAATGTTTGTTTGTTTTATTAACTTAACAATAACTATATACCTTTACAGAACTGAATTATTCTGCCTTATAACATTATTAATAATTATTAATGATGGATTTACGTATTTGTGCAATACACAAATCCAACTTAACATTCGTCTAATTTTACAATTTTCGTGTTGCTCAAGCAAAAAAATCACATTGCGGCGACTGTGACAATGGCAAATAACTGAAAGATGAAACGAAAAATATAAGCACCAAGTAATTTCATCAAACGTTAAAAGATAAACTAAGGCATCTACAGATATGACCTTATTACTAGCAAAGCCATAAAATGTTTAGCTTTTTTTGTTATTTTATTAGAGTTACGTGAAAAGGTATGACAAACATAGAAACTTTTAGAGTACATCTATGCACTTATAATTATGATACAATATGCCCTAGTTTACATTCAAGAAAGATATTTATAAAAGTAATATTTTAGCTTAGTCGCCTTGTATGCTCAGCCAACAGTCTTAAAGTAATTAAATGATAATTGATATTAACCACAGTCTAAACTGTTGCTCAGATACTGCAGAAACCTTATGTACATACACAGCCCACAAGTAACAATAAAATCGTATTTTTTAAATATTAGCCTGAAATTTCCAGCTATTTTATAATCTGCAGTATGCTTTCAGTTTTCAGTCTATTTAAGATTTTGCCATAGAAAATGAATTTGTCAAATGTACAGGCATTATATTTGAACAATAAGAATAATACATCTACTACAAATGAGACGAAAAACAAAGTAACAGTAAAACGAAAAAACAAATTTTTTTCATATTTTTAAAAGTAAACTATGTGTCGATAATAATACTTTCCTATAGTTATTCACACAAATTATAATAATAATAACAATTTTAAAATCATTAACACTTGCAGATTTTTAAGCAACAGTAGAATGTGAGGATTAAAATAAAACCCAACAACAATATACACTAGATCTACACTCCCCATATACAGCTTATCTATACATAAATGGGTAATTATTTGTCAAAAATAATTTTTAACATTAGCCTGTACAACATGGAGAGACGGCGAGTTCAGAAGTCGCGTCGACTGAAGGCAAATGGAGTGAGAGACATTATGTAGTCAAAGAGGGGCCAATCACAGACGCACGCGCGAGCTCAACTTTCATTGTACAGCCCTAATATTTTTCTTATATTATATATATATTCATATTTTAACAGTGCATATTTCGGCTAGGAACATATGACTCGCACGAGTTTAAGTGAAATCATAAAGTACATGTACACTTAAATGCCACAGTACATTCTTTCTTTTAAGGGGCAGTATTATTTCAATAACCTTCTGATGAAGCACATAATGCACGATTCACCATCACTTTGTTCGTAACGGTTTGTTATGTCACACAGCAACTCACTGTAGTACTACTTTGGAGAACGGGCTGACCCTATCTCACGCAGTTGAGGCGTCCTCGCCTCCGGCCTTCTACGCTGAGACCTCTCGTGGCTTGTTCTGGAACTGTTTCGGTTCGAGGTGCCGTGTCTTTGCGGATGAAAGTTATCTTTCGACTGACCATTTTCTGCAACTATAACACAATTTTGCATTCGTCTGTTGCGACCATAAAACCGTTCTGCATTGCGACTTCAATAATTTATTATTGAGCCTGAAACTCTAGTTAACCAGAGGAATCTTGTCAATAGAGGTATTTCTTAAGTAAAAAGAATACACATTATACTCAGATCTCAACGTGTTAAAATCCTGTTAGAAGGAAGGGAGAATGGTTCGATTGTTGGTGGCAATCAGTTGATTTTTGGTTTTTACGGTTATTACGTCAGTATATAATACAACAAGACAAAACCATACTGGATTATTCCTCAAAAATGATACAAATAATCTGCGAACACGAGACTATTTCAGAATAATCACTTATAATCTAGGTTAATGTTTCTGCATCTGTCATGTGTCAACTGTGCAGTGAAGCAAATATTGATTTGGTACTTGGTTTCCTCACCAATGACGTCATAATATAATATGCCGTGCCGAAAAGCTCGAAAAGTATCATGCTTGTTCTTAACAACTAAAATGTTCTAACATGGTTCTAACCATTACATAAAACAGACGATGGTCTATCATTTTCTACTTTTAATGCAATGTTCCTACTGTTTTATTTAATTATTTAATTTTATCTGGTCGGTAACAAGTTAGCAACGAACAACCATGTTCATCCCTATAAATTGTACAGGATAATATAATGTACCTCCAAGTGCGCACGCATAACATGCCAATGACGTCACTCAAGAAATACCTCTATTCTATTACACAGCAGAGAATCTACGACATTTCTCTAAACTGCATTTTGATGATTGTATATTTTTTTAATACGTATATTTAAAAGCAAACAACTCAATGGCACATCAGCATTATTATGGTGACCATCGGAATTTTACCGATTATCGATTACAGAATCCGATGTCGGAATTATATTGCGCATATTAATGTTAACTGTACCAATGGTAGGTAAAACATCGCCGAAGTAATTTTTACTCCTAAGTTGACAGTCCCTCGACCACTCTTCACAGCTATAATGAAATAGGCCGTTGCACACTGGGTCCTGCTTATACAAAATATATGTATATATTATTTTTATGAGACAATCTCCAACAATTGACCATATTAAAAAGTGCACGGAATTATGGGAGGTTAATCTTTTACAGGTTCCTTCTTTTATGACACATGACATTTGTGAGAAAAATCGACATTCGCCATCCATGAGTGGCTTTCATTGATCTAGTATTACTATGGATGGGCCAGCCGTGCGCTCCTTATGGACGTCTTTTGTCCGCTAAACAGAGATCGGTTAGCTCACTCTAAGGTGTGTCATGCGCGACTTGTCAGCTGTTCGCTGTTCCGAAGTTGTCATCTCGCTCGACTCCGTCTTCCATCTTTGATAAGATTATTGTTTGTCATTTGTTTGTGTTCAATGATTTTGTGTTTTCGTCGTTTTAATTAAAAACAAAATGTCAACGTGTGCTCTGTGCGAAGCAAACTATAATCCAGGCTCCTTCGTTTCATTCCACAAGTAAGAAAAGGATAATGGGTTGGCAGCGTCTTTAAGTATGAGAGCGAAAGCAATACCTGCTTGTCTGTGATACCTTAGAGCCAAGCGTAACTTGAACCAGGCCCATCCATAGTAATACTAGATCAATGGTGGCTCTAAACTAAAACACACCTAAAGTCCCGTCGCATATTAACGAAAGCGGGGGTTGTGTGTCTCAGACTTTTTTTCTGTTGGTTTGTAAACGGGATTTCAGTTCTGTCAAAATTCCTGTCATGGACAATAATTAACAACAAACACCCCTTTCAACCTCCATTGTTAACACTGACAGTGAGTGACGGGAGTTTTTACGGATGTGAAATCCCGTTTACAAACCACAAGAAAAAAAGCCTGAGACACACAACCCCCGCTCTCGTTAATATGCGACGGGACTTTACATAAAATCGTGAATATAACAAAAAGCCCAAACCATAGCAGCCAGTTAAAAAAAGTAAACTAATAATAAAGCTAATAACATCAAACACGAACTACACTTTAGAAATCAACCATTAACAGCGAAATTTCAAAATAAAAATCCCCCATCTCCCGTAAGAATAACATGTAAAGCCTCATTCGCGCCGAAATAAACGCCACTTCCAAGATGGCTGTCCTTACTACGGAATACCCACCAGAGGCCGCCTCTGTTTTTGATTAATGGTCAATTAATTGCATGAAAATCAAGCCAACTATGAGTAAATGTCATTCTTTCAGTTTAAAGTCATTAATCGGTGACGTTTCGTAGTTTTGTTTGAATGAAGTTTGGTTTTTGGTCCGTCTTAAGTTACCGCTTCCAATACGCTGTGTTTTAATATTTACAAATTATCGACTGCAGTCTGCAGTACGAAAAAATTGCAATATCTCCCATTAACATTAATCACCATAACAATGAAATGAAACTAGCAATCATGTTGCGCATTTTTGAAGAAAAAAAATTATCCAATTATCCATCACCATCACAGCGCGCTATATTTAAAAGTCCGGTGATGGATAATTTTTTCTTCAAAATGCACAACCTGATTGATAGTTTTATTTCACTGTTATAAGGACTAATGTTAAGCTTTTCATACCTCATAATTAAATTTTCTAGGACTTTGCGGATTTAAAATAAATGTGCTAGGAAAATGTTTATAATTTGAGGGACAGAGGGAGATATTCCCTTTACACGTTCGATTCATCTCAAATCAAATTATATCCGCGAAGAAATTACCTCAGGGATAATCTACATACCTTCATTGGCAGATGGCATATTGCAATTTTTCCTTACAGCAGTCGATAATACGTAAATATTAAAATAAACATTAATAGAGTTATTGGAAATGGTAACTTATACCAAACTTCATTCAAGGGAAAACTACGAAACTGCACCGATTAATGAATTTAAAGTGAAATAATGACCTTTACTCACAGTTGGTTTGATTTTCATGCAATTAATTGTTAGAAATTTTCTCATTAAAAAATATATTTTCAGCGCCCTTTTACACAAGCGGGACCCAGCGTGCGTTGGTCGACTCACGGGGAAGACAAAATCATTTGGAATGGGACAACTCGCCGCGACGGATTAAAAAGCGTAAAGTGTCAGGATTCTGCTACCTCAATAATATAGTTGTGCTCGAATCTCACACAAAATAGTTATTTATGATATAAGTGTTAAAAGTGGTATTTATTTTGTGAGAAGGGAAGTTTGGTACAGTTCATTTCAAGGGTTTAGTCCGGTCAGTCCGGTTCAGGTACAACGCTCTAGGTTAGCTCCGTCTTTTTCTACACAACGTCTGGCAATTCACCCACGTTGTAACGTACAGTCCTAAGAGTGTCTACTATCGCGTCTCTGTTTAACACATATAAATGGAAGAGACGGATATATCACCCGTTAAAGTATTCTCTAGGACTCGATCGGGGCGCGAAACTATTCCACCACTCATATTTCCGTAGAAACACAATTCTTTTTAAAAGTAGGTACTTTGTGTTGACTGTGGTGGAATAACCAGGTTTCACTGTTACTTACGACGGTCAGGTCGAGGATGAGCGGAACTCATTTGCATTTTACGATCTAACGGACTAAACCCTTGAAATGAACTGTACATGACGCGCAGCGGAGTGGCCCATCCCTTCGAACAAAATAAAATCGCTTTTAGCACGCATATCATACCCTATTTTTTCTACAAACACGATTAAAAGTAAAAGTTTTCATATTAGGTATTAGTTGAAAACGTCCATGAAATTCGCCGTAACTAAGGTATAGCGACAATTTGTTGCCGCGGCTTGTTTAATTGTTGCATTGTCACTTTCAACACTAGTGTCAAAAGTAAATGACTTTTAATACTGGAGTCAGAAAACGCAATTTTTAACAATTGTCAACAAACGTTAAAACAAATGTTTTTAATAGTGGTCGTAGAAAAAAGTTATTATACCTACATAAACAAAAATATGGCAACATTCATCGGCCCACGGTGTAATTAGTTTGCTGACTTTTGAATAATTCATTATAGACCAATTTGGGGTCGTTGTTCCTTACACCCAATACCCAATCGAGGGCGGACTGTATAAAACATTATCCTGCTTTAAATTAATCGTATACAAAATTACTCCGTGCATATGATCAACAAAATATAACTTCAGCAAGTGCGTGGAATTTGAAAGGCACGACTTTGCCGATACTTAGAGAGTTGCATCTCACCAGTAAATCAATAATAAACTCTGTATCAGTATAGTTTCGACATGCCGTTCCATGTTCACGGCCTACTTAAAGTTAAATTTTGTTGACCAATAGCGAGTGTTTCGTCATTTTGGCAGCCGCTATGGCAACAATGTGCAGAAATCGTATGGTTAGCTGTCACTGTCGGGTACTAAAGAGATGGGTTGCACATTTATTTTCAAAAATCTTAATAACATGATATACAGGGTGGTCGTTTTATCTTGAGACTGGCAAATATCTCGGAAAGGAAGCATTTTAGAAAAAAATGTTGTGTATAAAAATTTTATGAATTGGGGGGAAATAGGGGGAAAATAGATGGCATCAACGCCATTTTCAAGGTCAAATAAAGGTCAACTTAATTTTTTTTAATGGAAACCAACATTTTTTATTACAGATTCTTCCCCGTAAAAGAACAGACAACTCTCATCTAAACTATTTTTGGATCCGATGCATAGTTTGTCCGATATTTAAATGACAATTTTAATCTTCTTCGAAATCCATTGCCTTCCGTAGCAACAGCGGCATGAAAAATACAAAATTTACAACAATTTTTGTGGTTTATTTATCTAGAATTCATCGTTGCTAAGATACAACGGTTGTTCATTTGTTTTATCGTGCCGCTGTTACTAAGGAATTTCTAGGGATTTCGAAAAAGATTAAAATTTACATTCATCGGATCCAAAAATGGTTTAGATGAGAGTTGTTTGTTTTCTTGCGGGGAATAAGAATCTGTAATAAGAAATATAGGTTTCCATTAAAAAAAAATCAAGTTGACCTTCATTTGACCTTAAAAATGGCGATGTTGCCGTCTATTTTCCCTCTTGAAGTCATAAAACTTTTATACAAAACATTTTTTTCTAAAATGCTTCCTTTGCGAGATATTTGCCAGTCTCAAGATAAAACGACCACCCTGTATTTAATCTGTAAAAAAAAACACGACATAAAAGTGTCACGGTAAGCATGTCATGTGAATCTACCATTAATGGTTAATGAAAGAGTCAGTAGTGATAATTCGAAATATTGCGAGAACAGTAATTTCAATTTCCATATTAAAATGGACTATTTTGAATAAACATTTTTTCAGGCCATTTAGAATTGCTTTAAACTGACTTAAATCTCAATTTGTTAATACATATTTTACTTTTTTTTTATCAACTACGGGCACATAACTTTTTTGTACTGTGCTTTCACGTCCAAATTTTCTGGAAGTTTTACTATCGATCGCCTGTTAAGTTCTGTCGTGTTGTGTCTAATCATGGTTAATCATTAAGTCTAAGTAATACAAACATTGATCCGTTTCCTTCAATATTTAAGGATGACCCTGTTCAAAATAATACCAATGTTTTTGAGAAGCGATAGAGTTTTGACGCCCTCTACCGGAAGAATGGTCAAATGAGCACAAGAAAAGCGAGGGCACTTTGCAGTGACCGACTGCCTTTCAAGCCCGGGACCTTCAAATTGCAGTCGTGGCAAACGAATCAAGTGCACTTCGCTGATGAGCGTCAAATAACCCGAAACCGGTCCGAAGTTTTTGAATGGTGGCTCCAAAGATTCAGGTATTTAAATTTGTTTAACACAGGACGGAACAAGCAAAACTTATTTCTAGTGCAACCAATTTTATAAAAAAAAACCTTTATTCGCAGAGCACTTACCCTTAATGTCCTTATTATCACGTTCACTTTGAGAGCGACTATTGTTACCACCATTGCTGTTGGCGCTAGTAGAGTGAGTACTTGGTTTAGCGGGCGATGAAGCAACATCAACTGTATATTTTTCCTTAACTACTTTTTCTTTTTGTCCTTGATTCTCCTTATGATGCTGAGCTACTTGCGCGTAACTCATACGCGGCGTGTTGCTCGAATGGTCCTAAAACCTCATCGTAAATATTTTACAAAGAAAAATTAATGCACCCTTACATGCGAGGGAGGCGGGGACGTAGATAAAAGGGCTTGTTCGGACTTTGATTCTTGTCTATGAATTGCTATACAATTTTTCGTCGACGTACTAATGGTAACTTGACTTGGTCGGGTGGGTGCTTCGCTTGGCACAACAGTGGTCATGGTAGCAGCGTTTGTAGTGGTAGGGCAAGGGCAGGGAACTTCTAGATCGCCGTTAAGCAGGACGTCATCTGTTTTGGTCGATTTATCTGCCATCGTACACTTCGCGGTCAACACAGGAACTAACCTACAATAATGGTATATTATTAAACGAGCACATTATGAAGGCGGTTGAGTTTAGAACCCGAGCGTAGCGAGGGTTGTAAACAACCAAGTGAATAATGGCCCATAATGTGCGAGTTAAATACGACGTTTTATCCACAATTATTGAAATATATTTATCCAAGATTATTGAAATTCTTCAAAAACTTGTATCACTTTATATTTATTGTAAACACAAACCAACAAAAACAAAATGTTGACAAATGATAGGAACACTTTCCACTGATTTTGAAACGTCATGATGTTCATTGGATAGGCAGCCAACATTACAGGTGCTGTGAAATAATGTGATAGAAGCGTCATAAGTCACGCTGTATTTTAGGACGTACATAACAATGGCATTATTTAATAATCGTGGATAAAAGACAAAAGCGTGACGATTTCTTCCTGTGAAATATTTACTTTTCGGGTGAACTAGGTGGAGTCAGAACGTTAGAACACGACTGTTTGTCTTCGGTATCCGTGGCGACCTCTTTACTTTCCGGCGTACTTGGCTGAGGACTACTTTTTACCATCGTTTGATTGTAATGAGATAGTTGCGGTGAAGCTGTCCGAGAATCGCTGTCACCCCCACAACTTGATTCTTTGCAGTTGCTCTTTGATTTCGCTGTACCTTTCACTACGTCTGCTAGTCTACTCTCTCCCCATTGCGACTGAGTTTCGACAATCGATTGTGCTGACCCAGCTTCAGTATTCAAATTGGTTTGATGAGATTTATTTGATGATTGCGCTCCAACCTCCAAACCTTGGAAAATAATAAATAATTATATGAAACATTTTGAATCCTGTTTTAATGGCAATCCTTCAAAAATTCAACATGTGATTAAATTCTGTATGCAATCTGCCCTAAATTTGTAATAGAGTATTGCAGTCGAAAAATTAAAACATTGGAATATACAGGGTGGTCGTTTTATCTTGAAACTGGCAAATATCTCGAAAAGGAAGCATTTTAGGAAAAACTGTTTTGTATAAAAGATTTATCACTTCGAGAAGGAAAATAGATGGCATCAACGCCATTTTGATTCAAGGTCAAATGAAGATCAACTTCATAATTCATAATGGGAAAATATATTTTTTATTACAGATTCTTATTCCCCGTAAAAGAGCAAACAACTCTCATCTAAACTATTTTTGGATCCGGTGGATGTAAATTTTACTCTTTTTCGAAATCCCTATAAATTTCCTAGTAACAGCGGTACTACAAAACAAATAAGCAACCGTTGTATCTTAGCAACGATGAATTCTAGATAAATAAACCCCAAAAATTGTTGTAGATTTTGTTTTTGTCATGCCGCTGTTGCTAAGGAAGGCAACGGATTTCGAAAAAGATTAAAATTTTCATTTAAACATAAAAAAAAAAAATAGTTTAGATGAGAGTTGTTTGTTCTGTTACGGGTAATAAAAATCTGTAATAAAAAATGTAGGTTTCCATAAAAAAAAATAAGTTGACCTTCATATGACCTTCAATCAAATTGGCGTTCATGCCATCTATTTTCCCCCTCGAAGTCATAAAACTTTTATACAGAACAGTTTTTTCTAAAGTGCTTCTTTTCGGAGATATTTGCCAGTCTCAAGATACTACTTTTAAAATGAGAATGGTCGTATTTCAGTGCCGTATCAGAATGCGAGGTACTCTTGTTTTAGCTTGCTCGCTTCTCAGTCTGGCCGTCGGATAAATTGAGAACGGATTGAGATATCGAGCTGACATTTGGTAGGCAGCTTCGTCTCCCGAAAAGTAAGGCGGGGATTGCTTTTGGGTCATATCGGACCACGGGGGTGGGAGTTAAGGTTGAAAAACAGAAAAACTATTAATAATTACAATAACTCGAGAACTAGTGGAGGTTTCTTGCTGAAACTTGGTAGGCACGTTCGACCCTCAAGTCTGTTAAAGGTGAAGGGGTGCTAATTTCGGAGGATGAAATCCACAAAAAATATGATAACTCCGCAAGGGTCTTTCGCTAAATTCCGAACCGTTTTCGAGAAAAAAATTAATAAAGGTAAACTTCGGGTCAAAAAGTTGGTTTTAGATGACGTCATACACCGAGGGAAAAATTCATGATTGGCCGCCAAACAACCAATAATAGGTCGTTGCCAGATGAACCAATAATGAGCTAGATGTGAGTAAATAATTGACATAAATCTAACCTTCTATTTTGCTTCATGCATTAAAAGCAGTGAACTCTATGTCATACAACAGCGGGAACGGATGCTCAATGTACACAAAGTGAGGCAGGCATAAGTATGCAACCTGCAGTACTTTAGTAAATCTATCTCTGTCTGACACAGTACTTAGGTGTTCGATTTAAATAATTATTTTCGGATGACACAACACACTTCGTAAGTCAGAGAGTGACACATATACCAAAATAGTGCTTTCTCTATCGGCTTGACATTTGCCTATGTTGGATGTTAGGCAGCATCCCTTCCAGTTGTTGTATAACATAGAGTTCACTGATTAAAAGTGTTCTTCTAAGCAATTTGCCACCTTTCGCACTAAAAACGAACATCGAGGAAGCTAAAGATTCCTGTAGTCACAGACTGTAGAAACTCCAGGCAATTTATGTGAAGAGAACTTAACGCGATTCCCGACGAATTGGTACAACACTAAACCACACACTTTTAAAGTAAAATTGGGGCTCATTCGGTAGCAACATTTCAAGGCGATTAACAAAACACCCCTTTAGACAAGAAGGAATATGAAACAGGATAGAAATTCCGTTTTTTGTTCTTTTCGATCGAAAAAGTCATGGCTGAATGCAGGATGACAATAACTGACACTTGAAAAAGAAGCACATGGTGAATGATGCAGGGAATGGATTGTGGGTAAAAAAGGCAAGGAAAGGCGAAATTTTAAACTTGTTTTTCACTTTTTTGCGATAATTAGTTACAATGGATAGGTACGTTAGACCATCTACTTTTTATCCTAGTTTCCGAAAATTATGGTTTCAAAAAGTTTTTTCTACGACTGCAATACTCTATTGGATGGAGCAAGCTGTATCGAGTGCGACTCATGTCGGAACTTAGTTAGATTATATCAAACAGGTTGACAGACTAATTTCAAACATTCACGATCCCGTGCACAGCCTGCTCCATTTAGGGCCGATTTTTTCATCTCATGTTAGATCTAACATGAGGTTATTTCCATGGAAACAAATTGTTTCACAATGGAAATTAAGGTGACAAACTTCCTGTTAAATTTAACATGAGGTTATTTCCATAGAAACAAATTGTTGTCACAATGGAAACTAAGGTGACAAGCTTCATGTTAAAGTTAACATAAGGTTATTTCCATAGAAACAAATTGTTGTCACAATGGAAACTAAGGTGACAAACCGAGGTTATTTCCATAGAAACAAATTGTTGTCACAATGGAAACCAAGGTGACAAACCTCATGTTAAACTTAACATGAGGTTATTTCCATAGAAACAAATTGTTGTCACAATGGAAACTAAAGTGACAAACCTCATGTTAAAGTTAACATGAGGTTATTTCCATAGAAACAAATTGTTGTCACAATGGAAACTAAGGTGACAAACCTCATGTTAAAGTTAACATGAGATGCAAAAACCGGTTCTTAGACACTTAAATAATTTCATATTAGATTACATAATGGAAATATGTAGTAGAAATTTACCTGGTAAAGGCGGAAACGCTGAGTCTTCTAAATCAAAATGTGTACCTCCCGACGTGCTCGCTTCCTTTGTCTGTGACTGCTGATTAAAATTACTACCCGATGCATCCTCGTCCTTTTTCTTACGTCGATGCCGAGGAGGGACTACTTCTTTGTTTATGTGCACCGGCGCCTGTACAAATCTAAACATTTCTACTACTCCATCTGAACTGATAACTGGTAGGCCTAAGAGAACCATGATCAATTATTTTTTTTTTGTTTTAAATATTTACCTATTGTAGCGTTGCTGGCGGCGTAGCTATCGTGATCGCCAGCAATATTATAAATACTATGGTTAGTCCTAGAAGGATCACTCGATCCCTTAATCATGCTACTACTTTTAACGTTATTTTGTGGAGACGTCGACGGTGAAAGTTGAGAGGTGTGCTTCGACTGACCTTGAGAGGCACCCACCGACGTGGAATTCTGTGCAGTTTGCTCGCCCTGCGCGTTACCCCTCGATTGTTTGCGAGATCTTGTATTGGAACGATATGGTACTTGCTTGAACGACTGTTGCGGAGCTAGTCCGTTAACTTGGAATACACTACTTATGTCAAAATATGTACCGCCAGCGGGCCATGCTTGCATCACAGAGGCGTAGAACTGCTGTTGAAATGGATGCTGAAAAAAAACGAACATCAATT
Organism: Pycnomerus fuliginosus; assembly: GCA_963924575.1. Taxonomy (NCBI): domain Eukaryota; kingdom Metazoa; phylum Arthropoda; class Insecta; order Coleoptera; family Zopheridae; genus Pycnomerus; species Pycnomerus fuliginosus. The sequence goes on along the minus strand of OZ004618.1, from coordinate 30,402,531 downwards.
GACGAACAAAATGACCGAATGAAGTGGTAATTAGAGCCGTTTTTTGCGATTTTGCGGTTTGAAACACAAAAACCCAGTTGTGACTTGTGATTGGTCCATTTTCCCCTAGAAATTTGTTTAATAAAAGCGTCAAACTCGTATCAGTTTTAAAGCGTCCTTCGTCAGTACTTTTGAAACAAGACAGGGGTGCGTTCGTAAAAGATTACATTGTAATGTAATAACAAAGCACTCTCCATTAATTTTCTATTGAAGTGACAGAACGTCAAAATTTGAATTTTAGGTTGGTATGAGGAAATTTTGCACGGAATTTTACTAACAAGATGAGTTGGTAGAAGCGAATACGATACGTCAGAAAACATGATAAATGTCAAAATTTTGTAACTGCTCTGACCTGATTTTTAGCGTTGCAGCGTATTCGTTCTTGGCTTTGAACCGTTTTGTCGATGACGTCATTAAAATAACGTGGCGCAAAAATAACATGTTTTGAAACCGAATTGACAGGTGATCAGCTGTGGCTAGAAGTTAGGTTATGTTGATAATAAATAGTTCTGCAATTTTTAATCTATATAATTTTAAACTATTTTTTCAATTTGGACCTTCCAACTGATTTTTCACAATATTTATAGATGCTCTACACATATCCTTGCACTCCAACATAGCAGAATACATCGTTATTGTTATAGCAGTAATTATTAGATCAATTACCTTGAAAAATTTCAGTTGTCTCTACATCAACAGTTAAGCCGTTTTCTGGCGGTCGGTATGTTTTTGAAAACAAACTTGCATTGGAAAACATACGGCGAACGGCTATTTTGTATTAAAACAGTGTCAAAATAGTGTCAGTTTTGAATACATTTCCGAAATGAATTTGAAACTGACAACAAAGTGACAGTATATTAATTCAAAACAAGAGTTTATCCTATGCTTCCAAATGCAAGTTTGTATTTGAAAACATAGCCACCGCCAGAAAACGGCTTTAAAATTACATCAAATTGTACCTGAATCGTGATTTACGTAACCTCAAAAAGCAACGTCAAAAGCTGCTGCTTTGCCCCCACTCGCTTCCCACCCTTCAAATACGTTTCAAACCGTTCTCTGGAGGACGCACAGTGGGTCTGAAACAAATCTAGCGGGTCATAATCAAAAAAAAATTACGAATTATTATTCGCTAACCCTCTAGAATCCATGTAAACGAACTAAAATAAATGCCTGATAAGTATCACATCAAACCATTGCATTTTTGATTTAATCGAACGTCAAAACGTTGTTAGCTGTCGCATTTGTGTGTAATTTGAATTGGTTGTTTTTAATGGACTGCCACAAATTTTGTTCACGTTTGTACATCGCATAATTTTTTTTCTGAGACTAGCCTGAACTTAGGATTACATTGGCTGTAGTTTTATCTGCGGTAACTTGCGGCCTTTGATAATGTGCCACTGTTTATCGTCCTCAAACTGTATTCTAGACAATCTGAAATAGAGGGTGCATTATGAAAGCTCGCAAGTTCACACAGTCTCAGAAAACATAATGTGTATTAACACAAATGCGAACAAAATTTGTGGCAGTTCATTAAAAAGAAACAATTCGAATTACATAGAAAATGTGGCATCAAACATTTTTGACATTTGACTAAATCAAAAATGCAATGGATGTGATACTTTTCAAACATTTATTTATGTTCGTTTACATTGATTCTAGAGGGTTAGCGAATAGTAATTTGAGAATTGTGTTTTCTGAATTTTGACCTGCTAGATTTGTTAATTGACCCACTGTGGGACGCTTCAAAACTTATCGAATCGGTTTAAAACAATTTCGCGATGACGTCATTAATGCAACGCTAAAATGGCAGGTTTTGAAACGATCGCTTAGTTTTGAAACTATTTCATCGCTAAAAACGGCTTAAAGCTTCCTTTAAACCTTTTGCTTAGCAATAGAGTGGTTTTTTCCACTTTAAGAAAAAAGAACTGTCAACTCGAATTCACCTTCTCCCGAAATGAATGAATAACGCCTATTGGCCTTGGTACATACAGGGCCGTTCAGAAAATTTGTGTCGAAAGGACGCTGGTCTACAGTTAGTTCGCACAGTCCCCAGATAAAACTTAAACCACCATGTCCCCAAAGAAGTCCACGGTAAAATGACGGACGACAAGTCCCGTACGAACTAGCTTTGGACAAACGTCCTTTCGACAGATTGCGATTCATTTGTTGAAATAGCACCCGTTATCACATATTTTCTGAACAGAAGTGTACGACTAAAACTAATGGTGCGAAACCGTTTACAATGCATTTCTTATGGCTGTCAGAATATTTTCAATTTACGATTTATTGCTGACTCAACGTTTCATTAATAAACTAACCCGAGTTTTGACTGTAAAAATGAGGTTGTTGGCCTTTCGGGAACAAATAATGCCTAATAGACCTTTATGTGTTCTTATTTTAGATTAGGAGTGATATGGCAAAGTTCTTATATCGGTTGCCTGATAACTAATTGGAGTAGGTACAGGTGCGAGCAAAAAAAACGGACATCAAATTTTCTGTCACTTCAAAAAAAGCGATGTAGTCCAAGGGTTTATGAATAATATGAACATCAAAACTTAAAGGAGGATTCAACTCAAGAAATCGATGTTGAGGTTATGGCTGATTCAAGTGAGAAAGGAGCGCCTGAGTCCAATGCTGTTATCAGAATTTAAAAATTCTTTACCGTTTTGAAGATATTCAGAAAAAACAACGGGAAAGATGACGTCCTCTTTTCTTGGCCATCTTGAGGAAATTTTTTTGTTCAAATGGTATAAATAAACACAACGAAAATAAACACCACAAAATCTACTGGAAATAACGATATAAAATAATCTGCAAATGGCCACGAAATAACTGACTGTCAATTCCAGTTAGTGACAGCCACAAATTACGTCACTTTGTCGCGACTTTCAAAGTTACCAAAATGAAAATAAACGCTTGGTAATATGGAAAATAAATTGATAAAAAATGCTAAGCTAGAAATCTTTAATGCCCATAATTCCCACAATGCATTGTGAATATTTGGTAAGGTGAATGCACCCACATTCGGCTCGACAAGAAAAGTGCGATATACTGCTGTTTTTAAAGTAAAATTCGTTGAAACTAAAATGCCTGACCTATTCGCGAATAATATGCGTTGGAACGGTTTGAACTCTGGTGATTATTCGCTGCTCTCTCTGTCCATTAGACAAAGATGTTCGATAAAAACCTTGAACCTAAGTTGTTATTTGATTTTGAAAAATGGACAGCTAGGGAACAACTGAGGCAACAGTACAAGATAGAAAACTATGGAAAATGAGAATAAAAGAAGAACCAAAATGAAAACATTTGTACCGCATTGTCCGACATCTAACGGTAAAAGTACGAAGGATTAAATAAAAAATAAAGCAACTGCTGTTGAACCAAAATGTTTTCTACGATTTGCAGAATAATTTACAGCTTATGCGACTAGTTACATTAGGTATGCGATAATGGTATTTAATCAGTACTATAAAAAATCTCTTATTGGTAGAAATACATCACAGAATTCCAGGTTAATTGGTTATTTAATTGATAAAATAAACGATGAATGTTATTTGATTTGGATACACACAAACAACACAATTTTGGTATTTCGACGAATCGGCGATACAGATATGTATGTGCACGTAACGATAACGAGACGTTTGTTTAAATGAAAAGGTACAACTCATCAATCCTCAGTTAATCTGCGTTATTTATTTCATTGGCTGATCATCATTGCAATTCAAAGGCCGATGATATGTAAAGAAGTTCAGTTACCAGTGTAAAAAAGGACCAACGTAATGTAAAAGAGTCATCAAGAATAGGGTGTGGACAGAAATGAGACTATAGCAGCCCAGAACATAATTTTATGTTGCAACTTATGTAAAAGGTCACACACATGCAACAGGAGCGCCTAGACTGCGCACTTAAAGAGCACAAAATAACACAACAGTGATTTGAAATACATAGAATCCTCTTTCCAACATTTTATACTCGTTTACATCGAGTGATCAACAAAAAGAATAATTCCCAGTGGGCTTTGGAAGTTTGTGAAGTGAAGTTGTGCATAATTTAATGCAAAAGTCGAACAACCTATTTTTCTGATGTACAAAGCACTTCCATGCAATAATTGTACAAAAGCAAACTTCTTATAGTTTCCTATGGTATGCCAAAAAATCTAGATCAGGTTCATGCCACGATGACAGCTTCATAGACTATGAGAAAAAGGTCTTTTCCTACGACCACAATTAAGCAGGCGCGGAAGTTGACACACACACGCTGTGCGTTAGTTCTGTGCGATATAATATCGCACAGTCGCGCCCACGTCCTGTGTGATCGTGCAGGCTGGATTTCGAAATTTCATAAATTTTGACACTTGCTGTTTTATTGACAGTGATGATAAAAACAAGACATTTTTTGTGGTTCGTAGGAAAAATAGTGTACACAACTCGCACGGCTAGCGCATCGTGTGAGGAATTCCCCACTCGTGTGATATATGCCACTTTCGTAGCTTGTTATGTAATATACTATTTCAGCAGGCGCGGCTGTGAAAAACTAACGTAGTTTTTAATTAGTTGCAATCAAATAATAACAGATCAATTTTTGACAACCGTAGCAGGCCGTGGGTGACAATAATTTTTTGACATACATACTTTACTTTCATTTTTCTATTTTGTACAAGATTTAATCAAATACAATTATTACAAAATAATACCAACACTGACTGAACTAAATCAGTAATACTGAAAATGTCTAATAAATTACCACGAGCTATATAAGCATATGTAATACTTGTCATGATTAACTGATGTGGGCGGAGCATCTGTCATCGTGACATACTTTAATATGCTACTCATGCAATATCTACCATCCATAAGCTTAAAAATCATCCACTTGGCAAGGTTATGCCTCATACATATTAGCAATTCTCTTTTATTTTAAGAGTCAGTGGGCCGCTGATCCTTTGGGCCTCATGTTACATTTAACATGAGGTTATTGCCCTACAAACAATTGTTGTCACAATGGAAACTAGGGTGACAAACCACATGTTAAAGTTAATATGAGATGCAAAAACCAAAACCGACCCTCAGTAGTGATGGTACTTGTCAAAATAAATGGACTGCCATTTCAGTTATACAGTGTTCACAATGCAAACACTGGACAACTTCGGTGGAAAAATGCACTATCACTAGAAACACCCGAAACCGGTGTACTGGGGTGTTCTAGTGATAGTTAAACAGTGTCCCAGAACTAGCGTAAGAGCCGGTAACAGCAGACTCGTGGAGCCATTATAAAAGGAAAATTCCTCTGCGAAAATTGCGAGGGTTAAATAGTTTTTAAATTTACCTTTCCAGAATAAGAATTGTGTTACGATCAACGTGTTCACGCAGTTAGTTAGGTTAGGTTATGCATCCAGGTTATGTTGTTGAGATTGGCGTTTTAACTCGTGGATTTTACAATGTTTTGTCTTGTACTTCTCTGTAAACTGTCTTGTAGACAACATTTTTGGTTAGGTTAGAACATAGAATACCAGCATCAGCTTGCCGTTGCAACTTCACCATCTCGATATTGGACATTAAATATTTGTTGACGTGTCCTATCAGCACGCTTTACTTTTAAAAAAATTATTATAATTGAGAAACACGTACTTACTCATAAGTAAATTTATTTAAATATTAGAGAAACACTTGCAGGAAATTTAATTCCAATCAAACAAAATCGTAAACACTTGGCAATGCTACCCCAAAGTGTCAATCCCAGATGGGTGCGCCTTTAGTGATCCCTTTCACTTATCTCATTTCTAAGCGCATAAGTTTCTCTTTGTCTTACACACAGTGGCTTAAAGTAGAAAGGTGGATCGCCAAAAAGAATGCATCACATAGGGCCAGTTTTTCCATCTCATGTTAACTTTAACACGAGGTTATTTCCCTAGAAACAATTGTTGTCACAATGGAAACATCCTGTTAAAGTTAACATGAGATAGAAAACCGACCCTTAATTAAATAGTAAGGTAAAATAAAGATGTGCAAGCTGCTACGGGAATACACAAAAATTACGACCTTTTACTTTATCTACTGTCTACTTCGGAAATTCATTCTGAATAGGGGACTTTAATTCCCAAAGGAATTTTCGTCTAAGATTGGGCCCGGAAGTCTACCATTACCGGCTTTTACAATAGTTCTGGGACAGCCTGTACATTTTAACCTCCCCAACCCCAACACAATTTTAAAAAAATGGGAGGTTACTGCAATCACTAAAATTTTCGAATTCGAGATAAGACCGGATCTATGCGTTTTGAGGTCTCAGGAACCCAAAAAAGTGGTTTTTAAAATGTGTCTGTGTGTATGTACGTACGTACGTACGTACGTACGTTCGTACGTTTGTAAACACGCCACAGCCAAAACTACTCGATCGATTTGGCTGAAATTTGGAGCATAGGCATCTCGTAACCCAACTTAGATCTGAAAAGCTTTTGGAGCCAATCGTGCAACCGCAAATGCCATTTTGGCACATCAACTTTTAAATTTTAAATGCAAACCCCCATTTTTTACGTCACCATAAGAAAGATCTTCAAATTCTGCTTCTAAAAATGTATTAACTCTTAGTGCCCTTTTGACCAAAAGTTGAAAAAAAATTGATTTTTATCGGACTTTAAAATCGCGGTACAGCCCAAGCCCCTGAACCGATTTGGCTGAAATTTTGCACATGAGGATTGTATTACACGTCGAAGAGCTGAACAAATTTTGAATTCAATCGACTCACGGAAAGTGCCGTTTTGGCACACCAATTTCCAAATTTAAAATTATTCTCTCATTTGACCATTAAAAACAAGTTTTTGAAAGATTTATTGTCACCATCAGAAAGGTCTTCAAATTCTGGTTTTAAATAAGACAAAATTAATTCGCATTTAGCGCCGTTTGGTTCAAAAAATCGAAATTTTATAATAACAGTAAAAATACATTATAGCCCAAATTACTGAATCGATTTGTCTGAAATCTGGTACGTGGAGATTGGGTGACCCGTTGAAGACCTGAAAGACCTTTGAAAGCAATTGGCCCACGGGAAGTCCCATTTAAGCATATCAACTTAAAATTTTAAGTACAAGACCTCCTTTTTTATGTCGCCATTAGAAAGGCGATCAAATTCTGGTTCTAAAAATGTGTTCACAGTTTCTGCCATTTCAGTGGAAAATAGAGAAAAAATTCTTTCTCATTAAAAGGGAGCGGGCTGACAGTGGATGACATAAAGTGGCAGTTATTGTCAAAAAGGTGGAAAAAGATTAACCTTAAAAGGAACATACTGTCAAACGTGACGGGTGATGTCCGAGGTGACGTCGGTATTTGTCAGAAAATTGCCAAATTAGTCAAGGATTAAAAAAATTCTGTTAAATTGACTACTATCTACACAGAATACAAAGATCCACGCGATGGGGAGGTTCCAGCCGCTTCTCTGCTGCATTGTTTTTTGACAAAAAATATAATCAATCGCTGAGACGCTCTTGTTACCACTAACTAATAAACGTTTCAAATAAAACGGAACGGAATATAGATATACAGGGTGAGTCTAGTTAGACCATTCAGTGGCCATAGCCTTTAACGGTTAAAATTAAAAATTTGGTTTTAGCCTGAGTCGTTAGCTGAAGATGTTCCTTCTTTATGGGCCGACGAAAAATTTTTTTTGTAATTTTTTGTTTTTGTTGTGTTCAACTGTTGGAAAATAATTTTCTTTATTATGGTAACAATGTTTGTTGCAACAAAATAGTGGAGAATAAACAAATGACTGGGTGTTTCCATTTTGTGTTACCGTTCCCTGTGCAAGAAACGTCAATTCTAAATTAAACGTCAAATGTAAAATCAGCAATAATTTTGCTCTTTTATTATTTACACGGGCCCAAAGGAAGGGGCATTCAGGGAAGCGAAGTTGAAGATCTTTTCTAGCTCGCATTATTTGAGATTTCGAATGTTAAATTGCATCAAAGCAACAAACAGAAACAAAACCTCAATAAACCCTCACTCATAACACCTCGACGGAATTGCCTTTTTTGCAGTGGTCTGAAGCTAGATATGAGCGAAGTTATTCGGTTCTTACCTACTAAGGTAGGTCTAAGGTAGGTACTCAACGAGTTTTTCACATGTCAAACCTAAACTAATTAGTAACGTTATTGTTAAGTAATTTGTTGGTTTTATGACAATAATTGAAGTCGCAAGCGAAAAGAAATTATTCGGGTAAACTCCATTCATTTTCTATTGAAGATCTAAAATTTTTCTGGAACTGTACAACCCTAATTTGCAAGGGCCTGTACTTTTGACAATTTGATAGAAAAGCGGGAAAGCAAAAACATTGCATAACCCAAATCTTCTAGGGTTTATTTTTATTGTTAGAAGCAGTGTCACAGATAAACGTACCTGGCACTTTACTCAAAACTGCACACACACAAAGGCCATTTTGGGCCAATTCAGAGCAATTGCAAAATTTTGACATTTGTCATGTTTTCTGACGTATCGCATTGAAATCGCTTCTATCAACTCACCTGTTAGTAAAATTCCTTGTAAAATTTCCTCATACCAACATAAAATTCAAATTTTGACGTTCTGTCACTTCAATAGAAAATGAATGGAGAGTACTTACTTGAGCCGTTTTCTGGCGATCGCTATGTTTTTGAATACAAGCTTTCATTTGAAAACATAAGGCGAACGCCTATTTTGTTTTAAAACCGTGTCAGTTTTGAATACATTTCCGAGATGAATTTGAAACTGACAACAAAATGACAGTATACTAATTCAAAACAAGATTTTATCCTATGCTTCCAAATGCAAGTTTGTATTTGAAAACATAGCCACAGCCAGAAAACGGATTTACTTAGTTCATTGGCGAAGGTACCTAACTAACTTCATGACAAAGTGAGACGAAGCACGAAAGTTATTGAAACAGGAAGGTACCTACCACAAATTTTAATGGACACTAAATTTAGTTTTACATTTTTAGTTCTCAAGTAGGTAATTTAGTTTTCAGAAAAAGGTGTCGATTGCACGTTCCCACTTTTCCATAAACCACTTTTATCCATAATAAACAACTTTGCTTCCAACGATAGGGAACTGGATTTTTAAACAAATCTGTTGCACCTCTTATTTCTTCAATTTTTTGTTCACGACCGACCCCAAGATAAGGGCTCTTACTCCTTTTGAGATCTTTTAATAACAGAAATTGACGTAGGTACGTACTTGGATTCCTCAATTCTTCTGCTCATGATACTGAACTTTGATATCCGGTGTGGAGGTACAATAGAGAGTATATTGTATTCAAGTCTATTCCTCACGCCAGTAGTAGGCCATGAAACTTTTTTTCTCTATTGGCAGTACTTATTTGTCAAACTGACGGGAGAAAATTTTTAAATCTGCCATGCTACATGCTAGTGATGTCAGTTGAATACATTACGCGGTGCTAAAAGATCTATGATGTTCCAGTTACTTTAATAAAATCCAATTGGGGTAAGTGTGCCTTTGATTTGCGTCGATTTGGTATGGTATAACAGAAAAAAATCTTGTTTTGACAAGTTCTTTAACCTAAAACTTAAATTCATCAATGCTAGGGATATTTTGCTGCAACTATCTTTTTGCCACCACATCACCAGATTTCCATGGCCTACCGGCGTGTAAAATAAGGTTGAATTTATAATACTTGCATCATTGAATACAAAAATATGGAAATGCTTCCAGGCGGTCATATTTTTATGTGGTTCTAAACATGTTTAGGCTTCGAAAATGCAATTTTCACAAATTTTTTTTCTCAGAAACTAGAAGATACTGCGCTTTCAATTCTCGGTAAAACATTCATCTATCCCTCGTTTACTACAATCCAAAATTTGGTAAATATTGGCCCAAGCGGTTGCCTTATTGTATAGGGTCCTAATGACATTACACTGACATTTCTTGCATAGGGCGCGGTGGCACAAAATAGAAACAAGTCATTTGTTTACAGTCCGACTAATGATTTGCGATTAATTAAAATTATTCATTATTTAAATACTTATTTTCTGCAATTGCATCAATGTTTTTGGTGTAAGCAACATTGTCACCATAACGAAAAAACTATTTTCCAACAGGTTAATACAACAAAAACCACAAATTAAAAAAATTGTTTTTTTCATCGTACGTTTTCGGTTAATAGTTTCTACCAGAATAAAACCGAGGCTTTTTTTCTTTGGTCCATACAGAGGAAACACTTTCTGCTAACGACTCATGCTAAAATCAAATTTCTAACTTGAATGGATGAAGCGCTATGACCACTGATTGGTCTAACTAGACTCACCCTGTATACATAATCACAACCACAATCGATACTTACATACATAACCGTCTGACTCGTATAGACAGGTTGAGCTGGAGTACCATTTGTATAAATGAACCTCTGTTGTCCTGGAGGGAAGGCACCAGGATCGTATACAGCAGTAGGAGGTGGGGTCGTTCGAAAACCATTTTTCACAGCATTGACAGGCGGTATCGGTAGCCGGTTCATAGGTTTAGCCTTAATCCTAGCCATAATGGGTTTACCCTGAAACTCGCGCACTTCCTCGCGCAAATACCTGTACGCTCTCTGGGCATCCTCGTCCGATTCGAACGTAACATACCAAGAACTGTTGTGAGCAAATTCACAAGAGATGAACTTGGGACAATTTTCTCCTGAGAATAAATTCTGGAAAAATTTCGAAATTAGTGCAAGACGACGAATGTCGACGGAACAGCTACCTTAACCTCATCTACGGGCGTATTGTCGGGTATTTCCCTTAAAATCACAATGCATCGTTTGTGGTTCGGACGAACCTTGACACCTTCCTCGTCCACCTGTACGTTCGGTGATTCGCGCAAGACTTCCGTTATCAATTTAATGTCTTTGGTCAGCCTTTTCACTTGGTTGAAATTCGCGACGGTCCAAATAGGCACATACTGATCGTTATCCATTTGAGACAAAAGGTATGTGTCGTTGGCCAAATTTTCCCTAAAAACCTACAGTTACACAAACCCTACGACAGCGGGATTATTACACGTCCCCTACTAACAACTGAACTCTCACCGACTACTAAACAAATCTTAAATTAAAGAATCATTCGCAAGTAGAATCGTACCTGGAGAAATAATATTCTAGCTGTTGCGATAGCATCTGCTTCAACTGAGGCAAGGAATAAGCGGGGTGGTTGGCGGAATCTTGGGGAGCTGAGGGAGAAAGTGGATTTGACCCCTCAGCTCCCTCTGTTACCCCGTTGACTGAGACGTATTCTGGTACTGTAGTGCCCATTGCAGCACTTGCCTCGGGGGAAGTGCTGTGGACAACCGCCTCTGCAGGCAGTTTTCTGACATCCCCATTCATGTACACCTGACCTAAGACAAAAATTACTCCAATATAGGTAATGTAAGTATAAGTAATCATACATCAAACATAAATTTTAATGAAAATCGAGGGGTTATCCACTTCGGGAATAGGTGTACAAATCTGACGGAAATGCACGGAAATGAAATACACGTCTTCAGTTTGTAAGATAAAGAGGATGCTAACACAGCGTCTAATGTGTTAACATGAATAGAATATAATGCACGCGTAGGTTGGTTTCCAAGTTTCCATCGAAACACACAGGTAAACAGATCTCATTGGGTAAAAATCAGCTGTGACAGACCTCCAGCCAATGAGTGAGCACGCAAGGGAACCAACATGCGCGCGCCGCGCAGGTAAAACTTAAAACGTTTATAGGCAATGCGGGAATTATCGGCAATGTTTAGGCAACGGACGGGAAATGTGGGGAATGCACGGCAAATGCTGGGAATAGCCGGCAATGCTCGGCAACAAGTGTGGCAATGTTGACATTCCTTCACTCGGAAATGGATGTACATCTCTCAAATCGAATGTCGATGAAATGTGGCAATGTCGGGAATGCATCGGAAATGCTTGGCAATAGGGGGAATGCTCCGGAAATGCATGTGAATTTTAGGAATATTTCGGAAATGTACGGCAATTTGGAGAATGCTTCGGAAATGAGCAGCAATTTCGGGAATGTTGCTGAATGGACGGCAATGTTAGGCCGTCCTACCGCCCTTCACTAATACCGTATTCCCCCGTGTAAAAGCAACAAAGTAAGTAGGCTGTTACTTTTAACTTTTCTGTCACGTTTTTGACATTAGTTTTGCAAAATTCTGCCATGGTCAAATACAAAAGTTACTCGGTCGAATCTAAACTAAGGGTAGTGAGATGGGCATTTTGATAACCGAACTTCTAACGCTAGAACAGCAAGAGAGTTTGGAGTGAACATACTCCCAGATCCTTAACTCTTTATTTATTTTTGCTTGTGTATGATTGCTTCTAGTGTTACCAAAAATCAATTTGACCGTGGTGTATTTGCGAAAAGCCTAATGTCAAAGCCCGGTAAAAGTCAAAAGTAACAGCCTAATTACTTTGTTGCTTTTACCATAGCGAATACGGTAATAATGCAAGGTTCCTATGACCAGTGCAGTATCTTGTGCAATCCTGTGTCAAACATTATAGCGGATTTACTCCGTACACGTTTATTAACGTTTTTTGTTAAATATGTATTTTTCTACTTTTCTTTGTTTTACTTATTATAATAGCTAAAAGTTAAATTAAACGTGTTATGCTTGAAAGCATAGCGAGAGGCATAGTCTCGAGAAAAAAGTAAGTTTCACCACGGATCCGAACCGAATATGGATGTGTGTCTAAAGTAACGTGTATGCAACCTTGCACAAATAAAATGGTCATTTCCTGTAAAAGTGCTGTCAAAACCCTGAATTGTAAGCAAAATCGGCAATGTTTTCTCATCTTACGATTGAGAAAGTTATAAATTTTCCAGTGATACTATTTTCCACCGAGCTTTCGACCCATTTGCCGAATGCAATTTTTAGCAAAAAAGCACCGGACTATCTATCCCTTTAAGTAACGTACCGATGTATAAAGCAGGCATACAGGGTGCGAGATTAAAACTCCAAAACGCTATAACGTTGCTATTTGTGGTCCGATTTTAGTGAACTAAAAACCAAATAAAATTGCTCATAAAATACTACAAACTAAAGATGGTTTTGATTTTTATCAACTTCAACTTGAATGTCAACTGTATGTCAACTTTTCGTTTTCAAATTTACACACCCAATTTTTTTTACTCAGCTTGATAGCTAATTTTTTTCTGCGTCTTCTGATGTACAATAAGTTGAGTTGATTCATAATAAATTTTGAAAATAATTAAAATTATTGTCAAAATTTCAATCTTTTTATGCTAACTTTTCAAGTGTGCCGCGAATCATATATTAGAATATAACATATTTTAAATGTTTTGTTGAGTTTCTAACAGATCCACAGCACATTCGAAAATCTTTAGTAAAAAATATTCTAATTTTGACAAAAAATTATAATTATTTTCAGAACTAATTATAAACCAAACATAACTTATTGTACATTAGAAGACGCAGAAAAAAATTAGCTATAAGACTGAGTAAAAAAAAATGGGTATGTCCATTTGAAAATGAAAAGTTGACATCCAGTTGACATTCAAGTTGAAGTTGATAAAAATCAAAACCATCTTTAGTTTGTAGTGTTTTATGATAAATTCCATTTGGTTTTTAGTTTACTAAAATCGGACCACAAATAACAAAATTATAGCGTTTTGGAGTTTTAATCTCGCACCCTGTATACATAATATATGACAATTGCTATTGCAAATAACTAAAATCCGGCAAATTCACAAAGAAATGCGGGAATCTGGAAATGTACATCGGCTGTGTCAGAATTCGATGAGGATTCAAGTGGGAATTCATTGTAGGAAATGCGGGAAATATATTTAAGTACATAATATGTATGTAGTTGCAATGATGTGGAAATGCATTAGGAAATACGGGAATGGAAGTAGGAAATGAGGGAATGCCGGTAGGAAACGCGGAAATGATCTAGAAAATACGGGAATGATATGGAAATGCGGGAATACATTTAAGAAATGCGGCAAGGAAGATGGGAAATGCGGAATGAATGTGACGGGCAATGCGCCAATTATATACTAAACATTCCTGAAATCGGCAAGGGTGTACAAAATTTAGGGAAGTGGATAGCCCCTCGATGAAAATCAATCTGATACGAAAGTATATCGACATAAGCACACTTCATACATATTTTTGGCTTGTAGTAAGAGAATCGTCAGTATTTTACGAGGGGTGAGCCGCAGGGGAAATCTGGTGTACAGGTGCAAGGAAATCCTGGGGAAATCCGAGGAAATCTTGCGAAAAAAAATTGGGAAATCCGAGGAAATCTTAAGGAATCTGAAGTAATCTGGGGCAATCTTGCAAAAAACAATTGCGGGATCTCCGAGGAAATCTTGGGAAATTTGAGAAAATCTGGAAAAATCTAGTGTACAAAATTTTCCCCTGCGACTCACCCCTCTGTATTTTACAAAGAGTAGAGTGGGCCGACCCGGAGGTGAAAAACTTGAAGGCTTGCGTTTCTACTTTGAAAATTTAATTAAACCCATTAATGTCTCAAAGAAAATCCTCTTAGTGGAATACAATGTTCGCATATGCACGAGTTGTAGCGGGAATACAGGGTGTCCGGAAATTAGAGGATAATATCTTAAGGGCATATTCTACGATCAAAAATACGAAGAAACGTTTTAATAAATATGGGTCGAAAAATGCCTCCTAATGAGCTGGAGGGGTCACTTTGAAAGCGTATTTTTATAAATTTCTTCAAAACGGTAAAAAATAGCAACGTGAAATTGAGCATCTTTAGTATGTTTTTGATGCTGAATTCATTACCGTGGCAAAAATTTTAAAGTTTCGATCATAAGCGTCCCGTACAGGGAGGCATATGACTAAATTTGCTCAATTAATTTTTGTAAGTCGCTTTTTCTCAAATTTAGGATCAGAATCTGAACGATTGAAGTTTTGTACGTAAAAATGGTGATCTTGTTCGAATAAATTGACCCTAGTGGTTTTAGAGCACGAACATTTGTCACAGATTTTCGCACTCTAGGGTCAATTTATTCGAAAACGGTGCGTCCTAGCGATTTCAAACAAAAGCATTATTTTTACGCAAAAAACTTCAGATATTCAGATTGAGTGTCAGATCAGATTTGACAAAAAACGGTTTACAAAAATGTTTGAGCGAAGTTAGACCTAAGCCCCCCCTGTAAGGGACGTTTGTGATTAAAACTTTAAAAATTTTTCCACGGTAATGAATTCAGCATCAAAGACTTACTAAAGATACCCAATTTCACGGTGTTATATTTAACCGTTTTGAACAAATTTTGGAAAAAACCGAAAAAAACACTTTCAAAGTGTCTCCTTTAAGGGGCCCTAGCTCCCTTAGGGCGCATTTTTCGACCCATGTTTATTAAAACTTTCCTTCGTTTTTTGATAGTAGAATACGCACTTAAGATATTATCCTCTAATTTCCAGACACCCTGTATATCACTACATTACACATCAACTTCCTTTTGGTTATATGTATTATGATACCACGAGTTAGAATGCGAGGTAAGATGAGTTCTTAATTATAGTTAACTTGAACAATTGAGGAAATTAACCACCTGGAAATTCTCAAGCAACTTGTAATGGAACAGATGCAAATTCAAATTAACAACTCTACATAACTGTCGTGCGCGTTCTGACATTATGTTAAGCATTCCATTATGGTGTGACATGTTGGACGATACAATTCGGGCAACAGTTATTTGATGAATTGATAGAAATTAATTGTATACGTTTGTACGTCCTAGAAAAGTCGTTTAAGTTTAACGTATACATTTTATGTAGGAATAAAATAACGTGGAAACCTCGGTAGAAACTAAAAATGTTTCGGAATTGTACTTTGGCACCATCTACTAACTGACAATTTATCATTTCATACGGTTTATTGTCAAGAGAAAAAAAGACCTTGCAACTGCAATACTTATCTCGAGTTTTTGTGGTATTAATTCTACACTAACCTAAACAATTAATAAGTACGTAAACTTTTATTTCAGTGAATTAGTCACAAAATAGGCAATAAACTAAAAAGGAAAACAAATAAGAAAATTCTCTCACCACGAAATTTTCCAGAATTGATTTCACTTAATCAATTTGCCATTATGAATTCGATTTATGTAATGGCATGATGAATGTGGTACCTCAAAGATTGAAGGTTGAATTGATAGCAATAAACGTCCTCAATAAGAAGGCACAAATGGTAGAACAGGCAGTTTTCACTATACTTTGAAAACTGACATGTGTATTGTTTATACTAATGATGCTAGATAATTGAAGACCTTAACTGCAAAATGGTTTTAAGTGCTCTTTACACGCATGAAATCTTTATACGAAAAAGTTCTACCGTGTGTGCCATAAAAAAACTAGTCCTGTCAGGCTGTGGAACTTTTGTTTTTCGGAAACCCATGTCGGATCTTAAAATCAGCCGCGATTTCATAATAAAAGTTAAAGGCGAGGTTAAAGATCCTTTAAAGCGAAAGTCGACTTTAAGGGGAGTTGACCAATCAGGAAAATATTGCTAAATATTTAGAGGGCCCTTTTGCAATTAAGGTTTTCAATTATGAAATTGAAATAGGTACTAATTTACGAAAGTACTAGTCGTGGTACTAGATCTAGATCTTGTTTACCTCGAGTTGAGGCCATGGTAGACTTGAAAAAGTCCTAAGAAGTACATAGTGACTCATCAGAATCGGATGAGTCACTATGTACTAGTTTTCAAGTGCGCAGAAGACACGTTTTGGTTCGAGCGTATCTAGTAAGGTAGCTGACATCTTGCAAATGGGCGTGTCCACGCAGAAACCCTGACCTACCCTGGCCTATGCATTAAACAAGGTATAGTACACAGCTGTAAACGTACTGTTTTTAATAATTATAATTTGATTTCCGAGCGAGTTTCCGAGTCATTTTTAAACGTTTCCAACACAACAGGAGCGCTCATCAATTTGGATCACGGATGTAGACTGTCTTTTGTTGTTTTTTGGTTGCTATGGTCCTTTTTCTGTTCCCGCTTTCGGGAGTGAAACTTAAACACATCACATATGTACGCCTTCAATGTCAACCAAGTTGTCAACGGTCCGTTAAAGAACTAATGTGTGTTAACAGTGTCCCTGTCAAGTTTGCAATATAATATAATAAATAAAAAAGGAATAGATATTCAGGAACAGAGAACTTTATGAAGCACAAAATAAAGCACCACAAATAAAGCATAAAACTGCACGGTTCATTTAATTTTGGCAGAAAATTAATGTTGCTTGTTGCTAAGGGTAAAACTGGGGACCAAACAAATTGCCTTCAAACTGCCCGAATTTCCAGTCCGTATACAAGAAAAGCAAAGAAATGACAATTAACGTTCGTGATTTGGATCTAACACCAACAGATAGTCGGACAAAGAGACTGATGTTATTTTGAATGACTCGGCTAGTTATCAATAGTTGCGCAAAATATTTCTTAGGGGATTTCCGCGTCTTGTTTAAAAACATCATTCAGAATGAGGTAAAATTTCGGGTGAGACATACAATTATTCACTCTCGCTTCCAGTGATACAAAAAAAAAGACAGTGGTACTTCGGTGGTAAACACGAAACCTTCCCTTTTCTCGACTATATCGTGGAAATATGGTGAAACCGAGGGTGAGGCTTCAAACAGACAATGATCATACAAGGATACCCTCGAGGCAAATATTAATGAACAAACGAGTGAACAATTGAACTGAGAAGGAGACAAATTTAATCATAATTTTCCGCAGTAGTCTCATCCTCGGTCTTGTCATTCTTCGAAACTAAAATTTATTTATATTGCTGCCTGGTTATGAATTTTTGATTTCATGCAACAGGATATTGTCAAGAAAATTGAAAATTGCAACATTTCCGTGCAAGATATACAGTGTGTTCCCCAAGTAGGTACACCGACAAACTTGAGAGAATAACGAGGAGAATAAGGCCCGGTTTTTCCACCTTCGATAACCTCCGGTTTATCTAACCAACAGTTTGTCGCATAGCAACGAATCAAATTAACTTCTGAAAGAAGATTTTTGAAGAAAAGTGAACGTGGTTCAAGGTTATTTTTGTCTCATAACGATTTTTTGTTAACTGATCAACCCCATGCACTTAAAATAAGGCTTTAAAATGTAAATCAAGCATCGCTAACGCTAAGACTACTACGGCAGCTCCATCTGTCGTGGTGTCTTGCACAAATCGTTAGCCTGATTCCTTAGCTTTAATTTAAGACGACGTTTAATCAAATCGGTTAAAAAATATTTCGTTCGTTTTTTTATGGTTAGATTCAACACGCGAAGTTTAAATTCAAGTCGCAACAGAACCTACAAGGTCAAGGAGGCTTTTCGCCACTAAAATGACATTTTTCGACAACGATAACAGGTATCGAATTCGATAATAACAATGCAAAAATGTGCAGTTATATGTATTGACATTTTTCGAAAAAATGTAATAAAAATATACCAAGAAGTGATAGAGAGTTTTGACGCCCTCTACCGGAAGAATGGTCAAATGAGCACAAGAAAGTAAAGGGCGTCAAAACCACCATTCAAATGCACTTCACTGATGAGGGCCAAATAGCCCGAAACCGGTCCGAGGTTATTTGAATGGTGGCTCGAAAGATTTGGGTATTTAAATTTGTTTAAAAAATATACCAGGTGACACGTTCAAGACGGTCCAGTCTTAATACTCTTGAACGGAATAAGATATCAACTTGCGGTTTTCAACAATTATTTGGCATTGAGGGAGGGGGGGCATGTTTAACTGTTATTTTGACTTTGTCCAGATTGTGCCGAGTATTGAACAACAAATATGCAAAGCAGCTTCATTATAATTAAAACGTGGTTTTAAAAGAAAACCGAGGCAACGCCATAGACATACTAGTAAGTAAACAACATTAAACAATTCTACAACGTACAAGGATGGGGAAACTTACAAAAATCTCTAACGTGACTCAAAATGAACTTATTTGTTTGTGAAACTTTTTAAACAAAACATAGGTATTAACTCTCATTCGGCACCCGCATCTTTTCTAGTTAACTTTAACTAGGTATTACATATTTTATTTCTGAAAAGGCAACTAAAGTGAAAGAATCAGGTAGAAAGAGTAGGGGGGTTAACTGCTCTGGTGAAAAAGCACTGTATTAGTTAAAACTCAAAAAAAAGGTCTGGATATTAGAAACGAATGTCAAATAAGTATATTATTACCGCATTTATAGAAGTAGGATGAATTTGAAACGGTCATTACATATTTCTTATTTTGTTTTATTGGAAACTATCGAGGAAACTATTTTTGTTATTTTGTATTCTACCGAACCTCTTGTAACAAGGCCACAAGCCTTTAAATACAATAAACATTTATTTATTATTTATTTATTATAATAAAAATAGTCCGGATGGGCCGATTCTAGTTCGAATTGTATGTATAATGCGAGGTATATTGTTGTTCATTCTCTATTGCCGAAACTGTAATTCTTATTGGACTGTAAAAGGACTGTAGGTATCTGTAGTTCAGCCCGAGGTTCAGCCAAAAAAATCAACAAATGTCAGCAGTAAATGAATAACCCTCGGGATAACCCCATGACGAGCCCCATGAATATCTGAGAGGTGATCCGCAGACTAAAAAATGTACCCTGATTCCGGGAATACACAAGTATTCCCAAGTATTCCGAAGTATTCCGAAACTCTAGCTGAAACCGAGGGGTATTTCGCAGAAAATATTTTTGTACACTAATTCCCAAATTGTTGAAAATTCCTCTAATTCCCCTACTAATTCCTCTAATTCCCCTGGTAATTCCCCTAATTCCCCTGCTAATTCCTCTAATTCCCCTGCTAATTCCTCTAATTCCCCTACTAATTCCTCTAATTCCCCTACTAATTCTGCTAATTCCTCTAATTCCCTAATTCTCTCGCTAATTCCAATAAGTATGTCCGAGAGTATGTCCCTGATATTCTCAGTTTCCCGAAATTTCTAAATTTTTTAACAGCTGACTGCTGAATGCCCGATAATTCGGACGAAAATACAGTATATAGACATCTAAGGGCCATTTTTACCATGTCTGAGTTATAAAAACTCGGAGTTAGTTGTCACAACAATGACGTTTTCATTGGTTGTGGTATAGCAACAAACCCCGAGTTTCCATAACTCGGACATGGTTTTTAAAGACGTAAGAATAAAAATGTGCATATTTATTTGAGCTTTGAAGTTAAAAATCTGTAAAAAACGCAAACATTTTATCAACAAACCGCGAAAAATAAGAAAATAATTGAATAGAAATTACAATTACAAACGCAATTCTTAGCATAACTCGAGACATAATATCTCCTTGAATATACGTTAAGTAAAATGGTTATTGTAATTAGGGCCGATTTCATAATCAAAAAAATTGAAGTGTCCATTAAATAATTGCCTAGCAACATTTCAAAAGATCTGCTTCTGATTAGCCAAAATCTACATTAAAATCAACATTTTTGTCCTAATGTGGAGAATGTCAGTTATTTCTGTCAAATGGCCCACTTCCGATGAGATTAACGGACCTTAAAAAATAAAATCCTTATGTATTATACTCGGTATTATATCTGTATCTTGTGGGGGATAATGTAGGGGTAAATACCACTTATCACTTATTCCCTCGCTTATTCCATTCACCATTCTTAACTTCTTCGTAACATCAAATCTTTACTGCGAACCCAAAAAGTCGTTTTTAAGGTCATCTTATGGCTTTCGGAAAAGCTGGGCTAAATCGGCCCGCAGTAAGTTCCATTTTGGGACATGAACTTTAAAAATTTAAAGGCAAACCCCTATTTTTCACTTCCCCCCCCCCATTCGAAAGCTCTTCTAGTTCTGCTTCTGAAAATGTATTCACACTTGGTGTCCTTTTGGCCAAATATCCGTGCAGTGAAAAAAAACATATGTATAACTGTATATTTTTATCACCGGATTTAATAGCTGTTTTTTTTAAGCAGAAAACCTCAGTGACATTTTTTCGAAAAATGTAATTTTAGCCGCAAATGCCCCCTTTTAACCTCCCCACTCCACTTCATCACTTAAAAAAAGGGAGGTTACTGCAATCACTAAAATTTTCGAAATTGAGATAACACCAGATCTTCACGTATTGATAGGGTCTCAAGAACCCCAAAATGGCATTTCTGGTTGCACGATTGGCTCCAAAAGCTTTTCAGATCTAAGTTAGGTTATCACATGCACACATACCAAATTTCAGCCAAATCGGTCGAGTATTTTGGGATGTGGCGTGTTTACGAACGTACGTACGTACGTACAGCTTAGAAACATGAAGATGCCCACCCAGAGCTGAATATTTACCAGGTCGCATGGACCAGGCTACGACAGAGACCTTGCAGAAGTTAGTTACCCCTACCTAACTGCTATTCGAATGCTAGGCGACCAACTAAATATTCAATTCTGGGTGGGCATGTTCATATTTCTAAGCTGTACATATACCTAATGGAAATGAAACTTTTGTCTTACGCACAGATGAAAAAATTCCCCCGTTGTCGTATTTTGAATTCTGAGTTCAATGTGAATACCTACAAAAATAGTTTGAAAAATTACCTTTCGGGTAGCCTTTACTGGTAACAGCTGGTATTAATTGTATTAGCGGTAGCAATTATTTTAGTTGTGACGTAGGACAAAAGTTTCATTTCCATTAGGTATACATACAGACACATTTTAAAAACCATTTTTTTGGGTTCCTGAGACCTCAAAACGCATAGATCCGGATTGCACGCGTCGTCGATAGTCGTCGTGCGCAGTTTGAGGGTTCACCCCGAGGCAGTGTTGCCAGTTTGGTGATTTATTTATTGTGATTTAGTTATTTTATTATACCGGAATTGTACACGCTGTTTGTACACAATAATTCTGCTTGTAATTCCTCGCTAATTGCCTACCAATTTCTATTAATTTTCCACTAATTCCTTGTAATTCCCCACTAATTCCTACTAATTCCCCACTAATTCCTCTAATTCCCCACTAATGTGTTTCTAACTCCACTTAAAATCCTGTTCAATTTGATACTGAAGTCATCCAGCTTTCCTTTGTTCTGGAAAGAGAGTTTGGTTTGTCCTGTTTTTAAATCCGGGGACTCATCGCTAATAAATAATTATAGGCCCATCTCTCTTTTACAGAATTTCTCCAAAGTTTTCGAGGTTTGTCTTTTCAATCGCATTTATCCTGCGGTTCAGAGTCAAATTTCTTTTCATCAACACGGATTTTTTAAAAATAGGTCTACAGTCTCCAACCTTGCGTATTTCACTCAATATTTGTCGGATGCTTTGGATAAGGGTGGACAAGTAGATGTAATTTTCACGGATTTTTCCAAGGCGTTTGACAGACTTGATCACGGCGTATTGTTAAATAAGCTTCACTATTTTGGCCTTTCGGATAACATTGTCTTGCTGTTTCATTCTTA
The DNA here is from genome assembly GCA_963924575.1 of Pycnomerus fuliginosus. NCBI lineage: Eukaryota > Metazoa > Arthropoda > Insecta > Coleoptera > Zopheridae > Pycnomerus > Pycnomerus fuliginosus. Next base: position 30,380,080 of record OZ004618.1, on the reverse strand, counting down.
TCTGTCAAATCGTCAGCTTTTTGTCACGTATAATGGTTTTAATTCCTCGCGTTTCTGTGCGACATCAGGGGTCCCTCAGGGGTCAAACTTAGGTCCTCTACTTTTCTTATTATTTATAAATGATCTCTCGGGGTCCCTTGATTGTTCGCACTTAGTTTTTGCTGACGATTTGAAAGTATTTTTGGAGGTTAGTTCGATTGGGGACTGCTCAAGACTTCAGGGCGACTTGGAAGCCTTACTGAGTTGGTGTAGGACGAACCGACTCGACTTGAATGTTTCAAAGTGCAAGTGTATGACGTTCGGCCGCAAATTGATGAATATCACTTTCCATTACAATTTTGAAGGCACTGTGTTGCAGCGCTGTAATGAGCATAAAGACCTCGGCATAATATTCGATTCTAGTCTGTCCTTTTCAAATCATATTGGAAACTTAATCAGCTCTTGTTATAAGACTCTAGGTTTTCTCATCCGCAGTTGTAACGAATTTTCTAATATGACAGCATTTAAAACGTTGTATTTCTCGTTTGTCAGATCCAGATTGGAGTACTGTTGCATTGTTTGGTCTCCTATTTACGCTGTTCACATTAATAGTATTGAAACCATACAAAGAAAATTTTTAAAATTTCTATCATTTAAGTGCAAAGGGTATTACCCTCCGAGAAATTGTGACCACTCATTATTGCTCAAGGAGTTTAATGTCGAGTCCCTTGAGTTGAGAAGGGAAGTATTTGCGTTGATTTTTGTCGTCAAACTGGTGAGAGGGCAAATAGATTCTCCTCCGTTACTTGAATTACTGCCTTTCTATGTGCCTTCTTATCCGTCACGTCATCAACCTTTATTTTATGTTCCAACTCCTCGCACTAATCTGCTAATTAAATCACCTCTCAATTTTATGTGTAGTTGTTTCAATTCAGTAGCGCTGAAATGTGACATTAACTTCTCCAGTCTTCACTCTATTAGAAAATGTTATATCGAAGCCTCGGTTAACTAATCAGTCATTGAGTACTTGTATTCACTTTTTCTATTTCTGTTCAATTATGTATTATTTTCTCATCTTTTGTCTCTTAGTTTGTCCTATAATTGGAATGTATAATTCTGTTGGGCAAATAAACTTATTATTATTATTATTATTATTATTACTAATTCCTCACTAATTCCCCACTAATTCCTCTAATTCCCCACTAATTCCCAAAGCTTGTACACCAAAATTCCCCTGCGAAATACCCCTCGGCTGAAACTATTCCGGTGTTCCGATGTAGGTAATCCGCAACTTTTCCGAGAACTTTTCCCATCAGTATTCCCGAGTATTCCCTAATATTCCGGTGTATTCCCATGTATTCCGAGATTCACTATCCTCAGCTTATGCTCAATAGGCGCAGGCGCATCCGGTGCTTCCGAAGCTATTCCGCAGTATTCTAATGTATTCCGCGTATTCATACCTGTTTCTATATATTTATTCCACAATAACTATTTTCAATTTATTTTAAAGTACACGCATCCAATCGATAAATTTTAATGTATTGCAGGGAAATTTCCAATTAATCCCAACTATTCCGGCCTCGATTCCGACGTATTCCCATCTATTTCGACGTATTCCCGAAAAATGTGCGCTGATTCACCCCTCGTGAATACCCCATGAATAACATAATAGCCTCTCGTATATCTTTGTAATTCGTAAACCAAAACCACCAAAGGGTCGATCGCAAAGGTCTTGATCATGGAAAAAAAAGAATAATTTCGCATTTTTAGCAAAACCGAGAGCAAAACAGACTAGTCCAGTTTTTTCTCGAGTTTTTTTAAAACTGTAAACAATAATTACGAGAGTAATTCACGAGAAACCTAATTCAATAATTAAGAAATGTATTCAATAATTAACACAAATGCAATCATGATCGATCCAAATAGATGAGTATCTGGTTGGGATAATAACGAGCCGGAGGATGTTTAGTACTCTGCAAATAGAAAAGGGAGAGGAAAAAAATCAAATGTTTTGCGCATGTATGTCAACTACAAGACCTCGTCGTACCGGACTGTAGAGAAATTTAATCAGTAACTTATAGTGCGTTAACAATCAATAGAACAGAGTTTGATGCAAGATGAGAATGTATTGCAACCGAGATTGCAACGGACGACAGAGTGTATATTGCTCAATCGACAGAGTCAAATAAATGCACTATATTCTTATTCATTAAATCCCGAGATTAAATCAATGTAAACTACAAGCATCATAACAGCTCACCTCGCAGCTCACTATCACTCTTGCCATGATATTGATAAGACAAGATGATAGACAATCACCTCGAAAATCACTTTATACACTGCTCTACAAATTTAACGAAAAGTTGTGAAAAGTTTCGCTCTTACGCAGATTTGGCAGGAGATAGACTAGGGTCGGCTTCATGTTAAACTGTCATTATGGAACAAGAGCTTTAATACACGACTTTCAATATTAATCGGTCTTCATAACTTTGATTTTCACATTATCCAGTAATTGCTATAATGACGTGATTTCTTGAAAGAAAATTGCGTTTTTCAGTGCAGCGAATATTTCTTATGGCAAATAAAGCATTAATAGCAAAAGAAGTTAAGAACGAACAAGAATATACGTCAATACAAAATGATAATTTCGAGGATAATTTCAATCTCGCGTTAATTTGGGCATTCAGAGTTAAACTGCTTGTCTAGAACGAGGTTGAGGCATTAATGTGCTATTGTAGATGGCAGTGGCAACTAAATGTAGCAAAATTGTCAATCTGGACTAATCAAAGATACGTTTTTTCCGAATGCAAACTTTAAATGGTTATAGTTATGGCAACAACTTTCGTATTTTGCTGGGTATTTTCACTAATTTTGGAGCCCAGTGTATTGAATTAACCCTCCGATATACACGATGAAATACCCTCGGAGAGCTTTACATTGTTTTATGTGAATCAAATATACGAGACGAAATTATGCAATGCAGCCGCTTAAGGATGTAGGGGTATTGGACGAACAAATCGAGGAAAAACCACCCAGAATTTAAAATAAATTAATATCTGCCATCTGAACATCGTAATAATAACAACGAGAATAACGATAAGGCAATGAAGAACAGTTTAAGCCGAGGTTTAGCACCTCGTTTAGCACTTATCAAAAGAATAGCATACTTACGTAAATACGCAAAAAGCCCATTATTCAGAAGTAAGAGGCAATGAAGAAACCTGGCAACACTGTAACTACTTTTAAGTTACCAATTCTGTCAAATACTGTCATGATAATGTCAAAAAATCACTTGAATTTACTGCATGCATAATTAAATCGTTACTATGGTTTTCTCGAGGGTTTTCTCAAGACTACGATGCCACGTTTTCGCAACGAATAATTGGAAAACGAAACATTTATGGACTAATAAATTAATATCTCCAGAACGAGTTCAGTAACCTTCTATGAAAATAATACCAAATTGTTCCTCAGTGTCTAGTTCTATGCAGTAGAGATTAAGAAAGGGATGGTACCATTTTTTCTAAACTATTTTTGCCATAATAAGTTTCCACCGGTTTCCACAAGATAACACATTTTCTGAATTTTACACTTTTAAACGCGCTATAGTGAATCAATTCAAAACTTATATGACGGCTTTAGAATAATGATAAGTTAAGAGCACCTAATGTGTGAAAATTTCCTTGAAATCTTCATTAACTTGGCACCCGAGTTGGTATCATTTTTCGTTGTTTCTAATACATCCTTAATACAAGGCTTATGGCCGATTGCACGGTATTTTTTGAGTTTTCCTTAAAGATAAGTGATCCCTCGAGTGATCCTTAAAGTCCTTACATTGTTTCAACAAACACGGCCATCAGTGATAAAATGGAGAGATGGAGTATGCACTTCCGCTACTAAACTAATAAATCGAATACCGCATTAAAACGTTAAAAATCTAAATCATCCGAAAACAACAACAAAAACTGAAACATCGGTACTTTCACAACTTGAAAATCGAGTTGAAAATAAATAAACGTTAATACACGGTGGCCTTTCTATAAAAGAATGAATTTCTGACATTTTGAGAGCGAATCAAGGAGTTGCCTAGCTGCACTTTAAATAAACTAATTGTTTCCATATTTTGACAGGAAATATGTCGGTCACAGAAAGTGTGGTTAAGCCAGCATGATTCGCTTATTTCAAAGGAAATTTATTAAAAAATATTGTATAATTCAAATAATGATATAAGGAAAAAAATGACAAAAATTTTTAACACACGAACAAGGCTCGCGCTTGTCGCTATGGCTTTTACATCCCTCCTGCCTTTTCACTTTCGCTTGCAACACAGAATAATAGATTACTTACTGTAAATAATAATTCTGGAATTTGTATCAAAACGTGATATGCAAATGGCTTACATATTATGCTATTAATGAATTTCAATGGAAATTCTCGATCTCAAAATCACATGAAAGATAACATCGGGTTGATTTGCTATTATTTAATAGTGCTTGACAGTAGGAAGAATAATGTTGTATTTCCGGAAGTACGTATTTATATAATAAGGCATCAAGGCGAGCATTAGGGAGAATTCTTAGGGTGGATAAAATTACACAAATGGTGTAAAAATGTTGGTTAAAACCAACAATATGACGTAAGTAATTACTGGTCTAAAGACGACGAGCAATATTGCAATATCGAGTAGCGAGGAAAACGTTACTTGACTGGGTGTAGGTAGCAAATTGAAAAAGTAATCCTTATTGTTGTTCAGTAATAAACAATAAAAGTAACAATATGAAAATAACACCAGTCCTACAAAAGCTATGGAAATGAATGTGACAAATATAGAAAATGAGATGAGGGCCTGTCGCCTGTAGGAATTTCATACATACTTATTATAGATCACTAGATCGAGGAGTATTTCGAGACAATAACGGAATTACTTGTAAATATTATAGTAGACGTGCACTACACTGTAACTTTGAACGTTTCAACATGTTGCATTTATCAACTTATTACCCTGTGCCACAAAATATCCCGAGTTCGAACTGGCCAGGCACAGATGTTTGCAACTGTCAAAACTATCTGAAGCACAAATCGCCGATACACAACGTTAACACAGAAAACACAAACGAGTCAATACAATGGAAAGTATTAACTGCTTACCGCTTTAATTACTTTGCAAAATGCAACACAATTTCACACAGAGCAGGCAAAATGGCCGTCGCTGGGGCACATGTACACATGTCACCGACAGAAAACTAATAATCTAACAGTAACACCCGTCCCATTTTGTTTGACATCCAACAGCTTGCGACATCTAACGGCGGTAGCTCATACCAGCGTTTACAGAACTCGTTGGAAATAATCGCCGAATTTAGAGGTTCCAAGAATTTTGCTAAGAACTTTTTCCATTTTTTTCCACATTGTCAACTCATATTTTAAATTGATAACTATTCAGGCGTTAATAAGTCAATCATTAGATAAAATGCCGAAAAAGTTTTGACCTTGAGAGAATTGTTGGTTGCCTAAGTTCCGGTTAATGCCCGAAGCCTGGAAGTCATTTTGGAACACGGTCACTCTCAAACGTAAATCAAAACGTAGACGTAACACTACCGTAACACGGTAAAAGCAGAGGCGGTGCTACAAGGTGGCAAGCACGGGCAAGAACCCCACGAAATATCGAAATAATGTCTGTTACGAGATATATTCCCTCGCTTTTCTCCACACGCGGGTCAATTCAAAGAAAGGCGGCGAATGATAATTGATAATAGAGTTAATATAATATAAAATAAAAATTCAGAATAAGTAAAAAAATTGGCAGTCTCGGAGACGGTAGAAACTTCTACTTTTTCACCGAATTTGTAAATGTAGCATTTAACTTTATTTAACCAAGGTCCCCGGGCGTCCGGGCGGTTGTCGATGTCGATGGCTAATGCGCCCGGCGCTCATTTACTAAAATCTAAAATACAAGTTTTTCATCCCTAAAATGACATTTTTCGAAAAAATGGCTCTAAGGTGTTCGATCCAGCAATGCAACAGCTATCGAATTCGATAATGATAATTATGCCCTTTTGCTAAGAAAAATTCAAAGATAGGCATTTCTGTTCCTAAAATGGAAATTTTATAAAAAATTGCTCTAAGGTTCTTGATCCAGCAATACAACAGCTGTCAAATCCGATAGTAAGAATATGCTTTTTTTGTAAAATAAATTGAAACACGGGCCCTTTTGCCACTAAAATGACATTTTTCGAAAAAATGGCACTAAGGTTTTCGGCTTGAAAAAAATCAGCTATCAAATCCGGTAATAAAAATATACAGTTTTTTTTCCACGGCACCATTTTTTGGTCAAAAGGGCACAAGGCTGAATACATTTTTAGAAGCAGTATTTGAAGAGCATTCATATGGTAACACAAAAAATGGGGGTTTGCATTTAAATTTTTAAAGTTGATGTGCCAAAAAGGCACTTTTCGTGAACCGATGTAACCCAAATTCTAATCAGCACCTACAAATGACCCACATAATATGTGTGCCAAATTTCATCTTGATGCGTTCAGTAGTTTGAGCTGCAGCGTGATCACAAACAGACAGACAGACAGACACACAGACACAGACATTTTTTCAAAAAACACTTTTTTGGGTTTCCAGGACCCTGAAACGTAAAGATTTCATGTTTTTGGCGATTCGATTCTTTTGAATTTTAGGTACATAATGCTACCGCACAAATTTAAAGCGTGATTCTTCATCATCTTTTAAAACAGAAACTGATAAACTGCTGTATAAGTACACATACGACCGAAAATGCTTCACAATATGCCCGCTCAAGAAGAGAAAAAGAGTGAATTTTGGAGAACCCCTTTGAGGGGACTTAACTCGATTCTTTGTAAAGCATTCTGTTATGAAGTGTTCGTGTTAAAATGAGACGACGAATCGCTCCCCCCTATATTTTTGCGAACATATTACCCATTAACTAACACCATCCAGGGGCGGATTGGGTAGGCATACCACTACAGACTTACACCTGCTATAAATGAGCCCGGGCCCTAAGTATATGTATGTAAGTATAGGACCGCGGGCCAAAATAATATTACTCCCCCCAAATAATGTTTGAAAGAAAACTTTAATGGAAATGCAAATGACTTCTCAGTGCGATGAAACCTGGGGCAGATCAAAAGTTACACAAATTCACTTGGGCTCGAGTTGGTATTAGTGCAGAGCTTAGGAAAATAAAAATGTCCACCCAGACCTGAATGTGTACCTAGCTATGGTCGCCATATAGCCAGACTACGATAATGAGTTGGTGTGGGCATTTTCACATTTCCAAACTGCACGCCCTTATCGCAAAATCAAATTAACAGGTAAAAATTAGGAGCTTGCCACATTTGAGAGGTTTTATAGATTTTGTGTCGTATTAACTCTGCGAGGCCGATTTCGTGCTGTAGCTGCAAGGTGCAGTGTGTGCAGTGCAGTAGAAAAAACGCGCTCGATCTGATAGGTGGTTTGCAAGGCCTCTTGCTGAAAGAACCAATCAGCGTTCGTTGATTCTAATGATTTTCTACTGCACCGCGCAGTGCAGGACAGAACGAAAGCGGCATGAATATCGGTGAGGCGATCCCCTCAAGGCGCAAAATTCGTGAGGCGCGAAATTTCAGATGGTTAACATTATGTTTTTCTAAGCGATAATTAGGTTCTTTCCTGCGAAGAGGCGAGCGGCTATGGCGCGACACCCAGAGAATCAAATTTATGTACAGTCGGGGACAATGAAAAAGCCCACCCCACGGCGACGACTCATTTGGTCGACTGCATCGTTGCGGTTTGATCGACGTTTGCCTGACAGGTTAGCACACATTAGCCGCGTGGCAGCACCAGTCGACCAAGTGATTCGTCGCCGTGGGGTGGGCATTTTCAAAGTCCCCGACGTACAAAATACAAAATTTATTACCAGGGATTTAGGGAATATTTTAATAATTTCAGCACTTACGGTGAAAATACTGGAAACCAGGTGCAAACGACGCTGGTATATTGTTATGATTATCGTGGAAGCCCGCCTCTCCTCACTTCAAATAATATTATTGCCTAATTAACACGGCGTTGAATTGTATGATAATGTGACATAGGGGTAAGTATAATGATATAATGACATATGTACCTATTTATAACTTTACCCTCGCTTTTTAGCTAATTAGAATAAGAATAGTATTTATATTGAGCACCTATATCTACAGAATCGTGATAGAATCTAAAATATAGCTAAGTTAAATAGGATACCTATCTTTGATTTGCGAAAACTTATATATACCGGGTGATTCAATTTGGTATTCGCCCCCCTGTAACTATTTTATTGCAACAGGAAAATATATAAAACCATATATATTTGTAAATTGCATGACAAACTCCATGAAGTGACGTCAATAAATCGTCAATATGATGACATTATGTCAAAATGACGATTGTCAACTTTTTTTCTTCAAATGACATGCTGTATATTTCTTAGCGGATTCTTGTAGACGTTTTTTTTCTACATTTAATTATGTAAAAAAAGTTCACAGTTTCACTAGAAAAATTCCGAAAAAAAATTTATTTTATTAGGCATAATTTGAAAGTTTCTTGTCAATAAACGTAGTGAGCCGTGGAAAAAATTGAATTATGGTGTTGCCTAATGTCGCCCTCACACGAAGGGTCCTGTTTTTCAAAAATTATAATTGATTTACCTGTTAAATCGTTAATAGTAATAATGTTATTGTTATTCACTAGTTATAAGGTAAATGGGGTATTATTGTTATTAAAAGGGTAAGTAATAATAATTCTTTGAGAAACTACGGTCCTTGCGATGTGAGTGACTTAGACTACACTATAATTCAATTTTTTCCATGGCTAACTACTTTTATTGACAAGATACTTTCAAATTATGCCTAATCAAATCAATTTTTTTTTCGGAATTTTTCTAGTAAAAGTGTAGACCTTTTTTACATAATTGAATGTAGAAAACAAATGTCTACAAGAATCCGCTAAGAAATATACAGCATGTCATTTGGAGAAAAAAAATTGACTATCGTCATTTTGACATATGTCATCATATTGAAGATTTAATTACGTCATTTAATAGAGTTTGTCATGCGATTAACAAATATATATGGTTTTATAAATTTTTCTGTTGAAATAAAAAAGTTACAGGATGGCGAATACCAAACTGAATCACCCGGTATAGGTACTTACCTTCTTATCAGTCATATAGCTATATGTATATAAGTAAGTACAACATCGACTTCTTCAATTTCTTATAACATGTGAAAACAATTGAATTCAACAGTAGGTAATAAAATACGTCCTGCGGTGGTCGTGTCACTTAGGCCTTCACATATTTTTTTCAAAAACGTCCATATGTTGGTTACATTTTTGAGAAACTAATTTTTCTGTGTATCCAGCGGTGTTAAAATTATAAGAAAAAGAAAAATTTACTGTCTTTATTCAAAATCTAGAAGGCATAGAAAACTTCTGTCAATGCCATTCAGCTGTCAAAAATATAAAAGTTCCAAGTTTCATTTAAAAAACATCAATCGTTAGGAAGATAAAGTCCGTTCATTTTCTATAGCAGAACTAAAATTTTTCTGGACTGTACAACCCTAATTTGTAAGGGCCTGTACTTTTGACAATTTGATCGAAATTTAGCGTGAAAGCAAAAACATTACGAACCCAAATCTTCCAGGGTTTATTTTTATTGTTAGCAGTGTCACAGACCTGAGGCTTTTTCGTGAATATTTTTCTTTGCATTTTACTCAAAACTGCACGCATACAAAGGCTATTTTGGGCCAATTCAGAGCAATTGCAAAATTTTGACATTTGTCATGTTTTCTGACGCATCGGGGAAATCTCTTCAAATCTTAATCGTCAAGAAATAGCGCAACTTTTTTCTAATATAACCGACCCCGTATCTTTTACTGTTTGACCACCCTGTATGTATAGGTAGGTACCTAATCCTATCCTCGAGGTTTCTTCTTTGCTGTCCTTCTGATATTTCAACTGATGTCCTCCACAAATTTCCACAATTTCCTCTGATATACTTTTGTGATTTCCTCCAATACTTCCATAGCAGATTCCTTCGACGGGTTCGATGTTTAAGTTGCTCCTCGCCTATATTAATAATTTTTTTCTTGTTCTTATTGTCAGAAAAGTTATACCTACGATATAAATAATCGTCGGTCTCTTACGCAATAACTGCTTTTCGCATAATTTTTGTAAAAATTGCAATTAACGGTAGGTATTCTTGTCACTATCGTGCGTAGGAGCAATTAACAATGATTTTGTGTGATATTCCTTCGAAGTATATACAACGCGTCCTGCCCCTCAGCGGTTTACGCCCTATCGAGGATTTTGAAGAATTTTTTTCATAGCCCAATAAATTTCTGAACCCTTTTTGTTTATTTTGCAGTTGCTGAATAGGAAAATTATAAATGTGTTTTGTGTTAACAAAAATTCAGCAGGACGGCATTAAAACGGATATTTATTTGTGCATGTCTGTCAGTCTTTGACGATTCTAAGACACTAGGACTATTATTGATAAATAGGTAGGTACTAAATAGCAAGTCATTATTAGATTTTCATAAATAGGTAGGTAAGTAGGTACTTACCTTGGCCAACCATTGAAGGGAGAGAGGAAAACCTATGTAGAATGTTAAACGGTTAATAAATTCAATCATTTAACTACAACAATTATTAATGATAATACCTCTTATAAGACCAAGCAGATAACTAAGTGATTACAAGAAGAATGTAACCTTCGGCATGGTTGAAAATTAGGCCAGAATATAAAACACTTTAAACCAGTTGCAAAATTTTTCTATATAAAAACTGTTAGGTACGAATTTACGAGATAATTAAATTAAAAAAAAAAGAGCGTCAGAAACCAAAACCAAATCGGAAGTAGACTTTCTCATTTATAGTTCCTGAAAATTAAGTATGTTTACAAAATATTTTCCGAGGTTAAAATCTATCCGTTTTGTACAAAATCAGAATGCGTCCCTGATGACGGAATATTAATAATAAAATTATCATAGTATAGGAAGTTCATTAAAAAGCAATATTCAGGTTACAATTTGCATATCATTACCTAAGTACCTGTCTAGCCTGAGTATGCGATGATAGTTTACTTATTAATTTCACACTCTAATCACAAAGCTTAACAAATTTTTTTCTTTAGTTCCGTTTCATATTAATCTGAGGACTTTTTAAATGGAAATTGTAATAATACTTGGTTCAAGTACACACGCTTCTACAACAATTACCTTGATTGAAAATTGCGAATGCACCATTAAATTTTATAAGGAAAACCATCAAGTTCCTTTTAATTTGATAATAAATTATTTAAATTCTCTAATTCGCTGTAATTGAAAAATGAGGAATGATAATAAATCGCGGACACATGTTATTTTTTAACAGATTGTTAAAATAAAAACTAAATTTGACTATTGCTAGATACGTACGTATAAACAAAGAACCCGGCGTTTCCAAAAATACTGGAAGTGGACGTCATGCCGTCTCGCAAAAGTACTGTAGAAAAACCCAAAACTTGCGAAGTCCATTGATAATCTGCGGTGACTAATTACAATTTTTACCGCAAGGGAAAGTTTGCAACAAGGACTGGCACGTGACCTTAGCTCTTATATTTATTCATATGTCGATTAGAATTAACCGTCACTTGTAGATCAGTCGTGCACCATCACACGAGGATCCTCTGAAGAGATGCCGGCAACGGGAGTGCAAGATCAACTGCAAGACGTCATCGTCGAAGAGTCACCCAACACCTACAGCGATGCTACAGTTACCTCCTCAGCATCTTCAGACGATGAAGTGTGCACCAGAGTTTCAGGACAACTCGCCGGCAGTGATCCCCAGAACCATCAGCACAAAAGAAAAATGGATTTTCAAAGTTTACCAGACAAGCAAAACCACGAGATGTTCATAAGGAAAAGTGTGGAAATTCTTTTGAAAGAGGCAATTTTTGAGGGGACTAGTAGAAGCAGTCGAGTGGTGCAATGGGCGAATCCAGAAGAAATGTTCAAACTGATTGATTTCCCCTTAAAAACATCTCCGTCCTCGCATGAAGACCTTTTGGCAATTTTGAAGCAAGTCATCAAGTACTCTGTTAAAACTGGACATCCATACTTTGTCAACCAGTTGTTTTCATCCCTGGATCCTTACGGTCTCGTGGGTCAGTGGTTAACGGATGCATTGAATCCCAGTGTCTATACTTACGAAGTATCTCCCGTTTTCACTTTGATGGAAGAAATAGTTTTGAAAGAAATGAGAAAAATTGTTGGATTTGAGGGTGGAAACGGTGATGGTATTTTCTGCCCAGGAGGATCGTTAGCTAATGGTTACGGCATCAGTTGCGCCAGGCATAAGTTCTTGCCCGACATTAAGGTAAATCGAAAAAGTGTTTCAATTATATTATCTTTGTCAATTATTAGAAGAAAGGCCTTCATTCGCTGCCTCGTCTCGTCCTGTTCACTTCAGAGGATGCTCACTATTCCATAAGAAAAATGGCTTCTTTCTTGGGCATTGGTTCGGATAATGTCTACCAGATTCGCACTGATCAAAGAGGAAAAATGAAGCCTTCCCATCTGGTTGAAGAAATTGAAAGATCTCTGAAGGAAGGTGCCACTCCGTTCATGGTTAGTGCCACGGCTGGCACTACAGTTATAGGAGCCTTTGACCCTTTGAATGAACTGGCAGATATTTGCCAAAAGTATAAATTGTGGCTACATGTAGACGCTGCTTGGGGAGGAGGTGCACTGGTTTCAAAGAAACACAGATACCTGTTAAAGGGAATCGAAAGGTAAAATAAATTATGTGATTATTACTGATTTTATATTATCAAGCGATCCAAAAAAGGCTTCAGTGGGCTTTGAAACTTGAAGCCATGTCATGTCGTTAAAATTAATAGTTTGACTTACAAAATTAATGACACAAAGCAAGGAATAGTAAGTATTAGAGGCCTGCACGGGCCGGGCCGGCCCGGAAAAAGCCCGGCCCGGCCCGGGCCCGCATACGGGCCGGGTCTAATATTGTCGATTAATATCGTGGATATGGGCCGGGCCGGGCCTGCATACGAATCGAAACGGGCCGGTCCGGGCCCAAAATTATTGCGATTGCAAATTATTCGAATCAAATCTCGTTTTCAAAATAATATATTTGGTTAAAATATACGATCATTTAAACGGCAAATTGTTGATCAAAAACGTCGATCTGAGATTTCGCAGCGTTGCATTTACTGATGTCGGCTCGGCAGGTTTCAGGTTTCTAGATAACAACAATAAATCCTAAATTATATTACGTTACGCTTTAATCAGTTTTGACTCTGGATTCAGCTTTCAGATTTTGAAATATGGTAATGTAAAAAATATATTCTGGATTCTGAAACTAAAGTTATCATGAATATCGTAAACACTTTTAAGGAACGCCTAATTTTTCTGCATACATACAAGCTGCCGGGCCGGGCCGGGCCATTGCCGGGCCCATATATCAGTCGGGCCGGGCCGGGCCGGGCCTGACACAATATGTACGTAATTCAGATCGGGTCATACCGGGCTGTGACTTCTGAGTAACGGGCCGGGCCGGGCCCCTAAAAATCGGCCCGTGCAGGCCTCTAGTAAGTATATTGTGTAACTAGTAGGAAAAATATATATTTTCCTTCGTGTTGCACATACTATTTTTTCGTCAATCGCGCAACTGTACAGAAATAATGAAATTTGGAACTATTTTTTAAGAGAAGTTCCGGCCTAGGCCGGAAAAAGCGTTATTTCTGTACAGCTAGTGCGTGTTGCCTAGCAACTGACGCAGTCCTGGAAACGTAACCTTTCGGATGATAATTGCATGTCAAGAATGCGACGTTTCCAGTACAATCGACGGAAAAAAATTTCCGGACTAATCCGGAAAAATTTTTGTAGTAGCTTTTCTGTTTCATCTCAAATCCATTGCGCGATCGAAGAAAAAATAGTATGTGCAACACATAGGAAAATTTATATACCGGGACTCTGATGGTTACATCTTCCATCATCGTCCCGGAATATAATATTTTTCCTACTAGTTACACAATATTCTATTTTTTTGCGTAATTCATCGAATTCTTCATTATAACAGTTACAATAAGTTAATTACCTAGAGATAAGTAGAACATTCTTCAAGACGCGGAAATGAATACGCAACAATAAATCTTGACATATTAAAGATGAAAATTGCGCACATTACACAGAACCTTGAGTATTTTTGTCGAAATGCTTTAATTAATAATTTATTAATGAGGTACATTGAGCTAATAACAATGATTTTCTTTTGCTGCAACCTTCACACTTAAATGCGGATTAATAATAAATTAAGTTAATTTTAAGTGTCGAGGTAAAATATCTTATTCTGTTTTGTTCAGGGCCGATTCGATCACTTGGAACCCCCACAAATTATTGACCGCCCCACAGCAATGTTCTACATTACTTTTACGTGAAGAAGGGATCCTCTCTGATGCCCATTCTGCAAATGCGGCTTATCTTTTCCAGAAGGACAAGTTTTATGATACAAAATACGATACAGGTTTGTTTTCAGACACATCGGGAGGCAGTGAACATTTTTGGTATGTCATTTCAGCGAACTTGGTTTAGCAATTTTCTACTTATTTTCTTGCTGTAGATTACTAAAACAGAAGTCTGTCGTAAATCTTGCGGGACAGGGGCCAATGGCAGCCATTTTAATTTCTCAAAAATTGACAACTCGGATACGTAAGAGATTCGAAATTTTATTAAATTAGAAAAAAGTTGTGTATTTCATTGTAGATTAAGAATCTGGAAAGAAATTGAAGATATCTGGTTTGGTTCCTGAAATATACTGAAAAAACTGAAAAATGTCATATTTTAATCTAGAAGGCTTAGAAAAGTTTTCGTCGCCTCATTTTATTCTTAGTGCAAGGTAATGTAATTGAAGCAAATTTCATAATGATCTGCTGATTAGTAACCAAGTTATAGCACGTTGTCAATTTTCAGTTTTTTCAGTATATTTCAGTAACCAATCTAGATATCTTAGATTTCTTTTCAGATTCTTAATCTACACTGAAAAATACAACTTTTTTCTAATTTAATAAAATTTCGTATCTGTTACCGTTTTCGAGATGTTAATTTTTTAAAAATTAAAATGACCGCCATTAGCCCCTGTCCCACAAGATTTATGGCAGACTTCCGTTTTAGTAATCTCCAACATGAAAATAACTATAAAAGTGCTAAACCAAACTCGCTGAAATGACATACCAAAAATGTTCACTGCCTCCCGGACTAACAGTTCTTATTTTTATTTTGATTTTTTATATTGCAGGGGACAAACATATTCAGTGTGGTAGAAGAGCAGATGTTTTAAAATTCTGGTACATGTGGAAAGCTAAAGGCACATCAGGCTTTGAACAGCACGTCAACAAAGTTTTCGAGAACGCAAAATATTTTACCGATACGATTAAAAATCGGGATGGTTTCGAGATGGTTATTGAAGAACCCGAATGTACCAACATATGCTTCTTTTACATACCTCCAAGCTTGAGAAATGCCAAGCTGGATCCTGATTACAAGGAAAGATTGCACAAGGTGGCCCCTAAAATAAAAGAAAGAATGATGAAGGATGGATCCATGATGGTCACGTATCAAGCTCAGAAAGGGCATCCAAACTTTTTCAGAATAGTTTTCCAAAACTCCGGATTAGATAAATCAGACATGCTACATCTTATAGAAGAGTTTGATAGATTAGGCAGAGATTTATAAAAAAAATACGTGAAATTCACAAAAACAAGCTTTCCCAATTATTTATGCAATTGGTTTAAATTTTGTTGCTAATACCATTATTTATTATCAGTGTAAATAAATAGATCATTATAGTTAGATGAATTTATGGTTTTATCCATGCACCTAAACCTATAAGCAATAATGTTGTATACAGGGTGAGTCTGAAAGACTCCACATCCTTTATACCACAGAATCTACTGTTCAAATGATGAAGCTTGATTCCTCTTGATGTTATAAGCCTCCAAAGATCTTCATTTTTAAACGTTTCTTTTTAAATATCCTTCGAAAGGTGTATCGTAGGATTTTGAATTTTTGCACAGCATTGTTACAGACCAAGATGCAACTACTGATGGTACTTAAGACATTATCCAAAAAGCGGATCCCTGTTATACAGGGTGGCCCCGATGTTATTTGCCCTTGAACTTTTTTATGTTTGAAAATATTGCTAATTTGCCTATGCGGCCGTATTCCCCGTTCAATTCTAAAACTTTTTTGGTTCCTAAAATTTTTCGAAAAAACTAACCACTTACGAGGAAAATTGAAAAAACCGAAAACATGATCATCGTGATAAACCTACAATTTCAATAAAAATCAAAGTGTACGTTGACACGCATCACATTTCAACTGTTTTTAACTTCTACGCTTAAGCAAGTTAATAAAATCGATCGAAAAATCGAATCGCCAAAAACATAAAATCTTTACGTTTCAGGGTCCTGGGAATCCGAAAAAGTGGGTTTTAAAAAATCTCTGTGTGTCTGTCTGTGATCACGCTGCAGCTCAAACTGCTGAACGTACCGAGATGAAATTTGGCACGCATATTCAGTGGGAGATTTGTAGGTGCTGATTAGAACGTGGGCCACATCGGTTCACGGAAACTGCCTTTTTGGCACATCAACTTTAAAAATTTAAATACAAACCACCATTTTTCGAGTTCCCATATGAATGCTCTTCGAATTCTGCTTCTAAAAATGTATTCACACTTGTGCCCTTTTGGCCAAAAAATGGTGCCGCGAAAAAAACTATGCATAACTGTATATTCTTATTACCGGATTTGATAGCTGATTTTTTTTCAAGCCGAAAACCTTAGTGCCATTTTTTCGAAAAATGTCATTTTAGTGGCAAAAGGGCCCGTGTTTCAATTTATTTTACAAAAAAAAAAATTCTTACTATCGGATTCGACAGCTGTTATATTGCCGGATCAAAAATCTTAGTGCAATTTTTTAGAAAATTTCTATTTTAGGGACAAAAAGGCCCTAAAAAAATCAAAACCATCTTTGGTTTGTAGTGTTTTATGAGCTTCATTTGGTTTTTAGTTCACTAAAATCGGAGTTTTAATGTCGGACCCTGTATATTTCAACTACAGGACAGCTCGAACGCGCTATAAATTAGTTGTTTTTTTTTCATTTAAAAATGATGACAAGACTGTCAAAAACGGCTGGACCAAAAAAAATTGACAGTTGCACTGCCATCGAACACAGAGCGCAAAAAACCCCTATTGGATACATGTCTAACCTTTTGACGATTTTTGAAAAAATTACGATTCAAGAATGGACGTTTTTTATGAGATCATTTTCATGTGTGTGTTTTGTTGGAAACTTATGGGAACCAACCGCATGCATTAGGTATACATATTCTTATTCATGAGCATTATCCATTGAGCATTATTCCATACTTTGGTCAAGCTGGGGGGGATTTCACAGTCGGCAGTGGTGTACAAATTTTCGGCAGTGTTAGTGGCAAATGTTAGGCAGTGGTTGCAAAAATTGAGCAAATTCGGCAGTGGTCTATGAATTTTTTTGGCTGTCGGGGCACTTCACAGTCGGCAGTGCCCTGAAAATTCGGCAGTGGTGTACAAATTTTTGGGGTGTGAAATGCTCCCCAGGTCAAGCCTGTATTGATGATTTTAATAAAAGAAGAACATCTATGATTAATACTTATTCGAAACAATGTGATTAAACGAAAATAACGGACGTCAGTCTAAGGGTTGCCAATTTGGGTGATTAATGCACTACATCTGGACCAACTCCCTTCATGCACTGGAATTATAGAAATCATCAATATCCCAGCGCGTCCATCATTTTTAAAAAAATAAAAAAAATCATTTTCAAAAAATGTTCCGGGCTAACCTGGTTTCTGGTTCAACGCAGGTTCAACGTTTCCTAAACGGCGAACGCACTCCGACCGAGCCTCGGGACGACCGACGAATGCAACCGCAACAACACCGTAACGTAACGTTGCGCTTTCAGTAGACTGTAGAGCCAGAGTTGCCACCCGCAATACGAAAACTGCACACTTCAAAGAAACTCAAACGGGCCCAACGCTCGCATTGTAATATAAAGGAAGTAGCCCTGACGACGAAAGTTTGTTCAATTCTTGACAATTGAGTCGTTCTTTTTTGTCCGACATAAAAATTTGAAAAATTTATCGTTGTAACGTTGCCTACACGTTTGGACGGCCGCACGCGGGCGTCATCACCTTCCGTGTTCGTTCTCATTTCATGACTCATCAAGTTATTCGCGAAGATAGAGACTGTTTTTGGCAAGGCAGTTGTACTACTTGAGCTTAACTGAGTGAAGTTACTTGGTAGTAGTGCAATTTGCAGGTCTTTTTATTTCTACGGCGATTATTTGATTATCGTATGTCCATCCAGAATTTAAATACATTTGGTAAGTGAAAGGCATTCTTAACTTGTGGCAGATAAGACAACATGGCGACCTTAAAATTGTGTATCGCAAAATCCGGCTTTGCCGCCTATACTTGAGGACTTCATATCTTCATTTGTATTTATTTGTAGCAAATACTTGAATTAAAGTAGATTTTTCTTGCCTTATTGCAGACCCCTTTGCTGATGCAAGTAAGGGTGCCGACGATGATGTACAAGACGGACTCGTTCATATAAGAATTCAACAACGAAATGGTCGCAAAACTTTAACTACAGTGCAGGGACTTTCTTCGGACTATGACTTGAAGAAAATTGTTCGAGCATGTAAAAAAGTAAGTTCAAAATGAATGACCCTATTTATATTAATATTGATGATTAATAGCAACAGTATGTTAACTGTTATTGGATAGATCTTAATAGGATTTTTTTTCATTGTTAAAGGAATTTGCATGTAATGGGACTGTGATTGAGCATCCTGAATACGGAGAAGTGCTTCAACTCCAAGGGGATCAACGTGAGAACATCTGTCAGTGGTTAACTAAAGCGGGTTTGGCTAAACCTGATCAACTTAAAGTGCACGGCTTCTAATGTCTCACCCAATGGTTCATTTACATCGTAAGCCATCTTAGTTGTTGCATTGCACACCTCGAAATCTTAGTTAATTAAAATGTTTACTCAACCCAGATAGTATGTATCTGGGTGCCTTTGATGTCTTTAGAGAATTTGATGCAATTTATATTCATCCTTTGACCGTGTAATAATATTCATGTTTTTTTATCTATTAAATTTTTATAGTATCGCCTTAGGGAGCTGATTTTTGATCAATCCAACTGCAGGATTTAGTAACTTGGTGAAAAATAGTATTGAATTGTGCCTTTCCATTACTTTTGAGTTTTTCAGTGAACTGGTTTTTCGTTTGTAAAGTAAATGATAAATAAATGTCTTGTATACATGACTGTCCTGTGTTGATTTATTTTTATCAATAGTAATCTCACCGTATTATAATACCCAATTTATTTTCAACAAAATTTCCGTTGCACGTCAACAGAATTTTGGATTTGCCCATTTATCTGAGGGGCCTCACTTAATCTCGGCAGTTCTATTGATTCATTAAAATTTTTAGTCATCAAATTGCTCAGAATAAGTAAGACTCCTCAGATAAATGTGCAAATTGTAGACGTTTATTGATGACGTGCGATGGAAGTTTAGGACGCTTTCCTTTTACACATTTGTCTGAGGAACCACAGTTAATCTCAGCAATTTGATTGGTTCATTTGAATATTTACCAATCAAATTGCTGAGATTAACTGAGGCTGCTCAGATAACTGTGTAAATGGAAAGAGCATTTTGTTGGTATGACTACAGGTTATACCTCGGCGAGCGTCAGTTAGCCGTATCTGGAGAACAATTTCTAGCATCGTCTTGAAAATTTGTACACAGGCGTTTCAATTAATTATGAATAGACGTAAAATATTTTCATCAATGGCGCACTTCCGGTTTTATCGGAAATAGGTATACTAATATCTGTCCGGGATCCACACGACCGAGATTCACCCGATTTCTATGGCGATTCATTGTTGACAACAATGATTCACCATGGAAATAGGGTGAATCCCGGTCGTGTGGATCCCGGACAGACTATAACTTCCTTATTTTAAATGGAACAACCTGTATATTATGATATTTTTGGATTCTACGTTTCATTCTAGGTAAACTTTTACTAAGAAGTGCTTTATTGCCAAAAATCAACCATTTTTGAGAAAATCAAAAATTTCGCTTTTTTATGCCAAGTGCAGGCATAACTTCAAAAAGCTGTAACATCCTTACAGTATGAAATGAGAAAGCGATATTAGTTTTGCATGAAGACTAATGTAGGGTGTATCCGCCCCTGGACTCAAATTGGGTCAAATGCATACAGGGTGTTCTCTGCAAATTTTTAAACATCTTCAACTTCGTTGGTCAAAAAGTCAATTTTTTCAAACGGTATGCTCAACTATTTTATGGCACATCGATGCAGAATTTAATTGTCTATCATTTTAGTCTATATGTTTGCCATATTTATTAAATAAACAGTTTTTGTGATATTTCTAAGTACCTATTTGGCATTTGATCAAAATTTCATATTTTAAAACAGGATTAAAATAGGATTAAATTTTCATTTGAGCAGCCTTAAGGAACTCTAAAGGCTCGTAAAATCATAGCTAAATCGTGCTAAATATGAAATTTTGGTCAGAAATATCACAAAAACTTTATCTAAATATGGCAAATATATGTAGATTAAAATGACAGACATTTAAATTCTGCATCGATGTGCCATAAAATAGTTGGGGCATTCCATTTGAAAAAATTGACTTTTTGAACAATGAAGTTGATGACGTTTAAAAATTTGCAGAGAACACTCTGTATATGTATTTTACCCAATTTGAGTCCAGGGACGGTTACACCCTACATTAGTCTTCATGCCAAATTAATATCGTTTTCTCATTTCATACTGTAAGGATGTTACAGCTTTTTGAAGTTATGCCTGCACTCTTGGCATAAAAAAGCGAAATTCTTGATTTTTTCAAAAATGGTTGATTTTTGGCAGAGCAATTCTTAGTAAAAGTTTACCTAGAATGAAACGTAGAATCCAAAAATATCATAATATACAGGATGTTCCATTTAAAATAAGGAATTAAGTTAGTACCTATTTCCGGTATAACCGGAAGTGCGCCATTGATGAAAATATTTTACGATTTTGTCAAAATTAGTAGGCGCCTACTCTGCTAGTTTTGACAAAATCGTTAACATTTACTTACTCGAGTGTACAATCGGGGGCTTTGAAAATGTCCACCCCACTGTGAGTATTGACTTGGTCGACTGCATTCCTTTGATGTGCGTCTGACAGATCGGCAAACTTTAAGCACATGGCAGCGATACAGTTGACCAAGTGAGTCGTCATGGTGGGGTGGGCATTTTCAAACATCTCGACTGTACGTACAGTACGTACAGAAATGGCGATAATACAGACTGTGCCAGAGACAACTGACTGGGTAGAAGTCTATTACGCCTGCCCTGTCCCCTACCTACTGCTATTCGAACGCTAGGTCGTCAGTAAAGTAAAATACTCAGCCCTGAATGGGCATTTTCATATTTCGAAGCTGTACGTAGGTATACGACAGCTTCGAAATATGTGTCTGTGTATGTAGGTAGATGCACGGACATTACGAAAAAATGCCATTCTTACTTTGAACTCTGCGTATACTGGAACAAAAGGAGTTGAGAACATACTAAAATTACTGTAATTTACTCTCGTTTCGTTTTTTGACTTTTGCAGGAATTTTGAATCAACAGAAAAATGTCAACTCACATTGCCCATGTGTCCGATAGGAAATGATTGATTTCACCTATCACGCTAATGTTTTACTGGTTGTATTCCACAATCCACATCACAGTTAACTGTTTTACTGGTGGTATACTGCACCATTCGTAAATCGTAAATTCCGAATTTTTGTCTACTTTGAACTCTGACTCATCTCAAAAAAGTGTTAACAGTTTTAAGAAAGGCCACCTAATCAGCTAATAATAGCGAAGATCGTGTATCTTGCATTGGAAACCACGTCTTTATTTTGAAAGAGGAGAGTTCGCACAAAACACCACGTCGATTTCGTTTCATCTAGTTGGTGACTGTCAAAAGTGCCTAACCTACAAGTAAAATAAAATTGGAAAAATATCCAAGAAAAATGAGTCTGCAGTGGACATTAATCGCAGGTTTTCTCTATATCGAGATTGGCATCGTCCTTTTGCTCGTATTACCCGTCGCAGGACCGAAAAGATGGAGTGCTCTATTCAAGTCGAGATTTTTGCAAGGACTTCAAAGGCAAGCCGGAATGTACTTTTTGATCCTGTTGGCCATTTTAGTGCTATTCCTGCTTGATGCCATCAGAGAGATGAGAAAATACTCGAATATGGGTATGTAAAAAGGTTGATTTGTATTTTTTTAATAATGACTGTTATATTGCTTAGATTCGGAGGAACACAGTCATCTTGATCGTGAGATGCAAGGGAATATGAGACTTTTCAGAGCCCAAAGAAATTTCTACATTTCAGGATTTGCCTTATTTTTGTCTTTGGTAAGTTCACTTTCCTTTAAATCCTATGTTAAAATTTTAACTGCAGGTGATCAGAAGATTAGTAATTCTCATTTCATCACAAGCTGCATTGTTAGCTCAAGCTGAAGCTTCAATGAGTCAGGCTTTGAGTGCAAGCAAAACTGCTAAGACCCTTTTAGCTCAAAGAGGTGAAATTGCCCAGAATGACACTAATGAAGCCCATGATAAAGAGGTACATTTTTTATTTTTATGAACATAAATTGACCGTGTTCTTATAGATCAGTGACTTGAAGATAAAAGTCAAGAAACTTGAGGAAGACCTTCACACTGAAATAAAAGATAAAGAAGCAATGAAGAAACAGTCTGATAATTTGGCAAAAGAATATGATCGACTGGCAGAGGAACACAGCAAACTGCAAAAGAAAATTACTATCAGCGGAGGGGGCGAGTCTAAGAAAGATGACTAGGAGGTGCGTAATTTAAAAGTCTGAGATAAAATCGTATTAAGCGTAAAGGTGGCTGTAGTAACATTTTAATCACATGGGATTAACAAAAAAGTTAAGTTATGTTAAAATTTACTGTTCCTTATGCAGCTAACCTTAAGGAGGTTGCACTAACTTCTTTCTTTTGTTACTTTAGTTGGCCAATACGTAGCATTGTTTTTATATTATTTTTTAAATAAATAATTATAATCATTTCAACCATAAAGTGTAGTTTAATAGAGAAATATGGAAAAAAATTAAAGAAAATACTTTATAAACTAAGCAGTTGGTACTCTTTAAATGTAAATAAAATAATGCTGATCAACACAATAACTTCAAATCAGACTCCTTAATCTTCACAACGTACTTCTTATCTAGCGATTTAAAGATGCTTTTGAAAGTGCTGTAATTTTGTAAAGTACTTGAATCTCCAATAATAATTAGCTTGCATTTAGCTCTCGTGATGGCAACTGTAAGTCTTCTTTTGTCCTCCAACAGTTCTTTCTGTAAAAGTCAAAACTATTAGCAATTCATCAAAATATTGTAGGCATGTTTACCTTTAAAACTGCATTGTTTGTATCTTTGGACTTTGTACATGAATAAATAATCACATTTTTATCACGACCTTGAAATTGGTCCACAGTGCTAACATCTACTCCTGTATTAATGAGATCCGAAGACAACTGAGCCACTTGAGCTGTATATGTTGCTATGACTCCAATATCTGCACATTGTATACCACTCTGTAACAAAGAACAATGTTTAAAAAAATAAAACACGGTACTTACTTCTATGAAGGACTTGACCACTATTGAAACTATTGCAGCTTCAATTTTGTTTTTGTTTGTCTGAGAATCTGTTTCTGGTAAATAATTATTTTCTGATGTTTGCCCCTTCCAAACTGGTCCCGTGTCTACAAATTGAACTGATCCTTCCAGTGAATCATCAAAAATTTTCAAAAGCCAGGAATATTGTTTATAGTCGATTTTAACATTCTGAAATCAATCGATAATGTAATAATCATATTGGTATAGCAACTTACCTACCTCTAGATTTGGGAATTCGATTGTGTTATTGGCTACCTTTTCATTTGCTGTCTGAAGTTGCCCTTCATATGTGAAATCATTGGCCAAATTTGTTATTGTCTTATTCATTCTGTAATTCAGGTTCAGGATCACGGTTGCATCAGGACTTTGTAATCTTTCAAACAAACTTTCGTTCATACCAGCTTTTCTAAAATTTCAACATCAATTATTGAAGAAAGTTTTACTGCTGATATTCTTCTGAGTGTATGTACTTACAAAGCTTCCTCATTCCTAACAACAGGAGGCAATTGATTGGGATCGCCAATCAGAATAAAAGTTTTAGCGGCGTAAATAGGTCTTATAACAGCCGCCTGAAGTACTTGAGTGCTCTCATCTACAATGCAAAAGTCAAATGTACGTTTCGATAATAATGGGTGTCTTGATCCTAAGCATGTTACAGCTACTACTTTCTGAAAATTGAGAAACAGGTTTAAATCACATGTCTGCAGAAGTTTTCACATTTGATTTAAAAAAAAATGTATACAGGCTGGTTCCTTTAATCCTTTTTCACTGTTCACCATTCGCATTGGCATAAACGGTAAAAGATACGAAGTCGGTTAAATTAGCGAAAAGTTGCGCTAGTTCTTAGTGATTAAGGATCTGAAGAAAACTTCCCCATTCCTTGATTCGTTCCTGACAACTCGAAAAACCTGAAAATTGCAATTCTAAAGAAAAATTCATATCTTTGTTTGGTTGTTCGAAAGAAATTTGGAAATTTATATTTTTGACAGCTGTCAAGTGAATGACTGACATAAATTTTCTTAGGTCTTCTAGATTTTGAGCAACGACAGTCAACTTTTCTTTTTCTTATGGCCGTCATACTGAATTTTAACACCATCGGATACATAAAAAATTAACTTTTCAAAAATGTAAACATGGACTTTTTTTTTCATTTCACAAATTATCCATACCATTCCGACGATTTATCAAAAGAAGTTTATGTTGGTTACATTTTTGAAAACGTAATTTTTTGTGTATCCTTACTGTTACTGCTCAAATTCTAGAAGACCTAGAGAATTTCTGTCAAACAATTTATAGCTGTCAAAAATACAAAAGTTCAAAATTTCATTCAGATGGCATCAATCGTAAAATTTGCAATTGCAATAACTCAGGAACGAATCAAGATATCGGGAAATTTTTTTCAGATTCTTAATCTCCAAGAAATAGCGCAACTTCCCTCTAATTTAACCGGCTTTTAACCGTGTCGTTTACCGTTTAGAAGACGCCAATGGTGAGCAGTGAAAAAGGAACCAACCAGTATTTTGTGATACCCCTTGATCAACACAATTTTCAATTTATGATCTAGAAAAAAGGGCGTAAAAATTTAGTAGAATTATATGTATCTCACTAATAATGTATAGTTTAAGTGGCGTAGAATATGAACACTGGTTGCGTAAATTATTATTGTTAGTGAGATGTGATGTAACTATGTGCAACAGTAAAATCTCGACGTACCACAAAACTTGCAACGGCCTTCTTGATCCTAATGACATAGAAATGTAGACATACAGAGTGATTCCCGAAGATCGTTCGTTATAAACTTTCGGGGATCTATACTTGTAATCGAATTTTTAAAAGTACTAGACCATAATAGCTCACGTACACAAAAATAAAATATTTCCAAACTGCCAGCACTGGTTCTACCATAAATTGATTAATTTTACAATCCGTAATAGCAAAAATTATTTCTTCCAAACGATTGAAGATTAAGCAACCAAACTTGGAGAGTTGAAACTAGAAGGTTTGAGCTTTCTCTTGATGACTCACTTGTTTTTGTTGATGTCGATCTGTGATTCGACGCTTGCAAATTAATCAACGAATTTCATTCTTTAACTTACGACAAATTTTTGAAGGTGTAGAACGAACCATAACTAATTTTTGATCCAAAGTTTACTAGGATTTATATTATTTTTAAATCGCGCAAATAAATTTATTCCAAATATTTTCAAAAATATGATATCTACTAGTCTAATTTTGCATCTTTTAAAATTAATCATTGGTAGGTATTTGTATTTGAAAAAATTAAGTTGTTGACAAATTTTAATATGTTCGGTTTCTGGAAGCTCATTTATGGAATCGATAACCGTCCAATAAGTCCAAAAATGGTTTCCGAAATGTATAATACCAGCCAGCAGTTCCCATAAACCTCCCCATAACTTATCTCTGCTCTAGGCATGAGATATAGTTTGTCAAGAAATAATTGGACAGCCATAAAGACAAACCTTTTAACTTAAGTCGACCGCCCGTTGAGGTTGACAATGCAGGGGAATTCCCTCATAAAATCTTGTACGGCGCTCTCGTAGTTGAACACTTGGCTGTGTAGAAAAATTTATGGAGGGAATTCCCCTGCATTGTCAACCTCAACGGCGGTCGACTTAAGTTAAAAGGTTTGTCTTTATGGCTGTTCAATTATTTCTTGACAAACTATATCTCATGCCTAGAGCAGAGATAAACGAACCAGATATCTTCAATTTCTTTCCAGACTCTTAAACTACGCTGAAAAACACAACTTTTTTCTGATTTAATAAAATTTCGTATCTTCTACGGTATCCGAGTTGTCAATTTTTGAGAAATTAATGCCTGCCATTAGCCCCTGTCCCGCAAGATTTACGGCAGACTTCTGGTTTAGTAATCTACAGCATGAAAATAACTAGAAAATTGCTAAATCAAGTTCGCTGAAATGACATACCAAAAATGTTCACTGCCTTCCGGAACAGGTTCAACCTTCCAAATTTGGTTCCTTAATCTTCAACCGGTTCAGCATACAAACTTTTCTATTGTGGATTGCAAATCAATTTCTTGATACAAAGGACCCCGCATAATTCTTATGTTAAGTGGATTTCGGTGAAATTGTCTGAATTTTTGATATGTTGTAGCATTCATGATTCTGAACAAAACTTATCATTGCGCCAACCTCCAATTATGGACAGTTTTTGTTACAGAGAGTCCAGAAGATATAATTTTGACATCTGCTGTCAAAAACGGTGATTGAGGCGTGAGTTAGGCAAAGTGTGGGTGCGATAAACTCACAATAAATGTCATGTTGTGCGATTATTCCCAAAAAAATATCGATATATCGCGATTTCTAGTGATTGCCGCTAAGTATTGGCGAATTGCAGTAAACAATTCAGTAAAATCGCACATGGAATTTGAGACTAATTCGAATCTAGAATCAAAACGAAAGCTTTTCAATTAAAATACAAAAGATGGCGGCCATTTCCGGCTGAAGCGGAAACGTAGGGAAATTATACTACAAGTGGATCCCCCCCGAATGTTTCTAATGAACGGTCTTCGTGAATCACTTTAAAAATGCCCACGCCTGCGTGATTCGGCGCGGTGTGCTTGGCATTATCAAAGCTCCCGACTGTACAAGCCTGTTCAAACTATATCGGTACAATAAACTAATAACTAATTACAAAATGTTAAGGGGTATGAACTTACAAAGCTATTGTAAATTTCCTCAAGTTGTTCTGGTGTGCTACAGGACTTTGTTAAATTATATTCAGAGTTGGACTTCAGGCATTCATTAATCCTGTTTTCTGACCCTAAACGCATAAAATCTACCCCAGCTTTTTTCAAGCGTCCACACACGTTGTCAATAGCTGAATGAGTGTGGCTTGTTATAATTACAGACTTATTTAGAGCTACCAGCAACTCTATAAGTGCAACGACCGTTGCTGTTTTGCCTGTAAAAAAAATTATTCAATCGTTATACGACGAGTAGTCTCTTGATTGCCGCGGGTTTTGACGTCCGAATGGTTGTCAACTACGAGTCAAAATGGTAGATTTTATTACGCTAAAAAGAGGACGAGAGCTTGCTCGAGTCCTCTTTGGCCGAAAAAAATCTACCATTTGACAAGTATTGCATCCATGAGGACTCAACAAGGCAACCAAGAGACCACGAATCGTATTTTGCAGATTATTTTATAAATTAAAGTATTGAGTAAGTAGTGTCATGTTGACGTTGTAGTATTATCACTGTAATCAGGATTTGATTGGTTACTTTACTGGTATATTAATTGCTGCTTTGGATTGGTTCAATACTTAATGAATAAAATAATCATGTTATTATTTCAGTTTCTGTAATACCTGTTCCTGGCATTCCAGTTATTAACAAGAAATCTTTAGCCATTAGAGCCCTCAGTACAGCCCTTTGTTGAACACGATTCAGCTTCTTCAATATTGGAGCTCCTCGCTTAGCTACTACTGCTGGCAGCTTTTCAGCAAAAGCCGGAGGAACCTTTTCTATTATTATTTTTCTCAACTGTTCTGCCCTTTCCGAATTTTCAAGAAGAAGAGATAGACTGGTTAAATTATACGTTAAGAATGTTGAGGAATCATATGTATCCAAGTGGAAAAGTTTGTTCTTATATTTTTCATTCAGATTTCTAAAAACCTTTAGTTGCAGCTACATAATTTTATGTAAATAAATACAAATACCGATCAAGGGTAAGAACGACTTTTGCGGAATCTATGTAAGTTACAAATCCAGAGGCAACTGCCGCCCTGATGTCAGCACTAACAACAACGTAGTTATTTTCAGCAATTCCTGACGTAACAAAATTGGAGTTCTCGCAATCCTTTTGAAAAGTATGGGCATAAACACCATTACACTCCTCGTCCACATGAACCACGTTTAAGTTAATAATGCATCTTCCTTTTTTCTCCCTGTATTAGAAAGTTGAATTTTTATTTCAACAATAGAGTAATTATACTGAGACAATAAGTTTTACAAAAAGGGGTTGTTAGTTGTAAAACATGCATTATTTAATGAATATTTGTCGTTAAAGTTGCAAAAATTGTAGGTTGCAGCCACCCTACATCATGCTTACGTCAACTCTCAAACTCAACCGATTCGATGTCATGGCAACGCCGTCAATTCAAACGGAACACCTACAATGCTGTAATTTCATTGGTCTTGACCGAGTTGATAGGTGACGTAAACTGTTAGGGAAGGGAGGTGGAAATTCTAGAGCAACGGTTTTCATTTGTCTCTCGTTTTTCTTGCTTTTTGAAACGTTTTCGCAAAATCAAAAAAATACGACCAAATTTTTAAAATCAAACTGTCCATTGGGAAGTTTTCATATTTTGAGTATAATACTCTATTATTAAGAAATTTAAATTCCTATTAGTTACCTTTCTTCTGGTGGCACAGTGTAAATTTCTTGCACAGATTTCGCTCCTAACTTAGAGTCAGCTTCCAAGTTTATTAAAGTGCTCCAGTCAATAAAATATCTTAAATGGTCTTCTGTTAAATGAGAAGTAGCTGCCTCTTTTACCTTTTTTAAATCGGAATGCTTAGAAAAGTCGTGATTGTTGTACCTAAAAAAAACACTTGAAAAGATGTGCTGTTGACATTAATAGATTACCTTAGAAAAGAAGTGCATATTGTGTTATATGGACACTTCATACAAGCATTTAAATGGTCAATAGGTCCTGGAAGTTGGATTTGTTTTCCTTTATCACTCTCAACAAGACTATTTACTAAATAAAACGCCAATTCATTTCTTAGAAGTATTATGTCGCGCTTTTCTTGTGGTGTTGATGAAATTTCTTTCAATACTCCTTCCCTAATAGATTAAGCAGGTAAGTTTAGAGAAAGATATTCACTAGAAACACACCACTACACCGAAGCACTTGATTTTCACTGTTGACGCGTTTCGAACACAATGTGCTCATTATCAAAGCCGAAGCTAAACAACCTACCTGCTCGAAAACTGAAATATTTATAGGCCTACCCGCGTAGCTCCACCCCTCGGCTGTGAAAGTTAGACCAATCACAGGTCGAGAAATGGTCACGCATGGGTGAACACGTATAAATATAACTAGTCCTTCTTAAAGTAGCGTAAACAGAGATGAATGTGCGATCGGGCCTGTATCAGCGTTCATAAGCCTATCTCTAGACTTATAAATTATGATACTTTCCATCGCATCTAGCATCTGCACCTTGTTAATGCTACAAACTAACTTAATATTATCACTTATTCTATGCTCACTGTGTAAAGCATGTAGGACAACACTGGATTTCTCAGTTCTGCCATATTTAAAAAAAGACAGCAAGATGTAACGGATTTGAGCCTATCATAGTAGATAACATTATTAGAAAGTTAAAATTCAAACAGCAAGTGTTAAAGGCCACGACCTTTCGCTCTGAAGAACAAAAACAGGACTTAAAATTTGTCGCATTACCTTTTTAACCTCAGTTGACAAGAGGTTTGACAAAGTTTTTTGCCCAAAAAATTTAAGGGCAGTTTTCAGATCTGAAAACAAACTGAAAAACCTTTTAGGCAACCCGAAAGAAAAAGTAGGGAATAGCGAATAATCTTGCATATAAGAAATTGTGATCTAAAAATTATAGGTCAACACGAAGGTCTCAACACCAGATTTAAAGAGCACTTAGCCCACCTTAAATATGGCAGAACTGAGAAACCCAGTGTTACCCTACATGCTTTACACAATGACCATAGAATAAGTGATAATATTAAGTTAGTTTGTAGGGTTAACAAGGTGCAGATGGTAGATGCAATGGAAAGTATCGCAATTTATAAGTCTAGAGATGGGTTTATGAACGCTGATACAGGCCCGATCGCATATTCATCTCTGTTTACGCTACTTTAGGTAGGACTTGTTATATTTATACGTGTTCACCTATGCGTGACCATTGCTCGACCTGTGATTGGTCTAACTTTCACAGCCGAGGGGTGGAGCTACGCGGGTGGGCCTATAAATATTTCAGTTTTCGAGCAGGTAGGCTGTTTAGCTTCAGCTTTGATAATGAGCACATTGTGTTCGAAACGCGTCAGCAGTGAAAATCAAGTGTTTCGGTGTAGTGGGGTGTTTCTAGTGATAGTGCATTTTTCCACCCAAGTGTTATTGTGAATACCTGAGATATAATAAGAGACCTGATGAAATCTTGTACCCAAACTTGTTCATCATCATAATGTAAAGCAAAACTTGCCCTCTGTGTTCCAATGATACAGTAGCTCGACCAGTTTTTAATTCAATGGGCTTAGTACCATTGCTCGTTCTGACAGTTACATCAATTTTTCCTTTTACACCCAACTCAGAACACCAGAGATTTTCCTCAATATCATGTACTTCACAAATCTGCCCTTTCCAATTGTCTTTATTCGTTATTTTTTCAGAGCATACCACATACTCCTTCATAAAATTTATTATTTTTGGAATGTACTGGAATAGTTCACTTTCAACATCA
Source organism: Pycnomerus fuliginosus (assembly GCA_963924575.1). Classification (NCBI taxonomy): domain Eukaryota; kingdom Metazoa; phylum Arthropoda; class Insecta; order Coleoptera; family Zopheridae; genus Pycnomerus; species Pycnomerus fuliginosus. The sequence continues at coordinate 30,348,771 of OZ004618.1, read as the reverse complement.
CTGGATTTTAAACCACTTTCATACAATTTTTTTACCTGGAAAGTTAATGCAACAAACAGGTACTTAATATAATTATTATATTCATGAAAACTTACTTGACTTGGAGTGGTGAGCATATTTTTCACCATTGCTTCTATTTCTTCTGCAGAAATAAACTTGTTTCTCAGAGTATTTTGCAATATGGTGTGAACTAATGTTCCAATAACCATTGGTCGGTTCACTGGTTCAAAGCCATGGTACAACTCTGACAGCACACTTCTTCTTTTACAAAATAAACTATCTAAACACATTTAAGCTGAAGTTTTAAACTAAAAGGTATATACAGGGTGTCTCAGAACGCTCGCACCAAATTCTAATGGAGTATTCAGGATTAAATTCTGAGTCGATCAGCGTTTTTGAAAATTTTCAGGGTTCAATAGTTCTCAAGTTATAAGAGATTTAAGAGGACCAATCAGATTTCAGCTTTGAATTGCTTCATAAGGTAATTTAATGCTAGATGCACTATTTCCTAGGTAACAAGATACTATCAATGAAAATTTATACTGTTGTATCTTGTTACCTAGGAAATAGTGCATCTAACATTAAATTACCTTATGAAGCAATTCAGAGCTGAAATCTGATTGGTCCTCTTAAGTTTCTTAAAACTTGAAAACTATTGGACCCTAGAAATTTTCAAAAACACGAATCGACTCAGAATTTAATCCTGAATACTCCATTAGAATTTGGTGCGAGCGTTCTGAGACACCCTGTATAAATACTTACTGACAACAGCAGTGCATGAAATTAATAGATTTGGCTGATATACAATATATCCATTTTCGTTGTTTACCTCCCACAAATCCTGAATTCTTTTGGCACTAACTGCAACAAAGTCACCAGCATTCAAGTTGAGATTAGCCCTAAGGAAAAACTTGTTAAGAAAGTCTCAAAGTCTTAGTAGTATTACCAGAAACCGTCAATGTTGCAGACCCCAGCATGATTATGCTTGACTGAAACTAGTTTAATGACGTGTCTTTTACTAGTTTTATTGATTTCTAGAATTTTACAGTGTTGTGGGGTTGATAGATCTAATTGATTTCCAAGGAAAAATTCATTGGAAAAATCATCAAAAGCAGCTTCAAACTCTGTAATGAATTGGGAATCTAGTAACTCGGGTTTTAAACTATCATTTGATGTGGTAGCTTCAACAGGCTCATCTTTAATTCTAACAGAACTTGAACCTTTTCTGTTGGACATGCTAGAAATGAAATCATGGTTTATTTAAAATCTAGAAATTCAACGAGGTTAAAAGTTTGCTTATTTAAAGAAGAGGCCCTCTGATATCTTACTTACATTTCAGATGGTGATGGAGATAAGTGATCCTCGACAAAATACACCTCTAATTTCTTCTTCGGGGAGTTCCCTTTTCCTGACTTACTAGGGGATAATTTTACAAATTTTTCCAAAACGCATACGTTGAACTCTTGTAGCTTTCTGGGTGACTTTTGAAACAGCTTTAACGGGCTCAATTTGCGCAGCAAGCTTGGAGAGCTTTTATCAATCTCTAATAATCTTGCCTTTTCAGGTGTCTTGAACAGGTTCTTATGACTAGTGCTTGGATTAAGGCTGTTTTCATCAGTTTTTCTTTTTTTAGACTTGCTGGTTCCTGCAGGTGATGTTAGATGCAATCTCTTCATATCTGACTCATTTGTGGAAGAAGTTTCACTAGACTTGGCACAGAGGATGTTAGACTGGGCGGCACATTTTTTTTCATCAACAACCTTTGAGAAAAAGTCTGAAATTTTTGCATTTGATTTAACCTGTAACAGATTTGCTAGAAATGAAATTTTAAGAGTTTGCTCACGTTTTTACTAGGTTTTACACGTTTCATTGCAAGTGACATTAAAATTACAGGCCATTTAAATCACGTAAATGAGACATTTTCTGAACATAAGGTTTTAAAGAAGAAACAACGTTAGACAACACAGACATGAACTTTCGCGCGCTTAAGATATGTGAGGTTAAGTTGCGTTGATCTCACGTCAGTCTATTTTACCTACTCTGCCACCTTTCCTTGTCGGATTGGACTACGACCACAGTATGATTGGTTGCCTAAACGCCAGTCCTCGTAGGGAATTAGTATTTTGCATGTTTTTGTAAAATATGTCAAATGTCTGCCTTTCATAACCAAAGTAGGAAAAATAAAAATAGTGGAGAAGTGTCAATTAACATTAATTTGCTGTTGTGCTGATTTGATTTAAAATTTATCGCGACTAAAGTACAATTCAGTGAAGAGATTCAGTATTAATCTATTGGACCACTACCAGACTTTTATAGAAACAGCTGACTATAGTCAAAAGGTGAAAAAATGGCAACAAACGTAGATGAAGAACAATCTCTACGGGAATGCGAGGCTTACGTCCAAACTCATAACATTCAGCAAGTCTTAAAAGACTGTATCGTCCAACTATGTGTGAACCGTCCAGCTAACCCTATCTCATTTCTGAGGGAATACTTCCAAAAGTTGGAGAGGGTGAGTATTTTGTCATGTCTCACATTTGTTTATTTTTGTGGCATTTCTTCTAAATCGTTTGGTATTGCATATACTTCTTTAAATATCATCTAATTTAGGGAAACATTACATACATCATAGGGTCATAGGTACCTCGAGGCTTCAATTTTGGGGAAATCATACTTTAGGTATTTATCAACATAATATTTACACATGTAGAATGTTTCATGGAAATTAGAAATCTGTGTGGTGTATTTCCAAATACTCCTACAACTATCAAACAAAAGCTGCTTTCCATTTACAAACTTATCTGAGGAGGCTCACTTAACTCAGCAATTTGATTGGTCAATATTCAAATAAACCAATCGAATTGCTGAGATTAGCTGAGGCTGCTCAGATAAATGTGTAAAAGGAAATCGCCTAAAACAACAGAAAAAAGGCCTGACTCACACAACCCCTGCGTTATTTTTCAAATGAGGAATTCACACAGAGCCGAGGTTATGGGGGGAGCAATTTTAAGAAATTTGGGGTACCCTGTGCAAGGTCCCATGCTCATTCACTTCCATGCTCGATTTTGAAAATGTGCGGACAGCAATTTGATAATTTGGACACTTAGGTAATTAATTTTATTAGAGTTGTTTGATGTTTATTTTTGCTTTTATAGAATTATTTATTTAATTTAATTGAAAATTACATATAATGTCACTGTCTATCAAAAAATAACGAAACAAGTCATTCTTTCTCTTACTTGTTGTACAGTTACGTTCTCTGTCGTTTTTACATTTGTCAACACTTCTGGTAGATTGCCGTAACTTCCAAAGAGTGACATCCAGGGACTTCACCTACCCCCTCATTGTCAATGGTGCGTAAAGATAAAGAACTAATGTGTGACAACAGTCTTCCTGTCAAGTTTTTAATAAAACCTCACTTCTATCTTGTTGATAGCTGTCAGATCATTGTCAGATTCAATTCGATTAAATTAAGGGGGTTGGTTCCGAAAAGTAACAAACTCGGTAACAAATTTGCAGTTATTTTAGTGTATTAGGTAGGTACCAGTATGTACTATAATTAATTATTAAATTGATTTAGCAAAGATTGCCTTTGCCCTCGTTTGATTCACAAAAATACATAGCGCAAAAACGAGTAGCGAATTTTTTCGGGATCTGACAACTACATTTTCAGTTGGTCCACCAGAGAGCGGGGTTGTATACATTCCAGGCGTGGTGCTCGCGCTCAATCATGGCCGTGTCCTTAACCATTTGGCAACACTGCCAGAGCAGATTGGGGCGCTTTCCATTTGCAAATTTATCTAAGGAGTCTCAGTTAATCTCAGCAATTTGATCAATCAAATAGCTGAGATTAATTGAGGCACCTCAGATAAATAAATGTGCAAATGGAAAGCGCCTTTGATTTAGCGTCAGTTTGACAAATAGACACAGATTGTCACTGAAGCGAAACATTTCCAAAAATTACCACAAATAATTATTGTATTTTTAAAATTCAGAAGTTGGTGATCCACCACTGTCTGGTGGTGTATATTCGAAGGAAATCAGGGAAAAATTGAGATTTTGGAAAAACGAAAAACACGTCAAGTTAGTTTTTTTGGTGCAAATTCATCTGTGCAATTAGATTTTCGTTTATGTCTATTCATTTATAAGAATCGAAGGTCCATTAAACCGGAAGCTGAAAACAAATATGAAACTATATCATCATCAGGTACATCTCAAAAAAAAAAAAGTAGACGTATGTCAACTATATGTAAGACTTATCACGTGAGATTATGATGGCAAAAAAAATTTTCAGCTTTTCGACGTGTAATACAATTTTCATGTGCAAAATTTTAGCGAACTCGTTTCAGGGGCTTTCGGATAAAAGATTCGGATTTTTTATCTTTTGATCAAGAGGGCACTGAGAGTGAATACATCTTTGGCGCAGAATTCGAAGGCCTTTCTTATGGTGACGTCAAAAATGGGGTTTGCATTTAAAATTTAAAAGTTGATGTGCCAAAATGGGATTTCCGGTCGCACGAATGGCTCCAAAAGCTTTTCAGATCTAAGTTAGGTGATGAGATGTCTATGTACCAAATTTCAGCCCGGTCGGTGTAGTAATTTGGGCGGTGGCGTGTTTACAAAGGTACGTACATACACACAGCCACATTTAAAAAAAATTGTTTTTGGGTTCCTGAGACCTCAAAATGTATAGATCTAGTCTTATCTCGAATTCAAAAATTTTAGTGATTGCAGTAAACTCCCATTTTTTCTTAATTTTGGGGTTGGGGAGGTTAAAATGGGGGTGTCCTATTTAAACTAACGTCGACTTATGGTTTAACCGGAAGTGACGTTACCTTAAAAATATGTTTCTTCTATTCAGAATTTGCTGTAACCCTTGCCCGCAAATTTTTGCGGTCCAGATATAAAAAACCACAAATTAAATACGGCTAACTGCCGCTCGTCGTAAAACACCCTGTATATGGGATCGCAATGTAACTAACTCTCCGAATGGCTCGCGCATGCCCATAACTGACGTTGAATATTGTCTATAGAAATTAGGAGATCAACTCAACGAAACGTTAGCCACATAAAAATCGGACAAAAAAGAAATTCCATAACAGCGGCATCCGGTTTGAATCTGGGGTGGAACCTGCTGCTTTCTCTACCCCCCTCTCTCTTTCTCTACCCCTTTGTAACATGTGAACAAAAACTTTTCCAATCTAGATAAACCCTTGCCGTGAGAGACGAAGGGCGCGAACTACTGAAATTATTCATTCAAAGCGAAATCTGACAGTGACATTATCGCATTTCCGCAGTCCACGCCCTACGTCTTTCATGTCAAGGGCTACTAGATCGGAAGAGTTTTTGATCACACTATAAATTGGAGAGCTCATAATTTTGTTAATCGTAAAATACATTTGCGGTTTTACCTTTTTTAAGAAATAAAATAAAATTCCAGCACTCGTGACAGCATTTTGGCGGGAAATAGCCTTTTGTTTATGCAGGATTTTCTATTTTAAAGGCAAACTACACCGATGGACAACATCTGTCAAATCGATTGATTGATAATTGTTAAGTTTCCCCTGGTTTCGCTCTATCTCCTACAAGTTTCTTTTTTATTTTACGAAGATTGTTGACATAAAGTTGGAACAATTTTTTATCTTCACTGTAAATAGAAAAACCGGAAAAAATCGACTCAATGAAACTGTAATCACATAAAAATCGGACGAAAAAGGAAATTTCCTGACAGCCATATCCGGTTGGAATCCGTGGTGGAACTTGGTGGAACTTGCTATTTTCTCGAGGCTACCCCTTTAATGTATCACCATGAAGTAATTTGGCGAGAGAGTGAAAATACAACGAATTTGGTGATTTAGCATTAAATAATCAAATAACCGTCAGCAAGTAGGAAGAGAAACTGCAAAATTACAATGAATTTGGTGGCACAGCATAGGACCCTTTTTGACTGTTTGCGCTGAAATTTGGTATTTGCAGAGAGTATTTTGTAAACCGGAATGGAGTTCAAAAGCTTGTAAGGTCAATCGTGTCACTTTGTTTTCAAATTCTGGTTCTAACAACGTGTTCACACTTGATGCCTTTTCGTCAAAAAATCAAAAACATGAATAAAACGTTGAAATGTGCCGTCTTTTAGTCTGGGCAAAATAGGAAAAATAGAGGAATTAAAACATGCAGTTCCAAAAATTTCAGGAGTGCGTAGGGGTAGGTCCCCTGAACAACGTTTTAGTTATAGATATCCTCGTAGATATCCGTCGGCAAAATTTTTTGAAAAAAGTTGTTTGACGAGACATATTTTTGGATGATTATGTAAGTACCTACATGTATGACTGTATGTACAGTGGACATCGCTTATTCGGGATCATTCGGGATACATCAGGCGGTACCCCTTCAGTTCCATATTACCCACTTTACATACCCGCGGGGGCTGAACCGAACAAAAATTATCCATTTTTGCCGGCGGATATCTCGGAAACTAAAACAGATAGGGACAAACTATATACCATTTTATAGGGAATATAGCCATCTTTCATTTTGCTCTCTCATAAATTTTTTCTGCGACGCACCGTTTTCAAGTTATCAGCAAAAAACTGAAAAAACGGGCCTTTAAACTTTCCCCCCACCCCCGCGGACCCGAAAATCGATGGGACTTTATTTTACGTTGTTCAGGAGACCTACCCCTACACATTCCTGAAACTTTTCAAACTACATGTTTTAATTCCTCTATTTCGACTTTTTTTGGTCTATCTGTATAGCTGTTTCTATACGAGGAGGCTCAAATACCTTTTCCATAACATAATGTGCAGATTTTTTATTGTTTTCTGGTTTGGTTATCGCTCAAGTACATTGCAGATTTCGAATCGATTATTCTTTTAAGCCGAATATTTATTATGTATCTCGTCTTATGTGACCTGGGTATGAATTAGAAAATGATGACGCCCTCACTTGGGAAATTGTGGCATTATATTAATCTATCGTATGCGTATAGTGTCGCTCAAATCCATTATTGTCGTGAAAGTAATCAACTAAGTGCAAAATAATCCCATCCGAGAAGATAATTAATCCACCCCCATTATAGTCAGATTCAAAGCTTGATTTATATTTTGAATTAAAAGCGCACGTTTGGAACAGAATTATGGCAAAGTTATATACAATAAGGATCCTCATCTGAGCGCCGGGGATTAGGGGGTTGAAGTGTACTTTTACTCCGAATGATTACCACACCCCTTCAAATATATCCCAATGACGTCAGGAGGGATTCAGAAGCAACGCGGGTCGCCTAGCGACCTGCATTCGGGCACTGTCGCCGTCGCTGAAAGCACGTTTGGTGGTGTACCGTGGCCAAGGTCGTGCACATCATCCCCCGGTGATTACGTGCTATGATGTTGACGTTGTCCGTGGTAAGTCCTGTTAATTCCACCCTAGCCAACCTGACAGAAACAAATAATCTAACGCGTTCTGGGATCGGATATAGCGTTTCTTAATTCTCCCCCCTAAGTAATTTTTGCAATCACCCTCTCTGCGATTTAAAATATTTTATTCTGTCGGTCAGTCCTGCGCAGTCGGTTTATCGACGTTTTGCAGAACTAACAAAGGGCACGTGGAGACATTTTATCCGTCCGTCAGTATTGGATATTTTACTTTGATGAGCTACTTCAGGATCACTTTACAACTGTGTAAATATTTTCACTGGATAATGGGTGCAGGGCTTCCAGTGAAGTCACTTATAGTCATAAATTTTTTTTGTAGTCATTTAAAGTCATTTTTTTCACATCAAGGTCATTTACTGTCATTTTTTTGGGCCAAAATAGATTTTCTCCTCAAATGATAAGTTATTGATGGATCCCACTCTACGCCACTGATAAAGAGAACGTCACGCTACTGAAAAAACCTGTCGAAAAAGCATTACAAGCCAATCAGTCTCTCAATGGAAACACTGATGGACAACTTCGGTGGAAAAATGCACTATCCCTAGAAACATCGAAACACTTGATTTTCACTGCTGACGCGTTTTGAACACAATGTGGTCATTATCAAAGCTATACAGGGTGTCCGGAAATAACGTCACAATATTTCGGGGGGTGATTCTACACCTAAAATTAGGAAGAAAAGTTTATATGAACACATGTCCGACAGTGCTCCCAGAGGGCGCTACAGACCTTAGGTAGGTGTCTCTCAAAAACAGGTATTTAATCAATTTTTTTTTTAAGTTGGAGCTAGAATAACAAGTTGTAGTCATTAGCGACCGACTAAAGACATTTGTGAAGCAAGCCAACTTGTTTTTTACATTTATAAATTTTTACTGTGGCATATGACGTGTTTTAATCGTGTTTTTCTTTAAAACGGTTGATCCTATGGCCTAGTATCAAGAGTACCTTTTTTATGTAGAATTGTTATCTGAAGTCAAAAATTCAAGAAAGCTGGGGAAAAATAAGTTATGAGGCATTTTTTCCTAGCCCCCCCTGTTTCGCACGCCTATGGTCGTCAATCACCTGTTTTGTTCCTACCAGATAATTTGTCACCCCAAAATTACCCCAGAACCAAAATTTCGATATTTCATCATTAACAAGCAATTCAAAATTCCATTCCAATAGGCATCTTGCATCAATTTTGTTTTTCATTCCATTCAAACTCAATTTTCTTACATATGACAACGTCGCTGACCCGACGTCTTTTATTCATAAATCTTACATATTTTATATTATAGTATATAGCCACCAGTAGGTACAAAGGTACAGTCGCAGTAATTGAAAATGCACAGGGGCTGAACCTCGATCCCAGCACGGTAACATTTTAAGATACCGGCTTTCTTTGACGCCCAGCAGTTTAAGTGGACTGTGTTCTACCTGAATGGAACATCCACACGCTGAATACCTACCTAACGAAATAATGTAATGTCTATTGAAATGAACTAATGGGAAAGATGGCTACATTTTTGAAACATACTTACTCTGAAGCATTGCTCGATTTGATTGATACAAATTAACCGTAATCGTGATTAATGAGTCCTCTAACTAAATCGTGATTAATGAGTCCTATAACTAATTCAGGATTAAATAAGGGTAACATTAAAATGTACAGCCATTCCATTATAATTTGACGATTTAGTGCGTGTGTGAAACTTCCAAACAACAAGAATATGAAACCGAAAATGAAGTAGTGGAAACTTTTCCTTTTCTTATAAAAAATTTTATTTATGGGGTTTTCCCAATTCCCACTCCATTTCCTGCTTAATTGTGTTTCGCAAGAATCCCGAATTATCTTTTTCCGGCTTAAGCGATTCTTTCGGTTTGAAAATTAGCGAACGCGAACACAAATATAAATAATGATTAAAGTTGCCAAAATTTAACTAAACCCTAATTTCTTTAAAAAGCCTCAATGAATTATTAAATAAAAAAATAACGTTTAACAAAAAACTTTGCGCGGTAAATATTGGGATTTTACCGCTGATAAAATACTAATATTTCTTGGGATTGGTCAATTTGAATATTTGAATTATTGTAAAATTTGTTATTGGTCGCTAAGAAATGATGGAAATAATCGCTGATAAAATGCTAATATTCCTAGTGATTGGTCTAGTTGAATCACTGTGAAATTTGTTATACTGCTCGGTAAGAGGTAATGGAAATAATCGCTTATACAGGGTGTCTCAGAACGCTCGCACCCCTTTTTAATGGAGTATTGAGCATTAAATTCTGAGTCGATTCGTCTTTTTGAAATTTTGCAGGGCCCATTAGGTTTCCAGTTATAAGGGATTTAAGAGGACCAATCAGATTACAGCTCTGAATTGCTTCATGAGGTAATTTAATGTCAGATTCACTATTTTCTAGGCATGAAGATACTACAATGTGAATTTTCGTTGATAGTATCTTTGTTATCTAGAAAATACTGCATCTAACATTAAATTCTGATTGGTCCTCTATTCGACCCTGGAAAATTTCAAAAACATGGATCGAGTCAGAATTTAATGCTGAATACTGTTGTGCGAGCGTTCTGAGACACTCTGTATTAGAGGTTATTCTGTAAGTCATGGTTGAATAATGACCGATGTTGTTGCTAATGAGGAAGGAAGTTATATTTTTTATAAGACAAGGAAAACTTTCCACTAATTCATTTTCGACTTCTGATTCTTGCTGTTTGGATGTTTCAGACATGCATTAAATCGCCAAATTATAATGGCTATACGCTTTTAATGTTACCCTGCTTTAATCCTGAAATAATTAATGAGATTAACGATTAATGATTAACGAATTTGCACAGTAATCACGATTACGGTTAATTTGTTTCAATGTTTCCGAGTATTAGTTCATTTCAATAGGAGGTTAGGTAGGTATTCAGCGTGTGGATACCTATTAAATTCAGCTAGAACACAGCCCACTGTGTCAAACACGTGGGCGGCAAATAAATCCTGTGGCCGGTATCTTAGAATGTTACCGTGCTGGGATCCAGGTTCAGCCCCTGTGCATTTACAATTACTGCGACTACAAGATTCCAGCCCAAGCAACTAATAACATTCTACTTGCCGCCTTTGTCAACGTTAGAGGTTACTTTTGATTCCTCTTATTGTCAACTGTCAAGGTTGACGTTTGAAATTAATTATTAGACGTTACCCTCAAATGAACTGCTGCCAGATGGCATCGGCTGTACGATTTATGACGTCACAAGTCGCATTTATTTACAAATAAGCAAACGTTTTTTAAATAAAATTGATGTTCGCGGACGATTCCTTATATGTTTAACTCATTGATCTTTATTGGTGCATTTACATTAAAATAATCCGAAATTAAGAAATGTGCAATATGCCTATTGAGAATTCCAAGACTGATTGACCTGCTAGGGGGTGTTCAAGTTGCTCAGTGCCTTCTCGCGGGTTCTAATAAGAAAAAATGAATTTGAGAAGATAAAAAAAGTACCTACTTTTTAATTGATAATTTTCTGGTCAAGAAACATTTTTAGTTTTAGAAATTGTTTATTTGCAGTAAAATTGTGTTAACTTGCGTTACCTTCGAATATTATATTAATTTTCTTCTACTTCTTGTCATTTTGTTATTTACCGAGATTATTTTTTGGGTAATTTTTTTGGAACTAGTCATTTTTATCATTTATTTTTGCAAAGTTGGCGCTGGAAGCCCTGTGGATGGGATTGTGTGCATTGGAATCGATTTCGCAAAGAAAAATTTTTTAAAAACAGTTTATTCAAAACAATTATTAATATATATGATCCATAATAAACTATGCAGTATATAAATAACAATACGTATAGGTATTTTCAAATAGGTAAAAATTGATCATTTCCTTCTTGTGTATAGTAATTAAACTAAGTACGGCGGCTGGTCACAAGGATTTCACCCTCATGAATAAGTACCTATATACTCTGGTTTCCAGAGTTGGTTCGAAAAGAAATTGTTCACTATCGCAATGTCCCTGTCGTGATCCGGAGTGGCTGTTACTGGTGCAATGGTGATTCCATCTGGTAACAACAAACCAAACGGTATAAGCGGGTTATCAACAAACCTTTTCATGGACTTGGCGGTCCGAGGCATCTCAGGTGTCTTTGGTTCAAAACTAGAAGTTTGTTCAATGACTTCACAAGAAGAGGGTAGTTTTATAGTAAACGGTGGGATAGGCGAGGACTTCTTGTGGTTGTTGTCAGGGGAGGAAATCGCTTTCGTAGCCCTGTTATGACTACTGTAACTGTTTAACCCTAAACTGGAAATGAGTTTTTCTCGTTGTAACCTGACTCTCTTGGTCGTGATCACGAAGGCGCTGACGAATGCCTTTTGACATACTTCCACGGTTTCTTCCGTTGGCAGTAGAGGCACCAAGTATTTACAAGTAATCCTGCGAGGTGGTCTTCCTGATCCCGTTGTTTCTGGCACGTTTAGACGTGCGCGGAGGTCCATGTGTTTTCGTAAAAATTGGTTCTGCATGTCGGCGTCCCCCAAACCGTAAAAGTGCGCGAAAAGACGTTCTCGCGCCTCGATAGGCACTCTTTCATCACATTTTTGTGGACATTGACACAGTTCCTCTATAACAAAAAAGTTTAACAATCACTCTGTATTTCTATCACATCAGAAGTGGGCATACTAAAGGGTGGCCGGTAAAAAACCGGACAGTTTTCTTTTTTGTATATCTTCGTTAGTTTTTGTGCGATATTTTTTAGTTTTATACTGCTCATTGGATTTGAATTCGCACCATCAGTGTCGTTCCTAAGGACTGCCATTTAACACCATTATTTATGCCAATGTTGTTTCGTTACCCTTTGACACATGACAGTGGCGTTTAGACAGGATTCAAAGCCGTTCTTTCATTTTTGATTGAAGTTGTAAATTGAGCAGATTAATCTGCGTTTTAATTTAAGTTGTGAATTAAGCTAGTAATATGCATAATTAACAACTTAAACAAAAATGGCTACCGAGTTTTCATCGTCTTTGTATTTTTTGTTGCAAATTATGCGATTTAGAGTCTTGGAAGAAAATTCACAAACAATTTAAGGATGGATTAATTTTCATTCGAAAGAGGAAAGAACGACCTTCAATCCTGTCAAAACGCCACTGTCACATGTCAATGGGTAACGAAGCCCCATTGGCCTAAATAATGGTGTTAAATTAAAGTATTTAGGAAGGACACTGATGGTGCGAATTCAAATCCAATGAGTGGTATCGACCCCTCAACCTTCAGCTACGTCGAGTATAAAACTAAAAAACATTGCACAAAACCTAACGAAGATACACAAAAAAGAAAACTGTTCGGTTTTTTATGGGCCACCCTTCAGATCATTAATTAAAGAAAAATTCAAAGATAATAATATAGCTTCTAATAGTGTATGTATTAGAAAAAAAGAAATTCAGGGATATTGAATACTAACGTAGAACCAGTTAATTGGCAATCAATAATCTTTCAAGACGACTTTTCCAAATTTATCGAAAAACTACCTGCAATTTTCTTCCGATTTCAATAATTTTTATACCATTTAACGAAGTGGTAAGCGTTCAGTGTAGCTTAAATTAGTTAATCAAGTTTTATTATGGTGAATCTCAATCTGTGGAAAAATTGTACTGATTGGAAAACAACAACAATAATGTGCGTTACTATCGTTCCATTTTAATCAAAATCAGTGAAACGTAATAATCCCGATTATTATTTTAAAAACCAATCAATCAAGTGATCCAACTCGTCCTCAATAAGTTTTGAAAATGAAACTCTTAACTCTTGTCGTTGATTGTTTCTTTTCGTTGAGTAATGTGTCACTCATTTTGAAAAACAATATGTCAGAATCAACGACGCGATGGCTTGAAAACCTACCCTTAATGTTACTAGCCGAAAATTCAAGATTCTATAAGATAATGTAAAAGATGGTCCATAACTGAAGGTTTTAGTTCTCAGCACCACTCATTAAATTTTAATTTGCACTGTTAGTGTCCTCGTTCTTTCAGAACATATAATTTACCATTATTATTTAGGCCAATGGGGTTTCGTTGCGTTTTGACATACAGGTTGTCCCGTAATTAGGCTGCAATATTTTACCAGTGCGTTCTACGATCAAAATTAGACCTAAAAGTTTAGTAAACCTTTTTCGAAAAATCCGTCCTAACGGAGCTGGGGCGCCTCAAAGGGGTTGAAAGAAATAGTTATTTCTCCAATTTCTGAGGAACGGCTTACGATAGGGTCACGAAATTTTGAACTTCGTCGTAGATTTTTGTTCTGAACAAGACTAATGTAATGGTTTTTGGCAAAAGCTTCAGGGACGTGCGTGAGTGGACATTTTTGAATCGAACTTTTTTTTGTACAACACTTTGGGTCAATTGTGAGCACAAATTTGAAAACCCCATACATTTTTGCGCAAAAAAGGTGCTCTAGTTGAAACTCGATAGCTCAAGCCGTTTTCGGGGAAAATCGATTTGAAAGTTCAATTTCGTGGTATAAAAGTGGGTAACTGTATGGCACTCAAAATACCTAAAATTATCAGATGCTGCGTGATCAGCAAAAAACAAACAAATTTAACCTACTTGCATCTTATATGCTTGAAATTCCAAAAAAAATCGCAAGAAAATGGATTTTCCATACTCCATCCCATCAATTTTGCACATTTTCGGTGTGGAAAAAGAACTTCAAATCGATTTTCCTCAAAAACGGCCTGAGCTATCGAGTTTCAACTAGAGCACCTTTTTCGCGTAAAAATGTACAAGGCATTCAAATTTGCGTTCATAATTGACCCAAGATGTCATGCAAAAAAGTTCTATAAAAAAATGTCCGCGGCCCCTCCACTCACGCACGTCCCTGAAACTTTTGCCAAAAACCATTACCTACATCATCTTTGTTCAGCACAAAAATCTGCGACAAAGTTCAAAATTTCGTGATCCTATCGTAAGCTGTTCCTCAGAAATTGAAGAAATAACAATTGTTTTTACCCCCTTTGAGGGGCCCTAGCTCCCTTAGGATTGGATTTTTCGAGAAATGTTTACTAAACTTTTAGTGTAAATTTTGATCGTAGAACGCACTGGTAAAATATTGCAGCCTAATTACGGGACACCCTGTAGGTATATCAGAGTGTTCGCTACCCGTCTTTTCCTCTTTCTATGTATAATGGCTCTCATAATTTCAAAATTGATCACTCCCTTAATTTTTCATGAATTTTCTTGTAATTGGATTATTTACAACTAAAGCCAAGGTGACGACGGAAATTTGCCGGGTTTTTTGGTTTAAATAGTAAATTATGCATTTTAAAATGTAATTTAAGTTAATTATATCCAATTTAACACCTTAAGGCTGAGTTGTTTAGTCATAGTTTGGTTGCTAGGCAACAGCCAATCCGAACGCTTAACTCTTGTCAGTTAAAAGTTTAGAGATAACCTCCGATTGAACACTGTCGCTTGCATACAAAAATATTTAAAGAAGATATGGTTAAAAGTTAAGTTTGTCCGGTTTGTAATGGGTTACTGTTTATATTAATGATTATTTTACGAGTATGGTTTAATCTGTTCTCATTTACAAGAAAATATGTAGGACGAAATTTTTGGAAATACCTACAGGAAATGGGTATCGATTGCCTGGTAAACATTTGCGCTCCTATGAGAATTCATCAAACACAATAATTGCAAATCATGCAACTATACTTCAGCCTTGTTAAAAGCCTCAATTCTCAAACAAGTTTTAATTTTTAGACAATTAAGCAATTCCACGTCAAGTAGTAGGGTTCTCCGAAAAACAAAGCGCAACTTGGCAGTGATTGGCGTACAGCATTTTATTTTATTCAAAGTTTACTAGATTCCAATAAGAAAACAACTTGTTTTGATAGAGCCAAGATAGTTCCGAAAAAAAAACAAGCCTTATCATCCTATTTAGTTCGTTTTCCCCGATCCCGATAATGGTTTTCGAAAGGTTAGTTCGCCAATGTCACGAGTGGCGTAATTTAAAAATACGTCACGGCACGGCTAAAATGTGGTCATGATAATTTTTACGTTCAATTAGTTCCTTGAGCATTAAAACAAAAATTAAAACAACATTTCAACGATAAACAAGCAATTCTGTGTTAATACGGGGGAAAT
Source organism: Pycnomerus fuliginosus (assembly GCA_963924575.1). Classification (NCBI taxonomy): domain Eukaryota; kingdom Metazoa; phylum Arthropoda; class Insecta; order Coleoptera; family Zopheridae; genus Pycnomerus; species Pycnomerus fuliginosus. Next base: position 30,333,226 of record OZ004618.1, on the reverse strand, counting down.
TTGATCGAACTTTACACTATTATCGACACGTGCCTTAATGACAAGGCCAATGTTTCCTTCAATAAATCCAATGACCTAGATACGGAATAAGGTTGTCAAGGTGTAACATTTTGGACGTGTCCACGATTTGGAAAAAAAGCAAAAACGGAACCGCCGTTAACTTGTACACGCGAAATTTTTACGAGGAGCTGCGGGAATAAACAAAATATGCTGCGGCCATGGTAATTAACTCGTTTGAGGAATGATTCAACATAATGACGTATTAAAAATACGGGCACTAATATGATGTGGTTTGAAACTGTCAGATGTCACAATGTAAACATAGAAAAATGTGGTTTAACGTACCTGCCACTTTCTTCGCCGGTATCAGCTTCCCTGTACGAGATATGTAAGCCAATCCTGCACTTCGTAGATGTTTCTGAAGTTTTCTTTTTGACTTGGGAATGCCTTGTTTTTCAAGACGATCTAAAAGAGCAGCTGATGGTGTCGCCATTTTACTTTTACATGATGGAATGAGGGCGTTAGTGTTCCGAGGACGAAAACGAAAACGTAAGCACACGTAAGCGTGCGCAAATGGACGAGTCTCTGCTCTATTCTCAGCCTGGAGTGTCCGTGACACAAAATACATCCCTTGTATTAAATTCGAGGATCTTTGAATATTTGATTGCAGGGCTGGGTTTCATTCATAATAAAGGACAAATCTAATAATATTAATAATAAGTTGTAAATTCCTATGCCTATACACAAATTACAAATCGTTACTAATATTAGTAGACTTGAGGCGTTCTTTCTCGGTTTTATGTATTGAAATACCTTGCAAAAGTGACAGTATTTCAATACAAATTTATAAAAAAATAGTAAGCTGACCAATCACGAGAGCCCATTTGTATTAATTTGTATTGAAAAACACAAAATCGAGAAAAAACGCCTTTGTAGTATATTATACGCGCTCAGCAGTCAGAGCTGGGCTACTCAGTATCGAAATGTACTTGAAGTACAGTACTGATTACTTTTGGTACTTAAAATACCGGTACTTAAGTACTTTGAAAATTCGGTACTGGTACTGGGTATTTCAAGTACTTCTTAAAAGTACTTGATACTGGTACTTGAATAATTTTTTCGAGCGAAGTATTTGTACTTGGTATTTTAAACCATGCGGCATCAAGTACTTAAGTATCGAGGACTTAAGTATCGAGTACTTAAGTATCGAATACTTAAGTATCGAGTACTTAAGTATCGAATACTTAAGTATCGAGTACTTAAATATCGAGGACTTAAGTATCGAGTTCGGTACTGAATCTTTTACTGAAAAATAGGGGTTTTTTTTTAGAGTATTTATTAGGTTGGGGCAAATCCAAGAACGACTTCACTTTGTTCATTTCTTAGAAGCCTGAAATTCGCAAAACAATACCATAAATCTTATTGAAATGGAGCACTTTTTGCTTGGTGTCGTTATCAGAACTCGAAATTATTACGGGCACGGGGTGCAGACTGCAATCCTGTCAATTTTTCATGTAAATAAGATGGCACATGACATGTTTACAACCACCCTCACCGAAAACGCAGCGGTCTGGACGTCAGTAAAATGTTTTTTTGTAACATGTGCCATCTTATTTACATATGAAAAATTGACAGGCAGACGGGAGCAAATGATATTAAGGGCACCAATTTTTTTTACAAATTTGGAGCCCCCTCAATTTGAAAATGCAGCCACATCTGAGCATGATTCCTGCATTTGCTGGTTTATATTAACTAAAACTATAATACATATCGTTATTGTGGTGGAGCAAATCATATACCTACCGAAATTGTCGCCAGCCCGCTGTCTATAAGAGTACTCAATAACAAGTAGATACTTGAGTACTGTGTCAAGTACTTAAGTCCTGAAAGTACTTAAGTACCTTATGAAATACTCAGTCTCTTATTTTAATTAAGTACTATGTCAAGTACTTAAGTATTTTATGAAGTACTTAAGTACTTTATTAAATACTCAGTCCCTTATTTTACTCAGTACTTTTAAGTATTGATACTGGTACTGGGTACTTAACGTGTGCGCACTAGTGAAGTACTGGACTGCAATTTTCAAGTACTTGTATCCAGTACTGGTACTTGATACTTGAAGTATATTCAAAATATCAAGTACTTAGTACTTGATACTTAAGTACTTTTTTTCGGTACTTGACCCAGCTCTGTCAGCAGTGTAATGCGGACTTTCATTTTGGTTAGAAATCCGTCAAATATTTGTCTACAAGATTTTTATAAAGCGAAAAAAGATAATTTTAGAATCTTACCTTGGTCAGACCACTAGCAAAACACTTTTACACCATTATTCTGATGAAACGAATTAAAATTTCTGTCAATTTCTCATTAAAAATTAACGGAAAAACCTTTGACATTGTCAAATTAGAAGCCTGAAATTTATTTTACGCTGGTGAAAATTAGGAGCTTGTCATATTTGAGAGGTTCAGTTATTACAATCACTTTCTAACGAACGCAGGGGCAATGTGAGTCAGACCTTCTTTTGTTGTTTTGTTAAACTGGCTTTCAGCTTCGTCAAAACAACTGTCACAGTCAAAAAGTCGAATCAGTTGTTACTGTTTTTTGACACTGTTAGGAACCCTCCACTTATACATTTCAGGAGTAGAGGTATAAAATTTTGCCCTGTCGTAGAGGCCTTTGTGAGTCTTTTGAGGTACTCCAATGTAAATTTCCGAACCACGAATAGGACCATTTTTCAGTATTTTGCATCATAATCAGGATATCGAAAAAATTTATAAATTATTCATAATCCAATATCTAGTTTTGACTCCTTACAACGAGAGCGAAACCGAGAGTCTCAATTCAAAATTTGCTTTTTCCAAAAAACTTCTTTCTCGATACTTGCGATTGCGCTGAAGATATCGAAAATAATTGTAATAAATGTTGTTCAGCATTCAATTTTGACCTCACGTGACCGCTTTAACGCAAAATTCGCATTTTCCAAAATTTGAGATGTGCTTAAATTTTGAACAGACGTTTTCAGTTTTACCTGAGCGGCGCGCGCATGTTGGTTTTCTAGTGTACTCGCTCATTGGCTGGAAGCATGTTACAGCTGAGTTTTACCCAATGAGATTTTTTTTACCTGTGTGTTTCCATGGAAACTGAAGACGTCCATTGAAACTCGGTATAAGAGAGTTAAAATTATGGATTGTGAACAATGGGCATTTCCAACAATTTTTGAAAATGATAAAATTATAAAGAATACGTTTTGTCAAGACCTCCTCAGCAAATAAAATGTTTCAAAGCTTCGTAGTTTTTAATAAAAAAATCTTTAAAATTCCTAGTCGGCGTATATGACGTCACAAATGCTGACAAATGGCCGACAAACCACTCAGTGCTATTGGCTGAACTCTGTCGGTTGGGTAGTTAGTGCCGTTAGTGGGCGGAGTTTCCCGCATGTCATCGTGTAACTGGCTGAATTTGATTTAAACTTTTACCGCACAAATCACAGTTACTACAATCTGTTTTTATTTATAAAAAAAATAATGTAGAAACATTTACGTTGCAGACTAATTGAACAAATATCATGGCAATTGGTTAAACTTTGCACGTATAACAAAAAAGCGATATTTTTTTCATCGGAGAGGCCCCTTTTTTATTATGATTGATTCATTGATCGCCTTAAAAGTTTTCAGTGTCATCCAGAATAAGACCGAATATGACTGTATTTATCTTAAGTGGGATTTGTAACCAAAATCTCAGTGTATGTTAAAAGTGTTAAAATAAGGCACACTATTGATTTTCGAAACACCTTTGCCAAAAACTCTGGTAGACATCTACACCTAATTAACTTAATTAAAGCGGTTATCCTTATGTGACCTGTATAATTTAAGTACTTTTAATTGTTTTACAACACCCACACTTAATTAATTGTTATTTAAGTCACCAGTCGGTTTTACTGTTTAAAATACTCAATTCATCAAGAAAGTGTGGATGTTACATGCATGTTCTATAATTAATACGGCAAACCTTACCTAACTAGGTTTACTTAGCCCACAGTATTTGTTATTTGCTACCGAAGATACCGACAGTTTTGATGTATGTGTGTACATACAAATAACAAATACATAAATACGAATGGCGAATTTTTCCGATTTCTATATTTATTAACCATAAAAAATATCCATCATTATGAAAAAGCTTATTAATTAATTCACACACAATTTGGACTTGATGCGATTGCATTTAATTCGTAATGTAGAAGATAG